>CM040122.1:176462947-177061511 GCA_022559845.1 Amorphophallus konjac
TAAAGGGCTATATTCATTCACCCCCCCTCTGAATACTGCACCGAACCCAACAATTGGTATCAGAGCGGTCTCTGACTTAACAGATCTAACAATCTGCAGAGGATCCTGCTAACTGTTTAGTGCATTTCAGAGTGGGTCATTTGGAATCGTTTTGATTTACTGTCTTAGTGCTTTACGTTGATCATCTGGTTTAGTGCATTTCTGTTTGGTGCATTTCATAAGTGTGCCTCTTGTGTTCTGTATTTATTTTCACTGAGTTAGTGCCGTGTCTTGCTTATCTCGTTTTGTTGTCTATTGTTTTGTGCTTTGAATTTGGTTGTTATCTGATTCGATGGCTAATCCTCCGATATTCAGAGGTGATAACTTTGACTCTTGGTTCGAAAACCTCCATCGGTATGTAAAGTCTACTGATCCAAAATTGTGGAAGGTAATGACTCACGGCCCATACAAACTGTCGAAGGATAAATCTAAATGGACCAAGAAGGATAAGCTGAAAGACTCTGTAAATAATAGAGCTGTAGTTTTATTAAAAGAATCAATTGACAGATCTCTAATTGAATGCATTTCATCTTGTAGGTCTGCCAAAGACATTTTTGAAAAATTGAAGCTAATCAGAAATCACAGCAAATGCTTGATGGCTGATAGAAGAAATGCTGATGATGAAACTTCATCCGAGGTAAGTTCTGAACCTGAAGAACTTTCAATTGATGATCTATGGAATATAAATGAGGAACTCAATAATAGATGTGAGAAATTGAAATCTGAGAATAAAAGACTGAAAAAGAAATGTGATCAGATAACTTTGAAAGTTCCTTGTAAAACTTGTCCAGATCTGAAACAATCTTATAATGCATGTATGTTAGATGTTCAGAATTTTCAGGAACAGAATGGCTCTCTAAAATTTGAAAAACAAACATGTCTGGACAAGATATCAGAACTTGAGAATCAGCTGAATGAGAAGAAAAATGAACATATAAAAGGGATGCAAGAACTGACTCAAGTTAATTCCGAATTGGATAAACTGAAACTTGAGAATGAAGAATTTCAAAAGAAAATTGAAAATCTTATGGGTAGAATAAATGAAATCAATGGGGAGGTTTCACATTCTTCTTCTGCTAAATTAACCTGCCATATGTGCTCAGCTCTAAGAGAACGAAATGAAGATCTTTATAGTGAGAATGAATGGCTGAGTAAACAAATTATCTCACTTAAAGAGGATCACAAAAACTTGGTGGCTGAGAAAATAAGAGTGGAGGAAAGAGAAGAGGAATTAATTGAAAAACTGGAACTAATGTCTGGAAGAGAGAGATGTGCTAACAATGAAATTCAGGATAAAAATATTGAGGAAGAAAACACTGAATTAAAAGCTAAAGTTGAAAAACTGAAGTGGTTGAACACTGGCTTGTCTGAAAGACTTCTCACTACAGAAAAAGGAAAGGCTGTCTATGATGAAAATTCAGAAATTTTGAACAGTCTAGAACAAGAAATTGAGAAGTATAAAACTGCAAACCAAGTTCTAAGTGAATGTGTTAATTGCAGTGAACAGGAAATAGTCAGTTATGAACTTCACATTGCTAGCTTGGAAGATAAAATTCATAATCTGGAAAATTCAGCTATTGAGTCTGCCAAGATTAAAGGAAAAATGAAAACTGTTGGGAAGAGGAAGGATGATAACTCAGAAGGGGGAACAAATTGCTGTTCTGATGTTAAGAAGATCACTAAAAACCAGCTATATACCACTTTTGTCCAAAGCACTGATGTAGCTGGTACTTCAAAGCAATCCCCAAAACAAAATGAAAATCAGAAGTCACCTTCAAAATCTGTCTTTCAGTTCAAAGCTCAGAAAATTGAAAAGCAAACAAAACCTGTTGATAATGATCAGAAATTGAAAAAGAAAAGTCAAACAAAGAAAGCAAAGAATAATTCTGGTTATACTCTGAAATTTGTTAGCTCTGATGAATCTGATGGGTCAATGCAAAATGCTCATGCTTCTTGTACTCATTCACATGCATCTGTGAATTCATCTGATAGAAACCATGCCCCTAGGAAATCTGATGCTTCTTGCTATTACTGTGGCAAGCATGGGCATATCATGGATGATTGCAGAATATTAAAAGAGGATGAGCATGCAAATAAAACAATGCATTCTAGGAATCTATTTGGAAGAAACCATGCCTTCAGAAATCTAATGCTTCATGCTATTATTGTGGTAGGTATGGTCATTTAATGAATGAGTGCTATGCTTTGAAATCTGATGATAGAATGCATGCTAGATACACCCCAAATCATCATGAGCACAAAAGAAACAAACTCAAATTTAATCAGCATATCATTTGTTTCACTTGCAATAAGCCTGGGCACAAGGCTATTGAGTGCTGGTCAGGAAATCATTGGGGTAAAAATGAATCTAGAAGCAAGCATCTTAAATGCTTCGAATGTGGGAGGCATGGTCATACAGTCAAGGACTGTTGGCATGCCCAAGTAAGTCATGTTAATAACAAAGTTTTTAAATTCTCTGCAAAACGACCTGTGAACTTTTCATGCTTTAATTGTGGTAAATCAGGTCACAAATTTGCTGAATGCTGGATGAAGAAGAATAAGAAACAAAATGTTCATGTAAACAACAGAACAACTCATGCTCAATCTCATAGGTCTCATGCTTCTTTTGATAAGCATCATAGGACCAGACAATCTGTTGTTTCATGTCATTATTGTGGAAATTTTGGACATTCTATGTCTGATTGTTCTTTTATGGAATTTGATGATAATGTTGCAAAAAGAATGTTTAGAACACCTGATAGGGGTAGTGCAGGACCCAAGACTGCTTGGGCCCCTACAAGATCATATTGATTGATATGTTGCAGGTGTGCCTTGGTGAGAGAAATAAAAGGGGTAATTTAGCCAAGGCACTCAAAAAGGAAGCCCCAGGATTCTACATCTCAGGTTAGTTCTGAACTTGTTTTTTAAATTTCATCATCTGAAAATGCTGATTTGTCTGTTTGATATCTGAAATTGTTGAACTGTTCGTTTGATGTCTGATATTCTCTTCATGTCTTGCTGTTCAGTCTGCATTCCAGACTCAGCTACTGAGTTTTACCTTGCATATATCTGATGCTCATTCTCACTGATTATTGCACTGTGTAAATGGACTGCATGCTTGTTGTTAGATGCATAAACTTAAATTGATTGCATAATTGCCTCATGTTTCATTATTGCATAGTCTGCATGTAGAACAGCCTAGTGCATAGCATAATCTTTGCATCATGATGTCAGGGGGAGCTGAGAGTTTTTATGTTCAATTCATTGAATCCTTGCTACTTCTCACTGTCCCCATCTAGTTCTTTCATATCTTTTGACATCAGATGCTCCAGGAACTCAATGCCTATTGCTATCATTTCCCTAACCTTCACTGAACAACAGTTCTGTTTCTGGTTTAGTACATTGAGTTGTGATTATTTCAATTGTTCTTTTATAAGAATCACTCTCACAAATTGAAAAGAACTAAAGGTTTAACCTTTATAAATTGAAGAGTCAAATGTCTGCCTTCAGAATCTGAGATAAAAGAAAAACTTTTATAGCTCTTAATCTTTGTCTCATGGTAAGATTAGAAAAAGTTTTTGTAATGCCTAATGTGTTGATCTGGAAATTTCTAGAAAAGGTGAATAAGAGTGTGTACTGTTTTTCAAACAATCACTCTAAAAGAGATAAGGGCAGCAGTAAATAAGATCATAAATGCTATGAACTGAACATAGTGACAGAGCAATGGCTGAATTGCACTGAGAAATTGTGATCTCCTCCAATGAAGCAGGAGAACTCATAGTCATGAAGTGCTTCATAATATCTCTGTTCAAAGGGTCAAATCTATAGGGGGAGTTCTCACCAAGTAACTGGGGGTACTGGCCTCTAATCAAGGTGTACCCTTAATGTCAAAAGTGAAGACTATCCTTTGTGGGTTTTGATCTGAAATAGGTCTAGTAGTTTATGCCTAGTAACTGGGGGTACCTGTCTCTGATCAAGGTGTACACCTAATTTCAACAGCATAAATGCCACTGATCTATTCACTTAGTTCAAGTTCTGAAATTCAAAAGTGAAAATCAAACTGCTGTAACCCTTCGAAAAATCAAAAGTCAATGAGTGAAAATTGTTTTTATTAATACATATTCAAGTTGCCTTTCTTGATCTTCCATGTTTAATCACAAAAGGGTATTATTTCTGACTTATCTATTAATACCATGTGCCCTAGATTCATTGCTATAAATGGAATCTATAAACTCTTTTTCAGGGGTCAGATCTTTTACTCTAGGTTTATCACTGTTAAACCTGAATTTTTGTCAAAATTGTATGTTGCTGATTCTTATACTTTAACAGTTGTTTATAATCATGCTTCCTTTCTGAACCTATGATTCAGCTGTTGTTAAGTGACCCTCCTACCTTCTCTACCTTTGTTTATCTGTTCATATTCCATCTCAAAGGGGGAGCATTTATTTAGGGGGAGAAATAATTCAGGGGGAGTCATACCTTCAGGGGGAGTTTATTGCTCGAGAAGTCACTTGCATGCATACTGCCATGTTGCACACATGTTTTTTTATTGTTCTTCCCTTTTCGATTATGTCAAAGGGGGAGAAAATTTTGTGTGTGACTCACTGTCACTCACTGTCACTGTCACTGTTTATTGCCATCATCAAAAAGGGGGAGAATGTTGTGCCCCTTAGGCACAAGCATGTGCTATGTTGCCTTGATGATAGCAATGCTATTTGGTTTTGATGATAGCAAGACAGTGAGTGCATTTGATATTGTATTTTGATGATAGCAATGCTATTGTGTTTTGATGACTGCAATTAACAAAGTGCATTTCTGTGCATTCTTATTCTTGAGCATTCTGCATATGATAGCAACATGAATGATGATGTTTAGCATTGATGGCATTTGTTCTTTATATATATGCATTGCATTCTATCAGATATCATGTCTCTGCATGTATCTACAGTCTGAACAGTAGTGGGTCGACCCACCCTTGCTGATGCGTCGACCCATCAGAACATTGTTTGTCTGGGTATCAAAGTCTATACATCAGCTTGATCGAGTAAGTATGTACAGCATGCCTTATTGTTCATATCATTAAGCCTGTACAGTCGATCTTCAAGTGTTTGGCCAACTCTATACATCCGTTTTGCCTATTCATTGTTGAGGTAGAGTCTGTACATTGGCTCTACATTGGAGTCTTATCTTCAAGTCTGTACATCGGGCAACTTCTAATTGAAGTATGTACAGCCAATGCACTTAACTCAAGTCCATACACTGGAAGCTCTTCATTTGATTGAGTCTATACATTGTCCTAGGCTAAGTGTGTACAGCGTCTCATTCATGCTTTGATTAATGAAGTCTGTACATCAGTCTTCACATTCTAAGTCTGTACAGCGTTGGGTTTGGACTCAGAGTCTGTACACTCGATTTGCCTTTGAATTGGTCAAGTGTGTACACTCCTTCACTGTAGCTTTCACGTTTCCAAGTCTACACATCGTGATGTCTATACACTGCCTTTAGGATTTAAAGTCTATACAGCCTGCCTTCACGTTCAGAGTCTATACATCGTTCCTCAAAGGCTAAGTGTGTACATCCTTCCAAGCTTCAAGTCTACACATTGGGTTGTCAGGCTTCAACTCTATACATTCAGTTGTTAAACCTTGAGTCTATACACTCGATTGTTAGGTCTTCAACCCTATACATTCAATTGTTAGGCCCAAGTCTATACACTCGTTGTTAGAGGCCTGAACTTAACTGAAGTCTATACACTGGACCTTGTTTTACCAAGTCTGTACACTCGCTGCACTGTTCAAGTCCATACACTGGCAGCTCTGCTTAAGTATATACATTCGTCTGAACTAAGTTCATTTTCCTCTGTCTGTCTGCAGATGTTTCAGGCCATCAAGACTTGGCACGTGATCCAAGAGGCTAAAATGCTGACACGTGGACACAGCAGTTCAAACAATCAAGAAAGAAGCTCCTGGATTATTCTGGTGCGTCAACGCATTGATCAAGTAGCGTGGACGCAGCAGTTCAAGTATCCCTTATTGCAGCCTCTGGAGTACATTGGCAGCATCGACGCTGCAGCTCCATGCGTCAACGCAGCATGCTGAGAGCGTCAACGCAGCACATCTATCTGCTGAAGACCTGATCACTGGATCACCTACGCGTCAACGCAGCAGTGGAGCAGCGTCGACGCAACAGTTAAAAAGGCTAGGCTGGTTGCTCACTGGAACGCATCAATGCGTCAACGCCACGGGTTGGAAGCGTCGATGCAGCAGTTAAGAAGGCTAGGTTGTTTGTTCACTGGAACGTATCAATGCATCAACACAGCAAACTGATGGAGTCAACGCAGCAGACTTGAGTTTCATAGGTTGAAGATCTCTGAAGGGTGCGTCAACTCTTTGGAGCAAGTGGGTTGACGCCATCTAACTCCAGTTGCTGAGCGTACTGATGAATGGGCACGTGACCCGAAGCTGGCACCTGACACGTGATCTGAGGTGGTGCTGAGCACGTGATCCGAGGAGGAATCTTCTGGACGGAAGGCGTGGGAAGCACACGCCCTACCTTCCTACTGCTGCTGGTATATATTGGAGCCTTCGTCTTCAGATGGAGGCTGATCGTGATCGAAGCCAGAGAGCAGAAGCTGAGAGAAGAAAAAGGGAAAAAGAAGAGAGAGCTTCCACGATCCAGCAGAAGAGAAGAAAAAGAGAAAGAGAGAAAAGGAGAACAGAGATCGAGAGAAGAAGAGAAGTGCAGCAGAGAAGAAAGAGAAAGAGAGAAAGTGAAGAAAGAGAGTGAGATCGAGGGAGATCTGTTCTTGATGGACCGTGGATCAAATCCAGGCCATCCAGCTCTTTAAGAGCCACATTGTGCTTCATTGTTTACAGCTTTCAGATTGCTGTTTATTTCCATTTTCTGTTTTCTATTTTACATCTTTATTCAAGCTGTTAGTCAGCGGGTTTTGCAGAGGTGCTGCCTCTGGACGGCTAAGCTGTATTGCCCAGCGGTTTGCAGTGGAGGATTCCACTGGACAGCAAGCTGTGTTGCTCAGCGGGGCGAGGAGGATTCCTCGGACGGCAAGCTGTGTTGCCCAGCGGTTGTATGGCAAGCTGTGATGCCCAGCTGTTCAAGCTGTGAGTCAGCGGAATCCACACTCGATTTGAGTGTGGGGTGGATGTAGGTCTGCTGGACCGAACCACCTAAAAAACCCCTTGTGCATTGTGGTTTGTTTTGTTCTATTGTGCTTCCGCTAGATGAATGCATAGGGGCGCTCCATATGTTTGGCTTCTGGTTGAGCAGAAGAGTTAATTAGTCTTCTTAGAGTGTTTTAATTTGTCAAGAGAGCGAAATTCTAGTTGAGCTATATTTTGTCTAAATCTGTCTTGTTAGCACTCTAGTGATCTTAATGTGTGTTTGTTTAGTTCCGCATCTGCCCATTAGCATTTAAGCTTGTCTAGTTTGCGAACTAGTAATTGTAGTGAGCATCATATTTTAATTGGGCAGGAAGATTTTTAAAGGGCTATATTCATTCACCCCCCCTCTGAATACTGCACCGAACCCAACAATTTGAACTTATTTGAACTTATGGGAATTAATTCAAAATTAATTAGATTAATTCTTTAATAAATAGAATAAGTCACATTTCGACTATTTTATAAAAATCCATAAAAATCATATTCTTGTAGAATCAATTGCGTTTAACAATTTTGTCTTCTATGACTAAGCCTAATAAAATCATTAACTAGGCCGAATCAGTGGGATTAGTCAAATTTTCACACTTACCTAACCAAATTCGTGCTCAACAGTAACCACCACCTTAGAACATCAAATTTGAGCTCATTTCTCAACCAAATGAGGTGATTCCAAGGGCAAATGAAAGGTATTAAAGAGAGGATCATTTCCCCTCTCATAATGCCATGAACTTTTGAGCTTATGGGGAGCATTTGGTCGCGCATGGGCTAGGTCAACTTTGGCGGCGGCGGTTTGAACACGCCACTTCAAGGGACGATTTCTCCCTTCCTGGAAGGATCCAGAATGAGTATGACCTATTAAAAGAAAGCCCCATGTGTCTATTTTCATTTGGTAGCAGCGGTGTTCGCAGAGGATTCCGATCTAGAGAGATCTCTCGCGTTTATTAGAGGAGTGTCCGAGTTCGTGGGTTTTTCTTTGGCCCTCTTTGTTACTACAATTAAGTTAGGTAACCTCGACCAAAATCTACACATGAGTATACCATTTTGATCCCCTCGGAGAGCTCTTTCCATTGGTAGTAAAAGCCCCAAATTCTATTAGGTGTGGAGGGAGATCTCGTGGAAATAGTGAAGGGCTGTCAAACGGACGTTCTTTGTTCTAACTTCTAAATCTCTCTTCGATTGAGGTAGGTTATAACAGAACAAACTCTAATTAACATATATGGTTGTAATCAGCAGCATGTTAGCTTTCATTTGGCGTAGAAAGCCCTAAATTTTATGCATCATGTTTAGAGAATTTCTGATTTGAGTAAGAGCATGTCTAGACGTGGTTTATGATGTATTCTTTTGAGTTAAATCATGATTTCGAGTTATTAATCTTGATCCCTATATAGCATGTCATATATGGTTGGAATCAACGTCGAGTAAGCTTTCTTTTGATATAGAAAGCCCCAATTTTTATAGACCATGCTTAGAGAATTTCGTGTTTGATTAGAAGCATGTTAAGACTAGGTTTTTAAGTGTTCTTCCTAGATAGGTTGTGATTTCGATTGGTTTTCGGTGAATTTAGGGTTCCAAACCCTTGTATTATGACCCTAATATATCCATCAAGAACCTAGGGGCATGGGGTTAAGATCTCAGTCCAATTAGACCCCAATTGGGTGAGATTTTTTCATTTTACGGAAGTCACGTCCGCGTCTGCGAACGCAGGGGGTCGACCCATTTCGACCCATACACAGACAGGAGTCTGTCCGTGCGAGGGTCGACCCAATGGGTCGACCCACACGCTGGCAGACCGCTAGTTTTCCAGGAGTCGACCTAATGGGTCGACCCACACACCCTGGATTTCCAGGGGTCGACCCAATGGGTCGACCCATTTGCTCACAGCCCCGGTGGGCTTGTTTTCGACCCGAGGATCGATCCGGACCGTGAGGGGATCGACCCATTCAAGCCTAGTCCAATTGAAAACCATATTTTGAGGAACCAATGACCCATACATGCAACCCATTGATCTCAAATTAAGCCCGGCGTTCCTCAATCCAAAATTGAAGAACAAGGTGTATAAACCATCCCGATTACTATCTCCACTTCAACGCACACAAATGGTTAATTAGAAACCCATATAATAAAATGGTAATTTTGAAAGTAAATTGATGTCTTGTATTACTGTCTATTGTCATTATTGGCTTGTTCTAGTATCTTGAGTTACCATCTTGTAATTAACTTATCTCTTGAATTGAGATTTATAATAATTCACGAATCAAGGTATTTTTAAATGGCTGTTAGGAAATCAATTAAAAGCCCTTATACCCCGATAGAATAGACTAATAGCACACTAACAATCTATATGGCATTACGGCCATTAAACCTAAATCGCTGTCCCTTAGTGCGATTCTACCCGGACACTCTATCCGGCAAGTTAGAATCCGCCATTTTGAGACCCGTATGACCCGGCTACGACCTGGAAATTGTGACCAAATCGCTGAGTTATAAGTCACGGATCGACTTGGGCTAATCAGCACATGAGTAGCTCATAGTTGACCGCTTGTCTCCATGAACGGTCTAGTGTAGTCCGTATAAGTATCGTAATTGTGTCTTAAGGTCACGTACTGCATACTTACCTGAACGGCACTGTCAACCGTTCATTCTTGACCTCGTGGACTGAGATTTGGTCCAGTTCTTGTAATACGGCCAGTAGTAGCCGTATGTCCTGTCAAACGGCCCAAAAGTGACCGTATACCGAGTTTTTAAGTTAATGAATCCAGGGACAGGTTAGTCCTTTAAATCTTAAACTTCTGACAGAAATTCCTCTGATTAAATTGGCCATTTAACTTGACTGAATGTCTAGACAACGTGGGATCTTGGATCCAATAAATCAATGCCAACGCATCATAAGGGCCTGGTCTGGTCCTGGGGAGAGCGCCCAAAAAACCATTGAGCCCATGGGATGTTATAATGACATGGTGAGGCATTGCACCGAGTGCATGACTAGTATGACGTCTATGACATGAAAATCTCTTGTTACTCTTGTTACTTGATCGTGCTTGAAATGATGTTTAAATTACTTGCTTGTTGGCCAATTCTCTATTACTATCTCCTGTTGTAAATTCTTGTACTTGTTATCTTGTTAATTCTTGTCATCATATATTTCTTGACCTTGCAAGATCTTTTATTACGTTGTTTCATTATATCGTCATTTATTTCTTTTATTAGCATGGCATATGAAAATGTAATTAAATTGTTAATCACGTAAACTTGCCTGTTATTTCCTACTGAGCGTCAGCACATAGTTGTTGTTTCCCCCCTTTCTAGGCTGTTGAGGTGATGATGCGCATACCGATGGGGAGGGGCAGGAGTGATATCTTTGAGTGCACCAGTTCTAGAGTTGGAGTTGGCATAGTTATCCTACTTGTAGTTGTGCCTTAGAGTGTGTTTAGTTTCAATTATGATATTGTTGATTGAGTTGTTATTGTCTAAGTTTGTATTAAGTTGGTTTAAGGATATTGTACTAGATTTGGAATATTTCATGATCAATAAGTTATCTCTTTTCTTAGCACCTGTGTAATTATTTAGTTTAGAATATTTATATGATTTCTAGCTAGTTTCTAGCTGTACGACCCGATATTCCGCGTAGGGGCGTGACACCAGGCTTTGCACGTGACCCGATGCTACCCTGTCAGAGGTATATTCTCTATCATGGGACATGGATATTTCCATATTTCAGCCTGATCATCTATTATTCACCCTTTGTCGCCTCTTTTACACCCGTAAGGCCTATTTTTCACCTTCGGCCACCTATTTGTCACCCGTAAAGCGTAGCTAAAGCCCTTTTCATCCAGCGGGTGACTTGGATTTTTCTCTTCAGCAGTCTGAACTGGAGTCGGCTCCAAGGTCGACTCTAGTCGACACTTGTGCAAGTAAAGCCTTCATCTTTTCGCACGTCAGCCCAGTTCCTTAACCAAACTTGAATCTGTCTTCAGAAAACTCATTGATATTGATGAATTAACATTATCAAGCATACATTAACAGCATTAAAACATTTGAAACTTTGAAGATCAAAATGTATGACAATTAGGTTATCAATCAAGACAGGTATGCCACATTCTAAGATTTGAGACGTGAAATTGTTTAAGATCTTGTATTTCCAAAGGTAATGAGGCCAGCCCTAAACCAGGCTCTAATCATATTATAATCAGCCTCAGTAAATGTCCATGATGTCTCCCTCTTGCTTGACAATTGATCAACATATTTTAGTACATAAATGGCACAATTGAGGCTTCCAGCTGCCTTTTGGGGACATTCATTGTTGGACACAAGTTCCCATTCATCAACTCCCTCGAATGTCCGATATTCCTTTAGTAACACCCGTTCAACTGGGTCCCGCATATGAAATATTTGACATTATTAAGGAATAATTAAAAGATAAATTATAAATATCTTTAATACATGTACATGGATAAGAAGAAGTACCCATTTTCTTATAGTGGCTTCATGGATGGCCATGCCTCTCATGGAATGGTATGAGACAAAGCGGCGATTCTTCGTGTCAACAACAAATAGAAGCCAGTGATTACTTGAGTGTAACACGAAGAATAAATATTTGTTCTGAACAGTTCTGATAATTCTTCATTCTCGAATATGCACTGTAACAATTCCATCTTTTTTGCGTCATTGGCCACTGTGTTGTCGTTGATGTGATTCACTACAATGGTGGGAAAACAAACCCACCGATGAAAGATGCCAGATTCATTACATCTTGAGTGGCGGAGGAACATCATGGCGTCGATGACCTACAAACAATCACATATTCTATTAGCAGTAGAAACACAAGTTCAAGGTAGGACGAGGCGTAAAATTGCACAATCAGTGAAAGAAAGTACCGTATAATCTATCATCTGGCCATATAATAGATCAATGACATGACGACATTTCAAAATAATCCTGTTCTATAATTGAAATATGGGGCGACTATATTGGACAAAAATTTTCATGGTAGTCAAGGTAAGGCGAATCAGGATAATTACATAAACTATAAGAGGACAACTTACTCAATATCTCCTGAGGCACAAGCATCAATGAATTCATTCACAGTCTTGTTATCTGTCGGCTTCAGCCAGCCTTTGTAGATCTAATCAGTACTCTGTATGAGCTTTCTGTACTAGTCGGCTTCATCTCCCTTCTACATTTATTTGAATATACCAATCTTAGATTCTATACTGTAAGAAGTAGGAACAACGTAGACTCACCTTCTTCTTCCCCCCTCCTGTTTTCTTTGCAGGTGCCCGCCATTTCCTCACGGGCTTCTCATCCCATTGATGAAGGGACTGAGAAAAGACACCTAGACGACGGTCACCATGCCCATTGGTCACCTCCACCTGAGCTTGGATATCGCGTTGCACATCCTCTTTAGGGGCTGCCTTAGATGGCACAATATCATCCGTACTTTGTTGAAGGGGCAATATTGGAAGAACAACATTGGCAGCAATGTCCACCAAAGTTTGACAGGTACTTTCCTCAACATTTTCATCCCCCTGCACTTCCTCTCCTTGGGTTGCCTGCGGTGGCATGGCATCATCCGTCACCTTTTCGACGGGCCTAGGAGGTGCTGCATCAGCGGCAATGTGAGCCCCTTGCACCCTAGTCAGAAAGAAGGCCCTCATTTCCTCAAGTAGCCGCTACTGGATCTTCACTGTGGCAGCAATATCCTGTAGCACAGGCATGTATGGAGTTGATGAGGACGTCTCCTCATCAGTGGGTCGGGTCATCATCTGACCATCGTACACCATGTCCCTTTCACTTGGCTCAACAAGGAGTCCTTTGATCACCTGCATTTCAAACCACATCACTTCGATTATTCATTAATGTTGAATGACAAAGAAGAAGTTTTTAGTACTCATAATACATGTTGGCCTCGCAGGGATCCAATGGAGAATTTTAATTTCCTATCTAGAAATGGCCCCCACCTAAATAGTCGGGAAAATGCCACCTGCCTTAGTGGCTGCTACACCCGCGTGTGCTCAAAAAATCATACCTGTAATATGAAATATATCAAGTTATTTTACAATGCAATAGAATTATTGATTAACACATTAATTATTACACAATAAAAATAAAAAAACTTACAGCAAGTGCGGCAGAACAATCAAATATAAATGTATGGGCCTGGGATGCATCCCCGACTCTTCTCTTAGCACGGTCAATTGTACGTGACCGTCGTTTCTGGACCGCCGACACTTATTGCTCAAACTTGTGCATCGTTACCTGTTGCACGGTGGCTGCCCAATTGTAATCTGATACTCTGTCAATGTCATCTAAGCATGATTGCATCTGTTATAGACAAGAATACATCAACCGTGGGCAAAGGAAAGTGGACAGTAGGAGTACAATCCACAGCCGGACAGTGTCGGCAACATCCTACTCTTCATCAGACCCAACAATTTGCTGGATGAGAGAGCACACTTTCTTCCGATCAAATGTTGTTGCAAATCCAAATCGATCCTGCAACTTCGACTTCTGTTTTGCAGATCCATAATGTTGAACCGGCTGACCAGAGCAAGTTAATCCTAAAATTATGGCCACATCTTCCACACTGAATGCGACCTCCTTACTACCCATACGGAACTAATTTCCTTCACTATGGGCACAAATAATCTCCTCCAATAGTGTCATGGCGAAGGTGACGGGAGAAGCATTGTCAACATATGGACCAAAGGGTGTGGTCCTCATCAATGACTTGTGGCATTCCCGAAATGCCATCTGATCCCTATCCTTCATGTAAATCTCCATAGAACACCAGGCCGAGATGACCTTTGTGTTCACTAGATTCAAAAAAATATGTAAACAAGATATTCAGTTAATTGACTGATCAAGAAATAAAAAAAATATTAAGATTAAGACAAGGGTGACAAATGTATAGACAAGGGAGTTTAGGTGTGGCAAATAGGTGCTTAAGGGTGATAAATGTATTAAATTCGGTGACAGGTAGGTCTTTAAGAGTGACAAATAGGTAGATAAGCATGACAAATAAATAGGTTGTTATCTCGGGGGGCAAATCGCTATGTAAGGGAGATAAGGAACCCTCCTACCTCTAACTTGTCGTCCTGAAGTGGAGCCCTTAGAAACCTTAGGTTACTCAGACTTTTCTTCTTCGGCCCTAGGAACCGTAGCTTCCTAAGATGCAGGGGGGACATCCAGTTTACGACGGATGAAGCTTTGCACGGGTGTCTCCTTCGGCTCCATGGCTGTCAGTGATGAAAGAGTAGTGACAATTCAGGATGACCGCACAGCAAATGATAGAGAGCTCGCAAATGGCTTGTAGGGGAGACGAATAGCACAGCGAGGAAGAGGAGACGCTGAGCACGATGGAGAGACGAACCGCCTTTTGGTAGGTTTGTTAAGAGGCAAGACATGGCGGGAAGGGTAAATAATGAATTAGGGATTTTTAATTTTGAGGTCCAGTTCAGCGTCACCATTTCTGTTCATGTGGCATGCGGTGTTGCATCGTCGACAATATGCGAACAACACCCACGCGTGGCCGACGTGTCCTGTTTTCCACATGGGCCAATTGGAGCTTAAGAGCGATAAATGTGTCTACACGGGTGACAAATGGGTTAGCAAGGGTAAAAAATACTATGCTAACGATGACAAATAGGGCTCAATAGAGACAAGCCCGACGCGCGGCTTTCAAGGCAGTGTAAGAGTAAGGGCGACAGCTTCTTGACTTTAGTGGTGACAATTAGGTGAGTATGGGTGACAAATGCTCAACTGAAGTAACAAATAACTTCACATTGGTAACAAATGAGAAGGAAGTTGAAGGTGAAGAAGAACAGAAGAAAGAGGAACTAGAGGAGAGAGAGACGTGCTCACTAGAAGACAAAGGACCTATAGTGCTAACAAGAAGACAAATTTGAACAGTGATCCCATGGGCTCTAAAGCAATATGAAGAACAAGCCAGGGCTGACCAAAATTGTCAAAGTCAACGCCAAGACAAGGGAGGCTAAGTCAACTAGAATTTTATGTTGACCCAATGCACCAATGCTAGAGGCAAAGTCAATAGTAAAAGTCAAGCTTTTGCAACTTCTGAAGTCCAGTCAAAGCCCGGTCAAGCTTCGGCCAGCGACAGTGGACACAGAAAATGACAAAAGAGAAAGAACAACAGAAGAAGACTAAAGGTATCAAATAGTCTCCTAGGGGTGACAAATGAATATTTGGCGGTGACAAAGAGATATACAAGGGTGACAAATAGATTTAAGGCAACGGTTCCAGCTTTGAGTGTGAAAAGAGTCGAAGGCGACGACTTCTACCAAATAGCCGTTAAGGGTATAAAATAGTTTCGCAAGGGTGACAAATAAAAAATTATGGAAACCATACGCTGAAGCTGAGATTCAAAGGCAGAGAAACCTATTGAAACGGCAGAACACTTAACCAAATGAGATAACAAATGATTTGAATTAGTTTAAACAATATATATATATATATATATATATATATATATATATATTATAGTTTTCGGTATCGGTACGCAATGGTACCATCCCGTCCTGAGGCGTCGCTGGGATGGCCGGTTTGGCTAGGACGGCCACACCTGCCCCGAATGATGTGCACGTGACTCAAGGAGGTTGGCACAAGATCGTAGATGGTCAATGAGGCATTCTTCGCGAGGAGCCTTAGCTCCTGAAAAATCATTATAGACGTGTCGGTAAAATCACAACACATGAGTTTGAGGGGGCACGGAATAATAAGAAAATGACCAACATGTGAGCGTGGAGGTGGCACTTTCGCAGCGTGGGGTATGGAGTTTATGTTCGGCCAAGATTTCAAGATTGGCGGCTTTCGAGCTTCCCTGAGGTAGGGGGATGGATCCTTACCTTCTTTCCAACTTTCCCCGTGATTTCTAGGCCGTGGGGAAGTCGAGAGGGGCTTCTTTTCTGCCAGGAAGGGAAATCGCATGTTTGGGGTTTGAGCGTCGGATCTCCCGATTCCCAAGGATTTTGACCGATCTATGGGTGTAGAATCATGCTAGGAGGGTTGGGGATGGATTCCCCTTTTGTTTCCCCATCAACGGGGGATGAACGGTGCGTGGAATGGATTTTTGGGTCGTTCCTGCTATTCCCGTGCTCGGGTTTGGGTTGCGGTCCTTCCAGTGACCGCTAGGGCCCCTTTGGTGGTCCGCAGGGGACCGCTAGGCACGGCGGAAGTTCAGCGTGGTTCTAGTAGCCAGGGTTAGCCGCCAATTGCCAGAGCCGGGGTATGCCCCGTGTACTTGTACTTTTCATTCCGTTGACTGTACTTATATTGGACATGAGATACTTTGGACCTTGTAACTACTTAGTGGTTATTTATCTTAATTTCTGTAATATTTTTTTTATATTTGTGCTAGCTCTGCAGCTATTTAGCTTATCTTGTGCCCTCACACCATCCCTTAACCCTTCTGAGTCTTCGCACTCGTGGGTGGCGGGCCAAGGTTCGAGTCGCACCAGTTTCTTTCCGGTACTCAGATCTCGGGTCGTTACATCGCACCTTGGGTTAGTCTGGACCATCCTAGTCTTGGAACCTGAACACATTGTCACACGCGTGACTGGCATGCCCTATCGTCAGTAAATTCGATAAAAGATATAATGATATTTTATTATTATCCTGAGTGCTTCCACGTGGCATTCCCCGTGAGGAGCCTTAGCTCCCAAAAAATCATTATAGACGTATGTGTCGGTAAAATCACAACATATGAGTTTGAGGGGGCACGAAACAATAAGGAAATGGTCAATATGTGACCGATACGGCTTTGAATACCTTTTCGCACCTTGACGTGGGGCTTTCAAGGCTTTTCAACACGCTCTCTCCCACTAGCTCCAACATGCCCCCGCGAGGAACCCTAGCTCCCCATCGTCGGTGCCGCTACTCTCTCCCACTAGCTCTAACATTCATGGGTTCCGGAGGGTTTCCATGCATAGGTCCCGTGTTTCGTTTCATAAAAGAAATTGAAAATTTCAAAATTATAGATCTTCAGATCTCTAAATAATAAATAATATTTTTTTAGATGTAATGATATTTTATATTGAGAGAGATTTCATCGTATTAGAAGAAATGAATGAATGAAAAAACATCACGAATTAATGAATGAAAACATGGCGCCAAATTAAAATATGGCGGCAAATAAAAAGAGACAAGAATTAGAAAAGGCGTCCCCTCTCCTCTCCTCCTTCGTCCTTCTCCCTTCCTCCTCCTCTCGATCTCCCTTTTTTCTCTCACGATCGCACCCCCATCTCAATCTCTCGCCAGCGGGCGGCAAAGTGGCGAGGGCGGGCGGCGGCGTATTGGCTACCTAGGGACGCCGGTGAGGGGCAAGCGGAGGCGGCACCGGCAGCGAGGGTGCAGTAGCGGTGGTGAGCTCTGGCAGCGATGGCGGTCAAATTCTTTCCGGCGGACACCCCCTCACCACAGGTATTCCCCTCTCTCACTCTCACTCTCACTCTCACAGACACAGACACAGGGAGGGGGAGGGGCTCGGTTACCTGCAAAACTAAAACCAGTTGGTGCAGAATATCATGATGTAAATATTTTACATTCCTAGTTGCCAGCAAATGGGTCCTTCCCTTTTGGATTCACCACTTGACAATCCTGTTCTCGTGGATACTTTGGCAGATTCTGTTATCCATATTACCACGACTGAGTTGTGATGCATGAGGACACCGGAGCACGAGTACGGCTAGACTCAGCGAGCCGTCGGTACCGGACCCGCAGCACGACTCGGTCGACACCGACCTCTTTGTGGCTGGGGGACAGTCTAGAGTTGCCACCGGAGCTTTGATACTTTAGTACATATTTTTATACGTATTCGTATTTTATATGTATTTGGTCGTATTTGATGTGTACTTAGCATGTATTTGGTGTGTGTTTTGTTTATATTATCTTGGGTTTTTATATTGGGTCAATGGTAGAATAATTGACCATGTATTTGTAATTTTGATTTATTTTGGTCCAAGGGGGGATTAATATGGTGCAAAGGGATAATTTAAATTCAAGCCCCTTATGTTGACATTAAGGGAGGGGCTCCCCCTCTTTTGTCCCCTTATGGGAGGTTTTTTTATGCTACTTTAATCTCCCTTCCCCATTATACCCCCTTGACCAAGGGGAACCTAGCTCATTTTGCTAGGTATAGGGTTTGAATATATAATGTCTCTTGTTGTATTTGGAGAAAAATTAATGAAGAAAATTATGTTGAAGTGATTTGGGCACACCCCCCCTCTCTCCTCTATTGTTATTGGTGTTCTTCCCATTCTTCCCCCTCTCTTCTTCAGATCTAGATCAAAATCCTCCATATTTCTCAAATTTCTTTCTCTTCCCCTCTTCCTCTACTTGCTGTGATTGATCACCGTCGCCGCGCCGCCGTTCGTGCCGCCGTCGATCCACGACAAGCTGGCTTCCTCCTGCTGCCCCGAAATTCGGAGTTGCTAGACAACAGCTCGGTAAAAGGACTGGTACGAAAGATCCAACCATTGGATTGTGATGAAATTTTGAGGGTAGGTTCCCCCCATCGTCAGCCAATCCCAGTATAATTTTCACCACGATCTCAGCTTGTTTACCCCCTTCCCACCATTTTTTTTACCCCCTCATAGTCTGCCTGTGTGCTGATCTGCGAGATAGATCTTGGTACCCGAATTTTCCACCCCCTCAAACGCTGTCAGAAAAATATCCAAAAATTATTTCCGTAACCACCACCCTCCCCTCTATCCACCATAAAAATCTTAGATCCTAAATATTTAATTTGATCTTCGGTCAAAGCCCTTGAACATGCAGATCTTGTTCTGCCCTGCCTGTTCTGAGTTTTGGGTCAAGGAAATTAGTCAAATAGCAGTCATTTTCATTTCCAATCCAGCCGTTGGATGGATCCGAAATTCCAGTTTGTCATAGGATTTTGGGTCCTCTTTCCAACGGTACCCATTGCGTCTCGATCCGACATTGGATCTGGGCGTACCGGTCATTATCGTGGAGGCGCGCGATTCTACTCTGAGCCAGGCCAGAAAAAGGGGTTGCTAGAGAAATCCCAAAGAAATACGCCGGGGCAACCTCAGTGACAGCCGCTCCTGGGGAATGACCCGGGGCCCTCTGCCAGCGTTCCGGTGAACCACCGCCTTCAGGAGACTCCCAGAGATTGACGTCCCTTTGGACGCCCGTGCTTGCTGTCGTGCCGAATAGAAATTGCAGCTTCGGAGTCGATGCCCACAACTGTCGGGCACACCGCCAACACGCTGCCCGTCAACCATGGAACGACGCTCCCGGACCGCTGTTGTGGCCTTTTACCTCCCTGCGTGGAGTGGGCCTTAGTTATCTTGCGGTAATTAATTTGCCATTTGTACCGGGAGTGACGGTTCTCGGCCGAGAAGTCTTCCCCACGCCCCGAGCGTTGAGGTACACTCGCCACCCACCTTGTCTTATTTACTTATCTAGTATAGATTCTACTACCACTGAATGTGAGTAGGTTATTTTCTAGCTAGTTCATAATTAATCACCGCCATGAGTTGTGAGAGTGAAACCCATCCCGTGACTCATTCTGAGCACGAGAGTGAGCTGACCACTCGAGACTCAAAACCGATTTCCCAACCGTGCAGATCATCACGTTTCCCTCGTCGGGGACGATTGTGAGTTAGCGCTTCTTGTTTTGGGCATGATCGCCTCTTCTGGAGCTCGTTCGGTGCCGCGTTGTAGTGTTGTTGCTGGTCACGTCGTCCTATTAGTCATGTCATCCTATAGAGTCCAAGGTCGCAACCAGTCCGAGTCAAGTCCCGTAGTCGTCCCACATCAAGTTGCAACATCATGACCCTTTTATTGTGGCGATAAAGAATTTTGGAGATAAGGCTCGTTAAAGAGAGACTGATGCAATTGTTGTAATATTTGAGGATGGAAAACTAGTAAACATTGTGCAACTCGAAAGGCCATACCAAGATCCAACTCTGCAAATGCATGGTCAATAGGATGAATAAATAGATGGCGGTGAGGACGAACCTGTCCTTGTTGATTGTCCATCCACTAAAAATAAGGGCTTGGAATTTCATCTCCTTTTGTAAGAGTACACCAGGTGATAAGGTGAAAAGGTTCATCTTGGATATCAGGCATGAAGGTTAAAATTCTCAAAGGAGTAGTTGATTTTCTTAAAAGTAATCTCTATACAACTCTTGAGTACATATTACTTGGGGTACTCAAGAGTTGCATAGAGATTACTTTTAAGAAAACCAACTGCTCCTTTGAGAATTTTAACCTTCATGCCTCATATCCAAGACGAACCTTTTTTCCTTATCACCTGGTGTACTCTTACAAAAGGAGATGAAATTCTAAGCCCGTGTTTTTATTGGGAGGGTGGGAAGAGGGATGTGGATATAAATGTGTGTGAGTAAATGTGGATATGACCCTTTTTTTCATTTTTGCCCGTTCAAGACTTTTGTTATGATATATGTGATTTGTATGCTTGGATGTGAATTAAATTTGTAGACAGGTGTGGATGCCGATATGTGAGAAAATGTGTATGTGAATTCGAGTATGATAATGATTTTTTCTAGAAGATGATGTCGATGTCAATGTGGGTGTGTGAATATGGGAGTGAAAGTGGATGTGGATATGGATGTATATGTTACCAAACAGGATGTACAATTGTGAAAAATAGTCAATATTTAGGGGAGATGTTGTGCATATTTTCTTAGAAGTAGTGATAAGACATATTGATATGATTTTTTTAATTTGTTAGGTAAATATGGCTAGAATTGATCGTTCATGGATGAATCGCAGAGTAGTTGATGGAGTGGTGTCAGAGGAGTTTAAGGATGGAGTTGATAGTTTTGTTCAATTTGTATTGGGGCATCCAACAGTAGTGGACCAGCGTGGTAACATCTGATGTCCTTGTTTACTTTGTAAAAATAAGAGATTTCTTTCGCTATTGGATGTGCAAGTTCATTTATACAGGAAAGGGTTCATGAAAGGTTATATAAATTGGGTGTGTCATAGTGAGGACTTCTGGTCGTATGAGGCTGGCAAAGTTGCAAGCACAAGTACCTATGCAGACATGGTATTCGATGCTGTTGGCTCTAACTTTAATGTACAAGGGGAACACGTGTACAACGAAGAACCACTAAACAAGTCGGCTGAAAGATTTTATCAGTTACTTCGGGATGCTGATGAGCCGCTATGGGATGGTTGTGAAAATCACACTCGGTTATATGCTGTCTCATAGTTGTTGAATTTGAAATCTGAATTTCATCTTAGTGAGAGTTGTTTTGACTGTATGCTCCTCCTTATCAATAGTATGCTGCCTCGAGATGAGAAGCTGCCTGAAAATTTTTACCGTGCAAAGAAGATGGTCAATGAGTTAGGGCTTGGATACCAAAAAATAGATGCATGCCCTAATCACTATATGCTATATTATGAAGATAATTTAGATAAATGATCATGTGATATCTGTCATCATGATAGATTTAAACCTAAGAGAGGGGATAATTCAAATCAGAAGGATGTGCCTTACAAGTCACTGTGATACTTCCCTCTCACATCGAGATTGCAGCGGATGTATATGTCGTCAAAGACAGCTCGGCATATGATATGGCACACGGAAAGAGCACGTCATGCAGATGATATAATGAGTCATCCCGCCGATGGTGAAGCTTGGGCTCATTTCAATCATACTTATACTGCTTTTGCTCACGAGTGGGTTTATGCACAGACGACTTCAACCCTTTTGGAGGTTCAGTGGCGTCTTACTCATGTTGGCCAGTGTTCCTGTCGCCATACAACCTTCCGTCGGGCTTGTGCATGAAGTGAGAGAACCTTTTCTTAACTTTGGTGATTCCAAGACCAAAAAATCCAAGAAAAAATTTGGACATATATCTCAGGCCACTGATTGATGAGTTGAAAAGATTGTGGAATGATGGAGTTGTTACTTATGATGCGTATAGAAAATAAAATTTCACTATGTAGGCTGCATTGATGTGGACAATAAGTGACTTCCCTGCATATGAAATGATATATGGCTGGAGCACACACGGGAGGTTGGCATGTCTTACTGTATGGCTGATACCAAATCATTTGTCTTGAAACATGGTAAGAAATCATGCTGGTTCGATTGTCATTGACGGTTTCTACCAATTTACCATCCTTTCCAAAGGCAAAAGGACTCATTCATTAAGAAGATAGTTGAAATGGATGAAGCAGACTTGGAACGAATGTCTGGTCGACAAATGGCGGCACAGGTGCAAGACTTACCAGATATAGTGCAACTGTCGGGTAGTACATGACATCTTCATGGATTTGGACAAGATCACAACTGGATGAAGAAAAGTATCTTCTGGGGATTACCTTAGTGGTCAGCCCTTTTGATACAGTACAACCTGGATGTCATGCATGTTGAGAAGAATGTCTTTGATAATATGTTCAACACCATCATGAACGTGAAAGCCAAAACAAAGGACAATGCCAAGGCGCGAGCGGACTTGAAGATACTTTGCAAATAACTAGAGTTTGAATTGTGGCAGGTACGGGGCAAAGTTGTGCAACCTAAAGCAACTTTCGTGTTGAAAGACACACAGATCAATGAACTGTGCCAGTGGCTGAAGCAATTAAGATTCCCTGATGGATATGTGTCAAACATAGCCCGTTGTGTGAATGTCAACGAGGGAACAATATATGGATTGAAAAGTCATGACTGCCATGTGTTCATGGAGAGACTTCTGCCCATTACATTCCGTGACATATTGACAAAGCCTATATGGGGAGCATTGACTGAGTTGAGTCAGTTTTTCAAGATTCTATGTGCATCAGAATTCAAACTTGGGGACGTGCAAACTATGGAACATAATGTGGTCACGACGGTATGCAAGTTGGAGAAGATATTTCCCCTGCGTTCTTCGATTCCATGGAGCACCTGATTATCCATTTACCATACGAGGCCAAAGTTGGAGGACCGGTACTATTTTGATGGATGTATCCATTTGAGAGGTAATCAATATGTATTTATTGATTATTTGACACTAGTTACATGCGTCTGTCATTGTCATTATATGTCATGGTCATATGAATTGTTGTCATAGGTGTATGCATGACCTGAAAATGATGGTTCGCAACAAGGCTAAAGTAGAGGGTTCGATTACTGGGGCATATATTATTGAAGAATTTTTGAACTTCTGTTCGATGTACTTCGAACCCGAAATTCAAACTCACCGCAATCGACCTCCACGTAAAGATGATGGAGGAGAGGTGGGTCCATTCGACTGATTGCCCGTATTTAAGTATCCAAGATGTGCATTTGGACATTGTTCAAATCGCATATTAGAGGACAGAGAGTTGTTGGCCGCAGAGATATATGTTCTCCTGAATTGTGCTGAGATTGAACCTTATGTTGAGTGAGTCCTCAACTCCGCGGGTGCTAAAATTTATAAGTTTCTTGACGTTCTTCCTCCCATTTACGGTGATATTGCATTCATCATTACATGCAATTTGATTCAGAATTAATTACTCAATGTCCACGCCTCAATGACATGGAGGTTCAAAAGGAACGAGAGAGATCTTTTGCCAGATGACTTAAAGGTCAAGTAAGTGCCGAAGTTAAGTTCCACAAAGCTTGAGTTGTATGTCTATTCATTTTAAAGTAACTTGGTTTATATTCATAGGTTGAACAAGGTTATGTTACTAATGAAAGAGTCTAGGTGATAAGTTATGGACCTTCGAAGGTCGCGCATGCCTATCCAGGATTTTTTGTGAATGGTTATAGATTTCACACCGAAGATTATGGACGAAATAAGTCTACGATGAATAGTGGCATATGCGTGAAAGGTAGTACATGCAATGAAAATGATCTTGATTACTGTGGTATTCTTGAGGAGGTCATAGAATTACAGTATCTCGGATAAGACAACCATATATTCCTTTTTAAGTGTCATTGGTTTGATCCTAATTTAGTTCGAAACGATGCAATCTATGGGATTGTCGATGTCAAACATAGATCCAAAGTGAATACCTATGAGCCATTCATTTTGGCCATGCAAGCCCAGCAAGTGTATTATTCAAGTTATTCATCGTCCATGAATAAAGATTTGTGGACAGTCTGTAGGGTAAAACCAAGGCTTGTGCCTAATGATGAGTTAGACCTCATTGAAGCTGTCTCAGAGGATTCTGGTGCCTAATTTTTTCAATCAGACGAGGGTGACACTGTAGAGTTGGTTGCTTCTAATCTTCATCTGATTGAACTTGATGATCCACTTTGGTTGTCTATAGAGGACGAAGTGGAAGAAGTCGATTCAACTGAGCTAAATGAAGCAATTATTGGGCAAGAGGAGTCCTCTAAGGAGGAAGAGTATGAATCTAGTGAGAATGAGGAAGATAACGAACATGACAATGAGTTTGATATATCTTTAGCATCTGAAGATGAAATAGATACTGATTGAATATTTTGTAATACATTTAACATATATACACTTCTTATCAATATTACTTACCACCTCTCCTCATAATTAGTTGTGGACTAATATGCACTACTTTAATTATTGTCAATAATTAGATGGTTCGAGGTCGTACCGAATCTTCCAGGAGAGGTGGTTCCGGGAGGGGTTCTACTGGTATGGTTATTTAAATTCTTAGATAAATGAGTAGTGAATATGCACTTTATTTTGATAATAATATTTTATGTCTCTGTACCATGTACACAGATTACACCGTCCCCACCACCTGCTGTAGGTATGTTTATTTAAATTCTTAGATAAATGAGTAGTGAATATGCACTTTATTTGGCTCATGATATTTTATGTCTCTGCACCAAGTACACAGAGTACATCGCCCCCACCACGTGATGCAGGTATGTTTATTTAAATTCTTCCATAAATGAGTAGTGAATATGCACTTTGTTTTGCTCACGATATTTTATGTCTCCGCACCAGCTACACAGAATGCACCGCCCCCACCAACAACTGCGGGTATGTTTATTTAAATTCTTAGATAAATGAGTAGTGAATATGCACTTTGTTTTGCTCATGATATTTTATGTCTCTTCACCAGGTACACAGAGTACACCGCCCCCACCACCTGATGCTGATATATTTATTTAAATTCTTACATAAATGAGTAGTGAATATGCACACGTGTTTTGCTCACTATATTTTTTGTCTTCGCACCAGGTACACAGAGTGCACCGGCCCCACCAACAACTGTGGATATGTTTATTTAAATTCTTAGATAAATGAGTAGTGAATATGCATTTTGTTTTGCTCACGATATTTTATGTCTCCGCACCAGCTATAGAGAGTGCACCGCCCCCACCAACTGCTGCAGGTATGTTTATTTAAATTCTTAGTGTTGTGTCCTTGTGTTTTGATGTTGCCAAAACCATGAGTCATGTGTACTCTTCATGTGGATAGTCAATGTGTTTTGTTGACGTAGAATCATGTATGGAGCTATAATGATTTTGTGTGTGTAGTTTACTTCTAAATTGCATAAAGAACAGATTGACAGTTGCACATAGAACATGCTGAAAGCCAGTAATTTTCTGAAGAACTGAAGAAAAGCCAATGTGGTCAACAAAGTCAACGCACAGTCAATAGAGCTAAGACAATGGTCAACCCAAGTCAGTGCAGTCAAAGTCTTAATTCTTTAGAAATTGGTCACAAATCTATTAAGATTCAAACAAGGGAAGGCAAGAAGATAAGGCAGACAAATGCCTCATTAGTGGTGAATAAGGCCGACAAAAAGCTCTCTACGGGTGAAAAATAGGTTGTAGTGCTGAATATGTGTGAAGTGTTGAAGCTGCATGAAGGGTGTTGGCCCAGACTAGATGGCGGACAAGAAGGGGAGTTGAATTGTCCCCTTGCCGAGATGACGGATTTTAAAAACTATCTAAATTAATCACAACGTAATTAAAATTAACTACGTTGATTTAGCTTAAACAGACGTGAGATTAAAACATTCCCTCAAGCTTTTCGATCTCACTTGAACAAACTATGCAATAGATGGTAGAAATAAATCCTAACACGGAAAGCGGATGAAGCAATGTATGATGATGCAGTGAATAAAAACCTATAAGATGGCCTGTGAAGGGAGATAGAAGAAATGGACAGTCACACATGCATTCACAATGGACACAGAGATTTTTAGGTGGTTCGGGACCACGACGGGCTCCCTACGTCCACCCCTCACCGAACCCGGTGGGGCTTCACTACACTCTATGGACCGTAGCAGAACGGGGACGAACCCCAACACCACACACACTACGTCCGCAGTAATGCACACATGGTGTCTAGCACCAAAACACTACCACCGCAGCACTTACACACACAGAGTCGGGGAACACACCCCGGACGTAAAACCACATGGAGACGCTGTTCCGTCTACACTCACAAAACTCGGCGAAACTTTCCCCACAATAAATACACACACTCGGAGCCGCAGCTCCGCCCACACACGACAATATTCTGAGTTGGACGAAATAAAAGGATATACGATGACAGCCCAAAATATTAATCTATGCCCAAATAAGAGAGTAGAAATGAGAAAAGAAGAAATCCCCCTCAAATCTTCAGTGAATCCCGTAGATAGCAAAGGTAGGGTGCATTTGGAGTTTGATCCTCGGAGCAGAAAGAGTCCAGCGTTGTGAAGACCGCCCAAAATAGGAATTCGGCGATGAACAGCAAGACCGGCTACAGATCGGAGTGTCAGCTCGTGGATGGGGTCCTCGGTGGCGTTCTCCTTCCTCCAGTGATGAAGCAACCCTCCAGCTCGTCCTTCTTCACCTGCAAGAAAGGATATAACAATAAGCCCTTGAAGGAATGTCTCCAACGTGGGAGATCGCAGGTTATATATACACACAAGAATAAGCGGCTAAAAGACCACAAAGCCCATGCTAAAAACCCTTCAAATAAACACCTAAAAGATGGGAGAAACCCTAAGGGTATTACGGTAAAAAGCCCAAGCAAATCGGACCAAGAAATGGGCATTTCGTAATCAATCCGAAAAATACGATCCGGACGAACTAGACAAAGTGTCGACTCTTAGAGTCGACACTTTTGTCAAGGTGTTCTGCCGACAGAGAAAACCCAGCAGACAGGCGAATGTGTCGACTCTTGGAGTCGACACTTTTGGCCATGTGTTCAACCAACGCACAAAACAGCATGCAGCCTGAAGAGTGTCGACTCAAGGAGTCGACACTTTTTCATCTACGTGCTGGAAACACACAGGCCAGCATGCTAATTAGAAAGTGTCGACTCCCTGAGTCGACACTTTTCCTGACAGCAGTGAAAACCACTTTAAACTTAATTGAAACCCCATTTTTCTTCAACCAGAGCATTAAAAACAAAATACCATGCATTGTAACAAAGAATTGGCGTGAATTAAGCTGCATTCGAACAACAAACCAATGAGTGTGTTAAACATCTTGAACTTCAAACACTCTTAAAGATATAGCATTAGAAACACTATCAGACCACTCAAACCTCAACTATCAAACTAACCAATGAAACAATCATTTTGAAGTATATGAAACTCATTCATAACAACCAGCTTGGCACTAATGAGACTAGTGATCAATAAGAAATCATGGGAAGCTGAAAGACCAAAAGACAACCTCAAAACTGACATGAAGAACAAGCATGAGGTCACATGCAAGCCCAATACTTGAAGAAACACTTCAATCCATTCATGCCAACTATAAATCAAATTCAGAGGTACAATCTTACCAAAGATCCATTGGTTTGTAAACAAGAGTGGAAGCTTACCATGGACCCCAATGAATTGATAGCAAAATTAAACCTGCACATTTTGGAAATTCAGATTCATGTAGATCTTAAATCAATGCATTTGAATTCTAGCAAGCAACTGAAGAGTTCCAATGCAGTCCAGAAATGTTAAGATCAATTCATTGATATTAAGAGGCAAGTCTATGCATATAAAGCCCAAGTCTAAGCATATGAAGACTAAGGTCTGTGCATTTGAACGCATGGTCGATGCATATGTAAAGGCAGGGTCGATGCATGTTTGTAAAACACTAAAGACCATGTCGGTGCATGTATTGACAAGGTCGGTGCACTTTTTATGAAATGGAAAGATAGGTCGGTGCACATCTGTAGAAGATGAGGTCGGTGCACTTTTTATCAAGAATAAGGATTGGTCGGTGCATGTTTTGACAGGGTCGGTGCATATAGTGAAACACAAAGACAAGGTCAGTGCGAAACACAAAGACATGGTCAGTGCACTTTATATGAAATGGAAAGATGGGTCGGTGCATGTTTGAAGGATCCTAAAGAAGGTCGGTGCACATCAAGTACAAGCTATAGATAGGGTCGGTGCAAATGCCAAATGCGGTCGGTGCAAAGTCAGGCAAGGTCGGTGCATGTAAGGCCAAGGTCTGTGCACATTCAGAAATATCAAGTGATTAATCATTTCTAAGCATGAAACGCCCAATTTCAAATTGGTTCATCAAATCACTCATGAAATGAAAATTCAGTCCAGAATTTCAAGCATGCGAGCATATAGCTCAGACATTCAAAATGCATGAGTCATCAACCAAGGAGCTGAGAATTTCGGTCAACCAAGGTTCAGAAAACCCAAAATTGTATAACAATTGAAGCATTAAACCCTTAGTTAAATAGCACAATGTGTATACATGAAACCCAATTAAACAAGGGGCAATTAAGCAATATGTAACCCATTCAACCATTTCTGTTGCCAACCATCCATATACAATTAACATTAAAGATCATTCAAGACTTGCAGAACTAAGAGAAAATGCAACCATGAAAAAACATGTTGAGGTCGACACCAAGGAACAGTGCTACAACTGTAAATGATATCCACCAAGCATTTCAACCTTGCAAAGTATAATATAAACCGGTGAGCTCATTTACCACAAAATTTATACATACAGATGTTACTCTATACACATCCAACGCACACAATATATTGTTATCATCAAAACCATTATTAAAGACAAAGAGGGAGCGCAACGAACCCAACAATCTCCCCATTTTTGATGATGACAAATATTGTGGCCCCCAAAAACTCTCTCCCCCTTTGAAATTATCAAAAAGTGGGGGACTAGAGGAACATATGTGAAGTTTTCAAAAACGAATGAGACATGAGCGCACAAACTAGCAATAAACCTACCATTAATGGAAGGTGAGTGAACCTTGAACACCAAGCAAGAAAATAAAATATGAAGTGCAATATGCAAGTTGTTTGAAATATGTGCAAATGCTCAATTTCTAAACTATATGCAAATGTAGTGCTAAATAGCACATTATTCTCCCCCTATTGTCATGAACAAAAATTGACTGATAATGGGATTATTTAACCTGCTATTTACATGTATAACCCAAGGATGTATGAAATTTCAAGCAAGCAAGCAGACATGCATGTGACAAGCATGTAGTAAGCTATAGCTCCCCCTCAATGGGGTAAAAAGGATATAAACTGAACAGTTCATTCAAAATTGAAATGTGAGACATGAAGCATAATCAAAAAAGGTAGTGCATGCATATGCTAAAGGTATTGCATAAACCATGATAAGAACAATTTCAAGATATACAGTCATCACAATAATACCCAAAATTAAAATTTGTGCAAATGAGCAATGAACTTCAAAATTATATCGATATGAACAAAATTTCTAGAAAACACTAGAGGGTTATTTCCTTCCTACACTTCCATTTCGATCCTTGACTTTTGGTAGCTTCACACAACCCCTTTTTGTTTGCTTTACTTTTATTGGATTTCACCGTTTGACACGAGTCACCTCATATGTCTCAATGGGGTTTTCCGGCTACTAGGATTCATCACGCAATGTGGATTTTTGTATCACCTTTCGACGCGAGTTTCATCATTTATTTCATTGCGGAATCCCGGCTACTTAGTTAGACATTCCACTTATTGAAGTTTGCGGGGTAGGCAGCTTTTTCCTCACGATTCTCTTAATTTCCATGTAGAATTTTGTTTCCCTTGAAGTGTTAAAAGGAATTTCTAAAATCCTTATCAATCAAAGTCATATGCATCATTTTTTAAATAAGGTATGGGCAATTGCTTTGTATGCAGAAATTGAATTTGCCTAGACATAGTTATGACTCCCCCTAAATGTATGCACAGTTAGAAATAAATCTTCTTCCTTTGCATATGTCATGGTTCACAAAAGATCAAGAACACTATAATTTATTTATCAAGGAAGTGAGGTCTTAGAAGATTTTTAAGAAAAGGTTTTCTTAAAATATATACATTCAATCAACCACTGATATGGCAATATGTTCAAGCAAAGTGATTTCGGTACGTGGCGGAGGTGGAGGTCCGAAGACCCTACTCACGGATAAGGAGTGCTTCCATGTGGACGTAATCCACTCTTCCACAAACACCATTTTATATACCAAAGAATCATGACATTCAAGCATGTAAAACTAGAAGGTATGCACAAGCATATGCACGTGAATGCAAAGTTGATGATAAATTATTTCTATTCACAAGTATGCAGGGATATGTGCATGTGTTTTCTATGTATGCAGGTATATGTGCATGTGTTTTCTATGTATACAGGTATACGCATGTAAATGGACAGATGATCGAAGATAATCCCTAGTCATGAACATGCAAGGATGTGTATGATATGTGCTAGAGGTTAAGTATATAAACTGTGTAAACAAAATTACATTGTTATTCATAAAAAGTGAACGAAGATGTAAGAGACTTTATGTACAAAGTAAAGCATTCAAAAACCAGATTTGTTCACAAAATGTGAAACAGCTCCAAACTCAAATTTTTACCTTTGTAGTTCTTTCAAAATGAACTTAAGCAAAAAGAATTTCAGAAGTAAACCATTTTTTTCTTGCCTTGAGAGTCCTTTATTTATCGACATTCTTTGGCTTCAAGGCGCACCTGTAAAACAGATTCTCATTTTGGACATTTGGGTACCCAAGCCATCTTGGGTCCTGAGGGGTTAGTGACAACATGAGCAAGTGGATTCTCATATTTCCTAGCACAGTGATTATCATCATTTTTCATTATGGAACAATCATCCATTGAATGACCATTCTTGCCACAATAAAAATAATAAAAGGATTTTCTTTTCATGGACCATTTTTCATCATTTTTTATTAAGGAACAATGATTCATTTTGTGTCCAAGTTTACCGCAATAATGACATGAAAATTTCTTTTTGACAGTCCATTCATCATCATTTCTCTTTGTAAAACAGTTTTCAAAAACATGACCATGTAAACCACAGTAGAAGCAATCAACATTGAAGTTTTTCTTCATACGTTTTTCATGATTTTTAGAATCATTAACACTTTTCATTTTTGACTTCAATGCCTCAATATCATCAAATTTCATCAAAAAATAATCATACATGTCATGACCAAATTTGCCACAGTAATAACATGTAACATTCATTCTTTTTCTTGATGCATGAACATGTTTAACAGTTAGTTGTTTTGCATGCACACATGAACAATCAACAACATTTTTCAGATTTCGAACTCCTTTATCATGCACGGACAAGGACTCATTCAAGCTTTTGATCTCATTTTCCAAAGATGAAATGTACATTTCAAGATCAGTAATCTCTTTTTCACATGAAGTGACTTTTTCATTCAATATGTCATTGACAGTTTTATGACTTTCGATTTCTTGTTCAAGAACATGCACTTTCTCCGATTCATGAACATATATGCATTTTCCCTTTTCAAGGGTAAGCAATTTTTCAGACATAGCAGTGTTTAGATGCTTCAACGCTTCATTCTCCCTAGCAAGTTTGTCATTCATAATCAAGTCACTGCACAAGCCATGATCAATAGTGTTCATTTCTATTTTGTTCCTTAGCTCATTTTCAATTTTCTCCATTTGAACAATTTTATTCTTAGGACCAAAATTTTCATTTCTCAAATAAACAATTGTTTCTTTGTGGCTATCAACTTCAAGCATGGAAGACTTACATGATTTCTCAAACTCAACAGATTTTTCACATGAGAAATTATCTACATTAGAGTTTTCAATTTTCTTTTTCAATTTCTAATTTTTGATTTCATTGTTTTATATCTTTCAAACAATTTAACATAGGCATTCATCAATTCATCACATTTAAGCTCATCATCTTCATCGGAATCGGAGTTTACCTTAAAGCTTTCCTCACTTTGACGTTCGTTCTCATTGTTTGTCACGAGGCACTCTGAAGGGAATCAACTCCGAGCATGTATATTTTATTTTTGTATTTATGTCATTTTAGTTTGCATTTATACCCTTGCATTATTTGGTTTGCAATTGTAAGGCTTTATAAGCCAATTTTTTAGTCCTTAGAAGTCTTTGGGTTTATTTACAAAAGTCCCATAGGTCCAGCGGGGGCCCCTCATCCTCTCTTCCATTGGTCCACCTAGGCTCTAGGGCCCATGTGGGGCTGGTCCAAGGTGGGCGTCTAGAAGAATTGGACCAAGGGGGGGACAAGGTGAAAAAATGTTAAATTTGGAAGCCCTTAAAGTCAAGGGGGCGCCCCCCTTATATTATTGTTTAATAGGTGTTGTATTTTTATTTATTTTGGGTTCTGACCACATGGGGGAATAAAGTCTAATACCCCATATGCCCTCCCCAAATCCTAGATCTAGGGGTAAGCTTAGTCTTTCGTCAATTTCTATATATCCTTGTATTTTTCCATTTGGTAGAAGTTAATGAAGAATTATTGAATGAATTTTGAGAAAAATTACCCAAGAGGCCATTTACCCCCCTTCCTCTCTCCTATCTCCCCTTACAGCTGTGAGAGCTCAGATCTCTGAGGTGTGATACCTCCCAATCCATCCCCTTTTGAGTGTGTAGCTCATCTCCACCACCGCCTCTGCCATCGAGCCGCCGTCGCGCCGCCACCGCCACTTCTTTAGTCTTCTATCCACTCTGGAGAGAAGCCGAGTCCATGATTTTTAGCTCCAAATTAAGAGCTTAGATCGTGATGAAATTTGGAGGGTGAGTTCCCCACGTCCACCCCAGCCTCCGAAAACAAATTCAGGTTATTTACCCTTCGTTTACCATTTTTCCCAACCTGTTCTTTCCACCCTAGTAATCTACCTCCTGTGCAGATCCACCAACTAGCAAGTCACCACTTCACCCGTTTCACCCTCTTTTCCTTTTCTGAATGAGCTGAAAATTTAACTGGGAGTTCTGTCCACCGAAACCTCACTCCACAAATTTTTTGGGATTTTTGGAGTTCTTTTACTGTTTTTAAAAATCACTATATTTTCCAACATATGTTCTGTCTTGTGTAGTCCAGATCCGACCACTTCCACCATAAAATCCCTTTCCCCACCTAAATCAACTCCAAATTTTACAAAAAAATTATCCACGTGTTCCTCACATCCCCACCTACCTATCATAAAAATTTCAGATCCAAATTCCATTGTTTAATCTTCGGTCAAACCGAGTTCTCAGGAAAATCCATTTCTATCCAGACTGTTCTAGATCTGTGAACCAGCCAATTATAAATTCCACCACGAAAATTCCAGAGACAGCAAAATTACTATAACAATAGGTGTTCGAAGATCTCTGAGTCAGCTTCGCAACGTCGTTGGTTTCGTGTCGATCCGACGTCCGTGCTGATCGCAGCAATTTTTCGCGCCGAGTCGCACAGTGCTGACAACAGCAGAACCAGTTCGGGACAGCAAGCTGCTGCCCGAGTAGTCGTGTACCGGAACTGACGGAGCTGTCCAACACGCTGTCCGTCAACCCAAGATCGGTCCTCCCGGGCCCGCTTGTAGCCCTTTACCTCCCTGCATGGAGTGGGCATAGAAATTCACTTCTGTAATTATTGACTTGTTTGTACCGAGAGTTACTGTCTTGGCCGGGATTGTCTTCCCCACGCTCGGTAGCGTGGAGGTAAACCCGCCACTCTCTCTTATCGCATTTGCTGATTGCATATTTATTTGTATATGCCGCTGCGAGTGATAGGTTACTAGCTCGTTCAAATTTAAATCACCGCTGTGAGAGAGAGCGAAACCCATCCCGTGACCCGATCCGGGCACAAAAAAGAGCTGACTACCCGACTCATTGCCGGTTCCTCAACCACCAAAGATCCCACGTTTCCCTCACTAGGGGCGTTCGCGGGCTAGAGTCCCAGGTCGCGTGTCCGTCCCACATCAAATTGGTATCAGAGCAAGTCGAGTCTAGGGTAGTCTTTGTTTAAAAAAACTAAAAAAAAAGAGTCTAAGTCTAAGTCGGTCCAAGGTTACATTCGTGTTCCTTTATTCGGCATATCAAAAGGTGTTACCTGAACGTTAGGCTATGCCTATCGGGAAGGTCGCACATTTGCGAGAGAGGATCTTTGGATTCCATTACTCGGCCAAGTACCGGATATTGGTTAAGTTTAGGTTCATCACTTCACTTTGGCCGGTGCATTGCAACCCCGTGTCCATTGCATGCCCACTCATAGGGGTACCCAATACTCACCACCACCACCACCTATGGCGGATCCCCGAGTCCCTAGTCCCGATGAGTCATCGGTGGTCGACATGTTTCGAGCTCTTATGAAACAAATGGGAGAGTTGACTACACGAGTGGACAAGATGGAAGGATTGAGTACGCGAGTGGATGGCCTAGGAGCCCATTTGGAAGGAAGGATGAAGGCCTTAGAGGATAGGGCCATAGAGTCGGACCAATCCTTTCATGGTCTGGTAGGGAGGGTAGCCATCCTAGAGAGACCCCCGGTTTAGGTGCACCCCGCGCCGACACATGGTCAACAGGAGCCGGTTCAGCCACCTGCTGCTCCTAGGGCTCAAGGAGTAGATGATAGGAGGCGTCAAGTCCCTAAAGTCGTTGATTATGGGTCCAAGAATGAAAATGGGGGATATGGTCATGATCGTCATGTTCAACGATGGAACCGTGAGTTGGATTAGGACGAGCGGACCCGCAGGACCGTTCATGCAGACCATCCCACTTTTGATGGGTCCTTAGACCCAAAGGTCTATCTTGATTGGGAGGCTGGCATGGATAGGTATTTCGAGTGGTTTGAGATGTCGGACCAGCGGAAGGTCAAGTTCACCAAAATGAAACTGCTAGGGCAGGCACAAACATATTGGAGGAACATGGAGAACCTGCTGTTTCACCGACAGGAGCCCCAGGTCGAGACTTGGAATGATATGAGGGACAAACTTAAGAAGAAGTACCTCCCTACCTCCTACCGCCAGCGTCTCATAGACAGATGGCAGAGTCTCACCCAAGGAGATCGGTCCGTCTCCTATTACATCGCCGAGTTCGATGAATACTTTTTGCGATGTGACGCCACAGAGGAGAGTTCCCTTACTATCTCCCGATTTCGGCGTGGTCTGCGGCCACACCTACGGTATGAGCTTTTCTGCCGCAAGGTGGACAAGTTGAAGGATGCGTACCAGGTTGCTCTCGAGATGGAGCAGTTCGAGGGAGAGTTCGAGTCTACCCAACGATTGGGCCCCGTCCCTCTTCGTAGTGCCGAGCCCCGTAGATCCTTAGGCCCATATTTGAGGGCCCCCATGGCTCGACCTCAGGAGCCCATCCGTCAGGAGCAATTTGCTCCAAGGCCTTGCCCTCCCCCACTAAGGGAGCTACCTACATCCCAACCCCCGGCACCCATTGCCCGCCCCCCGGCACCTACACCTCCACCCCTGTTGCCTACACCCCCTGTCCGTCGGGATGATAAGAGTAAGGGCCCACTTATCAGAGAGACTAGTAGGTCACGACTGCAGTGTCATCACTGTCGTAGGTTTGGCCACTTTGCCGGTCAATGTCCCACTCGTACCTCACTAGCCCTAGGGGCCAAAAGGGTTGGAGAAGCCTCACCTTCTGGGATCGTGTCTGTCAGCTACGAGGCCGAGCCGGAGCTAGCTAATGAATTATATGAAGAAGATCTGGAAGAACCCATGGACACCCAGGATGCAGCACTCAGATGATGACCACCTAGGGGTGATGTCACCACATTAAGTCTAGGGTCCTACATGAGTTAGTTTTTCTTCTTTGTGTGGTTTGTTAGGAGTCTATGCATACATTTGTCAGTGCATGGTGAGTCTGCATGTGTCTTATGCAAGCTCATAGATGTCAGTCCCTTGCGAGTGTGAGGCAAGTCGGCTCTAATGCGTACATTGTAGACTTGCCGGAGTATGGGATCTGCTCTACATCCATGTCCCAGATCTAGTAACCTACAGGGACCCATCGGTGATTCCTAGTGAGTCTTCGAGTCGCCTCCGCCCCTTTGAGAGTGACCACACCCCGGAGTGTCCACCATTAGTCTCGTTCCCACAGCAGCATGCGCATATCGAGTATATACGGAATGAGCAGGTGACGATTACTTGAAGTGTAGCGTACTCGCTCTACTTGGTATGGTGATGGATCCGCCGGAGCTACTCGAGCAGCCGCACCCCTTAATCGATGGGGTCGAGTTCTTCCCACCATAGGAGAATTGATGGGAATCAACTCCAAACTTGTACATTTTATTTTTGTATTTGTGTCCTTTTAGTTTGCATTTATACTCTTGCATTATTTAGTTTGCAATTGTAAGACTTTATAAGCCAATTTGTTAGTCCTTAGAAGTCTTTCGGTTTATTTGCAAAAGTCCTGTAGGTCCAGCGGGGGCCCCTCATCTTCTCTCCCATTGGTCCACCTAGGCTCTAGGGCCCATGTGGGGCTGGTCCAAGGTCCAAGGTGGGCTTCTAGAAGACTTGGACCAGGGGGGACAAGGTGAAAAAAATGTCAAATTTGGAAGCCCTTGAAGTCAAGGGGGCGCCCCCCTTATATTATTGTTTAATAGGTGTTGTATTTTTATTTATTTTAGGTTTTGACCACATGGGGGAATAAAGTCTAATACCCCACATGCCCTCCCCAAATCCTGGATCTAGGGGTAAGCTTGGTCTTTTGTCAATTTCTATATATCCTTGTATTTTTCCATTTGGTAGAAGTTAATGAAGAATTATTGATTGCATTTTGAGAAACATTACCCAAGAGGCCATTTACCCCCCCTTCATATCTCCTATCTTCCCTTGCAGCTTTGAGAGCTCAGATCCCTGGGGTGTGATACCTCTCAATCCATCCCCTTTTGAGTGTGAAGCTCATCTCCACCGCCGCCGCCGCCATCGAGCCGCCGTCGCCGCCACTTCTTCGGTGTTATATCCACTCTGGATAGAAGCTGAGTCCGCGATTTTTAGCTCTGAATTAGGAGCTCAGATCGTGATGAAATTTGGAGGGTGAGTTCCCCACGTCCACCCCAGCTTCCATAAAACAATTCAGGTTATTTACCCTTCGTTTACCATTTTTCCCAGCCTGTTCTTTCCACCCTAGTAATCCGCCTCCTGTGCAGATCCACCAACCAGCAAGTCACCACTTTGCCCTTTTCACCCACTTTTCCTTTTCTGAATGAGCTGAAAATTTAACCGGGAGTTCTTTCCACCGAAACCCCACTCCACAATTTTTTTGGGATTTTTGGAGTACTTTTACTATTTTTAAAAATCACTATCGTTTCCCAAATATGTTCTATCCTGTGCAGTCCAGATCCGACCACTTCCACCATAAAATCCCTTTCCCCACCCAAATCAACTCCAAATTTTACAAAAAAATTATCCACGTGTTCCTCACATCCCCACCTACATGTCATAAAAATTTCAGATCCAAACTCCCTTGTTTGATCTTCGGTCAAACCGAGTTCTCAGGAAAATCCATTTCTGTCCCGACTGTTCTAGATCTGTGAACCAGCCAATTATAAATTCCACCACGAAAATTCCAGAGACAACAAAATTACTGTAACAATAGGTGTTCGAAGATCTCTGAGTCAGCTTCGCAACGGCGTTGGTTTTGCATCAATCCAACGTCCGTGCTGATAGCAACAATTTTTCTCGCGGAGTCGCACAGTGCTGACAGCAGCAGAACCAGTTCGAGACAACAAGCTGCCGCCCGAGTAGTCGTGTACCGGAACCGACAGAGTTGTCCAACACGCTGCCCGTCAACCGAAGATTGGTCCTCCCAGGCCCACTTGTAGCCCTTTACCTCCCTGCGTGGAGTGGGCATAGAAATTCACTTCTGTAATTATTGACTTGTTTGTACCGAGAGTTATTGTCTTGGCTGGGATTGTCTTCCCCACGGTAGCGTGGAGGTAAACTCGCCACTCTCTCTTATTGCATTTGCTGATTGCGTATTTATTTGTATATGCCGCTGCGAGTAGTAGGTTACTAGCTCGTTCAAATTTAAATCACCGCTGCGAGAGAGACCGAAACCCATCCCGTGACCCGATTCGGGCACAAAAAATAGCCGACTACCCGACTCATTGCCAGTTCCTCAACCACTCAAGATCCCACGTTTCCCTCGCTAGGGGCATCCACGAGCTAGAGTCCAAGGTCGCATGTCCGTCCCGCATCACAATCACTATTCTAACTTTCTTCTCGGGCTTCGCTTAGCCCATCCCAGATCTCATTGGCAGACCTACAAGATGAGACAAAAGGTAATACATCAGTGTTCACTGTAGCCTTAAGAGTATTCAAAACAAACAAGTTATCAGAATTCATTCTCTTATATTCATCAGTCCATCTTAACTCATTTTTGGGCAAAACATGAGGACCATGAGTGATTAGCTTCATAAGCTTCAGATCAAAATTAGTAATCCAAACACAAAATTTTCCATGCCATAGAGCATAATCAAAACCAAGAAAGACAGGAACTGAATGCACGCTAGCCATCATGAATAGATCTTTTCTTCTAGATCGTGAGCTCCGCTGAATAAAAATCAAAGACTGGGCTCTGATACAAATTGTTGGCCCAGACTAGATGGCGGACAAGAAGGGGGGTTGAATTATCCCCTTACCGAGATGGCGGATTTTAAAAACTATCTAAACTAATTACATCAGAATTAAAATTAACTATTTTGATTAGCCTAAACAGACGTGAGATTAAAACATTCTGTCAAGCTTTCCGATCTCACTCGAATAAACTATGCAGTAGATGGTAGAAATAAATCCTAACACGGAAAGCGGATGAAGCAATGTGCGATGATGCAGTGAATAAAAACCTATAAGATGGCCTGTGAACGAAGATAGAAGAAATGGACAATCACACTGGCATTCACAGTGGACACATAGATTTTTAGGTGGTTCGGGACCACGACGGGCTCCCTATGTCCACCCCTCACCGAACCCGGTGAGGATTCACTACACGCTACGAACCGTAGCAGAACGGGGACGAACCCCAACACCACACACGCTGCGTCTGCAACAATGCACACAAGGGGTCTAGCCCCAAAACGTTGCCACCACAGTAGTTACACACACAAAGTTGGGGAACACACCCCAGACGTAAACACCACATGGAGAAGCAGCTCCGTCTAAACTCACAAAACTCGGGGAAACTTTCCCCACAATAAATCCACACACCCGGAGATGCAGCTCCGCCCACACACGATAATATTCTAAGTTTGATGAAAAAAAGGATATACAATGACAGCCCAAAATATCAATATATGCCCAAATAAGAGAGTAGAAATGAGAGAAGAATAAATCCCTCTCAAAGCTTCAGTGAATCTCGGAGCAGGAAGAGTCCAACGTTGTGAAGTCCGCCCAAAACAGGAACCCGGCGATGAACAGCAAGACCAGCTACAGATCGGAGTGGCAGCTCGTGGATGGGGTCTTCAGTGGCGTTCTCCTTTCTCCAATGATGAATCAACCCTCCAGCTCGTCCTTCTTTACCTGCAAGAAAGGATAGAACAATAAGCCCTTGAAGGAATGTCTCCATCATGGGAGATCACAGGTTATATATACACACGAGAATCAGCGGCTAAAAGACCACAAAGTCCATGGTAAAAACCCTTTAAATAAACACCTAAAGGATGGGAGAAACCCTAAGGGTATTAGGGTAAAAAGCCCAAGAAAATTGGACCAAGAACTAGGCATTTCGTAATCAATCCGGAAAACACGATCCGGATGAACCAGACAAAGTGTCGACTCTTAGAGTTGACACTTTTGTCAAGGTGTTCTGCCGACAGAGAAAACCCAGCACACAGGCGAAAGTGTCTGTAAGGCCCGTGCCTTAATGGATCCTTCGTGGTTATTGTTCTATTAATTGTTCTGGAATTTTCGGCTATTTTCCTGGATTTTTGGGAATTTATCTGGTATTTTTCCGGATTTATTCGGAGCTGTTTGAGGGTTATTGGAATATTAATAAGATTTTTATATATATAATGATTAAATTATATATATATTAATTTTATTTTTATTTTTATTAATCCCTCACCCCCTCTCCTTTCTTCCCCGTCGATCATTCTCACCCTCGCTCTCTCTCTCCTCTACGCGACCGTCTCCCCCCTTCCTAGGGATCACGGCCAAGACGAGGTCGGATTGAAGCAAGGTTCATGCCGTTGGATTCCTCGCGTCGAGGCGAACGCGTGGGTACCCATCTCGACGTGGATCGATGGACGTGGGAGCGTGTTGGAGCTTGAAGGCTCGGCGAGCCTACCTCGGTGCATGCGGGCTTTTCGCGCGTTTCGGCTTGCAATAGGTAGGGGGATGGAATCCTTAGCTCGCTAGGAGCATTTCCTATAGCTCATCCTGTTGATTAGCGCCCCGTAGTAAGCATGTTGCCCATTTGTTCATATTTAGGGTTTTGGCCATATTCTTCGCGTTTGATCGATTTTAGGCGATGCATGTGCTAGATTAGCTGTTAAATTGTGGTATAGCATGCGTGGTTTGGCAGGTTACAGGTTTTTTTGTTGATACCCGGCGTTTTCAGCCGTCCGGGACGGTTTCGGTTTACAAACCGTACCCGCTCGTAACCCAGGTGGAGTGACGGTCCGGCCAGGAACCGTCACTTGCCTGACGGTCCAAGATGGACGCGTCACTTCCCAAATAACGGCCTATCGAGGGGCGTCGTTTGGAGAGTAACGGTGGTAACCCCACCGTTACTCGATCGTTGTTTTCCGTTAGCCCGGTGAGGCGGTGAGCCCGGCGGTCTGTCGACCGGCCGTCGCTTCCGAGCGACGCGCCGAGACCGGGGCGTCGCTTCATCTGCTATCGTTTTTAGAACGCTGTTAGTTGGTTTGAGCCTCGGGTGAAAGTAACGGCGGAGTTCCCGCGCGTCGCTTGGAAGCAACGCATAGGACCCCCACCGTCACTCTCCCCTTCATGGCTTTGGGTTTGGTGCTCGGGAGGATGTAACGGCGGTGACCTACCGCGCCGCTTGGAAGCGACACGCAGGGCCCCTACCGTCACATTCCCCCCTGCACCTGTGAGTTGGAACTCGGGAGAGAGTAACGGCTGGAGACCAGCGCGTCACTCTTGATGTAACGCACCAGTCCCCGACCGTCACTTCCAAGTAGCGCGTGGGCCTCTGACCGCCGCTTGCCCGTCAGTTTGCTTATGCTCCCAGCCCATTGCTTATGCATTCCGTTCTATACTCATGCCATATTCGCATTGTTTTAAGTGTTTAATGGTGGGTTTTATATACCAATAGAGTAGCTTTTCTTTCCATGCAATGGAGCCACTGTTGTTGCCCTAAGGTCTGTTGAGTACCGACCCGCTTGAGGACGGCGGAGGGGTATATTTCCCATTCACGGTTTGTAAGCTAGTTCCGTGGGCTCCCCGCCAATGGTAGCGTCCTGCCAAGGGAGAAAACTAGTTAGAGGGCCTGGCTCAGGCTAGAGTCAGTGTGTGCACACGTGGTCGGAGACTGTGGATTGACACCGACGGGTGCCACTCCGACTGGTCACTTGGTTTGGTACTGTTTACGCACTTAGCTTGTCGCTTCGACGACTGCGAGTGCTTGAGACGCAGTGTAAGCCGTCAGTGGATGCTTCTGGTTTCTGCTCCAGTGGTTGTCCGTCCTAGTTGCCTGGATTAGTCGCAGCTTATTCTATTTGGTAGTTTTAGCTTTAATCGCTTGCATTTAATTAGTAGTGGCATGTGTTAGCTGTTATACCTGCTTAGATAGAGCTTACAGCTTTCTTGTGATTAGTTATTCATGCCATTACATGTGTATTTATTTAAATGCATGCTTTAATTGCTGTTATTTATGCATGTTCGCTTGTTTAGTGCGAGGTAGGGATCCGCGTGACCCCTACTGAGTCTGGCTGTGACTCACCCTTCTCCTTTCAGGTGAGCTACGCCCGACGTCTCCCGGAGTGTAGTGTGCTGTTTCGGGACCGTTCCTAGCTGCCAGCTGAGCACGAGCTGCCTTTTTGAGGCTTGTGTTGTACTTTTGCCGGGGTATGCCCCGTGTAGTTGTTCTTTTGTGGACTAGTACTTTGTGATTCTGGACTAGTTATATATATATCACTCTGGTTATTTTAAATTGCTTCCGCTCTTGTGTTTAAATCTTAATACTTAATTGTATTGCGCGCCCCAATTCGCAATTAATTATGTATATTCCTCAGCTAACCCCCACTAACCCTTCAGGGGCCTCATCAGCCTCTTGGGTGGCCTCCCCAGTTCTTGGTATCGGTCTATCGGTATCCTGAACTCTGGGTCGTCACAGCTGGTATCAGAGCTTAAGTTGAGGATTTGCGTAAGGAATTGGAATTGACGCTTGTCCAGAGCTAGTCCTGTTGTCGTCTCTTGTTGGCATAGGATGTTTTCTGTATGATTGATGGATTTTATTGTTGATTGTGTTTTTGGCAGCATAATTATGCCGCCTCATCGAGGAAGACCTCCTCGTGTTCCTCAAGATGCGCCCAGGGAAGATAGCGGTTCTGCACCTCCTCCTGCAGTTCCCGCTGTTCCTGTCGTTCCAGTTGCTCCTCCAGTGCCGATCGTTCAAGCTGAAGTGCCTGGCAGTCGAGGCAAGGCTTTGAAGGAATTTCTGATGTTCAATCCGCCTGCTTTCGATGGCCAAGCTGATCCAGAGGTGGGAAGGCAATGGTTGGACGCGATAGAGCGTGTGTTTGTCTCGATGGAGTGTGCTGAAGATGAAAAAGTCATGCTCGCTGCCTTTCAACTCCAGGGTACATCCATTGTGTGGTGGAAAGCCGAGTGGCAGATTTCCTTTCGATCTAGACCTCTTCGGCAAATCACTTGGGCAGAGTTTATTGCTACTTTTGAGCGTGCCTATACTCCTGCCTGCTTGCAGATGGATAAGATGTATCAGTTTATGGAATTGACTCAGGGCAATATGACCGTGCTTCAGTACAGGAATAAGTTCTTGGAATTGGGTCAGTATGCGCCCCATGTGCTGGCCAGTGAAGCTTTGAAGACCCAGCAATTCTTGCGTGGGTTGAGGCCAGAGTTGAAGATGCCGCTGATAGCGAGTCGTGTTGCGGATCTCGATACTGCGTGTCAGACAGAAGTAGCTTTAGAGCTGGAGATGGCGAGACCGGGTGGATATCCCCAAGCAGGGTCAGTGCAGCCGGTAGCTCAGGTTCAGCAGACTTACCGACAGCCCGTGCCTGGTGTTCCTTCGGTCCAGTCAGAGGTTTCTAGTGCTTCCTCTCCTTCTAAGCCCAAGTTCAAAAGGTTCAAGAAGAAGAAGAAGTTTTTTCAGCAGCCGTCCGGTACAGATTCTGTTCAGCAGCCGACAGCACCTTCTTTTCAGACTCGGCAGAGTTCAGCTTCAAGTCAGCCGTGGACGTGTCGGAGATGCGGTGGTCATCACAAGGGCCAGCCATGTTCTCTTCCTATTGTGTGCTTTAGGTGTGACCAGCCAGGTCATGTGGTTCGGGATTGCCCGCTGAGGCCGACTCAATTGCAAGCTCCTCAGTTGTCTCAACCTCAGCCGCAGTTTAGACCTCCTGCACCTCAAGCTCCACAACAATTTTTCTCTCAGGCGTCGGTGTCTTCTCAGCAATCTTCAGCTGGTTCCAAGAAGCAGAAAGGCAAAGTTTCGCATTTGACAAGAGCTGATGCTGCTGCGTCCCATCTTGTGGAAGGTACGATTGTGCTTTATGGTCATTCAGCCCATGTCTTATTTGATTCTGGTGCTTCTCACTCTTTTATTTCTGGGGATTTCATGGCTTGTATCGAGGAACCGACTTCTGAGTTGTCTTGTGAGCTGTTTGTGGAATTACCTTCTGGAGATTTCATGGTTACTCCTCTGTGTTTGGAAGAATCTCCTGTTTGGATTGATAATCACCAATTGCCGGCAAGATTGTATGCGTTGCAGCTGGCAGATTATGATGTTATTCTGGGAATGGATTGGTTGGAGCATTATGGAGCTGCAGTTGACTGCAGATCGAAGAAAGTCTATTTTCAGCCCCAGGGAAAATCAGCCTTTTATTTTCAAGGTATTCGATCCCGTTCTTCTCGTATGATTATTTCTGCTATTCGAGCCTATAGGTTGCTTAGCGTAGGTTGTCAGGGATTCCTTGCTTCAGTGGTGGCTGTTGAAAAACCACGACGAGATGTTTGTGGTATTCCTGTTGTTTGTGAGTTCCCTGATGTGTTTCCTGACGAGTTGCCAGGCTTGCCCCCAGAGCGAGAGATTGAGATGGAGATTGAACTGATTCCAGGTACTGGCCCCTTAGCAAAGCCGCCGTACCGTATGGCTCCAGCTGAATTGAAAGTACTACGTGCACAGCTACTAGAGTTACTGGAGAAAGGTTATATTCGCCCCAGTTTTTCTCCGTGGAGTGCCCCAGTGCTGTTTGTGAAAAAGAAAGATAGAAGCCTGAGACTTTGTATTGATTACAGGCAGCTGAATCAGGTGACTATCAAGAATAAGTATCCGCTCCCCAGGATTGATGATTTGTTTGACCAGTTACAGTCTGCTACTATCTTTTCGCGGATTGATCTCCGGTCTGGCTATTTTCAGTTGCGGATCCGGGAATCTGATGTGGAGAAGACTGCTTTCAGTACTCGTTATGGTCACTTTGAATTTTTAGTCATGCCGTTTGGTTTGACTAATGCCCCAGCAGCTTTTATGGACCTAATGCAGCGTATCTTTCGTCCATTTCTGGACCAGTTTGTGGTGATCTTTGTTGATGATATCTTGATTTATTCTGCCTCCGTCGATGATCATGTGCAGCATTTGAGGATCGTTCTGCAGACTCTAAGAGATCACGAGCTTTATGCGAAGCTCAGTAAATGCGAATTCTGGCTTCGGGAGATTCACTTTCTTGGCCATGTGATTTCTGGTGATGGAGTGGCAGTAGACCCTGCAAAGATTGATGCCGTTTTGAGTTGGCAGAGACCGAGGACCATCACTGAGATACGAAGTTTTTTAGGATTGGCTGGGTATTACCGTAGATTCATTCAAGATTTTGCGAAGATTACAGCACTGATGACTAAATTGACACGGAAGGATGTGCCATTTGTCTGGTCGGATCAGTGTGAGGCTAGCTTTGTTGAATTGAAAAGGCTATTGACTTCTTCTCCAGTGTTGACTTTGCCTTCCGACTCGGGTGGTTTTCTTGTTTGTACTGATGCTTCTCGGGTAGGTTTGGGTGCAGTGCTGATGCAACATGGTAAGGTTATCGCATATGCATCTCGACAATTGAAACAGCACGAAGGGAATTATCCCACTCATGATCTGGAGCTGGCTGCAGTTATTTTTGCCTTGAAGATCTGGAGACATTATCTGTATGGTGAGAAATTTCAGATTCTTACTGATCATCAGAGTTTACAGTATATTTTCTCCCAAAAAGATCTGAACCTCAGGCAGAGGCGATGGATGGAATACATGAAGGATTATGACTTTACACTCTCCTATCAGCCAGGTAAAATGAATGTTGTGGCCGATGCTCTGAGCATGAAAGTACAGCTCAGCCATTTGTTGCTTCACGAATGGAAGTTGTGGGAACAGCTTCCGAGCGAGGCATTGTGTGTAGAGATTCCTGCCGATCCGAAGATGGTAGTTTGTGCTAGCTTAGTTTTGGGTTCAGCTTTGTATCAGCAGATTTTAGAAGCCCAGCAAGCTGATTCTGATTTGGCCCGTGTTATATCAAGATATGATGTGGAACTTGATGATGAGCTGGTTGTCAGTTTCCAGGGCAGATTGTATATTCCCGTTGATAATGATTTGAGGAATGAGATTCTGAGTGAAGCCCATGGTTCCAGTTTTGCTATTCACCCTGGTGTCACTAAGATGTATCCGAATTTGAAGAAGCGGTTCTTGTGGCCCGACATGAAGAAGGACGTGGCTATTTTTGTTTCTAAGTGCTTGACGTGTCAGTTAGTTAAAGCCGAACATCAAAAGGCAGGTGGTCTGCTTCAGCCATTAGAGATTCCGATGTGGAAATGGGACCATGTTACTACAAATTTTGTGGTGGGTTTGCCTCGAACTTCTCAATGTTTTGATGGGATCTGGCTGCTTGTCGACAGATTGACGAAAATCGCCAGATTATTGCCAATTAAAGTTACTTGGAGTGTGCAGAGATTGGCCGAGCTCTATGTGCAGAAGATCGTGCCGCTGCATGGAATTCCTGTTTCACTTGTGTCAGATCGTGACCCACGTTTTACCTCTGGCTTCTGGCGTAGTTTCCAGAAAGCTTTGGGCACTGAGTTAGCTTTCAGTTCAGCGTATCACCCACAGTCAGATGGACAGTCAGAGAGAACTATTCAGACTCTGGAGGACATGCTGAGATCGTGTTGCCTTGATTGGCAAGGTTCGTGGGGTCAGCATTTGCCACTCGTTGAGTTTGCTTATAATAACAGTTTTCACTCCAGTATTGGCATGGCTCCTTATGAAGCGTTGTATGGTCGTCCTTGTCGTACTCCTCTGAACTGGTTTGATGTTGGGGACCGACTGTTGACGGGACCAGACATGGTACGACAGTGTTCTGATGTGGTTCGTCTGATCAGGCAGAGATTGTTGACGGCTCAGAGTCGACAGAAATGTTATGCAGATCAGCGCAGACGTCCACTACAATTTGAACCTGGAGATATGGTGTTTGTTAAAATATCTCCGATGAAAGGTGTTTCCAGGTTTGGGAAGCGTGGAAAGCTTAGTCCGCGGTATGTTGGCCCTTTTCCGATTGTTGAGGCTATTGGTTCAGTGGCTTATCGTTTGCAACTGCCGGCGGCCTTGCAATCTATTCATGATGTGTTCCACGTGTCTCAGTTGAGGAAATATGTGCCTGATGCTTCTCATGTTCTCGATGATTCAGTGTGGCCCGAAGTGACTGCTGATTTGTCCACACTAGAGTTTCCTATCCGAATTGAAGACCATCGTGAGCAGCAGTTGAGGAATAAGGTTATTCCTCTGGTAAGGGTTGCATGGCAGCGTCACTCTGGTAACGAGTCTACTTGGGAGCGTGAAGATGAGATGCAACAGCTTTTTCCTTTCTTATTCCAATGAGGTATAGCCTTTTCTCTGTTTCCTCCTTTTCGGTTGTTGAAAATTTCGAGGGCGAAATTTCTGTAAGGAGGGAGGGACTGTAAGGCCCGTGCCTTAATGGATCCTTCGTGGTTATTGTTCTATTAATTGTTCTGAAATTTTCGGCTATTTTCCTGGATTTTTGGGAATTTATCTGGTATTTTTCCAGATTTATTCGGAGCTGTTTGAGGGTTATTGGAATATTAATAAGATTTATATATATATAATGATTAAATTATATATATATTAATTTTATTTTTATTTTTATTAATCCCTCACCCCCTCTCCTTTCTTCCCCGTCGATCATTCTCACCCTCGCTCTCTCTCTCCTCTACGCGACCGTCTCCCCCCTTCCTAGGGATCACGGCCAAGACGAGGTCGGATTGAAGCAAGGTTGACACCGTTGGATTCCTCGCGTCGAGGCGAACGCGTGGGTACCCATCTCGGCGTGGATCGGTGGACGTGGGAGCGTGTTGGAGCTTGAAGGCTCGGCGAGCCTACCTCGGTGCATGCGGGCTTTTCGCGCGTTTCGGCTTGCAAGAGGTAGGGGGATGGAATCCTTAGCTCGCTAGGAGCATTTCCTATAGCTCATCCTGTTGATTAGCGCCCCGTAGTAAGCATGTTGCCCATTTGTTCATATTTAGGGTTTTGGCCATAATCTTCGCGTTTGATCGATTTTAGGCGATGCATGTGCTAGATTAGCTGTTAAATTGTGGTATAGCATGCGTGGTTTGGCAGGTTACAGGTTTTTTCGTTGATACCCGGCGTTTTCAGCCGTCCGGGAGGGTTTCGGTTTACAAACCGTACCCGCTCGTAACCCAGGTGGAGTGACGGTCCGGCCAGGAACCGTCACTTGCCTGACGGTCCAAGATGGACGCGTCACTTCCCAAATAACGGCCTATCGAGGGGCGTCGTTTGGAGAGTAATGGTGGGAACCCCATCCGTTACTCGATCGTTGTTTTCCGTTAGCCCGGTGAGGCGGTGAGCCCGGCAGTCTGTCGACCGACCGTCGCTTCCGAGCGACGCGCCGAGACCGGGGCGTCGCTTCGTCTGCTATCGTTTTTAGAACGCTGTTAGTTGGTTTGAGCCTCGGGTGAAAGTAACGGCGGAGTTCCCGCGCGTCGCTTGGAAGCAACGCATAGGACCCCCACCGTCACTCTCCCCTTCATGGCTTTGGGTTTGGTACTCGGGAGGATGTAACGGCGGTGACCTACCGCGCCGCTTGGAAGCGACGCGCAGGGCCCCTACTGTCACATTCCCCCCTGCACCTGTGAGTTGGAACTCGGGAGAGAGTAACGGCTGGAGACCAGCGCGTCACTCTTGATGTAACGCACCAGTCCCCGACCGTCACTTCCAAGTAGCGCTTGGGCCTCTGACCGCCGCTTGCCCGTCAGTTTGCTTATGCTCCCAGCCCATTGCTTATGCGTTCCGTTCTATACTCATGCCATATTCGCATTGTTTTAAGTGTTTAATGGCGGGTTTTATATACCAATAGAGTAGCTTTTCTTTCCATGCAATGGAGCCACTATTGTTGCCCTAAGGTCTGTTGAGTACCGACCCGCTTGAGGATGGCGGAGGGGTATATTTCCCATTCACGGTTTGTATGCTAGTTCCGTGGGCTCCCAGCCAATGGTAGCATCCTGCCAAGGGAGAAAACTAGTTAGAGGGCCTGGCTCAGGCTAGAGTCAGTGTGTGCACACGTGGTCGGAGACTGTGGACTGACACCGACGGGTGCCACTCCGACTGGTCACTTGGTTTGGTACTGTTTACGCACTTAGCTTGTCGCTTCGACGACTGCGAGTGCTTGAGACGCAGTGTAAGCCGTCAGTGGACGCTTCTGGTTTCTGCTCCAGTGGTTGTCCGTCCTAGTTGCCTGGATTAGTCGCAGCTTATTCTATTTGGTAGTTTTAGCTTTAATCGCTTGCATTTAATTAGTAGTGGCATGTGTTAGCTGTTATACCTACTTAGATAGAGCTTACAGCTTTCTTGTGATTAGTTATTCATGCCATTGCCTGTGTATTTATTTAAATACATGCTTTAATTGCTGTTATTTATGCATGTTCACTTGTTTAGTGCGAGGTAGGGATCCGCGTGACCCCTACTGAGTCTGGCTGTGACTCACCCTTCTCCTTTCAGGTGAGCTACGCCCGACGTCTCCCGGAGTGTAGTGTGCTATTTCGGGACCGTTCCTAGCTGCCAGCTGAGCACGAGCTGCCTTTTTGAGGCTTGTGTTGTACTTTTGCCGGGGTATGCCCCGTGTAGTTGTTCTTTTGTGGACTAGTACTTTGTGATTCTGGACTAGTTATATATATATCACTCTGGTTATTTTAAATTGCTTCCGCTCTTGTGTTTAAATCTTAATACCTAATTGTATTGCGCGCTCCAATTCGCAATTAATTATGTATATTCCTCAGCTAACCCCCACTAACCCTTCAGGGGCCTCATCAGCCTCTTGGGTGGCCTCCCCAGTTCTTGGTATCGGTCTATCGGTATCCTGAACTCTGGGTCGTCACAGTGTCGACTATTGGAATCAACACTTTTGGCCATGTGTTCAACCAATGCACAAAATAGCATGCAGCCTGAAGAGTGTCGACTCAAGGAGTCGACACTTTTTCATCTGTGTGCTGGAAACACACAGGCCAGCATGCTGACTAGAAAGTGTCGACTCCTTGAGTCGATACTTTTCCTGACAGCAGTGAAAACCACTTTAAACTCAATTGAAACCGTAGTTTTCTTCCACCAAAGCATTAAAACCAAAATACCATTCATTGTAACAAAGAATTAGCATGAATTAAGCTGCATTCAAACAGTAAACCAATGAGTGTGTTAAACATCTTGAACTTCAAACAATCTTAAAGATATAGCATTAGAAACACTATCAGACCACTCAAACCTCAACTATCAAACTAACCAATGAGACAATCATTTTGATGTATATGAAACTCATTCATAACAACCAGCTTGGCACTAATGAGACTAGTGATCAATAAGGCATCATGGGAAGCTAAAAGACCAAAAGACAACCTTAAAACTGACATGAAGAACAAGCATGAGGTCACCGGTAAGCCTAATACATGAAGAAACACTTCAATCCATTCATGCCAACTATAAATCAAATTCAGAGGTACAATCTTACCAAAGATCCATTGGTTTGTAAACAAGAGTGGAAGCATTGGAAGCTTACCATGGACCCCAATGAATTGATAGCAAAATTAAACCTGCACATTTTGGAAATTCAGATTCATGTAGATCTTAAATCAATGCATTTGAATTCTAGCAAGCAACTGAAGAGTTCCAATGCAGTCCAGAAATGTTACGATCAATTCATTGATATTAAGAGGCAAGTCTATGCATATAAAGCCCAACTCTAAGCATATGAAGACTAAGGTCTGTGCATATGAACGCATGGTCGATGCATATGTAATGGCAGGGTTGATGCATGTTTGTAAAACACTAAAGACCATGTTGGTGCATGTATTGACAAGGTCGGTGCACTTTTTATAAAATGGAAAGATAGGTCGGTGCACATCTGTAGAAGATGAGGTCGGTGCACTTTTTATCAAGAATAAGGATTGGTCGGTGCATGTTTTGACAGGGTCGGTGCATATAGTGAAAGACAAGGACAAGGTCAGTGTGAAACACAAAGACAAGGTCAGTGCACTTTATATGAAATGGAAAGATGGGTCGGTGCATGTTTGAAGGATCCTAAAGAATGTCGGTGCACATCAAGTAGAAGCTATAGATATGGTCGGTGCAAATGCCAAATGCAGTCAGTGCAAAGTCAGGCAAGGTCGGTGCATGTAAGGCCAAGGTATGTGCACATTCAGAAATATCAAGTGATTAATCATTTCTAAGCATGAAACGCCCAATTTCAAATTGGTTCATCAAATCACTCATGAAATGCAAATTCAGTCAAGAATTTCAAGCATGAGAGCATATAGCTCAGACATTCAAAATGCATGAGCCATCAACCAAGGAGCTGAAAATTTCGGTTAACCAAGGTTCAGAAAACCCAGAATTGTATAACAATTGAAATTAAACCCTTAGTTAAATAGCACGATGTGTATACATGAAACCCAATTTAATAAGGGGCAATTAAGCAATATGTAACTTATTCAGCCCTTTATGTTGCCAACCATCCATATACAATTAACATTAAAGCTCATTCAAGATTTGTAGAACTAAGAGAAAATGTAACTAGGAAAAAACATGTTGAGGTCGACACCAAGGAACAGTACTGCAACTGTAAATGATATCCACCAAGCATTTCAACCCTACAAAGCAGAATATCAACATGTGAGCTCATTTGCCACAACATTTATACATACGGATGTTACTCTATACACATCCAATGCACACAATATATTGTTATCATCAAAACCATTATCAAAGACAAAGAGGGAGCGCAACGAACGCAATAAAGGGGAAGTTGACTTGTGTTTATCTGCCCGCAGAAGAAGATATGGCTGACAAATAGACTTCTATGGGTGACATTTACCATCTTAAGGGTGAAAACAGGTCTTAACGGTGACATATACCCTCTCAAGGAACAAGGGTGACAAATGGCTTTTGGCGTCGGCTGAAGCTAAAGAAGAAAGCAGCAAGGGCGACGGCTCAGTATGGATTGTGGAGACAAATGACTAGACAATGCAGACAAATAGCTGTGTTAGGATGACAAATGGGCAGCAAGTGTAAATGCGTGGAACGAAACAAGGCACAGTCGACGCATGAAGCTATGGCATCGATGCAGCAAGGAAGCAAGGTAGAGAGAGGAGCTGTGGCGATGGCTAAAGGGAAGCTAAGGGTGACAAATAGCTCCCTAAGGTAGACAAATAGCTCCCTAAGGGTGACAAATAGCTCCCTAAAGCAGATAAATAGCTGGTTAAGGGTATAAAATACCTGATAGGAGTAACAAATAGCTCACCAGTGCAGAAAAGGGTCAGACACGTGAGGAACACGTGGGATCTATTCACACCTTCGATTGTCACATGCCCTAAGGTTGAAAAGGCAAATCATATGGCATGTGAACCAGTTCAAGCTTTTCTTTTATATCGCTTTCAGATCTGTTCAGCAGAAGAGCCGCATGATTTGCCTCTCTCTTTCCTTTTGTGGGTATTGAGTGCTTGCTGTTTGACGTTTATTCTGTGCAAAGCATTACTCTTATATTGTCGTTAGATCTGTCAGCAAGAGTGCTACTTAACTTTTATTTCATTTCACTCTAGTATGCTTTGAGTGCTTAACTGTTCGACGTATGTTCTATGCAAACTCTTGTTAACATATTGATTATTCTGTTTTAAGATTGGGTAGCACCATATTTGTTATTTTAATTTGGGCACAGTTTTTAATCGGGGGATATATTCACCCCCCTATATATCCTATCCTTCCGCACATCACTTAGATAAATGAGTAGTGAATATGCACTTTATTTTGCTCATGATATTTTATGCCTCCGCACCAGGTACACAGAGTCCACCATCCCCACCACTTGCTATGGGTATGTTTATTTAAATTCTTAGATAAATGAGTGGTGAGTATGCACTTTGTTTTGCTCATGATATAAAATGGTTTATAGGTTTGAGTGCCTCTACATCAGGTCTATAGAGTACATCGCTTCCATCGCATTCTACTACTATGTATATTTAAATTCTTAGTTAAATGATGAAAATTCTATATGTTTACTTGTTGAATAAATTCTTTTTTTATAATGAGCTAAATTCTGATTAACTACTTCTATTTTACTTGTAACAGGTACGTCGGGCACACCACCTACGATAGTTGGCTCGTCCACCTACCCGGGCACCCAACTGACAGACGATGCTGTTAGCCATCACGAGGGCGAGCAGGTGGTGTTACAAGAGAGACGCAAGCCATGTTGGGTCTCTGGGTAAATATTTAAACTCATGAATTATGTTCATTAGTTATCATTCAACTATATAAATGTTGGCCATCAATTTAACATTTGTAATTGCATGGATAAAGTAGAGCCGAATGACGCTTCTATTGTGCCCCTATGGCCATTTGAATCTCATGGTTTTGATAATGGCTAAACACTTTAAGTCATTATTGTTTTTCATTCCCATATGATTGATATACGTGATGCTTTGTTCATGATAGGTAAGCCAATGAATGGAAAAGGAATGGAGTGGAGATGGCAATAGTAAAAGCCCAATGATCACGCCCAAACAAGGATGTAAATCCCTTCTAAACGCAAGAGTCGACACTTCACATAGCCACGGTCGATGCACAATGAATAATAGCTAACGTGGGGCCGTGCATACTTGGTTTCAATGTCCAAATGAAGAACACACTTGATTTCCATGTCCAAAGGTCACAGACTCAAGATTCTGCCAAGGTTGATGCCACATACATGAACGGGCTGTTAAAGGAGTTAAAGGACTGAGCTAAAGGGGTTAAAGAACCAAACGGACGAAATCTAGAAACTACCTAGATTTCGGTCGACCGCTGGCCCAAGGGCGGTCAACCGAAAATTCCAGGGACCAACTCTCAGCCAGTTTCTTAGTGGCGGTCGACCGCCAGAAGGCTCCGGTCGATTGCCAGCCCCGAGCCAACAAATGTTGACTTCGGTTTTCTCTCTGAGTGAAGCCATTCTCAATAGATTTCTTTAATCCTAAAGTCACCCAATCACCCACAAATGTGGATCTGGTCTGGAGGATGTCCAAGGACCATTCAAATGGTATAAAACAAACACATGAGGGGTTAGAAACCCTAATGCTTCAAGGGGAACAAGGGGATACCAAGGGAGGCTAGAGGAGGAGATCCACGGGTACTGTAGCACCTCCGTGAATAGTGCTTCGGGCTGGAGTTCTTCATCCATCCAAGGTGCTTTCAAGCTGATTTCTGAAGCCATCAATCTCCAAGAAGGTGAAGAAGCAATCAAAGCTCTAGGCCGCCACCATTATCTTCTTCATCAACTCAAAGGGATTCAAGGAAGGTCATTGTGTAAGGAAGAAGAGATCGTTGCTGTTGAACCAAGAGAAGACTTTGCAAGGAAGAAGAAGCTTCTGCTACCGATCTACATCGCTCTTCAGACAAGGATCATTCTACTCTTAGCCTTGATCATTTCTCCATGTCTTGTCAGATCATTTTCAAATTTGTTCTCTTCTCATTTTGTTCAAGCTATTAAAACTAAGAATCATCCCTACCAAGGTTAGTAGGAAGGCAATTGGAGGGTGTTCCAATTTGCCGTGATATCGCCCCTACCGGTGGTTAGTAGGAAGGCAGTTGGTGGTTCTCCGATTTATAGTTTGGTGTGCTACACTAGTGAAGCCTCACCAGGTTTGGTGAGGGTGGACGTAGGACTGGAGATTCAGTCCGAACCACCTTAAAATCCATTGTGTTGTGGTTTATTTATGTGATTGCTTTGTTCTAGATGCATGCTTAGGTTCGAATCGATATATTATTTGCTTATCTTGCCAAGCGAATTATAGTGTCCTTCGATAAGCTAGTTGTATTTTGCTGTAATTCATTCTAACTAGCTATAAAGAGGGTTGCATTACGAAAAGAGGGGCAGATCTATTCACCCCTCCCCTCTAGATTCGCCATCCACTACTCAACAAGTGGTATCAGAGTCTAATCTCTCATTATGGGGTCCAACGATCTTGAGAGAAATGGTGGATCAGCGTCTAAAGGTTTTTTACCTAAAGGACACTCTGTGAATATGCCTCCTTATTTTACTAGAACTAATTATCTTTATTGAAAATATCGCATGTAGGTGTTCATTCGCACCCAAGACTACGAACTTTGGTGAGTGATCAGCAAAGGTCTGTATGAGCTTACGGATGATGAGGACTTATAGACCAAAGAACAAATAAAAAAATCCACTGTCAACTGGAGTGCTAAACACATCATGCAATGCTCACTCCATCCAGTAGAATTCTCAAGAGTGGCTACCTGTGCAACTGTAAAATAAGTGTGGGACAAGTTAGAGGTAATTTACCAAGGAACCTCTCAGGTACGAGAAACAAAAGCTAATATTTTAGTTTCTGAATATGAAATGTTCAGGATGAGGCTTGATGAGTCAATTCAAGATATGTATGCTCGCTTAACTGTGCTTACTAATAGTCTAACTGATGTGGGAAAGAAATATTCAGAGCAAGAAATTGTAAGAAAAATTCTCAGATCATTGACTCCAGCATGGCACACGAAGGCGACCGTGGTTAAAGAATCCAGAGATCTCGCAACTACTAAGGTAGATGAACTCATTGGGTCATTGATGACCTATGAGATCAACCTTAAGAGCAAAGAGGCTGAGGTATCTAAGAAAAAGCCCCTAGCTCTTAAAGCAGGACCCAGCGGTCAAGGCACTTCCGATGAAGGTGAGGATTTTACAAGTGAGCGAGATGAGGATGACGTAGCCATTCTCACACGTAAGTTCAGAAAATTTCTGAGAAAGGAAGGTAAGAGCTTCATGAGAGGAAGGTCAAAGGTAAGAAATGGTTTCAAATCTAATTCTGAAAACTTTAAGAAATCTAACAAAATCATTTGATATTCTTGCAACAAACTAGGGCATTTCAAGACTGATTGTCCTAACAGATTTAGAAAAATTGACAAATGGAAGGGCAAGAAGAAGAACAAGGCCATGGTGTCCACATGGAGCGACGAGGAGGAAAGTGATGACGGAATCAGCTCCTCGGACAAAGAGAAAGAAGACCTCTGCCTCATGGCCAAAGGTGACGAAGAAACTGAGGTAAATTCTCTATTTAAAAATTACTCAATTGATGATTGGGAGGAAGCATATGTACAACTTATGGAGAAATATGAGATGCACGGAGAATAAATCATTGAAAAAGAAAATTAACTCGTTTGTGCATGATCATGAAATGAATAATAAGAATGCTTCACTTGAAACTGAAATTGAAGATGATAATAAAATGATTGAGAACTTAGAGGAAGGAAGGAAAGAAATGGCTGACTTGGAAACTGAAAATGAGGACTTAAGGAATGAAATTGATAGCATGAAACTCAAAATGTAAATCTATGAAAATGATAGTAAATTGAGCAATGAGAAGTATGAAGCTGTCAAACATGTCAACACTCAACTCTTGCAAAACATTGAAAAGCTACAAAAAGAGTTAAAGGATAAACAACAGTCATTAGAAATGTTTGTAGATGGAAGAGAAAACCTAGATGCATTGTTAGGTACTAGAATGAACCACAACAAGGATGGGTTGGGTTTTGATCTAACAAACAAAAGGCCATTTGGGCTAAAAACTGTCACATTTGTTTCATCTTCCGAAGCTTCCACCTCAAACACAACTCCCACACAAAACCAGCAAAAACAAAAGGAGAAAGGGAAAGAAAAGATTGAAGAGGCAGTCACTGAATTTCCAAAAAGTCTGTCCAAAAGCCTAAGAAAGGTCGACCTTCCCCGTAGCATAGGTCAATGATGCGCACCGACTAGTGTCGTTAAGAAAGCCGTGCCACAATTTCAAAATGTTCACACTCACTCACTTTAAAAGATTGGAAAATCAAATTATATAGTGGTAAGCGGAGTCGATCTCACGAGGAGGAAAAATCCTTATTTTATCAAGTTGGAAAAATACCTTATGCTTTGAAAATCAAATTTTGAGTGAGATTAATCTAAGGAAAGACAAATTGCATGAAAACTATTTAAAGAACATGAGAGGGTTTAAGAAGAGAAATTAGAGGAGATAGAGAGAGAAACATAATTTCACAAATGATGAATTTCATTAAGATGATAGTGGAAAGTCACACTAGAAAAATAAGAATTACAACATGGGAACATCAAAGATAAAAGATAAGAAAATATAGCCAATGCATGAAGAATAACGCCGCCTCCTTGCCAAGCCTTGGATGAAGATCGCCTCGCCTTGGATGCCGACGTCGTGAGAAGATCAATTGGAAGAGAATCCGCCTTGGGATATGAGAGGAAAATAGAGGAAGAAAGAAATAGAAGGAGGAAATTTGAAAACAATGCAAAAGGGTGTGTGTGTGTTGGTGTGTTTTGAGAAGAAACAGTGAAAAACTAGATTGAAAACAGAGGGTGATTTGGAGGAAGAATAACTTTAAAATCAGAAGGAATTAGGAAAAGTGGAAAACATGAAAGTTGTAGTTATTGAGAAGATGAAGAAAATGGATGAAGACTTCAGAGTTTAAAAACGAGAGGAAGATGGAGAAAACTGAGGATGAACAGGAGGTGGTCGCGGATGAATAGTGCAGAACTCTAAAAATCTAAACTTTAGAACATTGACTATAGCTTTAAAACGGTGAGAATTGGAAGATGAGGTAGAAGAAGAAGTTGAAGAACTTTCAAAAATGCACAACTGTTGTGAAGACATCAGAAAGAGATGAGGATCAGAAGAGGGAGAAAAACGATGAAGAACAGAAAGTATGAAAATCGGGTGAACAGTAAAAACCGTAGACAGAGCTTTGAAAAACTAATTATAGCATAAAAATGAGAAAGAATTAGGAGAAGAGGAAGAAGAAGAAGTTGGAGAAGACTTACAAACGAAGAACTATGATGAAGAACTTAACTACAAAAGATGAAAAGAAAGGCTTCGAAATTAAACCCTAAGGCAGATCTCCAAACTGTTCTCCCCGTAACCCTGCGACCATGGCATCCTTTTATAGGGTTTTTGGTCTCTTACGATCGTGGCCTTCCCAAATCCACTCAAAATCCAGGTTTTTAGCAATGCAACTTCACCCAATTAGACTTCTTTCCATCCTTGGAGTCCTCCTTTCCTTGAATATGGCTTGGATAAGCTTGAAAATTGGAAGGAGACTTCGATCGGGAAACTGCAGTTGCCATATCTGGTTGAACTTGAAATAGCGACTTCATCTGGGGCGTTCTTTCTTTAAATGACGCCTTAATCTAGGGCGTCCTTTCTGGAAGTAGCGCCTCTTCACTCGGGCGTCAGTTTCTTATTTCCTTATTTTGCTATTTCCACATTTTTCGTAAAATAGGAATTGACGACCTTCACTTTGGGCGTCCTTTCAATGATTAGCGACCACCTCTCGGGCGCTAATTCTTTTCTCTTTTTTTTTCTTTTTCCACTTTCTTCTTTCAAATGAATTGACGCCCTTGGAGCTGTCGCTTCTTGCTGAAGACGCGCTCTTGCATCTATCGTTATTTAAATAGCGCCTTGATCTAGGTCGCTTTTTCCTGAAAATTAAAATATCAATCTATTTAATTCCAAAATAATTGTGCAAATATTTAAATATTTCTCACATGGTCTTTTAAGCTCAAAAAGATGATAAAATGCATGAAGACTCAAATAATGTGTGAGAATGTAATTAATGCTCATGTTGCACAAATATACTCAAATAATGCTCAAAGATGATGGATGTGATGTAAATTATGATCTAAAATATAGCACTTATCACACCCCCCAACTTACTCATTGCTAGACCCTTAGCAATGCAATTAAATCAAAATTAAGGACCAACAAGAATTCATAAAGATCATACTCTTATATCCAGCTCTCCCTTCATAGAATCAACCAAAGATTAGGAATCCAGAATCATTAATGCTCATATTAGCCTTAAAGCACATGACTTAAGAATACAAATCAAAGCTCAATAGCACTTGTGCATGTGTAATTCTAAATCTGCAGTTAAGACAATTGCATCCCCCATTTGTTATTCCAAGTAAGTACCTTTCAACCCTGCACCTCTCAGATCAGAGCATTTAAGCATACTTGCTTTTGTCTGCCTTTTTCTTTTGTTCCTTTGGAACTTTTTTTTCTCATTTGCACAACCATAATGCTGCACTACCCTTCACCTTTTTGCGCGAACCTCAACACGTCTTAGGTGAAGCAGGCCCGGTTACTCAGATCAGGGGCATTTTTCATGGCGTGATCTTTCTATGCCTTTGCATTTTCTTTTCTTTTTTTTTTATAAAACTTGGCAGAAAGCTTTTTCTTGAAATAGATCTCATCCTCAAGAAATGCAGAGTATCAGATACAGTTCCCAAAATAACAGAGGGCTTATCTTATTTTGCTTCATCAGAGTGCATAGTGAATATTTTTTCTAATAGTGCGCATGAACTTTAAAGAGATTCTTATATCAGTTTTCCATGGCTAGATCGAACTTAATTTTCCTTCAACCTTCTCCCTAGCCTTTTCTAATCCAGAATTACTTTCAATTCAAGCATGAAACAGTAAAACTCAGTCGGGAATTTAATCTTTTTCATTTTCATGCAAATTTGCAAAAAATGATATGCAAGAATTCATGCTAAATCCCTACCATATTGTACTATATGCAATGAAAATTTTCTGCCTCTCCCCCCAACTTGAATGACATTGTCCTCAATGGCATGTAAAGTTGAAATGAAAGAACAATGTAATAATGAAGTTTGATGAGTAGGAAAGAGACAACCTGGCGTGCGGGGTAGAACCTCCTTTGGCGATAACTTCCTCTCCTTGGCTTGAATCTAATAACTAAAACACACTGAAACAAAAGCATCAAATAACAAAAACCTTGGGTTGCCTCCCAGAAGCGCTAAATTTTTGTCTTCAGCCAGACGTATGAAAGCTCAAAAGTGCAAGCTCTATAACCAACATGTGGATTTAAGAATGAGCCACCACGTTATCTCATAGTTATTGAAAAACCAAACATTGTACCACAAGAAGATGAGATTGAGCATGATTGTATAGGGGCTAGAGTGGTTGTTATCACAATTCGGTTGATCATGCAATGTATGAATTAACAACCTAACTCTTAATGGGGTGGCCTGAGGTAAAAATCATGATAAATTAGTTAGGCCAAAAGGATCCCCTTGATTAATAATCAAAAATTTTTCTTCAAACTTGTGGTCTTTATATGTATTGAAAACATTAATGAAGACCTTATTATTAATCAAAATGTCATGCTCTTCCTCACTTTTAGAGATTTCATGATCATGAGTGAGGTGAGAAGGGATCAAAGGGAGAGGAGTTTCAAGTAATAGATCAGTGTCAAGGAGCTTAGGAGAATTAACAGTGAAAGACACATACTCCTCAACATCATGAAGCTTGGAAGGTTTAATGGAATCAGACAAATCGGCCAACATGTAAGTATCCAACATAAATTGAGAGTTGCCGATGTCAGGAATAGGTAGCAAATCAATATCCTCCCCTTGATTTAGAGATGCCCAATCGAGAGTAAGGTCATGGGAGTTACCCACCTCTTTATTTACCCAGGACAATTGTTTTATAACTTCACTCAAATCATTTCTTGCAGTCACCTCTTTGTCCTCTTCTACTTGGAATATGCTCTCCTCAAATATGGGTAGTGGTAAAATTTGATCATAAATTTGCATCTTACTATCTCCCCCCAACTCGAGATTATCGATTTCTTGAAAATCCTCCTCATAATCATAGGTAAGTGCAAGCTCCTCACTCTTAACTTTAGGAAGGGACATAAGTGAAATATGATCATCAAGTAATTTAGCACCTTCCTTCTCACATGTAATGTCATCAAATTCCTTGATCCCCTCAAATCTCTTAGGTTCCTCATTTAAAGTCTCCTGACCAGACCTCTCCATAATCTCTTCATCTTCAAAATTAAGATTGATTTGAGTGTTAGACTCTTGAGGAATCATAGATTGATCATAGTTATCATAAGGAATTTGATCAGTAAAAGTGGAACCTGAGTAGCTAAGCACTTGTTCTTCCTCTATCCTCTTAATTTCCCCAGTCATCTTATCAATTCACACTTGGAGAGATTGATTTTACAGCATGATTGATTGATAGAATTGATTGAATTTCTCCTCTGAATTCGGATTTGAGGATGAAGGAGATGAACATTGAGACTGAGATTCCAAGGAATAACAAAGGGAAGAGTGATCAATTGAAGATGACATTGACCATCCATCTTGGTGTTGACCTTGATCATAACAATCATTAGAATATGGAGCCAAATTCTGAGAAGTTTGATGTAAAGGATGTTGGGCCAATTCTTGCATAGAATTCCAAGAATACTCTGATTGCCCTCTCCCATTTGAGCTTGAAGATTGTGGACAAAAATCATAGGAAGATAGGGAGGGATTTTGAGTCATACAAACTTACTTTTGGATTAGAGTGGAGTCATACGGCCTAGGAAAAGACTGAGTATTTTGAATATGACTTTGAGTAGAAGAATGAAATTGGGGCCCCATGAATGGAATGTCATTATAAGAAGGGCTTCCATTATAGGCTGACCAAGAGGATTGGTTATCATAATGGGCCAAACCATTGTGAGTGAATGAAAAAGATTGAGTTGGACCGTTGGCAACATAATGGGCCGGCTTGGCCCACATATGATTATGATCTTGATAATAAGGTGGCATAAAGGAGTTTGGATTCATAGCCCAAAGAATGGATCAAGAAAGTGGGCCAAAAGGTATGCCTTATTGAACTTGCAAGCCCAACTCAAAAACATGAGTTTCTCACCCATTTTTTAAGGTTTTTTTTAACTATATGAATAATGCATGCAACACGTTGGTTTTTTTTGTTTTTGAATTTTTGATATGCAATGAATGATTGATGATGATTTTTTTTTTTTGAAAACCTTCTAAGGGCACTCTAACTACAAGGTGCTTCGTGGTACAACCTGCCCGGCGTCCGTGAGGGAATCCACGGGTGCGGGGACTTATGGAGGTCTTAGAAATGGAATTTCAAGTCCAAAGAGACGGAATGCTCAATGGAGTGTCCTTCCAATCCAAGAGGGGTGTAAAGATCCTAATGCCCTTAAGGAGGGGAAATAGATGAGAAGAGAATTTTTTTCAAAAGATGTTGTAAATAAAGAATGAAAAACAAAAAGAGCAACTAAATGCACAAATGCATGAAAGTAATGCAACTAAGATGGAGATATGCTAGCATTATGAATTTTTTTTTGTTTATGTTTTCTGATTTTTATTTTATTTTTAGAGAATTTTTTAGATTTTGTTTTCCAATTTTCAAATAGAGATATGAATGAAATAATCTATAAACTAAAAATACCACACAATATGTAAAACTACTGCAAAATAAAATCTAAAAGTATGTTTTTTGTGTTTTCTGGATTTTTAACTTTTTTTTGAAATTTTTCAAAATTTTTCTGATTTTTTCAGAATTTTTCAGAAATTAGCAAAACATGAGCTTTACCTACGTTTCTGACCTTTCAGCGACGTTTGATTTTCTCAGATTTTTCTGAATTTCTACTTTCTGTGACAGATCTGGGATTTAGCGACGCTTCCTGTGAGAGATTTTATTTCATGGAATTTCAGGTCCGAATTTCTTTGGATTTTCTGATTTTCTGATTTTTTTTGATTTTTCCTGCAAAATAAAATAGAAAAATAAGTAAAACTATATACAAAATCAAACACAAGGAATTTCCCAACATAAAAATTAATTTCCCTCCCCGGCAACGGCGCCAAAAATTGATGCGCACCGACTAATGTCGTTAAGAAAGCCGTGCCACAATTTCAAAATGTTCACACTCACTCACTTTAAAAGATTGGAAAATCAAATTATATAGTGGTAAGCGGAGTCGATCCCACGAGGAGGAAAAATCCTTATTTTATCAAGTTGGAAAAACACCTTATGCTTTGAAAATCAAATTTTGAGTGAGATTAATCTAAGGAAAGACAAATTGCATGAAAACTATTTAAAGAACATGAGAGGGTTTAAGAAGAGAAATTAGAGGAGATAGAGAGAGAAACACAATTTCACAAATGATGAATTTCATTAAGATGATAGTGGAAAGTCACACTAGAAAAATAAGAATTACAACATGGGAACATCAAAGATAAAAGATAAGAAAATATAGCCAATGCATGAAGAATAACACCGCCTCCTTGCCAAGCCTTGGATGAAGATCGCCTCGCCTTGGATGCCGACGTCGTGAGAAGATCAATTGGAAGAGAATCCGCCTTGGGATATGAGAGGAAAATAGAGGAAGAAAGAAATAGATGGAGGAAATTTGAAAACAATGCAAAAGGGTGTGTGTGTGTTGGTGTGTTTTGAGAAGAAACAGTGAAAAACTAGATTGAAAACAGAGGGTGATTTGGAGGAAGAATAACTTTAAAATCAGAAGGAATTAGAAAAAGTGGAAAACATGAAAGTTGTAGATATTGAGAAGATGAAGAAAATGGATGAAGACTTCAGAGTTTATAAACGAGAGGAAGATGGAGAAAACTGAGGATGAACAGGAGGTGGTCGCGGATGGACAGTGCAGAACTCTAAAAATCTGAACTTTAGAAAATTGACTATAGCTTTAAAACGGTGAGGAATTGGAAGATGAGGTAGAAGAAGAAGTTGAAGAACTTTCAAAAAAGCACAACTTTTGTGAAGACAGCAGAAAGAGATGAGGATCAGAAGAGGGAGAAAAATGATGAAGAACAGAAAGTATGAAAATCGGGTGAACAGTAAAAACCGTAGACAGAGCTTTGAAAAACTAATTATAGCATAAAAACGAGAAAGAATTAGGAGAAGAGGAAGAAGAAGAAGTTGGAGAAGACTTAACAACGAAGAACTATGATGAAGAACTTAACTGCAAAAGATGAAAAGAAAGGCTTCGAAATTAAACCCTAAGGCAGATCTCCAAACTATTCTCCCCGTAACCCTGCGACCATGGCATCCTTTTATAGGGTTTTTGGTCTCTTACGATCGTGGCCTTCCCAAATCCACTCAAAATCCAGGTTTTTAGCAATGCAACTTCACCCAATTAGACTTCTTTCCATCCTTGGAGTCCTCCTTTCCTTGAATATGGCTTGGATAAGCTTGAAAATTGGAAGGAGACTTCGATCGGAAAACTGCAGTTGCCATATCTGGTTGAACTTGAAATAGCGACTTCATATGGGGCGTTCTTTCTTTAAATGACGCCTTAATCTAGGGCGTCCTTTCCTGAAGTAGCGCCTCTTCACTCGGGCGTCAGTTTCTTATTTCCTTATTTTACTATTTCCACATTTTTCGTAAAATAGGAATTGACGACCTTCACTTTGGGCGTCCTTTCAATGATTAGCGACCACCTCTCGGGCGCTAATTCTTTTCTCTTTTTTTTTCTTTTTTCACTTTCTTCTTTCAAATGAATTGACGCCCTTGGAGCTGTCGCTTCTTGCTGAAGACGCGCTCTTGCATCTGTCGTTATTTAAATAGCGCCTTGATCTAGGTCACTTTTTCCTAAAAATTAAAATATCAATCTATTTAATTCCAAAATAATTGTGCAAATATTTAAATATTTCTCACATGGTCTTTTAAGCTCAAAAAGATGATAAAATGCATGAAGACTCAAATAATGTGTGAGAAAGTAATTAATGCTCATGTTGCACAAATATACTCAAATAATGCTCAAAGATGATGGATGTGATGTAAATTATGATGTAAAATATAGCACTTATCAGTCAACACCATGGACATTGCCTGCTCAATCTTCCAGATGTCACCATAATTGGATTGCACATTCATATAGGCCAACACCACCCTACTTTTGGAGAAATTATGATTCATGTGTTCACCAATCTTATAAGCCTCAATCCCCTAGGTGGCTATACAATCATTTTCAACCCAACATCAACCAGTGGCCTAGATGGGTTAAGAAGCAAACTTCCTCAAACTTTCACAAAGTCCAACAAAGAGTCTCAAAATAGAAAATGAGTGTCCAAGTTGAAAAGAAAAACCAAATCTCTACACTAAGCAAAGAAAACGTGAATGCAAGGCAGGTTTGGATTCCAAAAGAGATGGTATCATGTTTTAAAAATCTGAAGAAGTTGGTGGGACCCAAGTTTTGTTGGGTTCCAAATCCCATTGCTTAATTCCTTGTGCAGGAGTGTCTTGCAGCCACGCATAACCGGTGGTACCTTGATAGTGGCGATTCAAGACACATGACTAGAGACAAATCAAAATTTTATCTCTTAGAGGAGAAGGAAGGAGGACACGTCACATTTGGAGGGAACAACAAATGAAAAATCATTGGAACAGGTAATATTGATAAGAACCTCTCCAACTCCATTGAAAATGTGTTGCTAGTTGATGGTTTGAAATACAATTTGCTCAGCATAAGTCAATTGTGTGATAAAGGTTATAAAGTGTTATTTGACTCTCATGTATGTAAAATTCTTGAACCAAAATCTGACAAGGTAAAATTTTCTAGAAAAAGTGTCAACAATGTTTATATGATTGACTTAGATGATCCTGCTCACATAAATCTTTATCTTGCTGCACCAAAATCTGAACTTGCATGGTTATGGCATCGTAGACTAGGACATGCTAGCTACAATGTCTTACATAAATTGTTAAAGTATTCCATGGTGAAAGGGTTGCGTGAACTATCTTTTAAACAAGAAAATAAATTGTGTGATGCATGTGGCCTAGGTAAGCAAACAAGAAAATCCTTCAAGGTTAGATCTGCAAACATGTCATCTAAACCACTTGAGTTGATTCATATGGACTTGTTTGGTCCAACCAGAACTGCTAGTTTAAGTGGTAGAAAATATCTATATGTCTTGGTGGATGAGTACTCTAGGTTCACATGGGTTTTCTTTCTCACACATAAAAATGATGCTTTTGATGAGTTTCAGGCACTCTATATTAAGATAAAGCAAGACGGTGAGTTAAAACTCTCCATCATTCAATCTGATCATGGTGGTGAATTTAAAAATGCTGACTTCTATAATCTATGCAGGGCTGAAGGCATTTCACACCGATTTTCTTCACCAAGAACACCCGAGCAAAATAGTGTAGTTGAAAGAAGTAACCGAACGCTCATAGAGATGGCAAGAACAATGCTTGTCGAATGGCAACTCCCAAGGAAATTTTAGACTGAGGCGGTAAACTCAGTATGTTACATTATCAACCGCTCTATGGTAAGGCCACACACCAAAAAGACTCCTTATGAGTTGCCGAAAGGTAAAAAGCCCTATCTCTCACATATGAAAGTGTTTTGGTCTAAATACTTCATCCACAATAATGATAAAAGAGACTTAGATAAATTCGAGTCTAAGAGCGATGAAGTATATTCTTTGGATATTCTGATAGATCTAGGGCTTATAGAATTTATAACATTAAGCGTCAAACTGTGGAAGAATTACCCCATGTTTCCTTTGATGAATATCATGATGATTCTAACAATGATAACTCTTGCAAGAAAAATGATGAAGATGGGGAATTCCCAAGCATGAAGGATAAGAGTGATCCTCCACAAGAAGAAACAAAAGAAGATGGTGACCTAGCTGAATCAAGCAATGCAAGGGATCAAGCTCCAGGAGAAGATAATGATTCTATAAACATTAGAATTCTTAAGGATCATCCTTTAGAAAATGTCATTGGTAGCTTGAATGACCCACCTAGAATAAGGTCACATTTTAGAATTGTGGAAGAATTAGATCAACTTGCTCTTGTCTCCCAGATTGAACCCAAGAATGTTGATGAGGTATTAAAGGATGAAAAATGGATAAATTCAATGCAAGACGAGTTAAACCAGTTTGAGAGAAATAAAGTTTGACATCTTGTTCCTAGACCTTCATCACAATCTGTCATAGGCACTAAATGGGTATTTAGGAACAAACTCAGTGAGGATGGCAAGATAATAAGAAACAAAGCTAGATTGGTGGCCCAAGGGTACAATCAAGAGTTTGGGGTAGACTTCGAGGAATCCTTTGCCCCGGTAGCTAGACTTGAAGCCATCAGAATTTTGCTTTCCTTCGCATGCTCCCATAAAATAAAGTTGTATCAAATGGTTGTAAAAAGTACCTTTTTAAATGATTTGATAAAAGAAGAGGTTTATGTGGAGCAACCCCCTGGCTTTGAGAACTCTAACCATGCAGATTTTGTATACAAGCTAGACAGGGCACTTTCTGGCTTGAAGCAAGCACCAAGAGCTTGGTATGAGAGACTGAGCTCGTTCCTTATTGAGAAAGGGTACACACGAGGTAAGGTAGATCAAAAACTTTTCACCAAAAAATAAGGTAAGAACATCTTGATTGTTCAAATTTATGTTGATGATATTGTGTTTGGTTCTACTAAATTTAAATATGTGGGGAATTGACTAACCTCATGACTAGCGAATTCGAGATGAGCCTAATGGGAGAACTCCAATTTTTTCTCGATTTACAGGTCAACCAAGGAGAAGATGGGTGCTTCATAAGTCAAGCCAAATACATCAAGGAGCTGCTGAAAAGATTCAACATGACAAGCTAAAAAATAATTGCAACTCCTATGAGCACCACAACATCACTGGATTGGGATGAAAATGGTAAATTAGTGGATACAAAAATCTATAGAGGTATGATTGGCTCTTTGCATTATTTGACTGTATCCCGACAAGATATCCAGTTTAGTGTTTGCCTCAGTGCTAGATTTTAAGCTAGTCCTAGAGAATCCCACTTGAATGCCGTCAAACATATCCTTAGATATCTTGCCGGCACTCAAGATTTGGGATTATGGTATCCGTCATCATGTGATTTATCTCTTATATCTTATTCTGATGCGGACTACGCTGGATGCAAGCTGAATCGCAAGAGTACTAGTGGCTATTGCCAGTTTCTGGGCGGGTGTTTATGTAGTGCCCCAAAATTTATAAGTAATTTTTGGATTATTTATACAATTTTCTAGAATTTATAAAGGGCAAAATAGATTAACAAATGAATTAATATCAAGATTATAAGGCCCAATTATGTTAAATAACTAATCTAACTTTGATAATTAAAATCTAATAGGTTTATGGACCAAGCCCATTAAGTTTAACCCATATTCTAGAAGGTTATTTAGCCTATTCCCAAATTTTAAGGCTAAAAACCATTTTATTAGGTAATTATATGGATAAACAAACAAAAGAGTTTGAATTTTATTGAATTCTACGCACATGGGATGTAGCGGTCTATCGCGCGACCGCCACAGTCATGTAACGCACCTACCTTTGACCGTTACACTCTGTTAGTTCTGTGAAGTGAAGAAAGAGCAAAAAGATTAGATTTTTGCTAGGCTATCTCTTAGGGATCAAAATGGGAAGACTAATAGAGGTGTTAAGGACTCTTAAAAGTCTATCTTTTTTTTTAATAAGAACCAACCAACAGTGTAGGGTCCAGTCGAGTGCACCATTCCCCAGCAGGGAAAGATGTTCTCACTCCCATAGACATACACTGTGGTCAAGAGAATTTTATTGCTTTTTGTAAGGAATACAAAGTCAGCGGGGCATGCCCCTGTCAATACCCATATACAACCATGAGATCTATCTACAAACCCAAAAACTGTCTGTTACAAAACCTGAATAGTCGGAAGGCCTGCTTTGTCCACTCTGAAGGCTCCTCTAGCTAGCCGAGGAAGTTCTCTGATATGTGTATAGATGTGGTTATTATGGCAGGTACAAGCAAAGGAGGCCAAAGCATCAGCGACTTGGTTGCCTTCCCTGAAGATGTGCTGAATAGTGGAGTCGCTTTTAGATATTAGTTCAAGAATGACCTTCCACCATGGAGTAATAAACCAACTTGGAGCCGTCCCTTTATGGATGGCATCAACCAGCAGAGCACAATCACAGTAAACAGCTCCCAAGTGAAGTCCACAAAGCAAGGCTATTTGAAGACCATCATGCAATGCCCTGGTCTCTGCTAGGAGACTGCATCCTTGACCATAATAGAAAGCAAATCCTATAATCAGATTGCCCACTTGGTCACGGATACAACCACCTCCACCACTCCTTCCAGGATTGCCTTTAGAGGCTCCATCCACATGCAGAGTTAACTTGGAAGAAGAGAATTTGCAACGCACTAGGAAATGCAGCTTCTGAGTTACCTTCGGGTATAAGTGGAATTATGCCAGACAGTGCTTTTGTGAAGTGGACAGCATTCCTGAAAATTTGAGTTTCTCTAATGAAATGGTGACAGTTGCAATGATTTTCCTTTTAATTCCATTTATGTTTGGCCTGATATTTTCATTTCTTGCAATGCATCTAGTTTTCCATATTTCCCATAGCATTAGGATAACCACACACAACCCAACAAAACTGAAAGCCGAAGATAAATTTGTTCCAGCCAATATGTTCCAGTAGCGAATGGTAATGTGTTCACTGAGGTGAACCTTGACGTTAAGGAGAGGTGAGACCCAAGCCCATAAATCCGGTGCTAAGCCCCCATAGATGAAGAGGTGATTGAGATCCTCAGTTTCAGGTTGGGCACAACAGCTGCATCTGGAGGCCATAGAGATGCCACAGTCTATCACCCTACTATCAACAGGCACTGCACAGTGAATAAGTTTCCAGAAAAAATTGGCAGCTCTCGGTGCAAAGCTGGAATGCCAGAGATTGGCCCAAGGGCCTCTAATGATACCCGCTGACCTTAACAGCTTATTGGAAGATTTGACAGTAAAAGAACCTTCATCAGAGGCCATCCAAAAGCATCTATCCCTTTCCTCTCTTAACTGAATAGAATTAAGACATTGGCTGTTGTTCAGTAAAGTTCTTGCATCATGAAAGGGATCAAATAATACCTCTTTGACAGTTATCTTGGGCCTATTCTGAATTCTACTCAATTCTGTCTGTTGAATAGTATTTATAAGAGGCCCTTGACCAGTCCAACTATCCTTCCAGAAATCAGCATCTTCCCCATCACCAATTATCCATCTAGAGTTATTAATGATAAGATTTTTCACCTGTTGAAAAATACTAGATGGTATGCCTGCAGGGAAAGGCTTTGTACAATCAAAAATATGTGTTTTGATGAATCTGCTCCTGGCATACTCAGACCACAGAGAAGAACCCTGAAGGATATTCCATAAGTTTTTTGCAGCCAATGAAACCTGAACATGGTGGAGGTTTCTGATAGAGAGACCCCCTTCCAATCTAGGCTTAAGAATATGTTGCCAATTAACCCAGTGTCGACGCCTCTGTCCTTCTGAACCCTGCCAGAAAAAATTAGCACACATTCTATCTATAGCATTAATAATTGTTTTGGGAATGAAGCAAGCAGAAGCCAGGTAAACTGGCATACTACGGAGGACCGAATTTATAAGTACAACTCTCCCAGCCTGAGAAAGAAATTTGGAATGCCAGCCCTCCAGCTTTCTATGAACTTTGTCCACTAGAAAGTTGAAATCAGAGCATTTATATCTTCCTTTCTTTATAGGAATACCAAGGTATTGAAAACCTGAAGCCAGAAGTTTGTATCCTGTCATAGAATGAGTGGATTGTTTTAGAGCATTCGGTACTTTTGTAGAGATTGCAAAACTGCTTTTCCCTTTGTTGACTTGTTGGCCAGAACTGAGCTCATATCTATTAATAAGCTGCTGAAGGCTTCTTATATTCTGCTTGCAACCATTCAGGAAAATTAGAGTGTCATCTGCATAGAGAAGGTGGGAGATTTGAACCACATTTTTAGGCCCACTGTACTTTTTTATTTCTCCAGATTGGAACCTGGCTTTGAGACCTCTATTTAGCACTTCAGAGGCCAATATGAATAGATAAGGAGCTATGGGATCACCCTGCCTTATCCCTCTGCTAGATTTGAAGAATCCTGTTATGGCCCCATTGAAATTGACTGAAAACCAGCAGTTTGATAGGATCATTCCAATAAGAGATTTGAAACGATTATTGAATCCAAATTTACTCAAGACTGTCAGGATAAAGTCCCATTCCATTCTATCATAAGCCTTTGCCATATCTAGTTTGAGGATGACATTATGTCCTCTAACCTTCCTGTCAATGTCTGACATCATCTGTCTTGCTAGGGCAATATTATCTAGAATGGACCGGCCTTTTACAAATGCTCCTTGTTCCTTTGATATAATATTTGGGAGGATTGCTGCAAGCCTCCTAGAAATAATACTAGAGATAATTTTGTAGGAGAAATTGCATAGACTTATAGGACGAAAGTCACTGAAAGTCTTGGGATCCTGCACTTTAGGAATAAGGGCAATTATAGAGGAGGAGATACCTCTAGGAATTGGATAGCCCATAAAAAAACTTTGGGTCGCAGCTATAACATCTGCTCCAATGATGTCCCAAGCAGCTGTGTAAAATTCACCAGAAAATCCATCAGGTCCCGGGGAGCTTGAACTCTTTAGAGACCAAACTACTGCCCTTATTTCCTCTCCATCTGGAATTGAAGTGAGAGAGGTATTCTGTTCATCAGAGATAAGTTGTGGAATGCAGTCCAACAGAGAGTGGTCAATCGAGTGTTGTCCTGTGGAGAAAAGTTCTTGGAAATACTTCACAGCATGCTCCCGGAGGATATTTTGATTATCACACCATTGATCAGAGCCATTCAATTTTAGCCTGCCAATGAAACCTCTTCTTCTATTATATTGCGTGACTGTATGATAAAAGGTGGTGTTTCGGTCTCCACTATCAATCCATTCCATTCGGGACTTTTGATTCCAGAATATTTCTTCTCTATGGAGAGCCTATCGCAGGAGTGCATTAGCTTCATTCAAAACTGTTCTATTGTCTGATGTGGGGTTTTGATCAAAAGCAAGCTATTTAATCTCCACATCTAATTCTGCTTGTCTAACAGTAAGAGTAATATCACCAAAAACTTCTTTGTTCCATTTCCGAAGGTGAATTTTAACAGACTTGAGCTTATTGTTTAGCCTGACCATAGCATTTGGATGGTCTTGGGCCTGCTTCCAGGCTTGAGAAACTGCTTGCTGAAAAGAATTGTAAGTAGTCCACATCTTTTGGAAGATAAACCTAGAAGGACCAGAAGGGGAGTTATCACACATCAGTAGCAAGGGACTATGGTCTGAAGGACCCCTCGGGAGGTGTTTGACTTGCAGCTGTGGCACCATTGATTGGCAGTGAGAGTTGATAAGAAACCTATCTAGTCTGGCTCTAATGCAAGCTGAGCCTGTTCTATTGTTGGACCATGTCATTCCACAGCCTGAGAAACCAGCATCCAAAAGACCAGCCGAGCTGGCAAATGCAATAAATTCAGACATGGAAGCTAGAGCTGGGATAGTACCACCCATCTTTTCTGAAGGCCTCATTACATAGTTGAAATCCCCACCTACAATCCAAGGAACTGATATAGAGGCAGCAAAAGAGAGGAGCTCATTAAAAAGATCCAGCCTGAGATGTGGATCATAAGAAGCATATACAAAGGAAAAATATGTAGTAAAGGTTGTTCCAGTTCTCAAGCCTAGGGTGATCTGCTGGCCTGAGGAGAAAATAACCTCCAAATTGCAACTGTCATTCCAGAATAACCATATTTTAGAGTCGGCTTCAGAATTAACAGCAACCTTGGGCATCTTAATGAAACTGCCTAGCTTTTGGGCTTTATTAGATGCAAGCATAGGCTCGCTGATAGCCACAATCAAAGGCTTATGACTGTACACTAGTCTCTTAAGACTTTCACGGGAACCGATATTTTCGACACCCCTTATATTCCTTACTATAATGAGACTTATCATTGGAGTTGTAGACTTTGATCATCTGCCGATCTAGATCTAGATCTATATCTTGTCTCCATTTGCCTCTTTTGCTCTACCCTCCTGATAGCTTCTCCCCTTCCTATTCCACTAATTTGCATTAAAGTGTTATCTATTTTTGCCTTTTCAGCCACTACTTTACCTGCTTCTTGTACCTTTAGCAAGTCAATAGTCATCTTGGCTTCCGACGGTAAGTTAGGCATATTGCCTTCTTTTAGCACTGGAATTACACAGCTTTCATCAGCACCTCTTGTGGCCATTTTGCATTGACCCTTTGGCAAGTCAATAGTCATCCCGAAGGATTGTTCTACCAGTCCACTAGTAGATGACTCAGCTTCCTTTAGTCCTGGTAGCATCTCTTTATCAGCTTACTGAAGAGGATTAGAAGCTGAAAGGATCCCTCCCATGTTATGAGAACTAGAAGAAGTGACTTGCAATGCTTCAGTGTTTGTCCTTTCGAAATACTCAGCATCTTCATTCAGATAACTGCTTGCTGTACCCAGCCTATCAACATCATCTTTTGAAGTAGAAACTTTGAAATTTTCTTCAACATCCAAATGGAGGTGAGTTGCTGTTACTTGCTTGGTCTCACAAGGAACATCCTTGGACATTCCAGTGACCACTTGATCGGAAGAGATAGGCATGATTTGCATATTATGATTAGAATTTGGCTCTACAAACTCCCCTGGCAGAGGCTTTGGGCCTTGAATTGACTTCTCGTGCAGATGAGCTTCTGAAACACCTTCCCCTAATTCCTGTAAATCCATTGCCTATATTAGAACCTCGAATTTATTTGCCATCTCCACATTTGGTCGAGCAGCAGGAGGGCCTTTTGCCCGGGGCCTTAGGACAGGCTGATTTTTAGGTGCTAGCTCCTGAGCAGTTTGAAATCGACCTATCCTTCCAGATATCTTTTTACAGTCATCAACCAAGTGGCCAAGCTTGTGGCAATGAGAGCATAAAGGAGGAACTCGGTGATAATTAACTGGCTGCCAGTATCCAACACCATCCAAATCAATCCATAGCCTTTCCTTACGTTGTGTTGATAAATCCATCTCTATGCATACCAGAGCTTCCGACAAATCAGTCATAGCTAAAGTCCTCTCATGGATGCGTAAGACAATACCAAAATTGCCAGCAATGGAGCGCAAGCAATTTTCGTGATATAGATTCGCCGGCAGAGCTGGAAACCCAATCCAGACTGGAACCATCGGTGGATCGGCATCAAAATTGAAGTCGAAGTCCATCGGAAGAATCGAAACAGAAAACCTTTTATATACAAATTTTTCTGAATGAGGAGGTTCATAAAATCTGCCTCGCTGTCGAAACAAAAAAGGAGATGCCGCGGATTAAGTTTACTGATGATAACATTCTGGGAGATCGCTAACCTCTGCACTAAACATCTCTTGATATCAGGGATGGAAGGATGACCGTAGGAGCATTTGGCCACTATTGCAAACGATAAGAACTGCATAGATGCCTGAAGGTCAGCCTCGAAGAAGAAAACTGCCGGCTCGCCACGATCAGTGAACGCCGGCTCCTTGACTGGTATAGCAGTAGTAGGTCTCTACTTGGACTCCAAGAGAGCCTGGGCAAAGGACCGACGAGGAGCAGCTTGGGAGGATGAGGACGCTACCTCCGGTGACACCAGAGGACCCCCCGCCGGCGCCGGGGGGACCCCCACCGCACCAGCCATGGCCGGCGGGGACGGGGACACGCCGAAGAAAGTCTGGCGGGAAAGATGCGAAAACAGGAGCTTCTCTCTCTAGAATCTTAGAGAGAGGAATCTGAATTTTAAAAGTCTATCTAAACTTTAACAAGGACTCTAGAATCGATCTAATCCTTGAACCCTAGCCAAAACTCTATAAATAGAATACAGTTCTGAACTGAGCGACCCTTACTTTTTGATCATGAAGAATCAAGGTAAGGAGATAGAATCTCGGGTGAGTTCTTTAGAGTCTTTTGTTCCTAATACTTTAAACTAACTACCCTCAAAATTTCATGTTAGGAGGTCAAGTATCCAAGGAGTTAGGATCTTCCAAAGTCGCGGGTTTCATCACGCCAACCCAAGAAACTGTGCAACAGGGTGTTGAAGATCAGGAAATCAGAGAGCCTAAACAAAGTAATTAGAGTTAGATGCTTTAGAACATTTTGTTCCTCTCAGTATCATCTTCCTAACCTCCAAATTTCACGTCCTTAGGTCAAGAGGTTGAGGAGTTAGAGTGACATGAAGTTGCTGCAAATTCACAGGAAGAGAAGAACTAGGGCGTGACTTGTAGTCCCAAATTCGAAGTTTAAAGCCCAGAAAAGAGGTAGGTCATCTCATGAATGGAAAAAATAACATGTTACGGATAAAAGCCCTCGGATTTTGCTTGATTACATGCACTATAGATCATGAATTTCATGTTTAAGTAGGGTCATGCATACATACATATCTTTAGCCTTAATGGAACATAAAAGATACTATCTTGTTAACTCACTACGACCTATGCATATACATGTCCTTTACTTCGTTATCATGGCAAGAATAGTTAGATATTTTGATTCTTCTTGCATGGGACATAGTTCCTTATCCTTATTATAAGCAGAAGCTCTGACGGATTAAAGTAGGACCGTCACATGATTGTAGCGGCCTTACGATAAGCCGTCACACCCTCTGTTGTATTTAAGATTTCTCTGTTGTATCTGACGGACCATGCTAGGAGCATTACAATACTGTAACGGCCCCACGATAAATCGTCACAAGCATTGTGACACATCCATTCTTGACTGTCAGGGTAACTGTGTTCTGTCAACCTGAGACATAATAGAGAACAATCAAAATTACTTATAGATAAGCTTAATTATCTAAGTTTTGATTTATTTTTCATGGCTTTAAGTTTATTGATCAATTCATGATAGGAATTTGCATGTTTTGAGCATTTTGAGTTATTTTAAGTTATGCTAATTTCATGTGCTAAAACTCTATAGTATGTATTAAACATGATTTTACATGTTGTATTGACGGAGTTTTATCATGGTTTCACATTGGTACACATTCTTTTCTATCTATAGAGTCATTTTCTTTAAGTACGTGTCATATATTCCGGTATATGGCCATTAGTTCACACTTTGCACTATAGGAACATATTCTTGAACATGAGGAACTCTCTATTGGATATTCCTTCCAATGGACTAGGAAATCATGTTTCAAGGCCTCCGTAATTCTCCGCGAGCCTGGGATTCCCACTAGGACGCCGAGTTGGTTGTACCATTAAAGCCCAATTATTAGAGTACACTACCGATCTTTTCTGGTTCTAGAGATGTAACGGATCAATATTGGACCGTCAAGCACATCTAACGGCCCAATATGCAACCGTCACATTTAACAGAGTCCAATTATTGGTTCTGGATTCAGCCCATTGTAACGGATCAAGACTCGACCGTTAAGTTCATGTAATGGCCCGGTATTAGACCATCACAGTTCTAAAATTCTTTAACCTGAGGTTTAACCAAAGGGTTGATATTCTAATTTCCTAGCTAGAGTATTGATGGTCTCGGACTTGGCATATTATCAAAAGATACTTAACTTAAATTATGAACAGTAATAAATATACCGTTATGCTGCCGAATTATTTCCATGAGCATGACATCGTCTTAAATCATTCTTGATCTCTCTTGTCCTAAGTTGAAATGTTCATTTATTGATTATTGTTTTCATGAACTTATTTACATTCTTGGCCATAATTTTATTGCTTGAAACATGAAAATAGCTTGATTTATACTTGAAGATGCGATCGAGCACTGATTGTGTTCAAGGGCTCTATGCTAGTCCCATCGACTGATTGTCAGAAACATACTATTATAAACCATGGGGTATGATGCTACTGGCGTGGTATTACGCTGGGAGTACTTTCTCCATAAATAAGTGAAATCCATGGGTATCATGAAATTACTTGCACATGACTTTCTTGCTTGATACATGATATTCCACAGAAATTCACCAAATACTTGCTCATAAGCAAAAGATGTGGCACGGACACCAGGGCGATCAGTGACACATCGGCGAACCGACGGTGCCATACGTGGAGCACCAAGTGGACTACTTCGGCTTCCCTTCAAATTAGGGACAATTTGGCTTCAATTTGGACTCTTTTTGCATTGAAATTGGGCTTGTAATGAACATTCTATTTGGGTTTGCATAATGGGCTTGTTGTAAGGCTCTTAATGGGCCAATTGGTTAAGGCCCTTAAGCATTTCTTAAGAAAGGAGTGGCCTTGGTCCATTGTGATGGATCCATAAGCCATGCATGGCCCCATTGGGCTTCCTTCCTACATGGGCTATCTAGGTTGGAGAGGACTTAAACAAGAATGGGCTCCCTTCACTGATGGGCTCTCAAGGTTGGAAAGGCCATAAAACAAGAATGGTGGAGTGGGCTTAAGCCATGGCCAAAATGGCCCAATTGGAGGCCCAAGTAGGGGGCGCCCCATGTTTTGTTGTATTAGGCTAGGGAAATTTGATTTTTCTCCTTCCCCTCCCCATTTACCACATGGGAGCATTAAAAGGCTGCTGGTCAATGACAAAAATGGCTGCAACCTACCACCTTTTACTTGAAATTTCAAAGGTAGGTGAGCAACCATGTCACATTGTCCCCCTTCTTGGTCTCCCCCTCCCATCCTTGTCAAAGGGGCGCAGCCCCCTTCCCCTCCCCCTTGTTCCATCGACCTCCCCTCCCCCTACCCCTTGCATTTGCCTATTTAAAGTCATGTATAGTGTTAGTAAAGAAGTTAATGAAAGTTTAGTGAAAGAAAAGTGTGTTTAAGAGAGTGACTCTCTTGTTCCTCCGTGGGTGTGAAGCCATGTTCAGTCCTGTGACAGGACAAAATTGGGTCATGTGACTCGACCTTGTATCCCCCTCTTCCTCTTACCTTCTTCTTCTACAAAAACCCCCAGTGATACCTCTGAGAGTTAGGAAAATTTCAGCGCTGGTTTCACATCAATCGGAGTTCGTGAGCGACGGCAGTAATTCGTTTCATGGAGGCGCGCAGATGGGTCCCTGATTGCTGCCCAGATCTATAGGTGACTGTGTTTTAATTTCTCTAGCCCAACCCCAACTCCATCTGAAGTTGGATCATGAAGATAGCTCGTAGGATTTGGAGTCATCTTCGTGTTGCCGCTGATCTCACCTTGATCTGATCACTGTGCTGTTCGTGGAGGCGATTCTCGTGAGATCGCGCAAGAGACCTGAGTAGATCCGGCCCCAAACCAGAGCCAACTTCCAGAGTCCGCCCCGACTCATCCGTTCAAGATCTGTGAGGGATCTTCGGAGTACGTAATTCTCTTGATGTCACCAACAATCTCCCACAAAGAACGTCTCAATCCGACATCGGCAACTATTTTTCCATCATTTTACCGTGTCGCTGCGTTGTTCTGGGAGCTCAAAACCAGAAGCTGAGAAGAAACGTTACTGCACCCAGATCTGAAAAGATCTGATCGCGCTCTTCAGAGTGAAGAAACTATGTCCAATCGCTGACGTTTTCCAACAAACGACGCTCCGATCCGCCTTCGGATCTAGGCGTACCGGCCTTCGCAAGATGGCTGCGCAGGGTGACCAGCATGGACAGAACCGGGTCGACTTTCCGTCGGCGTACCCGAGCGGCTCCGGCACGCATCCCTCGCCTCCTGCGAGTGTGGCCCGTCAACCCAGGTTCCAGCAACCCCAAAATTATCAATTGTAGCTCGATACCTCCCTGTATGGAGTGGGCGTAAGTTCTGAAATTGTAAACTGAACACTTGTGTGTATTGGGTTGTTCGGACTCGACCGGGAATTCTTTCCCACGCCTAGGCGTGGAGGTACGCGCTTCGATTCCTTTCTCACATGCTGATTTAGTATATTATCTATCATGCTACGTTTGTAAGATTAGGGCCATTAGCTAGTCGCAAATCACCGCGATTGTGAGTTGTGAGCGCCCGTTCCATAGCTCCAGTCGAGCACCGAGCCCGAACTGGATACCCCTAGGCGACGGTGGTTCCTTAACCACTGCGATCCCCATGTTTCCCTCGCAAGGGACGATCGTCGGGCTACCTAGTGTTGCTGTTGAGAGACGTCTCCACCCGGAGAACGTCACGGTGGTCAGCCGCCCGGCTTACCTTTAGCGCGTTAGTGCTGGCCGCACTTCGAGTCCGTCGTATGTCTTAGCCCGGTCGTCATCCGTCCCGCATCAAATTGGTATCTGAGCAACATTCTAGCCTAGGGTCATCTAAGTCTAAGGTTGCATTTGCATTCCTCTACTCGGTATATCAAAAGGTGTGACACGAACGTTAGGCTACGCCTATCGGGAAGACAGCACACTTGCGCAAGTGATCTTCGGATCGATTATCTCCGCCTAGTACCGAATAGTGGGTTAAATCTAGGTTCCTCTGCTTGCCTTCATAGTGCATTCCGATCTTTGTGTCTTTGCATTGCACTGTAGGGTCGTGTCTAGTCCAAGAGAGTCTTGTCACCGTGTGTCTGCATGTCCACAACCCGCCACCCCCATGGCCATCACCCGAAACCATGTGCCGTTCCAGCAACCTATAGTGTCCATTGCCATCCTACCAAATGGGTTGCATACGGAGATCGACTTCATTAGTAGGGTGTCGTCTAACTGTGTCTCACAAGACATAGTTGAGTCGCTCTCAAAGACCGGGGAGATTGTTCTCAATGGTGGCTTTGCAGTCGTAGAGTTCCAATGGAGGTTTGGCCCCATTCTTTATGATGATGGAGCATGGTGCAAGGTCGACACACTTGCTGGCCCATTCATTATTTTAGGGAAAAATTGGTTGGAAGAGAGGAGAGCGACCTTTGACCGGGATAGGAGGACTTGCACCTTACATCCACCTCACCTACCCGGCGAGTTCATCATCCACGACGGCATTCGGCCGACCACCACCATATCACCAGCCACCCAATCCCAACGGTTAGCTCCACCTCCGGAGTCACGCCCGCCACCACTCCCGGTGCCCGCCCATGTTTGCCATATCTCCAACCAGTGTCCTTCACATTCACCAATCTTAGAGGACACACATTCGGAGGATGTCCCACCCGGGCTTATTCAAGTGAGTTATGAGGCCGACCAAGAGTTGGCCGATGATTATCTTGCTGATGTTGAGGGGTTAGAGAGTGACCCAATAGAGGGCCAGGGTCTATTAGTCACCTCAATCCTAGCGGTCATCTCGGACTTGTCCATCCCGTCCACTTTGTCCTCGATCGATGTGCCATCTACCGACACCACCCTCCCACTACTACCTATCTCTCCTACGGTAGCGCAGCCGCTAGTGACTACCGTACCAGTGTCGACACTCTATGTTGACGTGGTATGGTTTGACTTCTACCATGCATACGAGAGACAATATCCGGACTTACCCTTTTGTGAGTGCCACACCCGACGTCCGGATTACTTTCCCGTCACCCGCCTCTTGATCCTCTTACACTTCCATATCCAAGGACGAGTCTTCTCGAATCGGAGACGGTTGACGAGGGAGGAAACTCGTGACAACCGATTGTGGGCTAGTCCTTCTTTACACTTAGTGTATGAAGACGACGACCGTCATCCTTAGCGGGTCTTCTTCCATATGTCCCTTGTGTTTGTGTCTTTGTCTTTGTCTTTGTCTATGTATGTCTAAGGTCATATGTGTGTGTTTGTTTGTCTCTCTAGTTGTTTTCTTTCATAGATATGGTTTGCATTAAGTCGTGTCAAGAAAAGGCCAGTCAAGCACGTATAAGGAGGTAGCCGATGCATGCTACATATCTGTGGATTCAAAAGGGAGAGTACGTCATGATCAGGGTCATACCTGAACGGTTCCTCTTGGGGCCGTAAAGTAACTTTAGACCCGCGATACCCGCCCTTCCCGAGTCACGAAACAAGTGGGTTCAAATGCGTACGTTATTGAACTACCGGATGACTATGGTGATAGTTCGAAGTTCCATGTTTCTGATTTGGTAGCATATTGGAACCCGCGGTGATCCCTAGTGAGTTTTGAGCTTTATCCTTCTATTGTGAGTGACACACTACCCGAGAGTCCACCTCTTCCAGCCTCAACGCATGCATATAGATTGTATACTGGATGAGCAAGTGATCACAGGAACGGAGCCTACCAACACGTCCTAGTGCGTTGGCGAGGATGCCCCACGATGAACAACGCCCTGATCACATGCGGAGAGCTCAAGTTTAACGACCATTACTCGACGGGGTCGAGTTCCTCCCACCCGGGGAGAATTGGTGCAGACACCAGGGCGATCAGTGACACATCGGCGAACTGGCGGTGCCATACGTGGAGCACCAAGTGGACTACTTTGGCTTCCCTTCAAATTAGGGACAATTTGGCTTCAATTTGGACTCTTTTTGCATTGAAATTGGGCTTGTAATGAACATTCTATTTAGGTTTGCATAATGGGCTGGTTGTAAGGCTCTTAAAGGGCCAATTGGTTAAGGCCCTTAAGCATTCCTTAAGAAATGAGTGGCCTTGGTCCATTGTGATGGATCCATAAGCCATGCATGGCCCAATTGGGCTTCCTTCCTACATGGGCTATCTAGGTTGGAGAGGCCTTAAGCAAGAATGGGCTCCCTTCACTCATGGGCTCTCAAGGTTGGAAAGGCCTTAAACAAGAATGGTGGAGTGGGCTTAAGCCATGGCCAAAATGGCCCAATTGGAGGCCCAAGTAGGGGGCGCCCCATGTTTTGTTGTATTAGGCTAGGGAAATTTGATTTTTCTTCTTCCCCTCCCCATTTACCACATGGGAGCATTAAAAGGCTGCTGGTCAATGACAAAAATGGCTGCAACCTACCACCTTTTACTTGAAATTTCAAAGGTAGGTGAGCAACCATGTCACATTGTCCCCCTTCTTGGTCTCCCCCTCCCATCCTTGTCAAAGGGGCGCAGTCCCCCTTCCCCTCACCCTTGTTCCATCGACCTCCCCTCCCCCTACCCCTTGAATTTACCTATTTAAAGCCATGTATAGTGTTTGTAAAGAAGTTAATTAAAGTTTAGTGAAAGAAAAGTGTGTTTAAGAGAGTGACTCTCTTGTTCCTCCTTGGGTGTGAAGGCCCGTTCAGTCCTGTGACGGGACAGAATTGGGTCGTGTGACTCCACCTTGTATCCCCCTCTTCCTCTTACCTTTTTCTTTCACAAAAACTCCCAGTGATACCTCTGAGAGTTAGGAAAATTTCAGCGCTTGTTTCGCATCAATCGGAGTTTGTGATCGACGGCAGTAATTCGTGTTGTGGAGGCGCGCAGATCGGTCCCTGATTGTTGCCCAGATCTAGAAGTGACTGTGTTTTAATTTCTCCAGCCCAACCTCGCTGCCATCTGAAGCTGGTTCCTATAGAGAGATCATAGAATTTCAAGTCATCTTCGCGTTGCCGCTGATCTCACCTCGATCTGATCACCGTACTGTTCGTGGCGGCCATTCTCGTGAGATCACGCAAGAGACGTGAGCAGATCCGGCCCCAAACCAGAGCCGACTTCCAGAGTCCACCTTGACTCATCCGGTCGAGATCTATGAGGGATCTTTGGAGTACATCTTTCTCTTGATGTCGCCAACAATCTCCCATAAAGAACGTCTCAATCCGACATCGGCAGCTATTTTTCCATCATTTTACTATGTCGTTGCATCGTTCTGGGAGCTCAAAACCAGAAGCTGAGAAGAAACGTTACTGCATCCAGATCTGAAAAGATCTGATCGCGCTCTTCGGAGTGAAGAAACTATGTCCAGTCACCGACATTTTCCAACAAATGGCGCTCCGATCCACTTTTGGATCTAGGCGTACCGGCCTTTGCAAGATCGCTGCGCAGGGTGACCAGCGTGGACAGAACCGGGTCGGCTTTCCGTCGGCGTACCCGAGCGGCTCCGGCACGCGTCCCTCGCCTCCTGCGAGTGTGGCCGGTCAACTCGGGTTCCAGCAACCCCAAAATTATCAATTGTAGCCCGATACCTCCCTGTGTGGAGTGGGCGTTAAGTTCAGAAATTGTAAAGTGAACACTTGTGTGTATTGGGTTGTTCGGACTCGGCCGGGAATTCTTCCCCACGCCTAGGCGTGGAGGTACGCGCTTCGATTCCTTTCTCACCTGCTGATTTATTATATTGTCTATCATGCTGCGTTTATGAGATTAGGGCCGTTAGCTAGCCACAAATCACCGCGATTGTGAGTTGTGAGCGCCCGTTCCATAGCTCCAGTCGAGCACCGAGCCCGAACTGGATACCCCTAGGCGACGGTGGTTCCTTAACCGCTGCGATCCCCACGTTTCCCTCGCGAGGGATGATCGTCGGGCTACCTAGTGTTGCTGTTGAGAGACGTCTCCACCCGGAGAACGCCACGGTGGTCAGCCGCCCGGCTTGCCTTTAGCGCGTTAGTGCTGGCCACACTTCGAGTCCGTCGTACGTCTTAGCCCGGTCGTCATCCGTCCCGCATCAAGATCTTTGGATGATGACTACGTGGTAATGCTAGTACATTCTTGTAATATTCTTGTTCATGAAAGGCGATGCTACGTTCTTGTTTATACTTGCTCATTCTATCTTACATGATCGTCTTATTACCTAGTTATGCTTGTGATTCATCCTATTCGCATGATTTTACCTTATTTCTTTAGAGCTAAAATGCTAATTACTTAAATATTGCTAATCATGTTGATGCGAAGATACCTACTGGGCAAGTGTGCTCATTACCTATTTTCAATCTTTTCAGGAGATGGAAGTGAGTCGGGATCAAATTCAGAATATTCAAATAGCGGGTCCGAGAGTGAATGAAGAATGAGTGAAGACTTAGGATGTCTAAATTGTTCAGATTGAGTCGATGTAATTTTCTTATTTCTTGAGTTTAGAATGATGAAGAAAGTTAAAATAGTGATTGTATTTGAATATTTGATTTAATTACTAATGAAATAAGTTGAAGTTTGAGTAACTATTGTGCAATTGCATTTATGTGTGTGATTGTCTTACGCTCTGATCGTTCTTGCTTGCAAGAGGCTTACCATGCCGGCTATTCACGGTCCTCGAGCTAATCTTTCGCTGTAATAAAGGCTCGGTGCGTGACAGTTAAGTTGGTATCAGAGCCTAAGTCTCAAGACTTAGGGAGAAGAATCATGTCAGGATAAGTCCAAGGTTTAAGGACCGCTACCTATGAACTTGGGAAGAAATTCCCATACCCATGTGAGAATTGGGTAGAGCCCGGGATAAGATAGTTAATTAGCTTTAAGATTAATTTTCTTCCAATTCCACAAGAAATAACAAGTTGTTATATTTCTCTCAGGTACCTTACTTTACAAATGGCTCATCGCGTAGATTGGAATGGCATGCAACAAACAGTTGTCGACCTTACTCAGGCATTACAAATTATGGCCCAGGTAGGCGCAGGGGCAAGGGCTAGTGACTTATATCACAATTTCTAGTGTTTAAACCCTCCGTGTTTCTATGGTTCTTCTAATCTGGATGAAGTAGAGAACTGAATTGACAAGATGAACCGTATATTTGACGTCATCCAATGCACCGATCAAGAGAAGGTGCATCTTGCAACTTTCCAACTCAATAAGGATGCCCGTACATGGTGGAAGTCGGTTCCGACACCTCCGGCCGATGCACCTCATACATGGGATGGTTTCCTCACTTTGTTCCGTGCTAAATACTTTTCTGAGCATGTGAAACAAAGAAAGGCTATGGAGTTCGCCTCTCTTCGACAAGGGATGATGACAGTTGCGGAATATGAACTTCAATTCTCCAGACTAGCACCTTATGCACCACATTTAATCAATACCAATCTATTGAAGGCTAATCAGTTCATGGACGGGTTACGACCCGATTTCATTCAGCAACTTGGGACCCATAATATCTGTACTTATGCGGAGATGGTTCAGCGGGCATACCTATGTGAAAGGACCTTAGAAAAGGTCGAGAAATTGAAAGGGAAAGGAGAAGAGTCCAGCCGACGATCATATCGACGTTATAAGAAAGAAAAATTCAGCATCACGGAGCCTCATAAAAGTCGTGATAGTAAGAAGAGATCTAGGAGTGGGAACGGTGGAAGTTCCCAGAAAAACAAGAAGATTAAGGAGGAGGAGCAAGTCGCCATGGCTTGCACTTTTTGTGAAAAGTTCGGCCATTCGGCTAAAGAATGTTGGAAGTGCCTTGGTGCTTGTTTACGCTATGGAAGCAGGGAGCATCGCATGCCAGTTTGCCCCCTTATGAAGGACCAGTCATCTGGTGGTGGACGCGGGAGGCAGGCTCACCTCAATGCCGTTCTAGAAGAAGAGGAAGCGCCCAGGGATGGCGGGCTTATAGAAGGTACTCTTCAAATTTGTTCCCATCCTACATTTGTGCTATTTGATATGGGTGCCTCTCATTATTTTATCTCCACTACTTTTGCAAAAATATTACCAATTGCATTAGTCCCCCTACCTTCAGATCTTGCTATTATCACACCCTTAGGTTATTGAACAAAACTTACTAGATATTACCCTGATAGTGAGGTGATAGCAGAAGGTCACAATCTCCCCGCAAATCTAGTATGCCTTGACATGAAAGGTTATGATGCCATTTTAGTGGTAGATTGGCTTGTAGATCATGATGCTGATATGAACTACCGAAATAGGATTATATCCTTCCGAAAATCAGGTCTTCCAAGATTCTCTTTCCTTGGCATCAAGTATAGGAAACATCCCACTATCATATCTTCTCTTCACGCTTGCAAACTCATCTCGCAAGGATGTGAATCTTTTCTTGCTTCTATCATTGTTACCGAATGAAAGGAAATCATCCTAGCAAACATTCCTATTGTAAATGAGTTCCCAGATGTATTCCCATCCGAACTACCCAGCTTACCACCCGAGAGGGAAGTGAACTTCACTATTGAACTCATTCCAGGAGCAGCACCTGTTTCTATAGCCCCTTACAGGATGTCCCCCACATAACTTAAGGAACTAAAGAGGCAGTTGCATGAACTACTAGATAAGGGCTTCATTAGACCTAGCACATCCCCTTGCGGAGCGCCGGTGCTATTTGTCAAGAAGAAGGATGGCTCTCTCAGGCTATGCATAGACTACCGACGACTAAATCAACTTACAATCAAAAATAAGTATCCGTTGCCACGTATTGATTAGCTCTTCGATCAGCTTTCGGGAGCAGAGTATTTCTCCAAAATAGACCTCAGATCAGGTTATCATCAGCTTAGAATTAAAGAAGAAGATATTTATAAATCAGCTTATCGAAGTCGTTATGGCCACTATGAATTCGTGGTAATACCGTATGGGTTAACAAATGCCCCAGCATCATTTTTGCACCTTATGAACAGTATTTTTCAACCATATCTGGACCAGTTCATCGTCGTCTTCATTGACGATATCTTGATATATTCCAAGATAAAAGAGGAACATAAAGAACATTTGAGGATGGCCTTGCAAACACTTAGAAAACATAAACTTTATGCCAAGCTTAACAAATGTGAATTCTGGCTCAAGGAAGTTTCATTCCTAGGCCACATTATTTCAAAGGAAGGTATCGATGTGGATCCTTCGAAAGTTGAAGCTATCATAAATTGGAGCCGACCAACGACTGTTTCAGAAGTAAGAAGCTTTCTGAGACTAGCTGGTTATTATAGGAGGTTTATTAAAGACTTCTCAAAAACTGTGGTTCCTTTAACTAGACTCACAAGAAAAGAAAATCTTTTTGTTTGGTCAGAGGAATGTGAAAAGAGTTTTCAAATTCTTAAGAATCACCTTACTACAGCTCCTATTTTAGCACTACCGGTGGAAGGTGGTGGATTCGAAGTATATAGGGATGCTTTTCGCCTTAAAAATTTGGCGTCATTATCTCTATGGAGAGAAGTTCACGGTCTACTCAGACCATAAAAGCTTGAAATACTTATTCTCTTAAAAGGAGCTAATTATGAGACAGATGAGATGGTTGGAATATCTCAAGGACTTTGATTTTGCTATTCAATATCACCCTGGCAAGGCTAATGCTGTAGCAGATGCACTCAGCAGAAAATCAATGGGAATGCTATCAAGTCTTATGATTAGTATGACTAATCTTATTCCTCAATTTGCTAAGCTGAACTTAGATATTGACACAAAGGAAGAGGATTATTTCATGGCTAATATCCGAGCTCAACCTACATTAATAGAGGATCTAGTCAAGCTGCAAAATGATGATCCCATGTTACTGAAAATTAATGCCAATATTGAACAAAGGCCGGATTTCTCTGTTTCCAATGACGAAAGATTGCTATTTAAGGACCGAATGTGTGTACCAGATCATGAGGATACGAAGAAACTGATCCTAGAAGAAGCACATAATTCCAAGTACACCATTCATCCAGGTGGTACAAAAATCTATCACGATCTCAAAAGAAACTTCTGGTGGCCCAATATGAAGAGGGAAATAGCTGATTTCGTGTCCCGCTGTCTCACTTGTCAACAAATAAAAGCAGCGTATTTTAGACCTGCAGGTAAATTACATCCCTTGAATATTCACGAATGGAAATGGGAGAGTATAGGAATGGATTTCATCATGGGTTTACCCAAGACCAGAGGAGGACACGATGGTATATGGGTGATCGTAGACCGATTGACTAAATCCGCACACTTCATACCAATAAAAAGTCGATGGTCTGTGGATATTCTAGCAGCATTATACATGAAAGAAATTGTCAAATTATATGGTGTCCCCATCATTATTATATCTGATAGAGATCCTCGATTCACATCACAGTTCTGGAAGGGTCTACAACATTCATTAGGGACTAGATTGAATTTTAGCACGACATTTCATCAACAAATTGATGGTCAGACTGAAAGAACAAATCAGGTAGTAGAAGATATGCTCAGGGCCTGCGCTATTGATTTTGGAGGAAGTTGGCATGATCACTTACCTCTAGTAGAGTTTTCATACAACAACAGTTATCAGGCTAGCATACAGATGGCGCCCTTTGAAACTTTATATGGAAAAAGCTGTAGATCATCAATATGTTGGAATGAAATAGGGGAAAGGCAATTTCTAGGCCCCGACGTTATCAGGGATTCTTCAGAGAAAATAAGCTCGTTCGAGAAAGATTGCAGATGGCACAAGATAGGCAGAAATCTTATGCTGACAATCGAAGACGCGACTTGGAGTTTCAGGAGGGAGATCATGTATATCTGAAAGTTTCTCTAGGCCGTGATATTCGAAGATTTGTCATTAAAGGAAAGCTAACTCCAAGGTTTGTTAGCCCATTTGAAATTCTTGAAAGGGTCGGTGAGGTGACTTATAGACTGGCTTTACCTCCATAATTAGCAGGACTTCATGACGTATTTCACGTCTCTATGCTGAAAAACTATGTATATGATCCTAACCATGTTATCACTTATGATAATTTAGAGATTCAGAAGGAAATGACGTACGAGCAAACACCAATAAAGATTCTGGAACGAGAAGTGCGTCAACTAAGGAATACAGTTATTCCTATGGTCAAGATACAATAGAAGAAAACATGGCCATATGAAGCAACATGGGAAACCGAAGAAGCTATGCGGAAAAGATTCCCAGAATTAATTAATTGTTAGTACACTCTCCACAATCCATGTATTGAATTTAGAGACCAAATTCTTTTAAGTGGGGGAGGGTGTAGTGCCCCAGAATTTATAAGTAATTTCTGGATTATTTATAGAATTTTCTAGAATTTATAAGGGGCAAAATAGATTAAGAAATAAATTAATATCGAGATTATAAGGCCTAATTATGTTAAATAACTAATCCAGCTTTGATAATTAAAATCCAATAGGTTTATGGACCAAGCCCATTAAGTTTGACCCATATTCTAGAAGGTTATTTAGCATATTCACGAATTTTAAGGATAAAAACTATTTTATTAGGTAATTATATGGATAAACAAACAAAAGAATGTTTGAATTTTATTGAATTCTGCACACATGGGATGTAGCGGTCTATCGCGCGACCGCCACAGTCATGTAACGCGCCTACCTTCGACCGTTACGCTCTGTTAGTTCCGTGAAGTGTAGAAAGAGCAAAAAGATTAGATTTTTGCTAGCCTATCTCTTAGGGATCGAGATGGGAAGACGAATAGAGGTGTTAAGGACTATTAAAAGCCTATCTAAGCTTGAACAAGGACTCTAGAATTAATCTAATCCTTGAACCCTAGCCAAAACTCTATAAATAGAATCCAGTTCTGAACTGAGCGACCCTTACTTTTTACTCGTGAAGAATCAAGGTAAGGAGATAGAATCTCGGGTGAGTTCTTTCGAGTCTTTTGTTCCTAATACTTTAAACTAACTACCCTCAAAATTTCATGTTAGGAGGTCAAGTATCCAAGGAGTTAGGATCTTCCAAAGTTGTTGGTTTCATCACGCCAACCCAGAAACTGTGCAACAGGGTGCTGAAGATAAGGAAATTAGAGAGCCTAAACGAGGTAATTTGTAATATCCCGATTTCTTTTTGAAATTAATTAGAAATTAATTAGAATAATCCCTTAATAAATAGAATAAGCTAGATTTCAACCATTTTATAAAAATCCATAAAAAATATATTCTTGTAGAGGATAACACATTTAACAAACTTGTCTACTGTGGCCAACCCAAATAAAATCTGTAAGTAGGCTGAATTAGTGGTTTAAGGCCAAATTGAACACTTAGTTAACCATACCTTGAAACGCCAAATTCGAGCCCAATACTCCATCAAATGAGCCCAAATCGGTGGCAAATGAAAGGCCAGGATGAGAGGATCATTTATCTTCTATTAATCTCTCAAAACCCTTACCCTAGGAGATGCATTCGGCGGAGTTTGGATCGAGTCAACCTTTTCACATCGACCCGACTTGCGTGGTCGAATACTCCACGCATAGAAGCCTCCAGAAGGTGTGTGACCTATTAAAATGAAGCTCTCTAAACCTAGAATCATTTAGAACCAGCGGCGGCTGCAGAAGAGTTGGACCGAGGGAGATCTCGAGCGATTAGTGGCTGCGTGTACCGGCATCCTTGGTTTTCTTTCTCCTTCCTTCTTCATCCGATTCAGGTAGGTGATAGCAAGCCAAACCCTACAAATAATATATGGTTTGAAGCAACATCGTGTTAACTTTTCATTGATGTAGAAAGTCCTGAATTTCATCAAGTATCCTGCGAGAATTTTAGGTTTTAGTAGAAGCATGTCACATCTAGGGTTATAATTGTTCCTTTTCGATTAAGTTGTGATTTCAGGCTGTAAACATAAAATTGATTCATGCATCTTGTATAGTTTTTCGTGCTCTTTCTTTTAGTACTAAAAGCCCCAAATTCCATGCTTTATATCGTGCGAATTTAGTGTTTTAAATTTAACCCTAGAAATCTCGCCAGAGTCGGGCACGGCGAAGGGGCAGCGACCTGTTTGGACATGTGCGGCCACACGATAGACCGCACATTTAGACAGGCGGTCCTATGTTGACCGTTTATAGTTTTCTATATCTGTTCGTGTCCTTGGAACGTGCGGCCTAGCCCTAACCGCATGTCGTTCCTACGGCCAGTTCCAGACCGCACATCCCTCCATGCGGCACACTACCGACCGTCCATATCTAGCAGGTCTTCAGATCTGAGGGGAGGTGTGTGGCCAGTCTGTGACCGTTCATTGGGATGTAAGGTCCAGAACCGACCGCACATCTGTAACAGAGTAGATTAAATTGTCATTACAGCATGTTATGTTAGTAGATAAATGGTTAAGTGCATGTTAGCAACACACCTAATAAACTGTAATTCATGACAGTAAATAATTCTTGCTGATCTATTTAAATTGAGCTTGATCTTGATTCATCTTTCCAATGAATGTCAAATTTAAATTATGAATCCTTTATAAGTGAATGGCTATTAGGTTTATACTTGTTATAACATAAATCTTGAACTTTTGTATCCCCTAGTTTTGATTTAGACTCAATCGAACCGTTGTTACTTGAGTTAATCCGAATTGGATTAACAGAGACTTACGCGGCTATTTATAGACCGCATATACAAATGAACGGGCCAGTGGAGACCATTCATCCTTGGCTGATGCCAATTTGTCTTGGCCGATTATCCTTGATCTATCTTCGGCCAAATCCTGTTTTGATCAGTCCAGTAGACCCTAGGCCGACCAATAGACAGTGGGCTGGACTCTGGTTCAGTTCCACCCTGCCTATGGTAGCCGGGAGCCCACTTGGGCTAAATTCTAACTATTGGTTAGGCCCTGTGTTGTGCGGCTAGTAATGGACAGTACTTCTTACAAGTGGCCCTGAGCGGACCGTTCAACTAATGAGCGGCTCTGTCAGGACCACACATCCTGTCCTCGATTCTATAACTTTCTAGCCTTGTACGGCCCAATCCTAACCGTTCATATATAAGGGCGGCCCGTCAGTAGTCGTTCAAACTTGACCTCCCGAGGGCTAAACCCAGCCCAGTTCCTATTAGTGCGGCCCAGTGTCGACCGCACAAGCCTGAGCGGCCCAGTATTGACCGCATGTCTTCCAGAGACTAGTTTTCCTCGTGTTTTATGGTTGTAAATCCAAGAACATGATGGTTCTTGATAATTTGGACTCCTGGACAGAAATTCTGGATAGTAATTCTTCAACTTAGCCTTGGAATATTCTAGGTAAGTTTATACTTGATTATAATTGGCCATTTAACTTGATTAAAGTCTAGACAACTTGGGATATTGGATCCAATAAATCAATGCCAACGCATCATAGGGGCCCAGTCTGGTCCCGAGGAGAGCGCCCGAAAAGTACTTGTGCCCATGGGAGTTTGTAATGACAGGGTGAGGCATTGCACCGAGTGCATGACTGGCGTGATGTCTATGACAATGATCTCTTATCTCTTACTTGATCGTGTTTGACTTGGTTATATTCTTGCTTGTTGGCCAATTTCCTGCAATTTCCTATTGTATATATTGTTCATAAACTTGCAATTCTTGTAATCTTATCATTCTTGTCATATTGTTATTACATTCCATTCTTTAGCACTTTCTGTTATTACGTTGTTTCATTTGATCGTTATATCTTTTCTTTCCGTTCATATACATGTAATTAATTGGTTAATCACTTACACTTGCTTGTCGTTACCTACTGAGAGTTCACTCATATAGTTGTTTCCCCCTTTTCCTGGCAGCTCAGGTGAAGATTCACAGATGGATGGGAATGGGCGAGAGTGATAGCTTGGAGTGTATTAGCTAGTAGATATGTTGATTTTGTTTAGTTGTTTACATCTAGCTATGTCTTAGAACTGCTGTTAGTTATTCTACCGGAGTCGAGTAGAGATTATGTTTGATTATGTCTGAGTCGTTTGTAAGACGTTTGATGATTATTATAATAGAATTGGAGTTATTTCTATTCATGGTATTATGTTAATTCTTAGCTTAGCATGTTATCTTTACTAGCATTTTTTATTGCCGATCCCGATATTCCGCGTCGGGGCATGACATAATTAGAGTTAGATGCTTTAGAACATTTTGTTCCTCTTAGTATCATTGTCCTAACCTCCAAATTTCACGTCCTTAGGTCAAGAGGTTGAGAAGTTAGAGTGACGTGAAGTTGCTGTAAATTCACAGGAAGAGAAGAACTAGGGCGTGACTTGTAGTCCCAAATTCGAAGTTTAAAGCCCAGAAAAGAGGTAGGTCATCCCATGAACGACAAAAATAACATGTTAGCGATAAAAGCCCTCGAATTTTGCTTGATTACATGCACTATAGATCATAATTTCATGTTTAAGTAGGGTCATGCATACATACATATCTTTAGCCTTAATGGAACATAAAAGATACTATCTTGTTAACTCACTACGACCTATGCATATACCTGGCCTTTACTTTGTTATCATGGCTAGAATAGTTAGATATTTTGATTCTTCTTGCATGGGACATAGTTCCTTATCTTATTGTAAGCAGAAGCTCTGATGGATTAAAGTAGGAATGTCACATGATTGTAGCGGCCTTACGATAAGCCGTCACCCCCTCTGTTGTATTTAAGATTTCTCTGTTGTCTCTGACGAACCATGCTAGGAGCGTTACAATACTGTAACGGCCCCACGATAAACCGTCACAAGCACTATGACGTGCCCATTCTCGACCGTCAGGGTAACTGTGTTCTGTCAACCCGAGATAGAATAGAGAACAGTCCAAATTACTTATAGATAAGCTTAATTATCTAAGTTTTGATCTATTTTTCATGACTTTGAGTTTATTGATCAATTCATGATAGGAATTTGCATGTTTTGAGCATTTTGAGTTATTTTAAGTTATGCTAATTTCATGTGCTAAAACTCTATAGTTTGTATTAAACATGATTTTACATGTTGTATTGTCAGAGTTTTATCATGGTTTCACATCGTTACACATTCTTTTCTATCTATAGAGTCATTTTCTTTAAGTACATGGCATATATTCCGGTATATGACCGTTAGTTCACACTTTGCACTATAGGAACATATTCTTGAACATGAGGACCTCTCTATTGGATATTCCTTCCAATGGACTAGAAAATCTTGTTTCAAGGCCTCCGTAATTCTCCGCGAGCCTGGGATTCCCACTAGGACGCCGAGTTAGTTCTACCATTAAAGCCCAATTATCAGAGTACACTACCGATGTTTTCTGGTTCTAGAGATGTAATAGATCAATATTGGACCGTCAGGCAGATCTAACGGCTCAATATGCAACCGTCACATTTAACTGAGTCTAATTATTGGTTCTAGATTCAGCCCATTGTAACGGATCAAGACTCGACCGTTAAGTTCATGTAACGGCCCGGTATTAGACCGCCACAGTTCTAAAATTCTTTAACCCGAGGTTTGACAAAAGGGTTATTATTCTAAGTTCCTAGCTAGAGTATTGATGGTCTAGGACTTGACATATTGTCTAAAGATACTTAACTTAAATTATGAATAGTAATAAATGTACCGTTATACTGTCGAATTATTTCCATGAGCATGACATCGTCTTAAATCATTCTTGATCTCTCTTGTCCTATGTTGAAATGTTCATTTATTGATTATTGTTGTCATGAACTTATTTACATTCTTCGCCATAATTTTATTGCGTGAAACGTGAAAATAGCTTGATATATACTTGAAGATGCGATCGAGCACTGATTGTGTTCAAGGGTGCTATGCTAGTCCCCTCGATTGATTGTTGGAAACATACTATTATAAACCATGGGGTATGATGCTACTAGCGTCGCATTACGCTGAGAGTACTTTCTCTATAAATAAGTGAAATCCACGGGTATCATGAAAATACTTGCACACGACTTTCTTGCTTGATACATGATATTCCACAGAAATTCACCAAATACTTGCTCATAAGAAAATGATGTTTGGATGATGACTACGTGGTAATGCTAGTACATTCTCGTTATATTCTTGTTCATGAAAGGTGATGATGCATTCTTGTTTATACTTGCTCATTCTATCTTACATGATCGTCTTATTACCTGGTTATGCTTGTGATTCATCGCATTCGCATGATTTTACCTTATTTCTTTAGAGCCAAAATGCTAATTATTTAAATATTACTAATCATGTTGATGCGAAGATACCTACTAGGCAAGTGTGCTAATTACCTATTTCTAATCTTTTCAGGAGATGAAAGTGAGTCGGGATCGGATTCGGAATATTCAAATAGCGGGTCGAGAGTGAATGAAGAATGAGTGAAGACTTAGGGAGTCTACATTGTTCAGATTGAGTCTATGTAATTTTCTTATTTCTTGAGTCTAGAATGATGAAGAAAGTTTAAATAGTGATTACATTTGAATATTTGATTTGATTATTAATGAAATAAGTTGAAGTTTGAGTAACTATTGTGCAATTACATTTATGTGTGTGATTGTCTTGCGCTCTGATCGATCTTGCTTGCAAGAGGCTTACCAAGCCGGCTGTTCACATTCTTGAGCTAGTCTTCCCCTGTAATAAAGGCTCGGGGCGTCACAGTTTAGTTTCTTGGGCCTCCAAGAAACAACACTCGGTTGCTCTCTCAACCGCAGAGGCAGAATATGTTACTGCGGGGAGTTATGGCACCCAAGTGTTATGATTAAACACCAACTCTAAGACTATTAAGTGGATCTTGGTTGTGTCCCGATTCTGTGTGATAACACAAGTGCTATCAACCTTGCAAAAAATCCAGTGCAACACTCTAGGACCAAACATATTGAGATTAGACATCACTTCATTAGAGATGAGGTCTTTAAGAAAAACTTTGAACTGCATTTTGTTGATACACTCAATCAAATTGCTGACATTTTCACCAAGCCTTTGTGTAATGACATGTTTACAACACTCAGAAGGGAGCTTGGTCTTTACAGACCTCAAACTAATAAAAATTGAAATGATGATTTTCTTCAGCTTGGTTGTGTGTTTTTGGAGATTGATTTCCATGCATTGTTTATATGTAAATATGTCATTCTGCATGTGGTGTAGCATTGCATGTAGTTGCATAACAAAGTTGAATTCATGTTCACGATGCATTGCATGTGGTGTAGCATCATTCTTGCATGGTCATGGTATAATAAATGATGAAGTGTGCAAAGGCAGGTTATGCTTGTCTAGAAACACTCACCATGTGTGAGGATTCACCTCCGCCAAGTACCATGTGCCACTGTTGCATGTAGGCCATACAATAAGGGGGAGCTATTTCTTTGAAGCATTCATGCATATGTTTCATCTTCATTCAGTTACCATTAATAAGTGTACAACCATTGGGCAAGTCATGAATTTCATTTCTGCCAACTTCATGAGTGACTAGGTCAATCTCATTTGTCATTACACTTGCTACAAAAATAACTCCTTGAATGTATTCACTACATATCCTTATGGGAGTTTTGTTGCTTCTCTTACTCTCTTGCAATCTGAACCTCAATGGCTTCTAGCTTGAATATGTGATCATGAGATAGACGGAACAATGGCATAAGAGCTTTCTATTATATGAACTGATGATTGTGCATCAAATGAAAATGGTTCAGATTTAATGATTTCTTTGAAGTTCTGATATATTTTTGAAATCATCTATGTTCCGTGGTGTTAATAGACTTTAACTAGAGATTGTAGGTTGTGCCTTGAATGACTATCCTGAAATCTAAAATTTAAATGTCATTACAATGCTAGTTGAAGTTGCTAAAGTTTAGTATTGTTGTTAAACACCTTGATGAGCTGGAATTCGTGAAAATCAATTTGACAGAGTAATGATATTGTTGCACGGAGAAATATGTCACATCCTCAAAAAAAGTGACGAATGATATGTCATGATGTGCCCATGTTATCTCTATCTTAATTAATTTGGACTCTAGACAGAGCACTGGCATAGTTGCTGAGAAATATATCTTCTCATCAAAGAAATGGAATCGGATATGTCATGACGTGACTTTGCTATCTCTATTCATTCTGAAGCATAACAGTCAGTCTTACCAAATACCTAGGAATAATGGCGTCTAAACAACGTGTATTCTTACGGATAGGAGGCATGTACTAGACTCAATTGCTCGTAAAATATAAGTCATGTGCATAAAACTGTAAAAGATCATGCAAAACAGTGCTGAAATCATATAATTCCATGCTTTAGTCATGCTTGTTTAACCTCAATACTAGTTTGTGCTACTCCCGATGAAGTTTTTGAATATGAATGTATAAGACAAAGGAAGGTTCACCACTGCCATGATATGCACTTCTGGCTCATCTCTATTCAAACATGGATGTAGCTGTTTTTCGAACTCTATTATTGATTTCTGAATTCATTAACTTTGAACCATGTATACTCATCAAGGCATGTTTAAGATTTTCATATAATGGTTTGCTCTTTATTCTAATTCCGCTCTGCTTGCCTTATCCCACCTTTTTGCTGTTGTTAAAGGGGGAGAAGAACCTTGGGTGAGTCATTTATGCACGGAATGGTTTGTGAGCCATTTATGAACGGGGGAGAACCTTAATGAGCCATCTTTGAAAACTTTGTGTTGTGAGCCATTGAGACATACCATTTGTGCTTGTGAGATTTGTTGTCAAAGGAGCGCATTGTCAACGGGGGTGCATAACATAACATACATTGTGAGATTTGTGAGACAGGGAAATGAGAGATCATGCATATACATATGGGGAGAGCAACATTCGTTCACATGCCAATTCATAACTTGTTCAGCATTCACATGAAACTGATTCATCCATGCATATCTGTTACTTTGTATCTTGAGCTGCATATGTTGTCAAATCATCACTCTGTTTGCCTTCTTAAATATTACTGCCATATAATGACTCACAGTGTTGCCATCATCAAAAAGGGGGAGAATGTTGTGCCCCTATGGTCATTTGAATCTCATGGTTTTAATAATGGCTAAACACTATAAGTCATTGTTGTTTTCCACTCCCATATGACTGATATACGTGATGCTTTGTTCATGATAGGTAAGACAATGAATGGACAAGGAATGGAGTGGAGATGGCAATAGTAAAAGCCTAATGATCGCGCCCAAACAAGGATGCAAATCCCTTCTAAATGTAAGAGTCGACACTTCACATAGCCACGGTTGATGCACAATGAAGAATAGCCAACGTGGGGCCGTGCATACTTGGTTTCAACGTCCAAATGAAGAACACACTTGATTTCCATGTCCAAAGGTCACAGACTCAAGATTCTGCCAAGGTTGATGCCACATACATGAACGGGCTGTTAAAGGAGTTAAAGGACTGAGCTAAAAGGGTTAAGGAACCAAACAGAGAAAATCTAGAAACTGCCCAGATTTCGGTCGACCGCTGGCCCAAGGGCGGTCAACCAGAAATTCCAGGGACCAACTCTCAGCCAGTTTCTAAGTGGCGGTCGACCACCAGAAGGCTCCGGTCGACCGCCAGCCCCGAGCCAACAAATGTTGACTTCGGTTTTCTCTCCGAGTGAAGCTATTCTCCATGGATTTCTTTAATCCTAAAGGCACACAATCACCCACAAAACGTGGATCTGGTCTAGAGGATGTCCAAGGACCATTCAAATGGTATAAAACAAACACATGAGGGGTTAGAAACCCTAATGCTTCAAGGGGAACAAGGGGATACCAAGGGAGGCTAGAGGAGGAGATCCATGGGTACTATAGCACCTCCGTGGACAGTGCTTCGGGCTGGAGTTCTTCATCCATCTAAGGTGCTTTCAAGCTGATTTCTAAAGCCATCAATCTCCAAGAAGGTGCAGAAGCAATCAAAGCTCTAGGCTGCCACCATTATCTTCTTCATCAACTCAAAGGGATTCAAGGAAGGTCATTGTTCAAGGAAGAAGAGATCGTTGCTGTTGAACCAAGAGAAGACTTTGCAAGGAAGAAGAAGCTTCTGCTGTCGATTTACATCACTCTTCAGACAAGGATCATTCTACTTTTAGCCTTGATCATTTCTTCATGTCTTGTTTGAGCATTTTCACATTTGTTCCCTTGTCATTTTGTTTAAGCTATTAAAACTAAGAATCGTCCGTACCAAGGTTAGTACGAAGGCAATTGGAGGGTGTTCAATTTGTGGTGATATCGCCCCTACCGGTGGTTAGTAGGAAGGCAGTCGGTGGTTCTCCGATTTACGGTTTTGTGTGCTGCACTAGTGAAGCCTCACTGGGTTTGGTGAGGGGTGGACGTAGGACTGAGGATTTAGTCCAAACCACCTTAAAATCCATTATGTTGTGGTTTGTTTATGTGATTGCTTCATTCCAGATGCATGCTTAGGTTCAAATCGATATATTATTTGCTTATCTTGCCAAGCGAATTGTAGTGTCCTTCGCTAAGCTAGTTGTATTCCGCTGTAATTCATTTTAACTAGCTATAAAGAGGGTTGCATTGCGAAAAGAGAGGTAGATCTATTCACCCCTCCCCTTTAGATCCACCATCCACTACTCAACAGCTTCTCATTTTATTACCAACATTATTGAGCGACATGTGACCGGCCCATATAAGTCATTTCGACAATTTCCTCAGGATATCCGCGATCGATTGTACGACGAGTTCCTGGTATACAATTTAATCTTTTAAATTACATATTTCCCAACTCCGTAATTTCAATTGATAACTTATAAAATTTGAATTCTTTACAGCAAGGATATCAGTTTGAGAGGTGAGCTGACGTCTGATGAGCTCGAAGTGCATGGGAAGCCATAGAAACTATAAATTATAAGCATCAATGACACAGCTATCGGGACCGTGTCGTGGCTCTAGACGGGGGGAGCGAGGAGCGTGGCCTTTGGAAGGCACATGGGCCCACATGGATAGGGGGGGATCACTGGGAGGACCTCTATGATAGATGGGCCGAGCCTAATTTGATGGCCAAATCCACAAAAGCCAAAGCCGCACGTGCGCAACATCCAAACGTGCATCTCCTTACCTCTAGATCTGTTTCCTTCGCGACCCAAAAGGAGAGATTGGTAAGTAGTAATCTTAATTTTATTATATTTTATTTCTTATATGTCCATATTTATTCTTTATAACATGTATAATAGGAAAAGAAGAGGGGTGGTACGGTCTTGTACCATGATTTATTTGCTACAGTTCACCAGAAGAAGGGGACCGATCAGTATGTGAGCGAGAGAGCTTGCTCGGTAGTGGTAAGATTATATACGCCCATACACATTTCTTTTCTATTTCAATTTTTAAATATGATTGATTAATATGAAATTTATAATATTTTTTATTCAATTTACCAGAGTCATATGACATGCATATGACTGAAAAGTACGGGGAGGAGGAGACACAGCGGCCATAGCTAGATCCTGAGGCATGGGTAGCAGCAGCCGGCCTACCGAAGAAAGGACGAGTATACGGTTTTGGGCAAGGCTTGGACACCTGCCCAATTCAAGCATCTTCTTCAGCCTCAGCTTCGTCCTACCCTTGTAGCAGTTCCTTCTCTACTCCCTCCATCGGCGCTTCTACGAAGCAGATTTCATCCATTGTCCAACATGCAGTAGACGGCATCGAGGAATGCATGGAGGCACGCTTTACTCAGGCGGCTACAACCCTCCTGGCCCAGGAGGGGATTTTGACGCAGAGAACACCCTTGAACACAGCACAACCCTCTCATGTGAGTATTTAATTTAACTTTTAATTTCGTAGACTTTAGAGTTATAATAGAGGAGTATCTATGATACCAATGTTGTGTGCTCTATAGGCAAAGTCGGAAGCAAGTGCTTGATAATGTGTGCGCAGCAGGATCTAGAGGGGGGGGGTGAATAGATCCTATAAAAATTTTAACCTCAATTTTTAAGCCTAAGACAATTTAACACTCAGCTATCAAACCACGAGCTCAGATGATATGATGGGGCATCGGGGCTAGTCCATTAAATGTTTGGAATATGTATTTGTAATATTATATTTGGTGTGTAATCTGTGCTTGTTTTGGGTTTTATTTGGGTTTCTTTGTAAAAGTCCAGTTGGTCCAGCAGGGTCCCCCACCCTCTTTCCCATTGGTGCACTTAGGTCCATGGGCCTAATAGGTTGGTCTTTGGTCCAAGGTAGAACATGGACCAAGTGGCCAATTTTGACTAGGAGAGAGGGGCACCCCTTTCTCTGTCTCCTTACGGCATTTTTTTATTTTCTTTGACCACATGGGAGATTGAATTAAATATTCCCATCCCCTTAATGCCCCTCCCAACCCTAGATCTGAGGGTAAGATTGGTCATTTATCTAGGGTTTCCAATTCATATATAATGCTTGTGTTTTTTATTTTCAACACAATAAATTGAAGAAAAACCAGCATTTTTGCTCAAGAAGCCCAAGGGCGCACCCCCTCTCTCTCCACCCCCCTTGCAGTTGAGAAAGCAGATCTTCTGAGGTGAGAAGCCTTCATATCTAGTCCTCTTCTGAGTGAGAAGCTCAGCACCGCCGCCGCCGCCGCCATCGAGTCGCCGTCGCACCACCACCGCCAACCCATCTCCGGTCTGTTCTCTGTTGGACAGCAAGCTGAGGGCGGAATTTTATCTTCCAATCCATAGATCTGTTCTACCTCAAATTTTAAGGGTTTGTTCTACCTATCATTCCCCATCCCCAGTTTAAATTTCATGTCAATCCTCCTTCGTTTACTATTTTTCCCAGTAATTTAGTTCCCCCCAACAATCTGCCAATTTGTAGATCAGCGAGATAGTAGTCTGCTGTTATATTTTTCCCGCCCCCTTAGTCACATCCAACAAATCCCAAAACATTCATACCGGATCCTCACATCCCCCCTTCCACCCATAATTTTTCCAGAGTCTAGATCCATCATTTTTATTTTGGTGAAAGTTCATTTTCAGACAGGTCCTTTTCTGTCCAGAGTGATCTGAATTCCAAGCCTGCATAAGATACAGTGTTACAGTCATTTTTATTTCATATCCGTTATTGGATGGTTCTGAAATAAATATATGTTGTAGCACTTTGAGTCCTCTGTCCAACAGTGCCAATCTCGCCTTGATCCACCTCTAGATCTGGGCGCAACAATTGTTTTCATGGAGGTGCACAATTTTGTCTCGAGAACAGGCTAGCAGAGCTGTCCGCCGATTAATTCATGTAAACTATGCTGGCTCACATTCTGTGATCGCTGCTCTCGGAGATCGACCATCGACCCCTCAGCAGTGTCACAGCCGGCCACCGCAGCAAGGAGACGCCCAGGCACTGTCGTTCCAGCAGTCGGACCCGCCTGTTGTCCCCCGAGCCCCACCGAATCTAGCCAGACTAGTAGGCTGTCTCTGGCCCGATAGCCTTCCGGCTTGCTGCCCGTCAACCCGAGTTCACTACACTTGGGTCCCACGTGTAGCCCTTTACCTCCCTGTGTGGAGTGGGCAATAGAAATAACTGTTATAAATAATTAATTACTGTACACCTGGAGTACGAGTTTCGACCGGGGTCATCCTCTCACGCCCAGAGCGTGGAGGTATCGCGTCTGCTCCATACTTTGGCATTTTGCCTATCTCGTATATTTTTATATGCCGCTGCATGAGTGTTAGGAACTTAGCTCGTTATAATTTTATCACCGCTGCGAGAGTGAGTGAGTGGAACCCGTCTCGTGACTCGATCCGAGCACGCGAAAAAGCTGATACCAGAGACTCAGCACCAGTTCCTCAACCGCACAGATACACATGTTTCCCTCGCTTAGAGACGTCCGTGAGCTAGAGTCCCAGGTTCGCATTCCGTCCCACATCAAATTGGTATTAGAGATAACTCAAGTCTAGGGTAGTCGGTCTAAAGTTTGCATTGCATTCCATTCTGGTATATAGAAAGGTGCCTCCGGAATGATTGGTTACACCTATTGGGATGGTAGCACACCTGCGTGAGTGCAATTTTCGGATCAAACCTCCGCCACATACCGAATATTGAAGTTTAGGTCGTCCTTCACTTCGCCTTGGTCGGTGCATTCCAACCCCTTGTCATTTGCATGCCCGCTCGTAGAGGTACCCAATACTCACAGCCACCGCCACCTATGGCAAATCCCCGAGTCCCTAGTCCGATGAGCCTTTGGTGGGTGATATGTTTCAAGCTCTTATGGGAAAAATTGATGGGTTGAGTACAAGAATGGATGAGTTGAATACACGAGTGGATAAAATGGAAGAGATGAGTATGCGGGTGGATGGCCTAGAAACACGTTTGGAAGAGAGGATGAAGGCTTTAGAGGATAGGGCCGAAGCGTCGGACCAGTCTTTTCATGGTCTGGTAGGGAGAGTAGCCGTCCTAGAGAGACCCCCGGTTGAGGCGTACCCCGCGCCAAAAAATGGTCAACAGGAGTCAGTTCAGCCACCTGCTGCTCCTACGGCTCAAGGGGTAGATGATAGGAGGCATCGAGTCCCCGAGGTGGATGACTACGAGTCCGATAATGAGAATAGGGGCTATGGTCAGTACCGTCAAGTTCAACGGTAGAATCGTGATTATGATGAGGATTAGCGGATCCTCAGGACCGTTCGCACCGACCCACCCACTTTTGATGAGTCCTTGCACCCGAAGGTCTATTTAGATTGGGAGGCCGGCATGAATTGGTACTTTTGTTGGTTCGATATGACGGACTGTCAAAGAGTCTGATTCGCGACCATGAAGCTAATAGGAAAGGTGCAGACGTATTGGAAGAATGTGGAGAGCCTGTTGTTTCAGCGTATGGAACCCCAAGTTGACACATGGGGTGAGATGAAGGTTAAGCATCGGCAAAAGTACCTTCCTACCACATACCGTCATCGACTCATTGATAGGAGACAGAGTCTCAGTCAGGGAGATTGGTCCGTCTCCGAGTACATCACTGAATTTGATGAGTATTTTCTGCGATGTGATGTCACGGAGGAGAGCTCCATGCCTATTTCCCACTTCGGATGTGGTTTGCGGCCGCACTACCAGTATGAGCTTTTTCGCCACGATACCAATACTTTAGAATAGGCATATCAGGTTGCTCTCGAGTTGGAGCAGTTTGAGGGAGAGTTTGAGTCTACCCAACGGTTCGGTCCGTCCCTCTTCGTAGTGCCGAGCCTCGTAGCTCTTTAGGCCCATATCAGAAAGCCCCCATGGCTTAACCTCAGGAGCCCGCCCGTCAAGAGCTATTCGCTCCAAGGCCACGCCCTCCCCCGCCAAGGGACCTACCTCCACCCTAACCGCCGGCACCCATTGCCCGCCCTCGGCACCCATTGCCCATCCTCTGGCACCCACACCTCCTCCCATGTTGCCTACACCCCTAGTCCGTCGGGAGGATAAGGGTAAGGAACCACTTATCGGAGAGACTAGTGCGTCCCATTAGCAGTGTTTTCACTGCCAGGGGTTTGGCCACTTTGCAGGCCAGTGCCCCACACGTACATCTCTAGTCATTAGGGACCAAAGGGTTGGAGAAGCCTCACCATCAGGCTAGTGCCAGTCAGCTATGAGGTCGAGTAGGACCTGACTAGTTCTTTCGTGACGTGGAAGATGTACAGGGGGATCCACCAGGCCTCCAAGATGCTCAGTAGCCAGTATACCGCATTATGTATGAGTCTAGGGTCCTGTGTGTGAGTCTTTGTGTCGTACAGTCTGTGAGAGTCTGCATGTGTTGAGTCCAGTCAGTCTATTGTCAGCTCGCGATGTCAGTCCCTTTCGAGTGTGAGGCAAGTCGGAGCTCATGCGTACGTTGTGGACTTGCCTAACGAATAGGGGATCAGCTCTAACTTTCTATGTCTCGGAACAAGTCACATATAGGGACCCAACGGTGATTCCCAGTTAGTTTTTGAGCCGTCTCCTCCCCTTGTGAGTGACCCTGTCTCGGAGTGTCCACCACCAGTCTCATTCCTAGCAGCGTGTGCATATAGAACATATACGCGATGAGCAAGTGACTATTACTCGGAGTGGAGTGTACCCGCGCTACCGGGTACGGTGGAGAGCACGACCCACATCTGATCACCTGGGCGAAGCTATGGAGGATGGAACGAGATCCGCAAGATCGAGCAGCCGCACCCCTTACTCGACGGGGTCGAGTTCTTCCCATCTGGGGAGAATTGATGGGGCATCGGGGCTAGCCCATTAAATGTTTGGAATATGTATTTGTAATATTATATTTGGTGTGTAATGTGTGCTTGTTTTGGGTTTTATTTGGGTTTTTTTCTAAAAGGCCAGTAGGTCCAATGGGGTCCCCCACCCTCTTTCCCATTGGTCCACTTAGGTCCATGGGTCTAATAGGTTGGTCTTTAGTCCAAGGTAGAACTTGGACCAAGTGGCCAATTTTGACTAGGAGAGAGAGGCGCCCCCTTCTTTGTCTCCGTATGGCATTTTTTTATTTTCTTTGACCACATGGAAGATTGAATTAAATATTCCCATCCCCTTAATGCCCCTCCCAACCCTAGATCTGAGGGTAAGATTGGGCATTTGTCTAGAGTTTCCAATTCATATATAATGCTTGTATTTTTCATTTTCAACACAATTAATTGAAGAAAAACCAGCATTTTTGCTCAAGAAGCCCAAGTGCGCAGCCCCTCTCTCTCCATCCCCTTGCACCTGAGAAAGCTGATCTTCTGCGGTGAGAAGCCTCCATATCAGGTCCTCTTCTGAGTGAGAAGCTCAGTACTGCCGCCACCGCCGCCATCGAGCCGCCGTCACACCACCACCGCCAACCAGACTCCGGTTTGTTCTCTGCTGGATAGCAAGTTGAGGCCGGAATTTTATCTTCCAATCTGTAAATCTATTCGACCTCAAATTTTGAGGGTTTGTTCTCCCTATCATCCCCCATCTCCAGTTTAAATTTTGTGTCAATTTGCCTTCGTTGACTATTTATCTCAGTAATTTAGTTCCCCCAACAATCTGCCAGTTTACAGATCTGTGGGATAGTAGTCTATTGTTATATTTTTCTCGCCCCCTTAGTCATCTCCAAAAAATCCCAAAAAATTCATACGTGATCCTCACATCCCCCCCTTCCACCCATAATTTTCTCAGAGTCTAGATCTATCATTTTTATTTTAGTAAAATTTCATTTTCAGATAGGTCCTTTTCTATTCTGAGTGATTTGAATTCTGAGCCAGCATAAGATATAGTGTTACAGCCATTTTTATTTAAAATCCGTTTATTGGATGGTTATGAAATAAATATATGTTGTAACCCTTTGAGTCCTCTGTCCAACGGGGTTGATCTCGCCTCGATCCGCCCCCGGATCTGGGCACAACAATTGTTTTTGTGGAGGTGCGTAATTCTGTCCGGAGAACAGGCCAGCAGAGCAGTCCGTCGATTAATTCTGGTAAAATACACCGGCTTACATTCGGCGACCGCCGCTCCCGGAGATGGACCAGCAACCCCTCAGTAGCGTCCCAGCTGGCTACTGCAGCAAGGAGACGCCCGGGCACTACCGTCCTAGCAGTCGAACCCGCCTGCTTTCCCGCGGGCCCCGCAGAACTGAGCCGGACCAGCAGTCCGTCTCCGACCCGAGAGCCTTTCGGCTTGCTGCCCATCAACCTGAGTTCGCTACTCCCAGGTCCCACGTGTCGCCCTTTACCTCCATGTGTGGAGTGGGCAATAGAAATAACTGTTGTAATTAATTAGTTACTATACACTGGGAGTACGAGTTTCGGCCGGGGTCATCCTCCCAAGCCCAGAGCGTGGAGGTATCGTGTCCGCTCCCTACTTTGGCATTTTGCTTATCTCGTATATTTTCATATGCCGTTGCATGTGTGTTAGGATCCTAGCTCATTATAATTTTATCACCGCTGTGAGAGTGAGTGAGTGGAACCCATCCAGTGACTCGATCCGAGCATGCGAAAAAGTCGAAACCCGAGAGTCAGTGTCGGTTCCTCAACCGCGTGAATCCACGTGTTTCCCTCGCTTAGGGACGTCCGCGAGCTAGAGTCCCATGTTCGCATTCTGTCTTGCCTCATGATATCTGTGAGAACAATATAAATGAAAGTGAGAAGAATGCACTAACTAAGAGAATGCTATCTCACAGAATCCACTCAGATCAGACAGATCTAACAGAATGCAATACAACCACTTAGCATATAGGGAAGATCAGTTCGTACGCAAACCTGTGAATGGAGGAAGATTATAAGAGCCAATCGCACCAATGCAAATCACGGCACACAAAATTTTTAGGTGGTTCGATCTGCCACGCAGATCTACATCTGCCCCACACTCAAACCTGAGTGTGGCTTCCCTTGCAACAGTAAGAATCACATACTTAATCTGCAAACAAACACTGACTTACAGTATGACCTAGAAGAACACTCTCCTCTCTTCTTATGATCAAATCAAAAGGAACAGTGAGTAACACCTAGTTACCCACAACCAGAGGACTAGTTCTCTCTTCCTCTGAAGCACAGAGGGAACCCCGTGAGCAACACCAAGTTACCCAGAACCTAGAGATCAAGATCTCCCTTCCTCTAATACCACAGAGGGGATGACGGAGGAAACACCTCCACACACTCTGGTTACCCAGAGCAACACATTGACAGTACTTGCGAGCAAACACCTTGAGTGCACCGGACACTGCAAGGCAAGGAACACAAACCGAACTAAAATGAGAACGAACAAAACAAAAGGTAAAATGTCGAGCACAATCGACACAATGCTCATAGATCTGTATGCAAGCCATGGCTTCATAAGTCATCCAAACAGCCATAGCAGAATGCTGTATGACTGGAGCGCAACTTCAACTAAACCCAACAAGAACATGACGCCATGCATGTTCAATGATTTCACCATTGAAGGCCAGCAGAACTAAAGTCCAAGTCAGTTTCTTGACTTTAAACAAGGATCATCATGGTCGTTTGATACTCAATGACTCTCCAGAATCATCATGGAGAAGCTAGGAACCTCATGGACAATCATTCTCTTCAACCAGTTTGATCATTCTTCAAATGTCATATCCATGAGCCACTTTACACCACTGAACAGCCATTTGACACTGCTATATAGCCATTTGTTTGCTTTGTCCACCCATTTTCACCCTTAATCCACAGCTAAAAACTCTTCTTTCATTCTGTGAATTCTTCTATCAGAAGTCGACTTGTAATCCCTTCCGAGTCGACTCCTCTTCTTGGTTTTCAGCTGTTTCACACCTGCTGCCTATTATTCACCTATGCACTGCTATTTGTCACCCTTGTTGCCTATTATTCACCAAGTCTATCTATTTGTAACTCTTAACGTAGTATCTGTCACCCGTAATGCACATTTGTCAGCCTTAAGGGATATTTTTCACCCTTATTCTTCAGCGAGTACAAAGTCTATCTTAAGGTGATATATCAGCTTGTTTCTTCAGCGATTGGAGGCTTCTTCTACAGAGTTGCTTTTAGGGCTGCTGTGACACATCCATGCTTATGCTTAGCTGAATTCTTCAGATGTTACAGTTCTTCAAACATACATTCTTCAAGCATACAGACATAATAGTTCAAGCATTCATAGCGTTGACATTACAACTCTTCAAGCCTTCATATGAAAATGTTGTTCAAGGCATTAGCAAACATATGGACATTAGCCAGCACACATCAAATTCATGATATCAAAAACCATGATCATAATATGATTGATAGTGTTAGACATCATCAAAACCACAGGGCACAACAATAACATTACTACTTAGTTCAAAGAATTCAGCTTTGAGAATCAAAGAAATCATCTTCATGTTATCTACTTTCGAATTTAAAAAATCAAAATGATATTTAACTAGATTTATTATTAATTATTTTTATTTAAATCTATTTATTAATAATATTTTGTGATGTAGGATCCTCCGGCAGCCGGTGATGGTGGAGATGCTACGAATGACGTATGAGGATGATGCAGCAGATATCTCTTGATTTTTTTTAATGATATTATGAAAAAATGACACATTTCAATTAATGTAACTGTAACGTTCTTTATTGTAATGTTCAACGGATTTTATCCTATTGTGTGTTGTATTTGTTGTTTATTGTGTCTTTTATGTTGAGTTGTGTAGATTGTGGTGTATAATTATGGCTTTAAACATGTTTTTAAAATTTCAAAATATATATAAAAAATCTGGAGAAAGTTTTCGACGAAATTTTGACTAACAAAAAATTTGTCGGAACTAATTCGACCCACTTATTTCTGACGTAATAATTTTCTGCCGTAAATACGTTGAACATTAATGACGTATTTTTGACCCATTTATGGTTCCTTGGAACTAATTTGATCCATAGGTTTGCGACGAATTAATGCTCATCGTAAATACGTCGAAAAGTTACGACGTATTTTAGACAAACTAAAGTTTCGTCAGAACTAATTTGACCCACAGGTTTCCAACGTATTAATTATCCGCCTCAAAGACGTCAAAAATTAACGATGTATTTCTGACAGAATTAACTTTCGTCGGAAGTAATTTAACCCAAGGATTCCGACAAAATAATGTTTCTATCGTAAATACGTCGAAATGTTTTGACTAATTTTTGACAAATATATATTTCATCGGAAACCCATGGATGGACGTATTTCCAACAAAAAAGTTTTAGTCGCAAATACGTCTATAATTTTTGGGTCGTCGGAAATATTTTGGCCCAAAGTTTTACGACAGAATAGGTTTCAGTCAGAAATACGTCAAAATTTTTAGACATATTTTAATCTAAATTATGTTACGTCGTGAATATTAACTAATTTCCTTATTATTAATTACCAACATAAATATCGATGATAATTTTGATGGCATATTTTTATCTATAATTTCAGACGATTTGGTGACGTAATTACATTACGTCAGAAATTAGCGACTTAATCGTGCCGACGTACATATTCCGTCGCAAATAAGTTGGAAATACATCGAAAGATCAATTTTTCACGTATTTTCGACGTATTTGCGACGGAATATTGAAGTCAGAATAACTTGTTTTCCTTGTAGTGAGGGTAGGAGATGGTGAAGGTAATGGTGGAGTAGACAATGGAATAGACGACGGAGCGGGCGCATCGCTAGATGAAGAATCACAGGGGTGCCCCTGGTCTTGAGTTGGAGACGGCTGCCTGGGTGGCGCTGCTTGTTGCTGCTACTGCTTGCGGAGATGTAGAACAACCTTATGAATAGCGGACCAATCAATTCATTTCTTATCTTCCAAGCCATAAACATACTCCCGGAACTCGGGGCAATCCTCAACCAAATGCCCCTGCTGGCGATGATAATTATAGAACTGAAGCAAATTTCTGACCGCGGGTCGGCAAGGCATAATCGGAGGGAGCTGCAACGCATGAGTGGCCATCAAAGCCTTGAAAATATCAGAAAAACACTCCGGCAACGGAGGGCGAGGAGCCCGCTTCAGGCAAGGCGGATGCTGAGGGGTATGAGATGGAGGAGGTTGTGGAGAGGGTTGTGGGGGTTGCATACGCAAAAGTGCTTGGCTAGTGGCAGAGGGATTTGGTGAAGGCATATATGGATTGGAGTGGGAAGGTATATAGATGACATCCACCTACTTGGGATGTGGTGTTCCCTTGACCGGGGGTGGAGGCGGATGTGGGTATGAGGAGGCGGGAGGCTGACTCATGGAAGGTTGATATACAGAGGGTTGACTCATGGAGGGTTGATATGTGGAGACGAAGGGCTGACTCATCGAGGGCGCGATGTAAGTGGAAGGTTGACTCGTGGAGGGTGAAGGTTGATATGTGGAGGTAGATGTAGATGGCGGGGTGTATTGAGATGTAGAAGGTAAGGAAGACTCGGGGTCAAGGGGATCGTGGAGCTGTTGGCAAATGAAGCGGGCTCGACTGTATAGTTGTTGCTAGGAAGTTATGTTGTTGAGGGCTAAGATAAATCGATATTCCGACGTTGCATTAGAAATCAGCATCTTGATCAGCTCTTGCTTCGGAATGTGCCTCAGGACTTGCGCGGCAAGGCGATGCCAGCGATCGGCAAAGGTCGAGAAATCTCATTCGGGCTTAATCTTTTAATGGGCCAGATTCACCATAGAATACCTGGGCCCAACTTGGTCTTGATACTATTGAAGAAATTTCTCTTGCACAGCTTGAAAATTCACAACTTACTCTTACGGAAGAGAAAAGAACCAATCCCGAGCCGAGCCTTCCAATGACAGACCAAATAAATAAGCCATCAAATGTTGGTCATGTCGAAATTGGGCCGACTCATAAACGAACTCCTTCAAGTGCACAAAGGGATCACAAACTCCACCATAGCGGCGATATGCGGGAATTTGTGAAGATGGCAGAAGCCGAAGATCTTGAAAAATGAATGGAACACTTAAGGAGGACTTGGGATTAATTCGGTGTTGGAGTTCATCAAGCTAGCGTTGGGTTTGAGCAATCATCTCCTGGGTCAGGAGAGATCAAGAATGGCGTGGGCTAGCTTGAGCAAGAGGTTGTGAATATGAACCAAGATTATGGTATTGGGCTGGATAAAAGGATCCGGACTGAGATAAAGAAAGAAAGCTTGTTTCGGGAGTAGAAGGATATGTGGGCCTGGAAGAAACATCGAAATGCGGACCCATTGGGCCAGCAGCGGCATGGGCAGAAAAGGGAGGCCCATTAAGATGAGATTGGACATTATAAACTGGGCCAGCAACATAGAAAGGAGAAGGCAAATTAAGAGAATGAGGCCCATTAAGGGAAGAAGGCCCATTAAGAGAATGATGCCCATTAGTAGAATGAGGCCCGTTAAGAGAGGAAGGCCCATTAAGGTGACTTGCAATGAGTTTCCGAGCCTGGGCCTTGTCCATTTGGCGAACAAGGCTCGAAAGATGGGCCATGAGATTGGCCTGTTCTTCAGATGGGTCAGAGGGACCACAAGAAGATGGGCCTGCGTGGGAAGAAGATTTGATGTAGGAGTAGGAGTTCGAGAAGGAGAAGGGTACAAGGGGTTGGAATGATGCTCCATGACGGCAAATGGAGGCTTAATACAAGGAGGGAAGCAAAGGGCATAATGGGCTAGGGAATAGGAGGGGGCTGCCACTAAAACTAATGCAAGACTGACCTAGGACAATGGACACATAAAATGGGCTAATCTGAATGGGCCTATCAAAAGAATATGTGGATGATAAGGGAATGCAACACAAAGCACCACAAATAGGCTTGGACAAGCCCAAACCACAGAAACAATGTGAGAGTTTTTACCCAAGTCAAACAAGTTAATATGATGGAATTTTTTTTTATTTTGCAAAGTTTTGATGGGCCTTTTAATATTTTAAATTAAGCAAAATTCCACAATATAGGAATCCTATAGGGAATAAGGTCCAAATTTTGGGTTGACTAAGGTTTACTCCCTCACACGTATGCAAAATGCAAGCCTAAGGGATAGAAAGGTACAACCGGCCCGGCGTTCGTGTGGGAATCCACAGTTCACGGGGACTTACGAAGGTCCCGGATAGGATCACCTAGTCGACTCCAAGGAATATGGAGGCGAGAGGATCACCTACCAAAGGGGAATGCAACTATAATATGCAATGTATGACCCTATGTGCACTGGAGTGCATTCAGAAATCTAGCATGAAAGTGAAAAATGAAGGCAAATATAAGCTATGCAAACACAACGATATGGATGCAAACAATATATGAAAATGAAGATAATACGAAGGACAATAGGTAGGACCAGAAATAAGCACAATCAAAACCCGGAAGGCCATCAAATCATCAATGCAAAGCGTACCTATAAGTCTACCCCTGGACATGCATGCAGATTTTATGCCCAAAACCTAAAAATAGAGACAAGATTTAACTATGGAAACATGACCCAAAGAATGCAAATAAAATATGGAAATGAAGATAATACAAAGGGGAACAAGATGGAAGTAAGAAGCAAGCAATCAGACCTCAGAAACCAAATCAAATCATTTTTCAAAGATGCACCTGTGAATCTATCCCTAGACCTGCCTGCAGACTTTATGCAAAAAACTCAAACTTGAAGACACAATTAAATTATGCAAACACGACCCAAATGATGCAAATGATATATAGACTAGAAGATAATACAAAGGGCTACACAATGGGCCCAAAAACATAGCGATCTGACCCCGACAGGTCAATTAAATCGCCCAAGAAAGACGCCCTCATGAGCCTGTGCGCAGACCTGCCAGAAAGCAGGTAGAGGTCTTCTAGATGACCGTTTTCTATAAGGTAGCGGTCTACTGGAAGACCGCAAAGATAGCAGAGAGGTGGGGCAGCCTAGTAATTGCCGCTAATAGCATTTGGCGGCCTCAGAGAGGACCGCTACCACCTGATAGACGCGAAAACACCCAGAACAGTAGGAAAATGGACAAAACACTATCTAAACATGCACATGCACACACCCAGCTTACAAGAGAGCATGAATAACGTGATGGGCACTAGTTGTCCCACTGTGATCGCCAAAAGAATAAGAGTTGTGGATGGTTTTATCTACCCCGCCCCCCAAACTACGCAAATAACATAATAAGCATGAAAGCATGAACGAGGGGCAATAAGGAAGAGATGAACTGACCGTGATCGCCACCAAGGTTGCTGCAACGCCAAAGGGGTGAAAAGATAAGAGGAACGGTGCCGTGTGCCTTGAAAAGGATGAAGACTTGATCACGCTTAAGAAATGGGTGCGGGGAATGATGTGGGATCGACCTCCTCATCTTCCAGCCGGCTAGAGGAAGAGGGCCTCACATTCTCTTTCTTTCCTGCAAAACAAAGATCAAACACAAAGACAAAAACCCATTAGAATATGCAAGTGTAGTATCAAATCCCGCAGTGTTAAAATAGGGTTAGAAATTGAGGGAGAACGCACCGAGGGGGAGGTTTTTAACCCTTGTGGAAGGGTGCAAAAGATAGGTGTCTGTATTGTGATGATAATGAAACAAAGATATGAAAAAAATCACGTAGCACAACTGCGGGAATATGCTATGCAAAATGGAGAAAAGTGCAGGTGTAGCAGAAAACTGTGCAAGTTGTGATGATTTGTGAAAAGTAGGAGGAGAGAACTAAGAGTAGAGACAACGAAATCAAGCCCAGAGAGATGGAAATGAAAGCTAATACATTCCTCTTCAAGCCAGAGTTGAAGAACTAAGTCGGCGTTGTGGCATGGCTTCGCCCCGAACCGAAGAAGAGCCCCCCATCGCGCACTGCAAACTAGGTTCTATTTATAGGAATCCGAAGACAAACACTCAAAATAGAGATATTGCTTGATAAAACTCATGGATAATAGTTGGAATAGATCCCAAAGGTGGATTAGAATCAATCTAGAGGGATATTCTCTGAGAACATGGGTGAAACAAGCTCTCCAAGGAGTCCTCGGGTGAAGAAATAGGAGTTCATGAGGTTTTGGACTCTTTGTTGAGCAAACGGTCTATCATGGGGCCGCTAGGGGATGAAACGGTCATGGGAGGACTGCAAGGGGAAGACAAACAGTCTTCAGGGTGATCGCTAGGGGACAAGTTGCCGAACGGGAACAAACGGGCACAGAACAGAGGGTAGCAATCTAGGGAAGATCACTACCTTCAGGTAGCGGTCTGCCCTAAACCGCTACCAGACATATTTTTTTAAAAAATTCTTTTTTAATTTGAAAAATCCGGGTGGTGGTCCACTATTGACTGCCACCCTCAAGGTAGCGGTCAATAGTTGACCGCTATCTTAGGGGGTTGTAGGGCCCTGCGCGGGTGCGTTTTGTAATTCCGTTTGTGCTCCCAAAATAGTCCCGAACGTTGGGGAATTGAAGATAAAAGCTTCCAAGACTCAATGGACTTGAAAAATGGTCAAGAAATGGGCTCGAAATAGGCTCAAAGAAGGCTCAAAAATAATGGTTAATTTAGGGCATCACAGAGGTGAATAAGAGAAATAACTCGACTTGCAGGCTTAAAACGGGTGTCAACACTAGGGTCCTAGATAGAACTAGACACGGAGAGGGTCGACTCTGGGAGTCGACACTTGGAGTTTTTTTTTTGAAGAATCAGATCCAAGAAATCTTTAGGATGGGAGTTCTTCAGTTTGAAGCCAAGTTCATAAATGCAGAGTCAGAGATATTTTAGAATCCTCAGTTATAGTACACAAATGATAAAGCCTTTATAATCATATTGGTATAAATCTGATGAATTCTGAGTTTCTCAAAAATAAGTATTTGAAAATTTCTGCATTCAAAATTAATAGAAATAAACCAATATTATATGTAGAGACCAGGTTAACCTCCTCTTACCCTACTCATTCAATTCCATTAGCCCCTTTGAAGGAAACTACAATAGCTATTGAGGTTAAACACATGAAGTTCCTGATTTTAACCATGGGGCGCTACAATTTTCAGAGTTTTCTCTTCATACCAAACGTTATTGCTTTTCATTTTTCAAGAGTATTCAGGTGTGGGATGCACCTTTTGACATGAGGATGCACGTTTCTTAGACGCCAACATCCCCAGTTACTCAGTGTAGCTCACCATTCTGCTTCAATTAAAATAGAGGTAGCAAGGCACTTCATGACCTTGTCCACTCCACTTCATTCATGAAGGGACTCGGTTTCTCAGTGAAATAATTGCCATTGCTCTGCTTTAGAGCACTGAACTCAGTACAAACCTTTTTGCATAAGGATATACGTTTATCAGACGCAAATATCCCCAGTTACTCAACATGATTGAAGTTCATTGCATTCATTGTAGCTCCTTTTTTTTAAAACTTCAGATTTGACAGATGTTTAAAAACAATACAAGAAGGAAGTTCCTTAATTAATCAAAGATGCCGTTACTTTCAGATTTAGGAAGGCATAAACATGTCAAAACATGAAACAATGGTTTAATTCCATTAAGTCTGAATGCAGCCACTTTCATGAAACTTCAGTTCAAAACTCATGAACCAATTAAACTAAAACCAACAGTTTTATATCTTGGGCAATTGTAGAACTCCATAAAAGAAGATTCCTCTTGAAGATTTACTCTGATAAAAGAACTCAACAATAGATAGAAATTTGTCTGAGGAGTTCAAGGCATTTAAGAAACTTTGGAGACAGGCAGCCAACCATGAAGACGTAGATGACAGATTTTCAGGCATATCAAGGAGATTCAGATTTCAATAATTCAGCTCCAAAGAAGAAGACATCAACATGATGCAAAGAGCTAGTTTAAACAGAGAATGCAGTTGAGAGGAGAGTGAAACTGGATGGTGAATTCTCCCCCTTAGATGTATAGTGAGCTCAGACAGTATGTAGAATGTACAGAGAACACATGGCCAGGTCAACCTTATTATGCATTGGGTCAACCTGTTTAGCAAGCACACACATTTTTTTTAAATATTTGTACTTCATGATGTTGTGTCCCTGTGGTTTTCATGATGTTAAACACTATGACTCATCTTGAGTCAGTGCATAGGTTTCATATTCTTGATTGGGTTTCATATTCTTGATGATGTCATATGTTTGATGTCTAGTGCACTGGATTTATGCTCTTAAATATGTCATGCATTAATGCTATATGAAGCCTTAATTCTGGAAAGAATAGGTTCACAAGCTCAAGTTCAAAGGTTCAGATATTCCAAATCAGACATTCAGGAATGGAAATTAGAAGAACAGGCTAAAGAAAAATTCCAGCCGCACAACATCATGTATATCAGCTCAAGTTCATCAGCAGGTTGGTCTGAAGAGAAGTCGACTTTAGAACTTCATAAGTCGACTTCGATAAACGTGAAGACAATGCAGATATAGTAGTTAATACAAGCAACCTTCAAGAGACCTTCAGCCAAAGTCAACAATACAAGATCAAGCCTTAAGTTAAGTTTGGTCGATCGAATTGTTCATTTCGGTCAACCGAAGTCACCAGAGAGAACCCTGCAGCTAAGGGTGAAAAAGAGTTCACTAGGTCACAAATATCTGTCAAAGGTGACAAATAATGAATAGAAGTGACAAAAGGCTTGGCATGGCAGAAAACCAAATGATACGAAGAAAATGCAAGGTGGAGTCGACACCGGACAAATACTGCATCAATGCAATAATGTTCCCAGAAGAGAACTCAAGAGAATAAGAGTTTTGTTTGCTATCAGAACGTCGATGTAGGATCACTACTGCGTCGACGCAGTCATGCTCCCATAAGCATTCCAGAACTCTATCTTCTTTGGAGCATCAACGCAACAGTGTAGTGCATCGATGCACTGAGCCCAGAACCGGAACTCAAACTACACCATGTCGACGCATCAAGGAACTGCATCGACGCACTAAGTCAAATGCCAGAATTCAAAGCCTTCTGTCTAAAGGCTCGTCATTTACACAGCATCGATGCAACAAGGAAGCACGTCGATGCAGCCTTATTCAACCTTCAATAACATAAGTACTGGTGATAGCCTCAAGAGAATAAGGGTGAATAATAGCTTTACAGTGATGAAAATAAACCGTTTTGGTGACAAATAGCTCTACAAGTCTGAAAAAAAACTGAGCTCGTGAGGAACTCAAGTGGATCACATGCCAGCGACCTAAAACTTTGGCGTGCAATCCAATCCACGTGGCTGAGCTCTGGAAGGTTCAAATTGTCATAATATTCTCTTAGCCACCGGGACCAATGTATTAATTTTGCTATGGATAAGATTTTAAGTGGAGGGTGATTCTATGCTATATGTATATATAAACCTTCTTCCTTCGAAGAAGATGTAGCTGCAAGGGCTTAAAAGACAGAGGGAATAGAGCATTCGAAGAAAATCTGAGGGAGAGCTTATGAGAAGAGAAAATAGCAGAAGAGAGAGAAGATGTTTGAAGAAAAAAGAGAGAGCTCGTGAGAAGAAGAAGAAGAAGAAGAGAAAGAGAGAGCTCGAGAGAAATAGAGTGCAGCAGGTACCAATTGAAGATCTGAAGTATTCTTTAATTCGTTGATCAAATTCAGAACTAATTTGCTCCTGTGGAGCTTCATTTCTTTTGATTTCCTTTTGGGTTTTGATTTGTTATTTTTCCTTTCAACATTGTTCTTCAGATACCTTGTTTAGAAATCGAGTTCTTTTTGAGAAGTGTTTTTCTCCCAGTTCTCTCTGTGGTCTCAAAGGAAGAGAGGATTGAATCCTCTGGGTTTTGTGAGCAGTGGGTTGCTGTTCATGGTTCCTTCTGTGCCTACAGAAGAAGGGAGGATTTGTTCCTCTTGTCACTACCAGTTGTAGTGGGTTTGGTCTCGCTAGGTGTAAGATCAGGTTGAGGGATTTGTTTCCCTCGAGTTCAAGCTGTTTCTCAGCGTTTGTTGCAGACTGAGTCTGCGTTCTTACATTTGCAGGGGGAAGCCTCACTCGGTTTGAGTGAGGGGTGGACGTAGGTCTGTCGATAGTAGAACGAATCACCTAAAAAATCCATCATCTAGTGGTTTGTGATTGTGTGTATGATCTGTCTCCTCTACCACCTTTGAAGGTTGTGTGTGAGCTGTTCTCTACATTGAATTTCCATTGTGTGCTAAGTGTTTGTGTGATGTTTTTCATAAATCATGTTCAATATATCCAGGTTGATTTTGATGATAACAGAACATGTTATACGTTTTATCATGTGCAATGTTCAACTATCAAGTTTGAATCTACTACGCTTTCAAAGCCCACTTCACCATGTAATAAGCTTAATTGGTTTAAAGCCATCGAAATGCATAAATCCATGTTTTGGTTTCTAAACCACCAAGGCTAAGCTTAACCCCACTCAACTTAATTGAAACAAGGCAGCCATAAAATGAGTCGTTCATATATTATATTGCATTGGCTAACCTATGTTTTTTTGCAAGAAATCAAGCCAGCAGTCGACCACCAGCCTCTAGTGGTCAACCGATTCTCCCAGCAACAAATGGACATTCTCATGTAAATTTCCGATCGACCGCCCCTATCCAAAGGTCGACCGCCAGCCTCGAAAAGCCTCTGTTGTTGACCTTTTGTTCTCAACGTGGGAAGTCTCTCTTCAAGGATTTGTTTAATCCCAAAGCTACCAAACTTCCCATGATTTGTGGATCTGGTTCTTGGCTTGTCTCTTGACCATTCAAGAGTTATAAAAACATCTTATTGAGGCTTGAAACCCTAATCAATCAAAGGAGGCCAAGGGAGGCTATTAAGGGGAGGTTCTAGATCTGGTACTATAGCCGTGAACAGTGCTCCGAGAAGAAAGAGCTACATCCATCTTCATCCATCTGCATCCATCCTCTTCCATCTTCAAGCAACATCTGGAGTAGATCAACCCCAAGCCAAGAGGAGATCAAGCTGCATCCAAGACCATCTTCATCAACTAAGGGGGAGCTTGAATCTAAAGTTTTCTTTTATGTTTTCCGTTCCAATCTTGCTGAGCTTTAATCTTTGTGTTCTTGTAATATTCAAACATCTGTGTGTGTGTGTGAGTAATCATCTTGTTCCTCAGCCTTCCTTGTGTTTCGGTATGTGTGCACCTTCGTGGGAGTTCTGAACTCACACGAGTGTGTGTGTATGTGTCTTGATCTTGTATCCTTCTACAAGATAGTGTGTGAATCCTCACAGTCGGTGAGGGGTGGACATAGGCTGCAGTTGTTGCATCTGAACCACCTAAAAATCGTGGTGTTCTATGTGGTGTGCTCCATATCTCCTACCTCTAGTTCTAATCTAGCTTGTTTGCTTGTCGCATCGTTATCTAGTTTCATTGTTTATATCGAGCTGTTTTAACCCTTTTATGGGAGATCCTTGGTATATCAAAAGGTAGATTCTGATCGATACAGTCAGTCTATCGGGAGGAAAATACTTTGTGTGACAGGATCTTCGGATTCCCGGACTCTGCCTTGTACCAAGGAACTGCTATAGGGGTTGTTTTGACCATATTCACTCTATAGTTCTTCAGATCTATTCTTGTTGGCGTTTGTTCTTCACATATCTATTAATTTTGTTATACGCTGTTTAAAATCTGTCATCACTCAATGCACCCCCCCTCTTGGGTGTCATTGATCGCGGGACTTCAATTGGTATCAGAGCTAAGGCTCTATCTTTCACAGATCTAATGATTTAGAGTGAGATCCGGATCAATGGCAAACAAGGGTATGATGCCCGATGGTCACTCCATTAACCGTCCTCCCTTCTTTGACGGCTCAAACTACTCGTACTGGAAACATAGAATGCATGTTTTTTTGAGGGCTCAAGAGTACGAAGTTTGGAGAGTTGTGGACAAGGGTCCTTACAAACTTGGGGATGATAAAGAAAAATGGACACCTGAGGAAACTAAGAAATGCACTGTTAATTTCAATGCTATGAATATTATGCAATGTGCGATACACCCTAACAAATTTTCTCGTGTTTCTATGTGCAGCTCGGCTAAGAAATGTGGGACAAACTGCGGCTCATATATGAGGGGACGTCCGAGGTCAAGGAGACCAAGGCCAACCTTCTGGTCCGAGATTATGAGCTCTTCAAGATGAAGCCTAAAGAGACAATCTCAGAGATGTTTGCAAGGCTAACTGAGAGCACGAATGGTCTCAAAATCCTTGAGAAAAATTACACTAACTCTGAGCTTGTAAGAAAAGTTCTGAGATCCCTCCCTCCTGCGTGGCACACCAAGGGCACCGTTATTGAAGATTCCAAGAATCTGTCCACACTTACTCTCGATGAACTCATAGGGTGACTCATGACCTATGAGATAAATGTGAAGAGGACAGCGGAGGAAGATATCAAAAAGAAGAAGGTGATTGGATTGAGAGCTCATCAATCTGATGACGACTCCCAAGAAGAAGAATCCAGTGACGGGAGCAAGGAAGAAGAAGAATTGGCTATGATCACTCACCAAGTGAAAAGATTTCTGAGGAAGAAAAGAAACTTTCAAGGTAACTTCAGAAAGGGGCAAAGGAAGCCCATCCAAACCAAGGGTGAGTCGAGCAAGCCGAGTAGCATCATATGCTACAAATGCAAGAAGCCCAGGCACATGAGAGGAGAGTGCCCAGATTTGAAGAAGAAATTCAAAAAGGATAATTTCAGAAAGCCCAAAGCCATGGTCGCCATGTGGAGCGATGAAGAGGACAAACCATCCGAGGAGGAGATACAAGAGCTCGTGGGAGCTTGTGTCTTATGGCACATGAGGATGACTCAACTGAGGTAAATTCAGACCCTGATTTTATTTCTAATGAACAATAGGAGTCTGAATATGAAAAATTGTATACCAAATATAAGAAAATCAGATCTGAAAATAAAATTCTCAAAACAACAAATTGATGAATTGTCACATGAAGATATCTTTGTCAAGTTTGAAAAATTGGAACAAGAATAGTTATAGGTAACTGAAGAAAAAGAAAGTTTGCTGCAAACTATTTCAGATATTGAAAGAACCAAAGAAAAGATTTCATGCAAAATGTCTGAAATTGAAAAAGTGTGTGAAAGTCTGAAAAAGGAAGAAGAAATTCTGAAATCCACAAATTCAGAACTCGAAAGGAGAAATGGGATTTTGGGTGAAGAAGTGGCTGAACTTCATTCCATCTTGTCTAAGTTTGTTAAAGGGAAACAAAACCTGGATAGCTTGTTGGCGGTTAAAGTTAACTTCCAAAAGGAAGGTTTGCGGTACACGCCTCAAAATAAAAAATCTTTTGAACATAAGATCACCACATCCTTTGTTCATGAAAAGGATAATAACCATGCTTCATATTCAAATTCTAAACCAAAACATGTCCACCCCAAACCACAACAATTTCAAAGAAAGTTTGTACCTCTTAACTATTATCATTGTGTGGTAGATTTGGTCATGTTATAACAAATTGCTGGTTCAAACAAAGTCCACCAAGAAATCATGTTTTCTGGACCAAGAAAAGATATGCACAGAACTAGACTAACTCCTACGGACCCAAACTAGCTTGGGTACCAAAATAACTTGCATGAGAATGTTGTTTCTTGCAGATATGTCTTGAACCTAGGGGGAGCAAGTGGTACTTGGACAGTGGCTGCTCAAGGCATATGACAGGGGATAGGAAAGCGTTCTCTATGCAGCAAGATAAGGATGGACGCTCAGTTATTTTTGTTGGAAAGAATAAAGGTCAAATAATTGGAATCGGCAACATAGGTAAGAATACTGAAACTTTGATCGAAAATGTTCTTTTGGTGAAAGGTTTGAATCATAACTTGCTGAGCATAAGCCAACTGTGTGATAGAGGTTTTAAGATTATTTTTGATGAAACCCACTGCCTAGTCTTAAATAAAACCTCTAATGAAATCAGATTCATCGGCAAGAGGAGCAACAATGTATATGCCATTGATATTGATGATGTTTCTTGTGATGATATGTGCTTGGTAGCTAACAATCATGATAAAGTATGGCTATGGAACCGAAGACTGGGTCATGCTAGTTTTGGAGTTATCTCCAAGTTATCTAAACATGACTTGGTGAATGGTTTGCCAAAACTAAAGTTTGAAAGTGATAAAATTTGTGAGGCTTGCACAAAAGGCAAGCAAACACGCATATCCTTAAAAAATAAGAACATTATTTCTACCTCCCGACCTTTGGAACTGCTGCATCTCGATTTGTTTGGCCCAACTAGGACATCTAGCCTAAGTGGGAAATCTTATGGTTTCGTGATTGTTGATGATTATTCCAGATTCACTTGGGTGTTATTTCTATCCAATAAAAATGATGCATTGATGGAATTTCAAGTGTTTTGCAGGAAAATCTAAAATGATAGAGGCTACCTCATCAACACTATCCAAAGTGATCATGGTGGCAAATTCGAAAACCATGAGTTCAGCAATTTCTATGAAGAGCACGGGTATACACACAACTTCTCATCACCAAGGACGTCCCAACAAAATGGAGTAGTGGAGAGGAAAAATAGAACATTGATAGATATGACACGGACCATGTTAAGTGAAAACTCTCTACCAAAATATTTTTCGGTTGAGGCGGCAAGTATAGCATGCTACATCATCAACAGGGGAATGGTAAGGCCCATTTTGAAGAAAACTCCATATGAGCTCTACAAGAGTAAGAAATTGAATATTTCCCATCTTAAACCCTTTGGCTGCTCATGTCTCATCCTGAACAATGGCAAGTCCAACCTAGGTAAGTTTGATGAGAAAAGTGACAAGGGAACCTTCCTAGGTTATGCACTAAATTCTATAGCTTATCGAGTGTTCAATAAACGGACTTTAGTTGTTGAAGAAAGTCCTCATGTAATTTTAAATGAATCCGAACTAAAACTAACTACTCAAATTGTGGATGCAGGAGAAGCCCCCAAAAATTCAACCAATGCTAGAACATCAAGAGTCAAGGATGAACCAAAGGAAGGAATAGCCAGCAAGAGTGAAGAAGATGAAGATCCTTCAATTGAGACACTGTAAGAGTAGCAAGTGCAGCACCCTGATTTGCCTAGCACATTCACATTCTTAAATGATCATCTAGCTTAAAATATAATCGGTAATCCTCAAGATGGGGTAAGAACTAAGGCAAGTAGAAGAAGAAGATTTGATAGCCTTAATCTCACAAGAAGAGCCTAAGGATATTTATGAAGCTCTTCAAAATGAATCTTGGATCCAAGCTATGCAAGAAGAGTTGCACCAGTTCGAAAGAAACCAGATGTGGACTCTAGTACCACAACCTAAGAATCAATCCAATATCGGAACCCGATGGGTTTTCAGGAACAAGTTAAATGATACGGGATTGGTTGTTAGGAACAAGGCCCGACTTGTAGTCAAGGGGTATAGCCAGGAGATGGGGATTGATTTTGATGAATCTTTTGCTCCGGTTGCTAGGCTTGAAGCAGTCCGATTTTATTATCATTTGCTTGCTCATTCAATTTCAAATTATTTCAAATGAATGTTAAATCTGCGTTTCTAAATGGGTATATCAAAGAGGATGTTTTTGTAGAACAACCTCCAGGTTTTGAAGACCCCAAACATCCACAACATGTTTACGAGCTCCAGAAGGCCTTATACGGACTAAAGCAAGCACCAAGGGCATGGTATGAACGGCTCACGTCATTTCTAATTGAAAATGATTTCAAGAGAGGTAAGGTCGATCAAACACTGTTTACAAAGAGATCTGGTAAAGACATATTGGTAGTTCAAGTGTATGTGGATGATATAATTTTTGGAGCTACTAATAATGTGCTATGTGATGAATTTGCAGAAATCATGTAGGGTGAATTTGAGATGAGCCTAATGGGCGAACTAACATTCTTTCTTGGACTGCAGGTGAAGCAAACACCTGAGGGGATTTTCATAAGCTAAGCCAAATACACAATGGAGCTTTTGAAGAAATATGGGATGGCTGAAGTAAAACCTCTGTCAACTCCAATGGCTACAATCTCGAAGTTAGACAAAGATGAAAATGGTAAAATAGTAGATCCTACACTGTTTCGAGGTATGATCGGATCACTATTGTATCTTACAGCATGTCACCCTGACATTCAATTCAGCGTATGTCTTTGTGCTCGTTTTCAGTCATGCCCTAAAGAATCTCACTTATCGGCTGTTAAACGCATTTTTAGATATTTACTTGGCACAATAGACCTTGGCTTGTGGTTTCCCATCGGTAGTTCTTTTGATTTGATTGCATACACCGATGCGGATTATTATGCTGGATGCATTGTTGATCATAAAAGTACTAGTGGGTACTGTCAGTTCCTTCATGGATGCCTAGTCTCATGGGCCTCCAAGAAATAGCATTCAAAAGCTCTCTCAACAGTTGAGGCTGAATATGTAGCTGTGGGAAGTTGTGGAGCCCAAGTACTTTGGATCAAAAATCAATTGCTTGATTTAGATATTAAGATAAGATGTGTGCCAATTCTGTGTGATAATACTAGTTCAATCAGTTTGTCTAAAAACCATATTCAACATTCTAGAACCAAGCATATTGATATTCGTCATCACTTCCTGAGAGATCATGTAGGGAAAGGGGTCTTTGAATTGAATTTCATTGACACACACAATCAGCTAGCTGACATTTTCACCAAACCCCTCAACCAGGATCAATTTAACAAGATAAGAAGAGAACTTGGGATGTGAAAGGGTTAGAGCATTCATGCATAGGCTTGCACTTAGGTTAAGTTCTGCATTTGTAGAAACTCATATGCATCAAGGGTAAAAAAACATGCATTTTATCTTCACTTCTAATACCTTGTGTGCTCTCTAACATCCCTGCATGCTTGAATGTAATTATATGTGTAGCCCTCCTTGAAAAACTCTTCTAAGGCCAGATATTCCTTGGATAAACAATTGTGGACTCAGTGATGTCGGACCTAAGGAAACTTTTGAAGGAAGTTAGAGTTTTTTTCTCAAACTTGCATCTAATTTTTCTTCCCTCTACCTCTTGACGTTGGCCCAATTCTGAAAGTCGGTTGTTAGTCCCCCCCATTTTTCAAAAACAAAAAAAAAGGGAAAGAAAGAAAAGAAACAAAAAAAATAAAATTCTTGGGGGTTCTTTGGACTCGCGGTCGACCGCTAGCCCCGCAGCAGTCGACCGGTTGTGGCAACCGACCCGATCGGGTTCACGTCCGAGCCACTTTTCAAGGGGGTCTAACACCCCATTCTCCCACTTTATCACCCCCATTCATCCTCATACTTTTTCCCTTAACCCTAGAACCCATTTTCTCCACCTCCCAAGCCTCTAAACCCCATTTCCTCTCCATCTGCACATGATCCGGCATGTTCGTCACGTTCTCAGGACGAACTCCATTCGGCCGTTCATGCATTCGTGGAGTTCCCACCTTTGTTCCAGTCAGTGGAGAAGGCTTTTGCAAGCCCCTAGAGTGTCCGTAGATTCTTCTTCATTCCCCAGGACGAGGGTCTTATCATCAAGCGTTTTCCATTGGGTTGCTAGTTCGGGATGCCGCCTAGAAGAAGCTCTCGGCGTCTTGCCCAAGGGGAAGGGAGTGGACAGAGACGGGAGGCACCGGCCCCTCCAACACAGCGGGCGCCTGCACCACGTCGAGCACCAAGGTTGCTTATTTGACCCATTATCGACCCCCGATTGGTCGATTTCAATGAGGTGAATGAGCTCTCGCCCGATATATATGCAGTCTTTGCAATGCAGCCGGGTTGGACTAATTTTGTCACTAGGTATAACAGTTATTACCCCAACCTAGTACATGAGTTCTATGAGAACTTGGTTTCAAGGAATGATGAGCTATATACTGTTATTCGAGGGGTTGAGCTTCACATTAACCCCGATCTGTTTGAGAGGAGCTTAGGGGTTTCGGCTAGAGGAGCCAACATGGCTTATGGCCATGGGGAGGTTTAAGATACTTTTATTGCCATGACTAACTATGATTACGTGCGTGGTGTCAGCGATTTGATTGAGTTAAATGTAAACTACTTCCCACCACTACAGCGTGTCTACACCATATGTTTACCTCCCTTATTTATCCCAAGGTTGGCAGCAGAAATGAAGTCATAGAAGTTCATAGATTCTTATTCTACCATGTCATGAATGGTATACAACTCAACATGTGTCGCCTCATGACGACCCTCATTAGAGCTTGCAGAACAAACCGGTAGTGATCTTTGCCATATGCCTCACAGTTAACCAGGGTGTTCATTCATGCTGGGATTAATTTGGCAGAAGAACAGTTTATCTATGTTCGCCAGAATGATGTCTACAATAAGCATAAGATCTGCATAGACATGGGCTATTACTATGGTCCCGATGGTATGTTGTGTCGGGATGTGCCTACATATGAAGATGAATATGAAAGTGAGGATGAGCAGGAACCACAGCAGCAGTATGTTCAAGGTGATGTACCCCCTCCTATTCAGGCCGAGGAGCAGCCTCCTCCACCCTCACCTCATCACATAGATGCCGAGCCACCGCTTCCACCTTCACCGCAGCATATGGATCCGGAGATGCCTCCTTGATGTGACATAAATCCTCGGACCTAGAATTGCAAGCAACACAATAATTTGGCAATGTCACACAAGTGGACTCACTCGCGTTGGCACACTCGGGTCCGTAGGTGGACCGGCGATGGTGGTGAGGGTCCGAGGTTCTACCTCAAGGTTCCAAGGGTATGGCCAGCTAGGGATGGACCCCAATGGGCCCGGGATGCCCAATATCAAGGGCGGCCGGCACGCCGAGGGTGTGGGATGTAGTGTCACTCTCACAGCTCACCCGCGGTAGTCACGCAATTAAACGATAATTAGGGTTCGGGCACTCTCTTAACGCCGACGGTACTAAGATGCAATACTAATTAAGCAAAGGAATCCAGCAAAGAGGAGTGTGAGTGGCTCACCTGATCGGTGTGAAGACACCAATCCCGTTCGGAGACGATGGGCGAGCGGGGAAGTGTGGATTTCCCCCACACTGCGCCGATGAAGCTTCCCCTGTTCGAACAATACATACACTACTCCCCACACAGGGGGGTTGGACTAGGGGTGGGGATAATATTGGTTACAATTAAACACTACCTCCACACAGGGAGGGGCGCTAAGCCGGCCAAGTGGGGAGGGGAGATTAGACACCACTACACGCTGTCCTATAGGATAGAACCGCGAGGCTCTGAAAGGTATGCCATGCACGGGACTCCGAACGCGACGCCGCTAGCACCAAAATGTTGCTGGAGAAGTCCAAGGGTGCTCCTGAAAGTTTGGCCTTGTTCTGAGGTCGCTGGAGGGCGTGGCAGGCCGACGAAGAGGTCATGCACGAACCTGTCCCGCTGGACATATCTGCGCCGCCGTGGTGCAGTCGCCGGTACGCTCGCTGTAGAACTCCGAACGAGGCAGGACCAACTCAGTCGGATGTCCGACGGAGAGGTATAAGTACCCTCAAAAGATGGGCTCCATTGGATTACCGAGCAGGGCGTGGTCGCAGATGTAGTGCGCTTCTGATTTCTGGGAGAATAGCTAGATAGGGAGATGAAGGCCGTGTTGGAACTCTCTGCACCGAGATCAGAATGGGACAAAACCACCTGGGTTGATTTCTTGTCGTCAAGGGGCACAACTTTGCTGAGGACGTCCTGGGCCAACGACGAACAGGTTGGGCGTGGCACGCTCTGCAAGGTAGGCACACAGTCTGGGTAGACTGGGTGGCCCCTGATCTGTGCAGTCGTGGGATAATGAACGCCACGCACTGTGCCGAAGTTGGAACGAGGCGAGACCACCTCGGGAGCGTTGAGGACTTGGATAAGAAACAACTCTCAGAAGAGAGTTCAGGCTGAATCGCGCTGTTGATGTCGGTCCAGCCTCTGCCAAACGGACCTCAAATTCTGGCTCAAATCTGCCGCAGCCGCACAAGAATGGGCACCACGTTCTGTAGTGAAGTCGGAACGAGACGATTCTACCTCACACGTGAAGAGGACTTGAAGGCGCATGAATTACTTGAAGGGAGCTCGGACTGGTTTGCATTGTGGAAGACGGTGTGGACGCTGCAAACTTGACCAACGTTTCTGCTCAAGCCTTTGAGCAGCAGAACAAGGAGATCTTCAACGTCGATGACGAAGACGATGCCGTCGGATGCCGGAGTCGCCGTGGACGCACCTGGAAGGGAAAGGGGTGAGCTACAGAGGGGTGGGTGGGTGGATGGAGGTGCTCTCTCTTGGTGGAGGTGGGGTGAGGGGGGCGCAAGTGGGCTTGGGGAGGGGTGGTCCGCCAAAGCCAATGGGAGATGGTGGGAGGTGGGTGCGCAAATGGCCAAGGGGATGGGGAGGGTTGCCTTTGGATTTGGAGTGGTGGGTTAATGGAGGGTTTAATGGTGGTCTAGGGAATGGGAAGGGGTTGCCTTGGGGAGGGGAAGGGGTGCCTAGGAGAAGGGATTCTCCCTTGGGAAGGTGAAAGGTTGTATGGGGAAGGGTTGCTTGGGAAGTGGAGGCACTAAAGGGGAGTAATGGGTCTTGGGGAGATGAAAGGGTGGGAGGCTAAGGTGGAGGGTGATGTGGCAGGGGAGGGAGGTGAAGGGGCAGGGTCGCCCAAGGGAGAGAGAGAGGGGAGGAGAGAGAGAGGGGGCCGCCCCCTTTAGAGAGAGAGAGAGAGAGGGAGAGAGAGAGGGGAGTCCACCCCTTAGAGAGAGAGAGAGAGACGCACAAATCCTTGTGGCAACTTTTTTTTATCAATACTTCAATAGCTTCCAAATGAGGGATTGGGGTCCTATTTATAGGAGTCCCACATTTTCACATAAGTCCTTGACTTTTGGACTACTAACACTTAACCAAGGGGAAGGGGGCGCCCCTGGGCCTAGCCAATATAATTGGGCCCATTAACCATCATAATGACTCTAGACTTAGGTAAATAGCTACCTAACCTAGGTATTGGACTCAAATAAAAGGAAAAGTACATGATAAGAAAATGAAAATTACATCATATGACTTGAAATATAGTGGCGAACAAGATGTAGCATAGTTGGCGAGCATCGGGATCCTCGAACAAAGGGGATAGCTGGTGATGTCCTCATCATACCCCCGGGGTGCGGGGAACTCGACTCCGTCGAGTATGGACCCACCGGGGGAGTGGTCCTCTAAAGCAGCTCAGGGCGAACCTCAACCTCCAAACTCAACCCGCATCTGCGACCAGGGGACGGTCCTTCATCCTCTCAAGATGGCTTGGGCACACCCTCTTGCTGGCGATGGAACCCTGCTTGCCTAGTATTGCCCCTATGTGCACACGTCGGGCTCTTAAGGCTATTTTGTGGGAGCTCTCCAAGGTGTCCCTCTTAAAGGAAGGTATAGGCTCAAAGCACTCACTAGGATCCACCGCGGTGCCCATATAGGGTGCCGGGTCTGCCACGTGAGAAGTGGGGTATATCCCATAACCCATTGGTAAATTCAATCCATAAGCTGTGTTTGCCAAAGCCAATAGGAACAGGGAAAGGTCCAAGTCCTCGTGCCCTCGAATGGGAGGTGACCCTAAGGTAGAGCCACTCCGATGCCATCATCACCAAATCGCCTACTTGAAATTCCAAGTGGCGCTCGCGAGCTCTTATCCGCTTTTTGTGAACCTCACCGCTCATTGTGAATTGCTTGCGTGTATGCGTATGCCATGCACTATGATGCGGTGTGGGTGTGAAAAGCTTGGTGTGTAAAGGTGGACCGGGGCAACCGTAAATTGACCTATCATACTGTGATGCCATGTGGACCTTGATGAACTTAGGTGGACCGGGGCAGCCACAAGTGGCCCTATCATGCATGGGCTTCATAACAATGGTTGGAGGGCCATGGTATCTGTAGGGGAACCTATCACACAAAGTGGTGATGAATGCTGGGGGATCCGGACACCCGTAGATGCTCCTAACATGCATATGATCAATGATGAATGAGAGAGGACCAGCATATCCAAATGTGAGCCAGTCATGCATTGGGCCTAAAGTGTGTGTAACATGTATGAGATGACTGGGCTTACTAGCCCTACCAAATGATGCAAAATGTAGTGGCACATGCATTCCCATCCAAATGGTTTCTCCTATGTATATGGCTTGGTGTGAGAGTTTTCACTCATAGGGGTCAAAGGGGTCTAGGAAAATGAAGTGGGCTTGGTCCAATAAGGTCGGTTGGGGTAGGAAAAGGTGAGTAAGGTGGGGGGGGCATAGGAAGGGATCGAAGGGGTCATGGTAAGGGTCACCTAAGGAGAGGAACTCTAGGTCCTCATGGTCCTCACAACCATTTGATGGCGGATTCTCCTCCACTAGTAAAATGATCGGACCAAAGTTTTTGGTGGGATGGTCGGCCATGACTGGAGGGCTGGATGTTCTACCTGAGACAAGTAACTCTAGTTTGTGGATAGCATCGGGCTCGTCGGGTGTAGGGAGGAGTAAATGAAGGTCGCTAGTGTAGCAACCCATAGTGTAAATGGAGGAGATGGATCCGACACATAGGTGTAGGAGGTCAAGGCTCCTAGGTCGGTCGGCTACTGTAGTCAACATGCCAGTTAACTCCATTTGCCAAGCTATACCCTTAAGAAGATCCCCTAATGTTTCCACTTGATAGGATGATTAGATTGTGGTGTGATAGGTGGATAAGGGTACTATGGGGAGGTGTTGTTCCATGGAAGGGTAGGCATGGGGCAGGATAGGGTGAGCCCGGTTTTCCACAAGCCATCTAACCAAGGGCCCATTTATGATGAGTTCACTCCCAATTGGCGGGGGTGGCATGAAAGGTGAAATTTCTTCCTTGTTTTGGCCATGATTTTCCTCCAAGGTGAGGAGTGGTTCTGGGGTGTTCCCTACTAGGGGTCGGGTGTGGGGATCATGGTTTCTTCTACCAAGGAGGTGAGTAGGTCCTTTGTGGGTGGGGTGATGATGATTGGCATGTGGTGCTTTTTGGGTGGTGGGTAATGGGGGACTTGGGATAGAATGGGGAGGGGTAGTAGTGGAGGCCTAGGTTGGGCATCTTGTAACTCATAGGGGAGGGTGCACACAATTTGGCTCAGTGGGTTTTCTTTGGGAAGGAATGAGTTTTCTTGACCCAATTGGGCTTCATATTCTTCTTCCCAATCTAGGGGAGCCTCATAGACATCGGTCACCCCCTTAAGTTCCTTTTGGAAAGGGGTGGGAGGAGGATTTGTGGGCCGAATTGGGGTACTTCCATTAGGACATGGCATGGGTGTCTTCGGGAGAGGGTCTAGGTTGGGACGGGGTCCCATGTCATTGGAATCATCCGGTCGTGGAGTGAACCTAGAAGACCTAGAGAATTGCATAATTCTTGAGGATTGGTTATCTAGGTTATCACAGGGGCGTCTCTCCTCACGCCCATAGTGTTGGGACCTCTCATAGTAAGGATCATAGCCTAACCCTTTCCTATCAAACTCATCTCGGGGAGGCAAGACTTTAAGGCCATTGCTCCTAAGTGGGGGTTCATTGGCTCCAAATCCATCCCGAGGTGACCAAGCTCTAGGGCCGTGGTTCCCTTTTACTTCAAGCCGATCAAGCCGGGAGGTGAGGGTATCTATACAGTTATGACATTTGTTGATGAAAGCGTCAAATTGGTCCATGGATAGTTGGGGTGTCTCCCTAGGGTGGTCATGCAAGGGAGTGATGGAAAACATGATCCAAGGGAGACTCAAATGCCAATGCCCTAGGACTAGACTCGTAGAGACAAGTCTAAAACTTGCTCTGATACCATTTGATGTGACACAAATCCTCGGACCTAGAATTGCAAGCAACACAATAATTTGGCAATGTCACACAAGCGGACTCACTCGCGTTGGCACACTCGGGTCCGTAGGTGGACCGGCGATGGCGGTGAGGGTCCGAGGTTGGACCTCAAGGTTCCAAGGGTATGGCCAGCTAGGGATGGACCCCAATGGGCCAGGGATGCCCAATATCAAGGGCGTCCGGCACGCCGAGGGCGTGGGATGTAGTGTCACTCTCACAGCTCACCCGCGGTAGTCACGCAATTAAACGATAATTCGGGTTCTGGGACTCTCTTAACGCCGATGGTACTAAGATGCAATACTAATTAAGCAAAGGAATCCAGCCAAGAGGAGTGTGAGTGGCTCACCTGATCGGTGTGAAGACACCAATCCCGTTCGGAGACGATGGGCGAGCGGGGAAGTGTGGATTTCCCGCACACTACGCCGATGAAGCTTCCCCTGTTCGAACAATACATACACTACTCCCCACACAGGGGGGTTGGACTAGGGGTGGGGACAATCTTGGTTACAATTAAACACTACCTCCACACAGGGAGGGGCGCTAAGCCGGCCAGGTGGGGAGGGGAGATTAGACACCACTACACGCTGTCCTATAGGATAGAACCGCGAGGCTCTGAAAGGTACGCCACGCAAGGGACTACGAACGTGACGCCGCTAGCACCAAAATGTTTCTGGAGAAATCCAGGGGTGCTCCTGAAAGTTTGGCCTTGTTCTGAGGTCGCTGGAGGGCATGGCCGGCCGACGAAGAGGTCATGCACGAACCTGTCCCGCTGGATAGATCTACGCTGCCGTGGTGCAGTCACCGGTACGCTCGCTGTAGAACTCCGAAGAAGGTGGGACCAACTCGGTCGGATGGCCGACGGAGAGGTCTAAGTACCCTCAAAATATGGGCTCCATTGGATTACCGAGCCGGCGTGGTCGCAGCTGTAGTAAGCTTCTGATTTCTGGGAGAATAGCCAGACAGGGAGATGAAGGCCGTATTGGAACTCTCTGGACCGAGATCAGAATGGGATGAAACCACCTGGGTTGATTTCATGTCGTCAAGGGGCACAACTTTGCTGAGGACGTCTTGGGCCGACGACGAACAGGTTGGGCGTGGCACGCTCTGCAAGGTAGGCACACAGTCTGGGTATACTGGGTGGCCCCTGATCTGCGTAGTCATGGGAGAACGAAAGCCACGCACTGTGCCGAAGTCAGAACGAGGTGAGACCACCTCGGGAGCGTTGAGGACTTGGAGAAGAAACAACTCTCAGAAGAGAGTTCAGGCTGAATCGCGATGTTGACGTCGGTGCAGCCTCTACCAATCGGACCTCAGGTTCTGGCTCAAATCTGGCGCAGCCGCACGAGAATGGGCACCACGATCTGTATTGAAGTCAGAACGAGACGATTCCACCTTGCACGTGAAGAGGACTTGAAGGCGCACGAATTCTTTGAAGGGAGCTCGGACTGGTTTGCACTGTAGAAGACAGTGTGGACGCTGCAAGCTTGACCAACGTTTCTGCTCAAGCCTTTGAGGAGCAGAACAAGGAGATCTTCAACGTCGATGACAAAGACGATGCCGTGGGATTCCGGAGTCACCGTGGACGCACCTGGAAGGGAAAGGGGTGAGCTACATAGGGGGTGGGTGGGTGGATGGAGGCGCTCTCTCTTGGTGGAGGTGGGGTGAGGGGGGGCGCAAGTGGGCTTGGGGAGGGGTGGTCGGCCAAAGCCAATGAGAGATGGTGGGAGGTGGGTGCGCAAATGGCCAAGGGGATGGGGAGGGTTACCTTTCGATTTGGAGTGGTGGGTTAATGGAGGGTTTAATGGTGGTCTAGGGAATGGGAAGGGGTTGCCTTGGGGAGGGGAAGGGGTGCCTAGGAGAAGGGATTCTCCCTTGGGAAGGTGAAAGGTTGTATGGGGAAGGGGAAGGGTTGCTTGGGAAGTGGAGGCACTAAAGGGGAGTAATGGGTCTTGGGGAGGTGAAAGGGTGGGAGGCTGAGGTGGAGGGTGATGTGGCAGGGGAGGGAGGTGAAGGGGTAGGGTCACCCAAGGGAGAGAGAGAGGGGGCCGCCCCCTTTAGAGAGAGAGAGAGAGGGAGAGAGAGGGGGGAATCCACCCCTTAGAGAGAGAGAGAGAGACGCACAAATCCTTGTGGCAACTTTTTTTTATCAATACTTCATTAGCTTCCAAATGAGGGATTGGGGTCCTATTTATAAGAGTCCCACATTTTCACATAAGTCCCTGACTTTTGGACTACTAACACTTAACCAAGGGGAAGGGGGCGCCCCTGGGCCTAGCCCATATAATTGGGCCCATTAACCATCATAATGACTCTAGACTTAGGTAAATAGCTACCTAACCTAGGTATTGGACTCAAATAAAAGGAAAAGTACATGATAAGAAAATGAAAATTACATCATATGACTCGAAATATAGTGGCGAACAAGATGTAGCATAGTTGGCGAGCATCGGGATCCTCGAACAAAGGGGATAGCTGGTGATGTCCTCATCACTCCTCCTACTCAGTTTTATCATGGAGAGTCCTCCACTCAGTGAGGCACTCATCAGCCTTCTTGGGTAGACTTTGAGGTTTTTGATAGACGGTTTACTGGACTTGAGACTCGTATGGATACTTTTGGGGAGGGACTTTCTACTCTCGGGGATCGTTAGACACTATGGGCCATGTGGTCGACACCATGTTAGGCCGCATGGATTCCTTCTCCACTACTCTAGATACTCTCTCTACTCATATGGTTTCCATCACCACTCATATGACTAGCCTCACCGACAGTGTTGCTGACTCTAGCCAGTCTTTCCACATAATGAACCAAACTCTTCTTAGCATGTCTCGTCGTGATATGACTCATGACATCCACATTGGCCGCATTCGAGATACTCTTAATGCTCAGGTTCATGCTCTTACAGACATCATCCATCTCCTTGGACACCAGTCCACTCCTCTCGAAAAATCAGCCACCTCCACCTGCAGATGCACCATGAGGACCTTTACTTTTTCTCCCTCCAGTTTTATGTCCTTTGGTTCTATGTCACTTGGGTCCCCCTTCGTCTATCTCGCTCCCTTTTGATGATGCCAAAGGGGGAGATGTAGTAGTGCAGGGCTTTATATATTTATGTATGTCCGTGTGTTGTTGTGTGTTTGCATGTTTGACATGTGAGGATCTTGAGTCTTTTATGCATTTATTTAGTTTCTTGAGTCTAGAGTCGTGCATTCACTTTTGCACTAATGTATCATGTAATGAAATGATGAATTGAATGCAACTGGTGTTTGACCTCAAATGGTTGGCTCTTATATCTCATTCCCCTTCTAATTGGCATATAACTGTTAAATGGTTGTGCTCGTTGTGTTCATGGTTTGTGTTCATTGTATTCGTTGGCGTGACGGGTTGTAAGTGAAATGTATTGGCTTTGAACCATGATCTTAACCTTCATACATTGCTCAAAGGCACGTTCATGTATTTCAAAACCTCTTCTTTTTGTCATCATCAAAAAGGGGGAGATTGTTGAATATAACTAGATTGATTTTGATGATAACAGAATAGGTTATATGTTTTATCACGTGCAATGTTCAACTATCAAGTTCGAATCTAATATGCTTTCAAAGCCCAGTTCATCATGTAATAAGCTTAATTGGTTTAAACCCATCCAAATGCATAAATCTGTGTTTTGGTTTCTAAACCACCAAGGCTAAGCTTAAACCCACTCAACTTAATTGAAACAAGGCAGCCATAACATGATTCGTTCATATATTATATTACATTGGTTAACCTTTATTTTTTTGCAGGAAATCAAGCCAGTGGTCGACCGCCAGCCTCTAGCGGTCGACTGATTCTCCCAGCAACAAATGGACATTCTCGTCTAAAATTTCGGTCGACCGCCAGCCTCGAAAAGCCTCTATTGTTGACCTTTTGTTCTCAACGTGGGAAGTCTCTCTTCAAGGATTTCTTTAATCCCAAAGCTACCAAACTTCCCATGATTTATGGATCTGGTTCCTAGCTTGTCTCTTGGCCATTCAAGAGTTATTAAAACATCTTATTGAGGCTTGAAACCCTAATCAATCAAAGGAGGGCAAGGGAGGCTATCAAGGGGAGGTTCTAGATCTGGTACTGTAGCTGTGAACAGTGCTCCAAGAAGAAAGAGCTACATCCATCTTCATCCATCTGCATCCATCCTCTTCTATCTTCAAGCAACATCTGGAGTAGATCAACCCCAAGCCAAGAGGAGATCAAGCTACATCCAAAACCATCTTCATCAACTAAGGGGGAGCTTGATTCTAAATTTTTCTTTTGTGTTTTCCGTTCCAATCTTGCTGAGCTTTAATCTTTGTGTTCTTGTAATATTCAAACATCTGTGTGTGTGTGGATCTACAAAGATCTCTGTGTGTGTCTTAGTAATCTTCTTGTTCCTCATCCTTCCTTGTGTTTCGGTGCATGTGCACCTTCGTGGGAGTTCTGAACTCACACGAGTGTGTATGTATGTGTCTTGATCTTGTAACCTTATACAAGATAGTGTGTGAATCCTCACGGTCGGTGAGGGGTGGACATAGGTTGCAGTTATTGCATCCGAACCACCTAAAAATTGTGTTGTTCTATGTGGTTTGCTCCATATCTCCTACCTCCAGTTCTGATCTAGCTTGTTTGCTTGTCGCATCATTATCTAGTTTCATTGTTTGGATCGAGCTGTTTTAACCCTTTTACGGGAGATCCTTGGTATATCAAAAGGTAGCTTCTGATTGACATAGTCAGTCCTATCGGGAGGAAAATACTTTGTGTGAGAGGATCTTCAGATTCCCGGACTCTACCTAGTACCAAGGAACTGCTATAGGGGTTATTTTAGCCATATTCACTCTATAGTTCTTCAGATCTATTCTTGTTGGTGTTTGTTCTTCACATATCTATTAATTTTGTTATACACTATTTAAAACCTGTCATCACCCAATTCATCCCCCCTCTTGGGTGTCATTGATCATGGGACTTCAAATCATTAACTGATCAATTGGCTCGATGCATTCTCAGTGTAATCGGCTAGATGCTCCAATTAGTTTTACTTGATTTCTTATTTTGCTCAGCTCACTGCTTGAGGATTACTCTGAGGTGTTTCGTTGTGTTCAAGTGTTGTTCGAATCTACTCATGCTTTGAGTTTTCAGCTTAGTTCAATAAAAAGTAGTCTGAAGTATTAGCTTCCGTTGTGAGTGGATTGTGTGATTTTAATTGAGCATAGATTTCTTAGGGGGATCTATTCACCCCCCCTCTCTAGATCCCGACATTGCACCCAGCAATTGGTATCAAAGCCAGTCTCTGATTCATCAGATCCAAAGATCTGTAGAGAGAATCCTGCTTATTTGGTGCATTCATTATTTCGGTTTATTGTTTTGATTTGATTTCAATGGCTCATCCATCGGTATTTGACGGTTCCAGTTTCAACACCTGGAAAGGCAGTGTGCACAAGTTTGTTAACTCCATTGATTCTGATTTATGGATTTTATTCTACTATGGACCATACGAATTGCCTAAGGACAAGTCTAAGTGGACTGTTGTCGAACAGTTCCAAAATGCTGGTAATGTAAGTGCTCTAAAAATAATGACATCGATAGTTGATACTAATGTGCTTTCTCTTGTCTCCAGCTGCAAGTCTAGAAAGGAGATGTTGGATAAGTTGACGGCTATCTATGACTAAAAAGAGGACAAATGTTTGATGGCTGATAGAGCTGATCACAACAGTGATCAATTGGATGATTCATCATATCAGGTAAGCTCCGAGTCTGAAGAACTATCGTTTGATGAGTTGATGAATTTGTATGAAGAGTTGTTAGATAGATATAAGAAAATGAAAGTTGAAAATAAAATGTTGAGAAAGAAAGTTGAGCAGAATAATTCAAATTTTTTATGTGAAAATTGTTTGAAATTGAAACAATCTATTGATGCTTGTTTGCATGATGAATAAATAAATAAGGAACTAATTGGTTCCTTAAGAGATGAAAATAAAGATCTATTCACCAAAATATCTGAAAGTGAAAAGAATAAAAAGGACCTTAAGAAAGAAATGGGGTTGTTGAGAAATGAAAATCAAGAGTTTCTAAATAAAATTTTTGAACTTGAATAAAAACTGAGTACAATGGATGATGATCAATTCTCAGTTAATGGACAAGTTCAGAATGAAGGGCTAATGAATGAAATTGAAAAACTAAAGGAGTTGAACACTGTCATGTCTGACAAATTGCTCAGCCTTGAGAAAGAAAAATCTATGGGTCCTTCTCAAGAGAAAAAAATTAAAAAATATAAAAATGAAAATGAATTATTGAATGAAAGGCTGGCCACTTGTGAAAAGGAGAAAGCCAATCCTGAAATCTTTATTGCCTCCTTGGAAAATAAAATTCAAATTTTGAATAATTCCTCATCCAAACTTGTTAAAGGTAAAGAAAAAGTGGAAATTCTTCTAGAAGATAAGGCCACTAATCTAAGAGAGGGAATAGGCTATAATTCTAAATCAGAAATCAGCTATACTGCACCTCTGTGTGAAGCTCAAATGTAGCTAGCACCTCTGCCACCTCTCCAAGTCAGGCAGCTGTTCAAATAATTCAAAAACAAAATAAAACACAGACAAAGAAATTCAGCAAGTCCAACATGCATTTCAAGAACTCTCATATAAAAAACCATGCCATAAAGCACACTAATAAATCATGTTTCTATTGTGGTAAGCATGGTCACTTACACTGCATCGACGCTTCAAGGAAATGCATTGACGCACTAAGTCAAATGCCAGCATTCGAAGCCTTCTATCTAAAGGCTCGCCATTTACACCGCATCGACGCAACAAGGAAGCATGTCGACGTAGCCTCATTCAACCTTCAATAACATAAGTACTGGCGACGGCTTCAAGAGAATAAGGGTGAATAAAAGCTTCACATCGGTGAAAAATAAACCATTTGGGTAACAAATAGCTCCACAAGTCTGAAAAATAACCGGGCTCGTGAGGAACTCAAGTGGATCACGTGCCAGCGACCTAAAACTTTAGCACGCAATCCAATCCACATGGATGAGCTCTGGAAGGTTCAAATTGTCAGAATATTCTCTTTGCCACCTGGACCAATGAATTAATTTAGCTGTGGATCATATTTTAATTGGAAGGTGATTCTTTGCTATATGTATATATTCACCTTCTTCCTCTGAAGAAGATGCAGTTGCAAGGGCTTAAAAGAGAGAGGGAATAGTGCATTCGAAGAAAATCTGAGGAACAACTTGTGAGAAGTGAAAATAGCAGAAGAGAGAGAAGTTGTGAGAAGAAAAGAGAGAGAGCTTGTGAGAAGAATAATAAGAAGAAGAGAAAGAGTGAGCTCGAGAGAAATAGAGTGCAGCCAATGCCAATTGAAGAACTGGAGTATTCTTTAGTTCGTGGATCAAATCCAGAACTAAGTTGCTCCTGTGGAGCTACATCTCTTTTGATTTCCTTTTGTGTCTTCATTTGTTATTTTTCCTTTCTATATTATTCTTATGATACCCTGTTTAGGGATGGGGTTCCTTCTGAGTGTTCAGAAGAAGGGAGAAGTGTTTTTCTCTGGGTTCCCTCTGTGATTTCAGAGGAAAAGAGGATTGAATCCTCTGGGTTTTGTGAGCAGTGGGTTGCTGTTCACGGTTCCTTCTGTGCCTACAGATGAAGGGAGGATTTGTTCCTTCAGTCACTACCAGTTGTTGAGTGGTGATAGGCAGATCTAGAGGGGAGGGGTGAATAGATCAGCCCCCCCTTTTTTGCCCTTCTTTGCGGAATTAAAAACAATGACTAGCATAGTAGATAAAGAGACAGATATTAATTACTATCTAAAAGACATGATGCACACAGGATACTTGGAAGCGATCCTATCAAGTTTCTATCGATGGAAAAAGAGAGAAGACAAATCACAAGACAAGATCTTTAAGGTGGTTCAGTCTCAATCTAGAGACCTACGTCCACCCCTCACATAACACAGTGAGGCTTCACTAGTGCCCAAGCACAACCGCTGATTCACAGCTTCTAACAGAGAGATACACTCTCACACACCACTGCCACACAGCTTGAGGGATCACACCCCTGACCACACAGATAGGCAACCACACCTTCTGTCTTCCTACACGCAGGTAGGGATCTAATGATGAGAAGTTTGTTCAAAAGAAAAGGAAACAAAGGATGAAAGGTCCAGACAGAGCATCGTAAAGAAAGTGCAGTGACTAAGAGATCTCCTGTCTGGAAATGAGCTTGAGAGAGCCTTGGCTTTCTTCTTCTTGTTGAATCTTCTTAGCAGCTACGGAGGCTTTCTCTTCGTCATGAGGAATAGAGAATATCTTCTTCTGGATTTACTCAAGCATGCAGCATCAAGACAAGGAGAGCTTGAGCAGCAAGCTTTTCATCTTCTCCATTTTCTCCTCTGCTCCTTCTCAGCTCATGTGCTCCACTTCCATACCAACCAACTGGATCCCATACTCCTTATCTATATTCGTGTCTTAGGGCGACACCAACGTTGTCCGCTATGCAAGCAACACCCAGAATGTCACATCCACATTATTAGGTCTGCTTCCACTTGCACAGTTGACTCTCTTCTTGATAGGTTAGCAGGAATGTGGGTAGGTAAGAGACCATTTGAGCAAACGAATGATTTCTTTTAGAAAATATCTCTGCCAAAACACTGTCTTCTGACACCAACGCAATCTGACTGCCTTTTCCAGAGTAGACGGATCCTCTGGATTAAGTTCTGGATCTTGAAATCAGCTTCTGTTGGATCCAGATCCGTTCTGGATGATCACAATATGTCGACACTTTCTTTGCAGTGTGTCGAGACATTCCTCTGAATATCTTGAATACTCGTTCTGGTTGATCGATGATGTGTCGACACTTTACCTCCAGTGTGTCGAGACATTCCTTTGAGATCTTGAAGTACCATGGCTGGTGGGTCGAGACAGCACCAAACAGTGTCGAGACAAGTGAGCCCTGTGCAGAGTTGATGTAAAAAGGTGTCAAGACAAGAGCGCCTTGTGCAGACATTTTCACACGAATGTGTCAACACTTTGCGCCCAGTGTGTCGAGACATTGGTGAATCCAGATACTTAGTCAGAACGCTTCAGCTTGAATTCTTCTGGACGTGTCGAGACATGAGTTGAATGTGTCGACACATTTTGGTATGCCGGAGCTCAATTGTTAGAATTTCAACACAAGCTCTTCTGAATGTGTTGAGACATGATTGGGCCGTGTCGAGACATCACTTAGTGAGATTCAGCTGCACTTGTTTAAACAATTCATCAAACCAAATAAAGTTTGCTATATCTCAACTACCTACTAATGATTTGTGATTTGTTTTCATCAAAATCAGGGGACACAACATTCTCCCCTTTTTTGATGATGACAACCATGAATCATTATGTGCAAGCATTCATACCTCAAAGCAATCAAATTGGTTTGAAGAGCCATCAACCAAGCAAAGTTCATTCATTCACACAACCACTGAATGTTTATCATTTTCCAACAAGGAGCATTTTCAATGGCAACAAAAAGCTTGATTCATTAATCAAACATAGTTTAGTACATATCAAGCAAGGATGTGAGTTCAAGCAGTTACATTGCAGATCTATATGCAACTGTTTAGATGAAAAAGCTAACTATATGCCAGATGCTTGATGAGGCTACAGTACTTCTCCCCCTTTGCCATCAGCAAGGAGGGGGTGAAGGAGGAGGCTGCTGTGAAGGAGGCACGTTCTGGTGCTGGCCAGGTGCATGATATGTGCCTCTTGGAATTAATGTTGCAGGTTGGAGATGGTTGTCTATAGAGAATCAATTCTTTGATTTAACTGCTCATATCTTTGACTGACAAAACGGTGTAAGTTCTGGCCATTTTCTTTGATGTCCTTCAGCCAGGTATACATCATCTCACAGATGTATTCTGTTTCAGCCCTCTGTTAGGAGCCTTGGAGGGGAAAATGAGAAGATGTAGCTTCTATTTGAGGAGGAGGACACCATTCATCACCAGCATCCTGCAGAGTAGGTTGGAGTTGAGCTTTATGCAGACGTATGAGCTCCAAGATTTCACTGCCAACCGTATCCAATTTCTTGTATACAATATCCATGTTTACCTCAGCTTTGGTGGTGCTGTTGACTGCTCTGGCTGTGTCACTATGAACTATGTCAGCAAGCCTGGATGAGGCATCAAGGAGCTTATTGGAGTCAGAAAAAAGTTTCCCTTTCAACCTTTGGGAAGCATCCAGTAAGCGAGAAGTGGAGACATTAAGGTTTCTTTCTAGATTGGATGTGGCATCAATAGATATGTTGATCTCTGCAGTCACATGTGCCCTGATGGATGTAGTGGCTCCATCCACCTCTTCAGCTAGCTGAATAGAGGACTCCATCAGTTTAGCCCACTTGATGTTGAGATCACTTTGATATTCTCTGATGTCATAGGCATGCATGACCATTTCAGCAGTTTTCTCCTGTGTTTCAGTGTGGATCTCTTTTAGTCTCTTCATGATTTTTCCTGCTCGTTCACATACAGTTATCAAGGAGGTCATGAAGTTCTTCAACCGTCCATCTGACTTATGTTTGTCATGCACTAATTTTTCCCATCGGCTATTTTGAACTTGCTCATAGTGGAGTTGTCTAGCTTCCAGTCTGTCGACCTGTAGACTGATCTGACGACATGAGGAATTTAAACTCCCAAATTGGGCAGTGAGAAACTGAATGGGGGCAAGATGAATATCCATTAAACTGCTAATAGCACCAAATGCAGGACCTTGTGATGTAGATGCCTCTGTATGAAATTCAGGTGGGGCATCCCTTGCAGTGAACACTCTAGGTTCATTTTCTGGAGATAAGGGAGGTTGGATACCAAAAGACATCATCATCGTAGGCTGGTCCATGGGATCTGCAAATTGCTGCTGAGGAGCCTGCTCGAAAGAGATGTCTACATGGAACATTTCCTCATGCTGATTTAACTGTGCTTCTGAATCTGGGTGGCCCTGTGCTTGCTGACCCTGGGAAGGTTCATCTTGTGGAGGCGGTTCCTGTGGAGCTGGCTGAACAGGAGGGTCAGGTACATGACCAGGTAAATTCCTCACCAATTTTTTACCTTCCTTCTTGAAGTTCATATAGTGTAGGATGAACCTCAGGGTGTAGACATTACTCTGGGGAATAGGCGTGGAAGTTTGCTAGTCAAGTGGGATGCCGACCTTCTGAAAGATGGCAGTAAGGTGAGTAGCATAAGGCAAGCTACGCCTGTTGCAAGTACAGCTTTCCATAACCTGAAGCATGATTTATGGAAGACAGACATGATACTTGTTGAACAGATAGTAAAAGAGGAATCTCTAGGTCTCAGTAAGTCTGCTTCTGCCACCCCCTTGTGGGGTAATCATAGTAGTGAAGATGTGATGCAGTAGACGCTGTAGTGGGGGAAACCGATTGGTGTCAAAGTGTTTCACCAAAAGTTGGGTGTCATCCTGAGGATTTCTAGGCTTGCCAATTAAGATGGTGTAAGCAGCAGACAAATTGATCTCAACCTCAGACTCTATCTCCCCACCACGGGGTATGTGTAAAGCTCTGTGAAGAAACTTAGTACTAAGCTAGATGGAAACCCCCTTTACCACAGTCCGAAGACCTTTCATTTTCTCATCAAAATACAAGTTCTTGTAGAACTGCTGAACCAGATATGGGTAGTAAACCCTTTGCGCAGACAAAAACTCTCTCCATCTTTGGAATTCAAACAATAGTAGTAACTCAGGAAAATACACAAGCATCACTTGATCATTGAAATCTACGTACCTAGGGAAGAGAATCATGGTGGGGCGTCATATGGTGACATGAGATTACTCAACATAGCATCAATTTTGACGTGTCTACACTCAGTGCCCAAAGCTTTCTGGAAACTACGCCAGAAGCCGGAGGTAAAACGTGGATCACGATCTGACACAAGTGAAATTGGAATTTCGTGCAGTGGCACGATCTTCTGCACATAAAGCTTGGCCAACCTCTGCACATTCCAAGCAACTTTAATTGGCAACAATCTGGCAATTTTAGTCAATCTGTCTACAAGTAACCAGATACCATCAAAACCTTGAGAAGTCCGAGGCAAACCCACCACAAAATCTGTAGTAACATGGTCCCATTTCCCTATAGGAATCTCTAACGGCTGAAGCAAACCACCTAGCTTTTGATGTTCCGTTTTAACCTGTTGACAAGTCAAGCACTTAGAAATAAACACAACCACGTCTGACTTCATACTTGGCCACCAGAACTGCTTTTTCAAATTCTGATACATCTTCGTGACACTTGGGTGAATAGCAAAACGGGAACCATGGGCTTCACTCAAAACCTCAAGTCTCAATGCTTCAACAACGGGAACATATAATCTGCCCTGGAAACTGACAACCAGCTCATCATCAAATTCCACATCATATCTTGATACAACACGGGCCAAATCAGAATCAGCTTGCTGAGCTTCTGAAATTTGCTTATACAAAGCTGAACCCAAAACCAAGCTAGCACAAACTGCCATCTTCGGATCGGCAAGAAACTCTACGCTGAATGCCTCGCTCGGAAGCTGTTCCCACAATTTTCATTCATGAAGCAACATATGATTGACCTACACTTTCCTGCTCAGAGCATCAGCCACAGCATTCAATTTACCCGGCTGATAGGAGAGTGTAAAGTCATAATCTTTCATGTATTCCATCCATCGCCTCTGCCTGAGATTCAGATCTTTCTGGGAGAATATATACTGTAAACTCTGATGATCAGTAAAAATCTGAAATTTCTCACCATACAGATAATGTCTCCAGATCTTTAGGGCAAACACAACTGCAGCTAGCTCCAGATCATGCGTGGGATAATTTTCTTCATGTTGTTTCAATTGCCGAGATGCATATGCAATAACCTGACCATGCTGCATCAGCACCGCACCCAAACCCACTCGAGAAGCATCTGTGCAAACCATAAATCCACACGAGCCGGAAGGCAAAATCAACACTGGAGAAGAAGTCAAGAGCCTTTTCAATTCAACAAAGTTGCCCTCACACTGATCCGACTAGACAAAAGGTACATCTTTAGGAGTCAGTTTAGTCATAGGTTCTGCAATTTTTGCAAAATCCTGGATGAATCTTCGATAACACCCAGCCAAACCTAAAAAGCTTCTAATCTCAATTACAGTTCTCGGTCTCTGCCAACTCAAAACAGCTTCAATCTTTGCAGGGTCCACTGCTATTCCATCATTAGAAATCACGTGGCCAAGAAAATGAATTTCCCGAAGCCAGAATTCACATTTACTAAACTTCGCATAGAGCTCGTGATCTCTCAGAGTCTGCAGAATGATCCTCAAATGCTGCACATCATCTTCATCAGAAGCAGAGTAGATCAGAATATCATCAACAAAGATCACCACGAACTGATCAAGAAATGGACGAAAGATACGCTGCATTAGGTCCATGAAAGCTGCTGGGGCATTCGTCAATCCAAATGGCATTACCAGAAATTCATAATGACCATATCGAGTACTGAAAGCTGTCTTCTCCACATCAGATTCCCGGATTCGCAACTGAAAGTAGCCATACCGGAGGTCAATCCGTGAAAAGACAGTAGCAGACTGTAACTGGTCAAACAAATCATCAATCCTGGGAAGCGGATATTTATTCTTGATAGTCACCTGGTTTAGCTGTCTATAATAAATACAAAGTCTCAGGCTTCCATCTTTCTTTTTCACAAATAGCACTGGAGCACTCCACGGAGAAAAACTGGGGGGAATATAGCCTTTTTCCAGCAATTCAAGCAACTGTGCTCGGAGTTCTTTCAGTTCAGCTGGAGCCATTCGGTACGGTGCCTTTGCTAACGGGCCTATACCCGGAATCAGTTCAATCACCATCTCAATTTCTCGCTCTGGAGGCAAGCCTGGCAACTCGCCAGGAAACACATCAGGGAACTCACAAACTATAGGAATATCGCTGACATCCTGTCGTGGTTTCTCAACAGCAATCACAGAAGCTAAGAATCCCTGGCAACCTGCACTAAGCAACCTATAGGCTCGAATAGAAGAAATAATCATACGAGAAGAACAGGGTCAAATACCTTGGAAATAAAAAGCTGATTTTCCCTGTGGCTGAAAATAGACTTTCTTCGATCTGCAGTCAACCACAGCTCCATACTGCTCCAACCAATCCATACCCAGAATAATGTCATAATATGCCAGCTGCAACGCATACAATCTCACCGGCAACTGATGATTATTAATCATAACAGGAGACTCTTCCAAACACAAAGGTGTAATCATGAAATCTCTAGAAGGCAACTCGACAAATATCTCACAAGTCATTTCTGATGTCGGCTCCTCAATACATGCCATGAAATCCTCAGAAATAAAAGAGTGAGAAGCACCAGAATCAAATAAGACACGAGCTGAATGACCATAAAGCATAATCATACCTTCCACCAGATGGGATGCAACCGCTTCAGCTCGAGTTATATGCGAAACCTTTCCTTTCTGCTTCTTAGATCCGGCTGAAGATTGCTGAGAAGACGCCGAAGCTTGAGAATAGAACTGTTGTTGAGGTACAGGAGGAGGTCTGACTTACGACTACTGAGGCTGAGAGAACTGAGGAGCTTGCACCATTTTCGGCCTCAACGGACAGTCTCAAACAACGTGACCAGGCTGGTCACAGCGAAAACAGACCACAGGAAGAGAACACGACTAACCCTTGTGGTGACCACCGCATCTCCGACAAGTCCACGACTGACTGACAGCAGACCTCTGACGAGTCTGAAAAGAAGGCGATGTTGGCTGCTGAACAGAATCTGTACTGGATGACAGCTGCTGGAAAAACTTCTCCTTCTTCTTGAACCTCTTAAACTTGGCCTTGGAAGGGGAAGAAGTACTGCTAACATCTGATTGGACCGAGGGAACACCTGACACTGGCGGTCGGTAAGCCGGTTGAAACTGAAATGTTGGCTGAACTAACCCCGCCTGCGGATATCCACCTGGTCTCGCCATCTCCAGCTCAAGTGCCACAGCTGTCTGGCAAGCGCCATCTAAATCAGCAACTCGACTCGCGATCAAGGGCACTTTAAGTTCAGGCCTCAATCCACGCAAGAACTGCTGTGTCTTCAAAGCTTCATTAGCCAGCACATGGGGCGCATATTGACCCAGTTCCATAAACTTGTTCCGATACTGAAGTACAGTGATGCTACCCTGAGTCAACTCCATAAATTGATACATCTTATCCATCTGCAAGCAGGCAGGAGTGTAGGCACGCTCGAAAGCAGCAACAAACTCTGCCCAAGTGATCTACCGAAGAGGTCTAGAGTGAAACGCAATCTGCCACTCTGCTTTCCACCACGTAATGGCTGTACCTTGGAGTTGAAATGTAGCAAGCATAACCTTCTCATCTTCAGCGCACTCCATAGATAGGAATACGCGCTCAATTGCATCTAGCCACTGCCTCGCAACCTCTAGATCAGCTTGTCCATCGAAGGCAGGCGGATTAAACAGAAGAAATTCTTTCAGCTTGTCCGTCGAGCAACGACTGGCGCTGGAGGAGGAACAATAGGAACAGCAGGAACTGTAGGAGGAGGTGTAGAACCACTCTCTTCTCTAGGCGCATCTCTAGGAGCTCGAGGAACTCGAGGAGGTCTTCCTCGACGAGGTGGCATCTTGCACTGCCGAAAAATAGAAAGCAACATGAATCACATCAATAACGCTGAAAAAAACCTAAGCCAGCAATAGACAACACGAAGGACTAGCTCTGGACAAGTTGCAAATTCTAATTCCTTATACAAATCCTCAACTCCGCTCTGATACCAACTATGACGACCCAGAGTGCCGGATACCGATATACCGATAACATCGATACACCGATACCAGGAACTGGGGAAGCCACCCAAGAGGCTGATGTGGCCCCTGAAGGGTTAGTGAAGTTTGTCGAGGGGATATATAACGAATTGCAATCACAAGCGCGCATATTAGATTAAGCCATAAAATTTAACAAAAGTGCGGAAGCAATTCAAAATAACCAGAGTGATATATATATAAACTAGTCCAGAGACACAAAAGTACTAGTCCAAAAAGGTACAACTACATGGGGCATACCCCTGCAAAAGTACAACAAAGGCCTAAAAAGGTGACCCGTCTACTGCTGGCAGCTAAGCACGGTCTCCGAGTAACTCACGAAACACCGGGAGACGGCGGGCGCGGCTCACCTGAAAAAAGAAGGGTGAGTCACAGCCAGACTCAGTAGGGGTCACGCGGATCCCTACCTCGCACTAAACAAGCATACATGCACAAATGAAGACAATTAGAGCATGCATTTAAATAAATTAACGGGCATTGGCATGAATAAACTAATCACAGTAAAGCTGTAATTTCTAACTAAACAGGTATAACAGCTAATACATGCCAACGATAAATAAATGCAAGCGACAGAAACTAAATCTACCAGTGCAATATGCCTTAACTAATCCGAGCAGCAGGGAGTAGAACAACCATTGGGAGCAGAAACCAGATGCGTCCACTGACGGCTTACACTGCGTCTCAAGCACTCGCAGTCGGTAACACGACAAGCTGAGCGCGCAAACAGTACCAAACCAAGTGACCATTCAGAGTGACACCCGTCAGTGTCAGGCCACAGCCTCTGACCACGTGTGCACACACTGACTCTCGCCTGAGCCAGGCCTTCTAGCTAGTTTTCTCCCTCGGTAGGACGCTACCGTTGGCCGGGAGCCCACGGAACTAGCTTACAAACCGTGTACGGGAACACCCCTCCACTATCCCCAAGCGGGTCGGCACTCAAAGACCTTAGGGCAACAACAGTGGCTCCATTGCAAGGAAAGAAAAGCTACTCTATTGGGATTCACAAACATGCCATTATATAATAAGATAACATAAGCATGGCATATAAACATTTTGGAATGCGTAAAGAATAAGTCGGCGACTTTTTTTGAAACTGACAGGCAAGTGGCGGTCTACTGCCACCGCGTCACAGGTGTGTGACGGTCGTGGACTGGCGCGTTACATCGATTGTAACGCATCCGCCCCTAGCCGTTACAACCACCGAAGCTCCAACCTCAACCGCGAAAAAGGGGGGGTGTGACGACCCACGGCCATGCCATCACAGGACCTAACGGTCGGGGCACAGCACGTTATATCAACTGTAATGCGTTGGGCCCTGGCCGTTACATCCACCCAAGGCCAAAACCAACGCACAGCGCTCCAAAACTGTTTGCAGGCGATATGACGCGCTCGCCCAGGCGCGTCAGGGCATCCTGACGGTCAGTCGACTGGCCGTCAAGTTAACCGCCTAACCCAGCCAACGCAAGTCAACGAACGAGTACCGGTTGGGAGCCCCACCGTTACTCTCAATGTGACGCCCCTTCAAAGGGCCGTTACATTGATGTAACGCGTCCTCTATGGACCGTTACTAGTGTGACGGTTCCTGGAAGGACCGTCTTCTGGATCACGGATGGGTTATGTTTGAAAACTGGTTCCCTCCCAGATGACCAAAATTGTCGGGTAACGTCGAAAAGACCTGTTTCCTGTCAAACCACACATCCTAAACAACAATATAACAACTAAAACACCCGCATGCAACACCCACAATGGCCTAAACATGAAGAACAAGCTTAAAATGCCAAAAATTTAAAATACACCATATACATGCCACAAGGGTTTAAACAAGAAAATATGCTATAGGAAATGATCCTAGCGAGCTCAGGATTCCATCCCCCTACCTCGTTCAAGCTGAAACGGCCGGAAAAGCCGCATGCAAGAGGAAGGGTTCAACGAGCCTCCACACTCCGTCCCGCTCCCACGATCTCCGAACCACGCCAAGATGGGTACCCACGCGTTCCTCTCGACACGAGGAATCCACCGGCACCTTCCACGCCTCAATCTGACGTCGTCTCGCCCGGATTCCAAGAAGAGGGAAGAGGGGCGATCGGACTAGAGAGAGAAAGAGGGGGTGAGAGTGAGATCGACGAGGGAAGAGAGAGGGGGTGAGGGTGAGGGATTAAAAGAATAAAAATAAAATTAATATATATAATATAATTATTATATATAAAAATCTTATTATTTCCTAATAACCCTCAATTAAATCCAAATAAATCTGCAAAAATACCAGGAAAATTCATAAAAATTCAGAAAAATAGCCAGAAATTCCAACATAAATACTACATCCAATCCACTACGGCACGGGTCTCACAGAAGCCGTGGAAGCCACGCTCGGTACTATGCGTGCGACATGGGATTAATTCAAGGAGTACTTTAACATAAAATATTTCTCAGATCGTGAGCAGGAGAAGAAGGCGGTGGAGTTCGCTACTCTGAAGCAGAGAAACATATCAGTTGCCGAGTATGAGGCGTAGTTCTCTAGATTGTCCGGCTATGCACCACATCTGGTGTCTACCAAGAAAATGAAGGCCAAGCAAATTTTAAATGGGTTGAAGCTTTAGTATATCAATTAGTTGGCGCCATTGGAGATCCATAATTACGCCGAGATTGTGAGGAAGGCCCAAGTTCATGAAGATACCATGGAAATGACAGAGCGCATCCGAGGAAGGGACAAGAAGAGAGAACAGACAACTAGTTAGGGGAATTTTAGACCCACTAACGGCAAGAAGAGACTCAATGGCGGGTCGAGTTCATCAAGGGATAAGAAGCCGAGAGAAAGTGATAAGAAGGCAAGTTCGACTGCCCCGTCCAAAGCTGTTTGCAAGTATTGTGACTGTCTAGGTCATAAGATGGAGGAGTGCTGGCACAAGCTAGGTGTCTGTCTGAGCTGTGGTAGTAGGTGTTAGTGTTGATGTGCTACAGACCAATTTCGGGTCGGGTAGGCCCAATAGTTGTACGATCTTGTTCATTAATAAAGTGGTGTTTGAGCGTAAATATGCTATTGTGTTACTTTACGTTGTCCCTAGGATATGTGGTTGTAAAGTCAGCTCGAGATGGGATCTCGAACATGAGATTGACTTTACATGTACACATACCTTAAACTGTTCCTGGTTGGAGGGTAATCACTCGGGGACTTTGATTACCTATTAAACCAGTACACATGATGTGTCAGTGACCAGTCTCATGGTCATTGGTGCGGGGCACCAACACATATGTGTAGGTGTATGTCCTTGGAGGATGTGCACTGAACTGATCCGCTATTGGATCTTCAGATGGTTGATTATACCTTATGTCAACTGAAGATCCAACGGTCACAGTAGCATCGTTGGTCCTTTGACCTGAGACATTGATCGGATCTTACACGAGGACTGGAATGGTTTAATTACTTAGCTAAGTGACTTTAACCATAAGTCATGAGTTGCCGAGTCATTAACCACTCCAGGATACGTGTGAAGATCATCAATGGTCAAGAAGGGATCGCTCACTGTCGGGTATATATCAGACAGTTAATGGGTCATGACATTGGCGCTCCGTTAAATCCCTGGCCAGGGTCGTATGAGTTCGTTTAGGACGGACGTCATACACTTTAAGGAGGTCATAGTCAAATGGCACGATCATGGGGTTTGACAGAAACCGTACCCTCGATCGTACCAGACTCATAGAATGAGCGAGAGATTATATCGATGCGGTAACTGTGGACTTACAGGTACCAGACAGGCTGGTTTAAACCCAGGGTCCTCTAGGATCACGCGGATTTGCTTGACCCAACGTGATCAAAGGTTCGGAATAAATTAAACTATTGTTCGGCTCTAGTAGAAGCGAAGAATACGTTTAATTTACTTCTAATTGAGAATTACAAGTTAATGGACCTTAAACTAGAGTGACTGTGGGCCTAGAGGATCACACACAATGGATTCTTGGGTGACGGATTATTATTATACAAGTGTATGTATTAATTCCTTTTAATTCCTTTTGGAAAGGAGTGTAAATGGAGCTTAATATATATGTTTAATAGTGGATAGGACATATATACAGTTTCGGACTTTTAGAACCCTTTTCTAATAAACCTAAACTCTATATATAGCCACCAACATGATGCTCTTTCGAGCCTTCACTTCTTCTTTCTTTCCCTTAAGCTAACCAAGCATTAAGCTTAAGGGAGAGGATTAGCCTCCCCGCTTTCTCCCCCTTGCTCTCTCTCTCTCCAGAAGGTGTTAGAGTCGGGGGAAGTTGCGTCGGGGAGGTACCGTCACTGCGCAAGGATCCGTGTGGATCTGCTCTAGAGGCCGTACAGCTGTGCGGCTCGGTTTCTCTGCATCGGGCTTAGTGGACAGCGTTGTTCCGCGCAAGGTGAAACACGCAACCCGTAATTAGGGTATTTGAAACAACGATTAGAGCACAGATTAAGCTTTCCATAACACCGAGATCAGGCAAATGAAATTTTTGTTATCCGCTGCGTCGTCTGTAGGTGCTGTGCGAAACCTTACAGTGGTATCAGAGCCAGGTTCGCGCTCTGGTCGGTGTTTTTATCGCCGTTAAGAACCGTGTTTTGGGGCATTCTTAAATCTTCAATTATTATTTGGAGACAGGAGTGCTGCGCATTTCTATTTTTCCTAGATGTTGGGCATCAGGAGAGCAAAATTTTTTTTAAAAAAAAATTTTTTTAAAAAAAATTTTTTAGCTTTGGAGTGGGCGCACTACGCCCTGGGCGTAGTGCGCCCGCCGCGTGCGCCGCGTGGGCGGCGCACGCGGCACCCGCGGGCGCTGACCCGCGGGAGGGGCGGGCGGGCGCGCCGCGTGACGGGCGCGGCCCGCCACGCGGCGAGCGCCGCGGGCGGCGCGGGCGTGGGCGCGACCGCCCACACGTCCCGCGTGGGCAGCCGCGCCCATGTTGCCGCCGGGAATTTATTTTTTTATTTTAAAAAAAAAATTTACTTTGTTTTTTAATTTACTTTAATGTAGTATTAATAATATATATATTAGATATATATATTAAAATGCTCAGTAAATTAAATAGAATTTTATTTCATAAATTAAATAGTATTATCTCAATAGTAAATGTGGAATGGTAAATTTTATTTAACCGATTTAAATTTATCAAGGTGAGATAATTACTTTTTATCTTGAGATAAAATGGTAATAATTGAAGTTACTTCAATAAAATTTAAGTTTTTGAATTTTTAATTATTAGATAATTAGAAAATTCAAATTTCAAATTTTATTAAGTTAAATGTGGAAAATTCAATTATTTGAATTTTAATTATTAGATAATTATTAAATTCAAATTTTAAATTTTAAAAAATTACTAATTGAGAATAATTGCATTATTTAAATTTATTTTCAAACAAATTTATTGGATAATTAGTTTGAATTTAAATTTAAATTATTGGCATGTTTAAATTTTAAATTTAAATTTGATTATTAGATAATTAAATTTAAATTTAAATTTAATTAATTATCTCAATTAGATGCCCCTGTAGAAAATGATGGTTCTTTACGTGCTTTACTTTATTTACCTTGTATTGGCCTGCTTGTGTGTTTAATTTTAGTTAATCATGCTTTGATTTTTAAAATTAAACAAAGCTAGCCTATTTTTGTTTGCACATCCCATTTTTAAATTCAAAAAGTAAGGATTATTTTCAGAAAATAACCCTTGATTGATTTTATTTGAATGGGTTGGCAAGTGATCATGACTTGGATTAATGTAATTAATTGGGGTCTGCGAACCTCCTTTCTCTCTCTGTTAAAATTCCAATGTACTTCTATCTTCCTCCATTGTTGTACTCGCCCTAAGGGCTGCTGGAATTTGAGTCACATGTAATTTAATTTTTTCCGGCCTGCGTGCCGTGTAAAAGTTGTAATTAATGTGGCGTCGGAGTTTGAAAGCGTGGAGCACACCCGACGAGGACGATCCAACTGCTTCGGAAGCGGGCCGGATGTCTTAGTTACATTAAGGTTAAAGTCCATGATCACTTGCGTTTATTTTTGCATTAGATGCATTTATTTTGTGCAAACTATTAGGTACGGTAAATATATTGGATATATTTATATTACCACCTAGGGTGAGATCAAGATAAAATTAAATTCCCTCGCGATTAAATTTTAGATCTGGTAAGCGTGGCTCTAGGAGTCATCGTGGCCCTCCATCATTATGGAGTGAATGAACGTCTTCATTTCATGGATTTGTTGTGCTTTCCACAAGGTCCATGAGTTTGGGGGCGGGATTAAACTCCAAGGCTCGGCCTCAATGGGGTGAGGAATTGAACTCGGCTTTGTTGTGCTTTCCACAAGGGTCGGGTCATGAACTCATTGCTATGTAGTAATGATGGTTAGATCTAACCGAGAATATCCTTTGTTGTGCTTTCCACAAGGGGATGATTTCTCGGGGGCCGAATATCAGATATTGCATTAGATACAAGTGCCTGTTGACTGCCCTTGAGATGGTGTATGGCTTGTTGTGCTTTCCACAAGGTCGTACATCAGTCTCGTTGGGATTCCGACCCACTAGGATGATCTCGTTGATCTCCCGTTCTATATACTGAGGGTTATATAGTTCGATCGAAAAATAGTGAGACTAACTAAGATAGAAAACCACATCTAAGTTAGAATTTGAACACATGCTAAGTTGTCTTTTATTTCTTATCCAGATTACAATGTCGTCGTCCAACCCCCTCCGCGGCATCTTGGATGCAAATAGATTAACTGGACCGAATTACTCGGATTGGCTGCGTAATCTACGCATAGTCCTTACCGCTGAAAAGATTGCGTACGTGTTGGACACGGTTCATTCTGAGCCAGCTCCTGATGCCGACGAGGGCGAGTTACTGGCTTATGCCAAGTGGTCTGAGGACTCCTCCCTTGCCCAATGTTACATGTTGGCCTCTATGGCTCCCGAGCTACAGAGGCAATTTGAAAAGACTGATTGTAGAAGTATACTTCTCAATCTACGCCAGCTCTTCGGGGAGCAGGGTAGGATTGAGAGGTATGACATCTCCAAAAGGCTTTTCAGGACACGGATGTCTGAGGGTTCATCAGTACAGGCCCATGTACTGAAAATGATGGAGTGGATTGAAAGACTCAATGCATTGGGGTTCAAGTTGGATCTTGAACTATGCATTGATCTTATACTCCAGTCATTGCCCGATTCCTTTTCTTCCTTCATCATGAACTTTAACATGAACATGATTGAAGCAACTCTCCCAGAGCTGCTCAATATGTTAAAGAGTGCTGAAGGAACCATGCAGAAAGATAAACCATCTTCGTCTGTAATGATTGTTGGCTGGGCCAACAAGAAAAGGAAGGCAACCCAAATATCCACCACAAGTAACAAAGGGAAGGGAAAGAAAAAGGCCACGGGTAAGCAGCTCGCCAAGGTTGACAAAGGGAAGGGCAAGAAGAATGAAAAGGAAGACAAATGTTTTCGATGCGGGAAACTTGGGCATTGGAAAAGGAATTGCAAGGTAATTCTAAATGAAGGTATTTTTGTCAAAGACCTTAATTTGTCATATATGGAATCCACATCATGGGTATTGGATACTGGATGTGCATCTCATATCTGCAATTCTGTGCAGGTGCTGGCAAATAGAAGGCGATTGGGCAAAAAGGAGATTGAACTGAGGATGGGAAATGGAGCTTTGGTTTCTGCCAAAGCTGTCGGGACTGCACGCCTCAGTTTACCATCAGGAGTCATTCTGGAGCTGAATGACTGTTATTATGTTCCTAATATTATTAAGAACATTATTTCAATCTCTGACTTGTATAACATTGGATATACATTGACTTTTAATAGCACTGGGTGCTCTATAATGAATAATGGTTTGATTATAGCCGATGGTTCATTAGTCAATGGTCTTTATGTATTAGATATACGTTCTAATGTTATGTAAATTTTCAATGCTGATGAAATGAATTCTTCATATCTATGGCATTGCAGACTTGGTCATGTAGGTGAGAAAAGAGTCTCTCACTTACACTCAAATGGATATTTGAATTCGTTCGAATACAAGCCATTTGATACCTGTGAGTCGTGTCTCATGGGGAAAATGACCAAGGCTCCTTTTGGTGGACATGGTGAGAGGGCTGTTGACCTTCTCGAGCTCATACACTCGGATGTGTATGGACCCATGTCCATAGAAGCAAAAGGAGGTTATCTCTATTTCATTTCTTTTATTGATGACTTCTCCAGATATGGCTATGTGTATTTAATGAGACATAAGTCACAAGCCTTTGAGAAGTTTAAGGAATAAAAGAATGAAGTAGAGAAACAGACAAGCAAAAGTATTAAGGCTCTTCGATCGGATCGAGGAGGTGAATACTTAAGCCATGAATTCACTTCTTATCTTAAAGACCATGGAATAGTTTCTCAGTGGACTCCACCGTATACACCACAGCATAATGGTGTATCCGAGAGGAGAAACATGACCTTGTTAGACATGGTCCGATCCATGATGTCTATGTCAGGATTACCCTTGTCTCTCTGGGGCTATGCGTTAGAGACTGCGGCTTATTTATTGAATATGATCTCAAGTAAATCAGTTCCTTCTATACCATATGAGATATGGAAGGGCAGGAAACAAATTTTAATCACATTAAAATTTGGGGGGGTCCTGCTCATGTAAAGAAGAACGAGAGTGATAAGCTTGAGTCGAGAACCGATAAGTGTAGGTTTGTGGGATATCCAAAGGAGACGTTTGGATATTATTTCTATCACCTTCTGAGCAAAGGGTCTTAGTGGCCAAGAGAGCTGTATTTCTGGAAAGAGAATATCTACTCCAGAAAAATAGTGGGAGCCAGATAGAATTGGACGAGGTCCAAGAACCACAACCCATAGACACAAACTCGTTAGATGAGACGGTATCGGTTGATCCTATTCAAGGTGAAACACTGACACTACGGAGATCTGGTAGACTACCGAGAGAACCTGAGAGATATGTTGGACATGTCTCAGAGGGGTCCTCTAAGGTATGTATCGATGAGGATGATGATCCTCAGTCGTACCAGGAGGCGATCCATAGTGTAGACTCTGAGAAATGGCAAGAGGCAATGGATTCAGAAATCCAGTCCATGTACACCAATAAAGTTTGGAACTTAGTTGATGTACCCGAAGGGAAGGTCCCTATCGGCTGCAAATAGATTTTCAAAAGGAAAATCGGTGCAGATGGACAGGTTGACACATACAAGGCTAGACTAGTGGCGAAAGGATATCGTCAAAGGCAAGGCATTGACTATGACGAGACGTTTTCACCGGTAGCCATGGTTAAGTCAATCAGAATCCTCCTTACCATTGCTACATACCTGGATTATGAGATCAGGTAAATGGATGTGAAGACAGCTTTTCTTAATGAAAACCTGTCAGAAGAGGTGTACATGGTACAGCTTGAGGGATTCACCTCCAAGCCACATCCTAATAAGGTATGCAAACTTCAAAGGTCCATTTATGGATTAAAGCAGACAACTAGAAGCTGGAACTTAAGATTTGACGAGGCTGTCAAATCTTTCAACTTCATTCGGAATGAAGATGAACCCTGTGTTTACAAGAAGGTCAGTGGGAGCTCAGTGACCTTCTTGGTCCTTTATGTTGATGACATCTTACTCATTGGGAATGATGTAGCGATGTTGACATCAACTAAGTCTTGGTTGTCCAAGACCTTCTCCATGAAGGATTTGGGAGAAGCATCCTATGTGCTGGGCATAAAGATCTATCGAGATAGATTTAAAAGGATGCTAGGATTATCTCAATCCATGTACATAGACACTATCCTCAAAAGGTTTAGGATGGAAAATTCCAAGAGAGGTCTCATTTCCATGAGACATGGAATTTACCTATCCAAGGGGATGAGTCCTAAAACTTCTGAGGAGGTCGCACACATGAATAAGGTACCCTATGCTTCGGCGATAGGGTCAATCATGTATGCAATACTATGTACACGGCCTGATGTTGCCAATGCTTTAAGCATTGTCAGCAGATATCAGGCAAATCCAGGTGAAGAGCACTGGAAGGCAGTAAAGGGTATCCTTAAGTACCTGCGAAGGGCTAAGGATCTTTTTCTGCTTTATGGAGGAGAGGACCTACAGCTTAGAGCTTACACAGATTCTAGTTTCCAGTCAGATCCAGATGACTGCAAATCCATGTCTGGATTTATATTCATGTTGAATGGAGGGGCAGTCAGTTGGAGAAGCTCCAAGCAAGACACGACTGCAGACTCGACGACGGAGGCAGAATATATTGCTGCAGCTGAAGCTGCTAAGGAAGCCGTCTGGATGAAGAAATTCATCTTGGAACTTGGCATAGTTCCCGAGATATCAGCTCCCATCCCATTATTTTGTGATAATAATGGGGCCATCGCCCAGGCGAAGGAACCGAGATCTCACCAAAGGTCAAAGCATATTCTCAGGCGCTTTCACCTTATTCGGGAGATTGTTGATCGTGGAGATGTGATGGTAGAGCATGTACCATCAGAAGATAACATAGCAGATCCACTGACTAAGCCATTGACATAGACTGTATTTGAGCGTCATCGGGATAAGATGGGCCTCAAAGTTGTGGGCAATTGGCTGTAGTTCAAGTGGGAGATTGTTAGTGTTGGTGTGCTACAGACCAATTTCGAGTCGGGTAGGCCCAATAGTTGTACGATCTTGTTCATTAATAAAGTGGTGTTTGAGCGTAAATATGCTATTGTGTTATTTTACGTTGTCCCTGGGATATGTGGTTGTAAAGTCAGCTCAAGATGGGATCTCGAACATGAGATTGACTATACATGTACACATACCTTAAACTGTTCCTGGTTGGAGGGTAATCACTCGGGGACTTTGATTACCTATTAAACCAGTACACATGATGTGTCAGTGACCAGTCTCATGGTCATTGGTTCGGGGCACCAACACATATGTGTAGGTGTATGTCCTTGGAGGATGTGCACTGAACTTATCCGCTATTGGATCTTCAGATGGTTGATTATACCTTATGTCAACTGAAGATCCAACGGTCACAGTAGCATCGTTGGTCCTTTGACCTGAGACATTGACCGAATCTTACACGAGGACTGGAATGATTTAATTACTTAGCTAAGTGACTTTAACCATAAGTCATGAGTTGCCGAGTCATTAACCACTCCAGGATACGTGTGAAGATCATCAATGGTCAAGAAGGGATCGCTCACTGTCGGGTATATATCAGACAGTTAATGGGTCATGACATTGACGCTCCGTTAAATCCCTGGCCAGGGTCGTATGAGTTCGTTTAGGACAGACGTCATACACTTTAAGGAGGTCATAGTCAAATGGCACGATCATGGGGTTTGACCGAAACCGTACCCTCGATCGTACCAGACTCATAGAATGAGCGAGAGATTATATCGATGCGGTAACTGTGGACTTACAGGTACCATACAGGCTGGTTTAAACCCGGGGTCCTCTAGGATCACGCAGATTTGCTTGACCCAACGTGATCAAAGGTTCGGAATAAATTAAACTATTGTTCGGCTCTAGTAGAAGCGAAGAATACGTTTAATTTACTTCTAATTAAGAATTAGAAGTTAATGGACCTTAAAATAGAGTGACTGTGGGCCTAGAGGATCACACACAATGGATTCTTGGGTGACGGATTATTAATATACAAGTGTATGTATTAATTCCTTTTGGAAAGGAGTGTAAATGGAGCTTAATACATATGTATAATAGTGGATAGGACATATATACAGTTTCAGTCTTTTAGAACCCTTTTCTAATAAACCTAAACTCTATATATAGCCACCTACGTGATGCTCTTTCGAGCCTTCACTTCTTCTTTCCTTCCCTTAAGCTAACCAAGCATTAAGCTTAAGGGAGAGGATTAGCCTCCCCCCTTTCTCCCCCTTGCTCTCTCTCTCTCCAGAAGGTGTTAGAGTCGGGGAAAGTTACACGGGGGAGGTACCGTCGCTGCGCAAGGATCCGTGTGGATCTGCTCTAGAGGCCGTACAGCTGTGCGGCTCGGTTTCTCTGCATCGGGCATAGCGGACAGCGTTGTTCCGCGCAAGGTGAAACACACAACCCGTAATTAAGATATTTGGAACACCGATTAGAGCACAGATTAAGCTTTCCATAACACCAGGATCGGGCAAATAAAATTTTTGGTATCCGCTGCGTCGCCCGTAGGTTTTGTGTGAAACCTTACAGTAGGGACCACCAGATCCCTGAGTGTCCTCTCATTTCTGATCAAGCTACATCACAAAAGCTGCAAGGAAGCCGAAGGCGGCAGGGCAAGCTCCAAGCTCTCCAGGAGAGCGAAATGGAAGCCACCAAGGAGGGTGGATTGGTCGAAGGTACTCTTATTATTCTCTCTAAGCCATCATTTGTTCTTTTCGACATCGGAGCAACTCATTCATTTATTTCTCAAAATTTTGTGAAGTCTGTTTCTGTAAAACCTGTGTTGATGGATTCTCAATTAGAAATTTCAATCCCAATTGGTTCGGGTTCGGCTATCAAGTTTTATTATCCCTCTTGTGAGGTCCTAGTTAATGGTCAGAATTTGCCAGTCGATTTAGTATGTATGAAGATGATGGATTATGATGTAATCCTAGGAGCAGATTGGTTGGCTAGATATAGAGCTAGTGTTCATTACAGGTCGAGGTCAGTGTCTTTTTCTGAACACCCTGAGCTTTCCTTTGTTGGCATTAGGCATTCTAAGGCTGTGCCACTTATTTCGACAATTCGGGCCGAGAAATTATTAAGGAAAGGGTGTCAGGCATTCTTGGCCTTGGTCTCTTTGACTGATAAGAAGGAATTGGAGCTGAATGACATCCCTATTGTTCGAGACTTTCGTGATGTATTTCCTACAGACTTGCTAGGACTTCCCCCTGAGAGGGAGGTAGTCTTCTCTATCGATTTAGTTCTTGGCGCGTCACCAGTCTCTGAGGCTCCATATCATATGTCTCCTACGGAGTTAAAGGGATTGAAAGAGCAGTTGTTAGAGTTGCGGGAGAAAGGGTTGATTCATCCGAGTACATCCCCGTGGGGATCTCTAGTGCTTTTCGTGAGGAAGAAGGATGGTTTGTTGAGATTGTGTTTTGATTATCACCAATTGAACTAGGTCACCATCAAGAACAAGTACCTGTTGCCGAGAATAGATGAGTTGTTTGATCAGATATCAGGAGCGTAGTATTTGTTGAAGATTTACCTCAGATCGGGGTATCATCATTTGCGAATTAAGGACGATGATATCTTTAAGATGGCATTTCGAAGCAGGTATGGGTATTTTGAATTTGTAGTAATGCCTTTTGGTCTAATGAATGCTCCTGCAGGTTTTATGCAATTGATGAATAATGTGTTCCGGCCCTACTTAGACCAATGGGTCGTAGTGTTTATTGATGATATTCTCATTTATTCTAAGAGTAAAGAAGAGCATGAAGAGCACTTAAAGATGGCGTTACAGATACTAAGAGATCACCAATTATATGGCAAGTTCAGTAAGTGTGAGTTTTGGTTGCAAGAAGTGTCCTTTCTAGGTCTTATCATTACTAAAGATGGTATTGCTGTAGATCCCCCTAAAGTAGAGGTAGTGAGAAATTGGGATAGGCCTACGAATGTAACTGAAGTTTGAAGTTTTCTAGGCCTAGAAGAACATTATCGGAGATTCATTAAAGATTTCTCTAATATTGTGGTACCTTTAACGAGGTTGACCCATAAAGAGAATCAATTTGAATGGTCAGAAGATTATGAGAGGAGTTTTCAGACTCTGAAGGAGTGTTTGACAACTGCCCCTGTGCTGGATTTGCCTTCTGGAGAAGGTGATGCGGCACGGACCACAGACTCGACTCCAAATGGATATGCAATCCTCGGATTCTAAACAAGCTCGCGATCGTCCCTTTTCGAGGGAAGTGTCGGACGTGCGCGGTTGAGAAATCGACAAGAGCTAGGGTGGTCAACTCACAATTTCGTGCCCGGATCGGGCCACGGGACGGTATCTCTCTCTCTCTCTCGCAACAGTGATGATATAAAAGTAAAGAGGGCTATGATCCTAGCATGCTCTCTAGCAATGGCATATAAAGCATATACGAATAAAGTAAAACGCCGAGTCAAGGGAGCGAACACGATACCTCCACGCTCTCGGCGTGGGGAAGACGACCCTGGCCGAATCGGTACTCTCGGAATAACAAGTAATTAATTTACAGCAATGAATATGACTGCCTACTTCGCGTAGAGAGGTAAAGGGTGACACAATGGGGCCCGGGAGTAACGGGTTCGGGTTGACGGGTAGCTTCTTGTGTAGCTTCGGCGGCACTCGTACTCGCGACCGTGGGACCCACATGCTGGTCAATGGGGCCGTGTGGGACCGGGGTGGCACCATTGTGGTGGGGATGCCTGGAGGGGCGCTCCCTGGGACGGCGGTGTGCTGGTTCACCGGTCGGAGGCCGGGCGGCTCCGATCTTCACTCGCCGGAGTTGCTGGCCACGGATCTGTAGTTCTATTTTGCAGCGCGCGACCCGGCGAGATCTACTGCTGTCGTCACTCCCAACTTCGGATCGACGCACAAGAGGTACTGATGGAAAGATGACTTGAAATCCTTCGATCTATCGCCAGAGAAAGAAATTTGAATTTCCCGTTGATAGCCTTTATCAAATTTTCAAGCTGCTGGCTCACAGAATCTGAAAACTACGGGTAGAACCAAGTTTTCCTGAGAGTTGACGTTGACCGTGATGTAGACCTTCGACTCAGAAGATGTGTTATCTATAAAAGTTGTGGAGGCCAAAGAGAGGAATACGGGGATATATCTTATGAAAGTTTTGGTGGAAGTTTCGATTTTTTGTGGATTTTATACTGACCCTGGGTCGGATCTGAATAGCAGGGACTGAACAGATTTTGGGAGAAAGGCCAAATTTCTAAAAATAGGTAGAAGGCTTTTGAAATTCGGAAAAAATTTGTGGAGGAATGGAATGGTGGACAAAACCTCCAATAAATTTGGAGATTCAACAAAAATTAAAAAGGGGGTCAAAAGGTGGACGAACTGAACTTCTACTACACATATATGAAAAGGGACAGATCAGGAAGACAGAAAGACACAAAAATAGAAAAATATAAAACGAACTCTGAATGATGTGACTCTTTTACTAGAGGTTGGGAATCAAGAGAGGAACCAACCCTGAAAATCTCAACTCCAGATGAGGTCGATGTTGGGAGTTAAAATTCCCGGAGTGGGACTCTGTCCAGCCAAATAGACCCTTGGATAGAACTTCAGAAGCGACTTCGTGGTGGCTTGATGGCGGCACGAACGGCTGCGGCGACGGCACAGAATGAAATCAGAGGTGTATGGGCTAGGATAGAAGGGTTCACAACCCTGAAATGCAGAAGGAAGAAGGAGGTTCCAGAGGGGGAGAGCTAGGGGGCGCACCAGGCTCCTTATACATTCATCAAATTTTCTTCTCATTAATTCTAACAAATGGAAATTACATGCCTTATATAATAAATGGAAAATGACCACTAATGCCCTCAGATCTAGGGTTGGGAGGGGTATACAAGATTTAGAACTAATTAGTTCTAATAGCATATTTTCCAAAAATAAAAATAGAGGGGGGCGCCCCCTTGACCAAGGGGACATGGGTAGGTAAAGGTAGGTGGCCTCCTTTGAAATTTTAATCCACTTGTCTCCCATGTGTCCAATTGATCTTCTAGATACCACCTAGGACTTTGACCAGCCCCACATGGACCCAAATGGTGCCACATGGACCAATGAGGAAGGAGTGAGGGCCCCCTTGCTGGTCCTACTGTCATTTTGCATAAAAACCCAGTAAGACTCACAATTGTGTACCCATATAACACAAGGGTATACATACAAATATAAAAGGACATAAATGTAAACAAAATATGAGTGGTCTTGCTTCGATGTCCCCATCAATTCTCCCCGGGTGGGAAGAACTCGACCCCGTCGAGTAAAGGGGGTGACTGCTCGAGTAGCTCCGGCGGATCCATCACCGTACCAAGTAGCGCGGGTACGCTCCACTCCAAGTGATCGTCACCTGCTCATTCCGTATATACTCAATATGCACATGCTGCTATGGGAAGAGGCTAGTGGTGGAACACTCTGGGGTGGGGTCACTCTCAAGGGGAAGGAAGCGGCTCGAAGACTCACTAGGAATCAACGCTGGGTCCTTGCAGGTGACTAGATCTGGGGCATAGATGTAGAACTGATCCCATACTAATCGATCGAGTCCACTCGTCTCTTAAGGGACTGACATCAACGAGCTCGCACAAGACACATGCAGACTCCTAACAAACCACAAACTACACAAACAAAAAACCGACTCATGCATGACCCTAGACAAACCTATTGTTAGTCCGACCCGTACGTGTGTGACGGCGGACTAGGACACCCGAATATGTGCCATGCATACACTAGATGTACTCGATGGTTGGTGGCATGGGGAACACCTAGACGCCCAAGTATGACCCAGTCATGCATGAACGGCCCTTTGGATTTAGGGCACTTGAGAGGGCTAGGAGAACCGGGTGTGAACGAGCCGGGTGTGGGTGTATCAAGATTGGGCTTGGTGGGTATAGATGGCCCGGCCTGGGGGAAAGGGGTGTGAAAGTGGACTTCCCCGACAAGGTATGAAGGAAATGATGGGTCACGAGGCCCACTAGAGAAGGGGTCGAATGGGTCAAAGAATGCGTGACCCCTCGGTTCCTCCGTTACATAGTCCCATGTTTGAAATTCATGAAGGTGATGGTCACCTCCATCCATCGTGGTAGATGGGACCGTGTATAGAAGATATGGTTCCTCCCTCGGGATAAATGGAGCAAAGGTAGGCTCGGTCGGTAAGGGAAGGAACAAGAGAATCTCTGTGGTGACACAACCCACGGTGCATACAGAGGTAATGGACCCTAACTGTGATGCCCCGGATTTTTTGGATCCTTGTTCGTGATTCCCGGATCTGGTTTCTTGGAGTGTCTGACTCCGTTGTGTCTGAAATTTCGTTTCGGACATCTTTCGTGTTCGGATCGGCGCGATCCGGAGTTGTTGCGGAGGCCCGGAAGCGTTCCGCGACTTTTCCGCATGTGTTTTCCGATTCCTGGTGTGTGTTTCGGTAATTCCTTCGGAACATCGTTGCAGGTGAACCGGGCCGTTCACCAGGGCGCGAGTGGTACCGTTGCGATCGGTGCATTCCGAGGATCGCGGAAACGTGGTTTTCTATTTTTTGGTATTTTTGGAGAATTTCCGGATTTTCTATATTAACCTCCTTTTCTCTCTCCCCATCTCTCATTTCTCTCTTCCCTCCCTCTCTCTTCTCTCACATTCTCTCCTCTCCCCCTCTCACTCCGGGCGGCCGACGGAGGCGGCGAGGGTAGGGTGGCTTGGCTCGTGGGATGTGGAGCGATGGGCACGAGACGAGGATCGCGATGGTGGAGGCGGTTCGTGGGATCGTGAACCGGCGAGGGTTTAAATGGCGTTTCTTCATGGATCGGCATCCACGGCGCATCGAATCTTCGGTGGAGGTAGGGAGATGGACCCTCAACCCGCGTACTTCATTTCCCGCGAGTTTTGTAGGCCGTGGTGAGCCGAGCGGGCTAAACGGGGTAATTTGGAGAAAATGCATGTTTTTGGGGTGTGAGCTGGATCTTCCATTTTACCGTGTTTTTGGGTGATCCAGGGGTTTAGATGCATGCCTAGGGGCTTGGGGAATGTTTTCCCTTTTGTTTCCCCTTCACCTGGGGTGAACGGGGCGTGGAATGGTTTTTCCCGCGGTTTCCACCGTTTTCGGGCGCGGATTGAGAACGCGCTAGCCTCGGCTAGCGCGTTCTTGATGGTCGCGCTGCCCCGACGGGGCGCGTTCATCGGAGAAGATGAACAGTAAGACGGTTGCTGTCGCGCTATGGGGTCCTAGCACGTTCTTCTTGGTCGCGCTAGGGGTCCCTAGCGCGTTCTATTTTGTCACGCTAGGTGACCCTAGCGCGATTTGTGCAGTCGCGCTATGGGCCTATAGCGCGATCTGACTTGTCGCGCTATAGGTGTATAGCGCGTTCTGTTTGAACGCGCTATGGACCTATAGCACGTTCATGGAGGTGAGCAGCCGGGCTACCCGGGGCGGGTGGTTTGCGGCTGATCGTGCTCCCCTTGGGCCGTGTGTGTCCCGGACACCCCGTGGGTTTCGTGTCCGTGTTTAGGGGTGTTTGGAGGTGCCATGTTACCTCGATAAGCGTGCCCGTGGGCTTGGTGGGTCCGGGTGACCCCAGGCGTTTCGGGTTTCCGTATTCTCACTCGATCGAGTCACCGTGTATCGGTGTGTGTGCGGTGGAGTTCCCCCGCATGTCGTGAGTCTTCCTGGAAGATGATCCCCGAGTGGGTCATGTGTTTGGCCGTGGGCGGTGCGTCCGTTTCTTCTCCGACCGTGGTCACCGTGCGATGGTGCTGGTACGTGGGACGGTCCCCGTACTTTGTTAGGTTTGGACGTTGTTTTCCGTTGTCTTGAGAGTCTACTCTCTCAGTGATCCTCCACTAGTCGTAGCTTCCTGCGCACGCATGTGTGGACCCACCTGGGAGTGGTGGAGAGCGCGACCCGGTGAGACGCGATTTTTAGGCTGGTTTCCGTCGGCCCCTTGCCTTTGCCACCAGAGTCCGGTGGGGGGGAAAACCAGCTAGAGGACCCGACCTTGAGCAGATGGTCTGTGTGTACACACGTAGTTGGGGGCTTAGGACACGCGCTAACGAGCGTGACCCTAGCTAGTCCTTGTTGCGGTACTGGTTACTGTGTGTGTCTGAGTCTCACGCCTAGGGCGTCGTAGCTAGACACTTGTGACGCGGTGTAAGACGTCAGGGGACGCATCCGGTCGTTCTTCTAGTGGGAGGTACTCCTGTTCTGGACTGAGTGACAGACTGTCAGTCGCGTGACTTCGACCTTCGGGTTTTTTTTGGTCGTGTTGACCGTTGAGTTTCGGTTGTCTCACCGTGGCACGTGTGTCGATTTTTGTACTGTGTGACTGGTTCTAGTGTAGTTTGGTAGCCCTTGGGCGTGAGTCTGGGGTGTGTTCTGGTACAGTAGGAGTAGCTGTAGTGCCGAGGTTTTGCCGGCCGCCGTAGTTACTTTCCTGCTTTTGTAGTTACTTCTTTTCGTTGCTGTCTTGCTAGCGTAGCTTTCCTTCTGCCGTTGTTTCTCAGTTGGGGTTCCGCGGGATCCCTACTGGGCCAGTGACAGGAGGCTCACCCCTACGTTTTAGGTGCGGCGGCTCTGCCTCGAGGTTCGAGGGTGCTGTGCGGAGGTTCTTAGTTGCCAGCTTGCCGGGCCGAGTGTTCACTTGGCACGTGGTACGTTTTACTGCTTTAGACTTTACTTTCTATTGGACTCGACTCTGTTGTAGTTGTTTATTTAATTCTGTTAATTGTTTAATTATCCTGCTTTATTTCCTATTTCTTTGTACCTCCACACTCCTTTTTAGCCTTTCCGAGCCCTCCCGGCTCGTGGGCGGCGGTCCGAGCCTCGGGTTATCGGGCCTTCCCGGTAACCGGATTCTCGGGTCGTCACAATTGGTATCATAGCATGGTTGTGGACGTACATGGGAATTTGAGATATTGCAGTGATCAGAGTCCGTAAGGTCCAGTACAGTCACCAGTTGGCATAGGGTTTCGTGCATGTTTTCCGCTTTGTTTCTCGCTTGAGAGTTTGAGTGCGCTGTGCGACGCGGTGTGGGTGGTAGCTGTTCGCGGCTTTCGTGCAGGCGTGGGGTCTGCGGATCAAGGTCGAGAGCTTTCTCCCTTGAGTGGTGGCCCTGGTCGTGTTGCGTTGGGCAGAGGTTGCCGGCGGGTGTGTTTCTATGGTACTGCGTTTGGGGAATTGCAGCGATGGTGCATCGAGAGATGTTGTGATCATGGTCCGACGTGACACTTGCTGAGTGTGTCGGAGGCGCTAACCTGACGTGGTGATGGTTTTCTTGGTGCTAGAAGGTGCTGTTCCCAGCATGTGCGAGGCTCGAGGTCAGGTCGAGTGTGGAGTTTTCCTTCCGTTGGTCGGAGGTGTGATTGGGTTCTCCTTTGGTTGGAGAGAATCGTGTTTGGCTAAGGTTCGTCGTCTTGCATTGCGTGTCCGGATTGGTTGGCCTCGGTGTGCCACGAAGTCCGTGCAAGACGTGTTCCGTGTTTTGGCAAGGTGGTTGCCGGTGAGAAGTGTTGTCCGTTCCCTGATGTGTAAGGGTGTTGGCGCTGTTCCGGAAGGACGAGTGCCGGTTGGGCGGTATTTTTGAGATTTGCGGTTGGTGTTGCGATTTCTGAGGTGCGGAGGATCGGAGTATGCAGGGTTGCAGATGGTTGTCGGGTTGGTGGATCCCGAGTTGTTGTCGTGGTGGTTGTGCGTGTGGATCAGAGTGCGTGGATCGTAGCGTTGGTTGTTGCGGGTGGATTTCTGAGGAAGTGCAGAGCAGCGGAGGATTGGTTCATCGATGTGCGTTGTCTCCAGTTGTGTGAGACGTGTTGTTGCCGTGCCGTTGCTTGAGATCTTGTCATTCATGGCACTGGCAGGTGGAGAGTTGGGGAAATGTGCTGGCGATGTTTCCGCATGAGTACCCTATTCTTGCGTTGGAGGTTGCGTTCGCGAATGAGATCGTGTTCTGGAGAAGTGTGTCGTAGATCATAAGAGGTTGTGTGTCCCGTGGCTCTGTGATAAGAGCGGGAGTCGGGATTGGCAGGCGTCCTCTTGGATTAATTGAGATGGAGGTTTTGATGAGATAGGATTCGATGAGACAGGACGGTGGTTGATACCTGTGTGTGGAGGTCTCTGATGAGACGTGGACGTGGGATATTGATCCTCAGTCTGCGGCCAGCAAGGGAGGATTCCCCATAAGTCTGAGTCGAGTGACGTGAGGACCGAAGGGAGATCTTGTCATGTGGTTTCGCCGTGCTCCCCTAAGAGGGTAGAGTTGGCGTGAGGTTCGAGATTGGAGGTGGTGGTGGTCTGTGCGAGTGTCAGCGGATGGCCTGTTGTGTGTTGGATCGTGCCTACTGGGCCGGTGGGGGTTTCTCGTTGACGAGTGTCTGGTGACCAGCGGATGGTCTTTTACAGACAAAAGATGCTGGTGGTTGTGCAACGAGAACGGCGAGAGCCGTGTGCATATGAGGCCGTTGGTTGCCATTTCTGAGGTGTGTTTTCCCAGATGGGATCTGAGCTTTGTCGAAGTTGGAGTTTTGACAAAGTTGGTCCCGTGCTGTCGTTGGCATTTGGCTTGCCTGGGGTGAGCTGGTGGAAGCTTAGTGATTGGTTGCCCCTGGTGCAGGGTGTGAGATCGGTCAGCGGGTTGAGAAGCTGGCGTTTGGTTGGTCCGCCGAGCATGGGCGTTGACCGGTGGATTGGTTCTTGGGGCGAGGATTGCGTTCCCTCGGTGATCGAGAGGGTGGCAGCGATGTCGTGAGTGGTTTCCGTTGTGTCTGAGGTGATACCAGACTTGTGCCCTTGTGTTATGCCTGCTCTGGTGGCCGGTGTGTGTGCGGTGCGCAGAGCGTGGCGTCGTTCGTGATTATGGTCTGGCCGTAACCCTCATGATTGTGGTTTTGTGAGAAATGAGGTTTTTCTTGAGCTGGGGCCCTGGCAGCGTTGCCAGTTGGCCGAAGCGTTCTTCCCCTGTGGCTCGGTGCTAGTCTCGAATTTCGAGGACGAAATTTCTTTAAGGGGGGAGGGCTGTGATGCCCTGGATTTTTTGGACCCTTGTTCGTGAGTCCCGGATCTAGTTTCTTGGAGTGTCTGACTCCGTTGTGTCTGAAATTTCGTTTTGGACATCTTTTGTGTTCGGATCGGCGCGATCCGGAGTTGTTGCAGAGGCCCGGAAGCGTTCCGCTGCTTTTCCGCGTGTGTTTTCCGATTCCTGGTGTGTGTTTCGGTAATTCCTTCGGAACATCGTTGCAGGTGAACCGGGCCGTTCACCAGGGCGCGAGTGGTACCGTTGCGATCGGTGCGTTCCGAGGATCGCGGAAACGTGGTTTTCTATTTTTCGGTATTTTTAGAGAATTTCTGGATTTTCTATATTAACCTCCTTTTCTCTCTCCCCATCTCTCATTTCTCTCTTCCCTCCCTCTCTCTTCTCTCACATTCTCTCCTCTCCCCCTCTCACTCCGGGCGGCCGACGGAGGCAGTGAGGGCGGGGCGGCGTGGCTCGTGGGATGTGGAGCGACGGGCACGGGACGAGGATCGCGATGGTGGAGGCGGTTCGTGGGATCGTGAACCGGCGAGGGTTTAAATGGCGTTTCTTCGTGGATTGGCATCCACGGTGCGTCGAATCTTCGGTGGAGGTAGGGAGATGGACCCTCAACCCGCGTGCCTCATTTCCCGTGAGTTTTGTAGGCCGTGGTGAGCCGAGCGAGCTAAACGGGGCAATTTCAAGAAAAAGCATGTTTTTGGGGTGTGAGCCGGATCTTCCGTTTTACCGTGTTGTTGGGCGATCCAGGGGTTTAGATGCATGCCTAGGGGCTTGGGGAATGTTTTCCCTTTTGTTTCCCCTTCACCTGGGAGTGAACGGGGCGTGGAATGGTTTTTCCCCCGATTTCCACCGTTTTCCGGCGCGGACTGAGAACGTGCTAGCCTCGGCTAGCGCGTTCTTGATGGTCACGCTGCCCCGATGGGGCGCGTTCATCGGAGAAGATGAATAGTAAGGCGGTTGCTGTCGCGCTATGGGGTCCTAGCGCGTTCGTCTTGTTCGTGCTAGGGGTCCCTAGCGTGTTCTGTTTTGTCACGCTAGGTGACCCTAGCATTATTTGTGCAATCGCGCTGTGGGCCTATAGCGCGATGCGATCTGACTTGTCGTGCTATAGGTGTATAGCGCGTTCTGTTTGAACACGCTATGGACCTATAGCGCATTCATGGAGGTGAGCAGCCGAGCTACCCGGGGCGGGTTGTTTACGGCTGATCGTGCTCCCCTTGGGCCATGTGTGTCTCGGACACCCCGTGGGTTTCGTGTCCGTATTTAGGGGTGTCTGGAGGTGATGTGTTTCCTCGATAAGCATGCCCGTGGGCTTGGTGGGTCCGGGTGACCCCAGGCATTTCAGGTTTCCGTATTCTCGCTCGATCGAGTCACCGTGTATCTGTGTGTGTGCGGTGGAGTTCTCCCGCATGTCGTGAGTCTTCCTGGAAGATGATCCCCGAGTGGGTCATGTGTTTGGCTGTGGGCGGTGGGTCCATTTTTTCTCCGACCGTGGTCACCGTGCGATGGTGCTGGTACGTGGGACGGTCCCCGTACTTCGTCAGGTTCGGACGTTGTTTTCCTTTGTCTTGAGAGTCTACTCTCTCAGTGATCCTCCACTAGTCGTAGCTTCCTGCGCACGCGTGTGCGGACCCACCTGGGAGTGGTGGAGAGCGCGACCCAGTGAGACACAATTTTTAGGCTGGTTTCCATCGGCCCCTTGCCTTTGCCACCAGAGTCCGGTGGGGGGGAAAACCAGCTAGAGGACCCGACCTAGAGCAGATGGTCTGTGTGTGCACACGTAGTTGGGGGCTTAGGACACGCGCTGACGAGCGTGACCCCAGCTAGTCCTTGTTGCGGTACTGGTTACTGTGTGTGTCTGAGTCTCACGCCTAGGGCGTCGTATCTAGACACTTGTGACGCGGTGTAAGACGTCAGGGGACGCATCCGGTCGTTCTTCTAGTGGGAGGTACTCCTGTTCTGGACAGAGAGTGACAGACTGTCAGTCGCGTGACTTCGACCTTCGGGTTTTTTTTGGTCGTGTTAACCGTTGAGTTTCGGTTGTCTCGCCATGGCACGTGTGTCGATTTTTGTACCATGTGACTGGTTCTAGTGTAGTTTGGTAGCCCTTGGCCGTGAGTCTGGGCTGTGTTCTGGTACAGTAGCAGTAGCTGTAGTGCCGAGGTTTTACCGGCCACCGTAGTTACTTTCCTGCTTTCGTAGTTACTTCTTTCCGTTGCTGTCTTGCGAGCGTAGCTTTCCTTCTACCGTTGTTTCTCAGTTGGGGTTCCGCGGGATCCCTACTGGGCCAGTGACAGGAGGCTCACCCCTGCGTTTCAGGTGCGACGGTTCTGCCTCGAGGTTCAAGGGTGCTGTGCGGAGGTTCTTAGTTGCCAGCTTGCCGGGCCGAGTGTTCACTTGGCACGTGGTACGTTTTACTGCTTTAGACTATACTTTCTATTGGACTGGACTCTGTTGTAGTTGTTTATTTAATTCTGTTAATTGTTTAATTGTCCTGCTTTATTTCCTATTTCTTTGTACCTCCACACTCCTTTTTAGCCCTTCCGAGCCCTCCCGGCTCGTGGGCGGCGGTCCAAGCCTCGGGTTATCGGGCCTTCCCGGTAACCGGATTCTCGGGTCGTCACACTAAGGCCGGATGGGTGAAGCAATGACTAGTGGGTTGGTCGAAACTTCGGGCCAACGAATGCGTCAACTTCCATTGCGTGTCTAATCCCATAATAAGGTCATCCAATGTACCAACATGGTGACTAGACCGAAAGGTAGTGTGGAAGGAGTTGACGGGCACAAATTGTAAGGTGGGGTCCATAGAAGGGTAAGGACGTGGGACCAAGCCATCTTCGAGCCAACTAAGAAGCGGCTCGACTATGTATAGCGTACCCATTAGAAACACGGTTGGCTCGGTTTGAGGTGGCTCCCAATATGATGGCTTCGGATGAGGAACGGAAGGTAAGGGTGGTAACGGAGCACTCATGGGTGGTGAAGGCAATGGGGTAGGTAGTCCGATCGGCTCGGGACTCGGTTGGGAGGTAGATGTTTGCCGAAGGGCAGCTAGGGCAGCATCGGCTCGCAGTAGGTCGTCATTAAATTGAGACTCAAATGGCTCGACCTCCAGAGCGACCTTATAGGACTGCGCCAGAGAGAATACATCGTGGCCAAGACATTGGATTCGAAAGTAAAGCCGCAAACCTCTCCGAAACTGAAAGGTAGTCGTGGTGTTCTCCTCTCCAACTCCATATTCCAATCGGTACTTATCATAGTCCCGAATGTACTCGGACATGGACCTATCACCTTGGACGGGTCGGCATGGGTTGGCCATAGGTGCCAAAAAGATGGGAATGGATCCCTAGGAGTGGATATGCAGGGCCATTTGGACAAGACACTAGACCAACCACGTAGGGTTGGGATGCATGCACACTAAGGACAAGACACCAAGACTTGGTACGTGGTGGAGTTAATATATCCGAAGATCACTCGCGCAAGTGTGCGGCCTTCCCGATAGGCGTAGTCTAACGTTTGGACAACACATTTTTATATACCGGGTTATTGGGATGAAATGCAACCTAGACCGACTTAGACGATGACTAGACGTAAATGACACTCTATTTTTTTTTGATTTTAGACACAAGGACTACCCTAGACTCAACCTCGCTCTGATACCAAATTGATGCGGGACGGACCACGGACTCGACTCCAAATGGATATGCGATCCTCGGACTCTAAACAAGCTCGCGATCGTCCCTTTTCGAGGGAAGCGTCGGACGTGTGCGGTTGAGAAATCGGCAAGAGCTAGGGTGGTCAACCCACAATTTTGTGCCCGGATCGGGTCACGAGACGGTATCTCTCTCTCTCTCACAGCAGCGATGATATAAAAGTAAAGAGGGCTATGATCCTAGCATGCTCTCTAGCAGCGGCATATAAAGCATATACGAATAAAGCAAAATGCCGAGTCAAGGGAGCGAACATGATACCTCCACGCTCTCGGCGTGAGGAAGACGACCCCGGCCGAATCGGTACTCCCGGAATAACAAGTAATTAATTTATAGCGATGAATATGACTGCCCACTCCACGCAGGGAGGTAAAGGGCGACACAATGGGTCCCGGGAGTAACGGGTTCGGGTTGATGGACAGCGTCTTGTGTAGCTTCGGCGGCACTCGTACTTGCGACCGTGGGACCCACGTGCTGGTCAGTCGGGCCGTGTGGGACCGGGGTGGCACCACTGTGGTGGGGACGCCTGGAGGGGCGCTCCCTAGGATGGTGGTGTGCTGGTTCGCCGGTTGGAGGCCGGGCGGCTCCGATCTCCACTCGCCGGAGTTGCTGGCCACGAATCTGCAGTTCTATTTTACAGCGCATGACCTGGCGAGATCTGCTGCTGTGGTCACTCTTGACGTCGGATCGACGCACAACAGGTATTGATGGAAAGCGGACTTGAAATCCTTCGATCTATGGCCGGAGAAAGAAATTTGAATTTTCCGTTGATAGCCTTTAACGAATTTTCAAGCTGCTGGCTCACAGGATCTGAAAACTCAGGGCAGAACTAAGTTTTCCTAAGAGTTGACGTTGACTGCGATGTAGACCTTCGTCTCAGAAAATGCGTTCTTCATGAAAGTTGTGGAGGCCAAAGAGAGGAAAATGGGTATATATCTTATGAAAGGTTTGGTGAAAGTTTCGATTTTGTGTGGATTTTATACTGACCCTGGGTCGGATCTAGACAGCAGGGACTGAATAGATTTTGTGAGAAAGACCGAATTTTTAAAAATAGGTAGAGGGCTTTTGAAATTCGAAAAAAAATTGTGGATGGAGGGGATGGTAGAAAGAACCTACAATAAATTTTGGGATTCCACAAAAAATTAAAAAGGGTGTCGAAAGGTGGAAGAACTGAACTTCTGACACACAGATCTGAAAAGGGACAGATCAGGAAGATAGAAAGACACAAAAATAGAAAAGTATAAAACGAACTCTGAATGACGTGAATGTTTTACTGGTGGTTGGGAATCAAGAGAGGAACCAACCCTAAAAATCTCAACTCCATATGAGGTTCGAGTTGAGAGTTAAAATTCCCGGAGTGGGACTCTATCCAGCCAAACAGACCCTTGGACAGAACTTCAGAAGCGGCTTCGCGGTGGCTCGATGGCGGCACGAACGGCGGCGACGGCGGCACAGAATGAAATCAGAGGTGGAGGGGCTAAGATTAAAGGGCTCACAACCCTGAAATGCAGAGGAAAGAAGGAGGTTCTAGAGGGGGAGAGCTAGGGGGCGCACCAGGCTCCTGACACATTCATCAAATTTTCTTCTCATTAATTCTACCAAATGGAAATTACGTGTCTTATATAATAAATGGAAAATGACCACTAATGCCCTCAGATCTAGGTTTGGGAGGGGTATACAAGGTTTAGAACTAATTAGTTCTAATAGCATATTTTATAAAAATATAAATGGAGGGGGGCGCCCCCTTGACCAAGGGGACATGGGTAGGTAAAGGTTAGGTGGCATCCTTTGAAATTTTAATCCATTTGTCTCCCATGTGTCCAATTGACCTTCTAGATGCCACCTAGGACTTTGACCATCCCCACATGGACCCAAATGGTGCCACATGGACCAATGAGGAAGGAGTGAGGGCCCCCTTGCTGGTCCTACTATCATTTTGCACAAAAACCCAGTAAGACTCATAATTGTGTACCCATATAACACAAGGGTATATATACAAATATAAAAGGATATAAATGCAAACAAAATATGAGTGGTCTTACTTCGATGTCCCCATCAGAGGGAGGTTTTGAAGTATATACAGAAGCCTCGGGTATTGGCTTAGGCTATGCGTTGATGCAGCATGGCAAAGTAATAGCCTATTCATTTAGACAGTTAAGGAAGCATGAAGAGAACTACCGTGTCCATGACTTAGAGCTTGCTGCAGTGGTGTTTGCCTTAATGATTTGGAGGCACTATTTATATGGAGAGACTTTTGTTGTATTTTCTGATCATAAGAGCTTGAAGTATTTGTTCTCCCAAAAAGAGCTTAACATGAGGTAGAGAAGATGGCTCCAGTATTTAAAGGATTTCGACTTCTCCATTGAATATCACCCTGGGAAAGGAAATGTAGTGGCTGATGCTTTGAGTAGGAAGCTGATAGCTAAGTTGTCAAGCCTTATGTTGCAACAGTGGAGGATGCTGGAATAGTTAGCAGGCTTAGACCTTAATGTTGGTAAGGAGGAGGTGTTGACTGAGATTAAGACCTTGCAAGATAGTGACCATGTCACGCCCCAACGGGAAAAATCGGAATGCAGAAGTTATAACATTCATGTCAATCAGAGCATTCATTGCCACAAGAGACCAAATATTAAGAGGCCAAATAATCACATTCACAAACTAAACTTTATTGATAATAAAAATGAAATGTGCTTATTGCAACGACATCTCATGCAGTTTACTTACTATTACGATGACTAAAAGAAAAGAAAATTACATAGATCCTGAGTCGACACGACTCGACATTTAACTAGACTAAGACTTATAACACAACTAAAAGGCTCGCTCCATGCTTACTCATTCCCATCCCCATTGGTTTGCAAATCTTCATCCGTGGTACCTAAAAAGGATTGGAAAATTGGGTAAGCGAGAGCTCAGTAGATTTTATATCTCTATCATCAGGCAAAGTTTAAATGATTAATCATTTCATCATGTATGACAATGTGATAAAGAATCAAAATAACCATATAACATGTAATAAATGACAATAAAAGAAGGAAAAGATATATGGTAATGAAGAATAATCGCAAGTGTAACAAGAGTAAAGTCTCATGTGAAATTGGCCATGTCAAGCACGCACGTCGTGTCATGCAAGAAGGTTCAAGTAATGGAGTGGAGTAGAATGCCTTAGATTATCATGCTAGTCATGCACTGCGGTGCAATGTCACACCTTGTCATTACAAACTCCCCAGGACACAAGTACATTCGGGCACTCCTCCCAGGACCAAACCAGGCCCTTATGATGCATTGGCATTGAAAACTGGGATCATAGATCCCAATCTAGACATTCACCTGTATAATGGCCAAGTGTTCCAAGGCTAAGCTCACAAAAATCTACATTCCTAAGAGCATGATTTCTTTGGAGAGAAGAGAAGGAAGGGCTTAATAAGCCAGAAATATAGCCTTAGAGAACACCACAATCAATTAGCTTCATCACAAAACACGAAGAAATTCTATCAATAACTGCTTGCGATCAATAGAAATGGCAAAGGGAAACTGAGGGTTGGACACGAGGCTGCTACTAGAAGACTCACAAAAAGGTCAAAACGGTCTATCGTTGGATCGCATGGACTAGTTAGCGATCTAGGGCATGACCGCATTCGGCCCCAGACAGAAAGGCCATACGAACTTGGTCCGCCCATCATGAAATCACGAGTCGATCGATACAGGCTTGAGGGTACAGCCTTCCCGACATCCTAGTGAGAATCCCAGGCTCGCGGGGTCTTACGGAGGCCTTGTAATAGTTGTCTTAGTCTAACGAAAGGAATATCTGGTGGAGAGTCCCAACTATTACAAGATTAAGGCCTAGAAATCACGGAAAACATGAACGGTGCAGTCAGTCAGTACCATCGGAGTACCATGACTATCAAACATGACTTTATGAACAATTTTCAGAAATATATAAGTGACAAAAATTATTTATATTAACCAAAACTTGGTTAATCTACACATGTTTCACATGATATCTTAAGTATGATAATCAAGAAAGAAATAATCATAAGTATGATAAGATTTAATTCTAATTCTTATTATTCCAAGTTAACAGTACGTTCATGCATCATTATTAGTCAAATAAACATGCTACGCACTGCTAAGTAATCAGTTAAATGCAGAAAACAACCTTTGCTTTTACTGTATGAGGTTAGAAAACGGTCAAGAGGGAGACCGCTACATGAAACAAACGGTCAAGGAAAGGACCGCTTCATTAATAATAAAAATAATTTTTTTTTGAAAAATTGAACATCAGACGGTCTATCGCGGGACCGTTTCTTCGCCAAGCGGTTGCTGATACGACCATTTCATATACCGAGTTCCGCCGACGGCGAATCCCGACGGTTTTTTAAGTAAAACCTCGAATACGAGCGATACAATAGATGAAATTTGGGTAAACTATGATCATTTGAAAGAGCTTTCAGAGTAGAATTGCATGGCATACTTTAATTAGAATCTAAATAAGGCGATCATGATCTTAAATAGAAGTAACTAAGAATGAAGAATATGGATACCTTTGGTTAAAATGACGAATTCGAACGATATGGTCAATATAAATTGGGCAAAATAAGTTCAATAGAAAGCTTACTTCGAGATCTACAAGATGGCATGTTTTGATTGACGTTTAGCCTGAGATAAACCTACCTTTAGTCGATGAAAGGAGGAAGAGACAAAGGTCACCGAAACCCTAAAACACCCTGCCATCGGAACGCCCTAATTCGCCAAGGTCTGGCCACGATCGATCACGCCGCCTGCCACACGATCAAATGAGGGTCACCAGTGGTTGAAGCCCTCTGTTGGGTTCGGTGCAAGTATTCAGAGGGGGGGGGGGTGAATGAATATAGCCTATAAAAACTTTCACCCAATATAAAATTTCGCTCAATTAGAATTTCGCTCACTCAATAGATTAAACACTTAGATAAAATCTGATCAAATCATCTAATGAACCTGTGATCAAACACTTGGAGCGCCCCTATGCAAACATCTAGCGGAAGCAAACCATAAGCAATCAAACCAAAATGCAAGAGGGGTTTTTAGGTGGTTCGGTCCTGCAGACCTACATCCACCCCACACTCAACCCGAGTGTGGCTTCCTGTTGACTCACAGCTTGAACAGCTGGGCATCACAGCTTGCCTCCGCTGGGCAATACAGCTTAGCCATCGCTGACTCACAGCTTGAACCCGCTGGGGATTACAGCTTAACCCGTCCGAGACCAAGTCTCGCAAGCTGAGGATTACAGCTTTACCTGTCCAGTGGAGACCTCCACTGCATCTGCTGACAAACAGCATGATAAGAAAGTATAAAAAGAAAACAAGAAAAGATGGAAACACAGCAACTAAAGGCTGAACAATGAAGCACGAAATTTAGCTCTAACAATGAGCAACCTCAGATCTAGTTTTGAACCAAAGATCTGAGGAACGAACTCCTTCTCTTCCTCTCTCTCTCTCTTCTTCTTCTTCACACTCTGCTCGAGCTCTCTATCTCTTTCTCCTTCTTCTTTCTCTTCTTCTTCTGCTCTTCTTTCACTCTCTACTCTTCTCTTCTTTTCTTCTCTCTCTGTCTGGATCGTGGAAGCTCTCTCTTCTTTTTTTCCCTTTTTCTTCTCTCAGCTTCTGCTCTCTGCTTTTTCTTCTCTTCTTCTGCTCCCAGGCTTCGATCACGATCAGCCTCCATCTGAAGATGAAGGCTCCAATATATACCAGCAGCAGTAGGGAGATAGGGCGTATGCTTCCCACGCCTTCCATCCAGAAGATTCCTCCTCGGATCACGTGCTCAGCACCCACCTCGGATCACGTGTCAGGTGCCATATTCAGGTCATGTGCCCATTCATCAGTACGCTTAGCAACTGGAGTTAGATGGCGTCAACCCACTTGCTCCAAGGAGTTGACGCAACTTTCAGAGATCTTCAACCTATGAAACTCAAGTCTGCTGCATTGACTCCATCAGTTTGCTGCGTTGACACATTGATACGTTCCAGCGAACAAATAGCCTAGCCTTTTTAACTGTTGCGTCGACGGTTCCAACCCGTGGCGTTGACGCATTGATGCGTTCCAGTGAGCAACCAGCCTAGCCTTTTTAACTGTTGCGTCGACGCTGCTCCACTGCTGCGTTGACGCGTAGGTGATCCAGTGATCAGGTCTTCAGCAGATAGATGTGCTGCGTTGACGCTCTCAGCATGCTGCGTTGACGCATGGAGCTGCAGCGTCGATGCTGCCAATGTACTCCAGAGGCTGCAATAAGGGATACTTGAACTGCTGTGTCCATGTGTCAGCATTTCAGCCTCTTGGATCACGTGCCAAGTCTTGATGGCCTGAATCATCTGCAGACAGACAGAGGAAAATGAACTTAGTTCAGACGAATGTATATACTTAAGCAGAGCTGCCAGTGTATGGACTTGAACAGTGCAGCGAGTGTACAGACTTGGTAAAACAAGGTCCAGTGTATAGACTTGGTAAAGTGAAGTCCAGTGTATAGACTTCAGTTAAGTTCAGGCCTCTAACAACGAGTGTATAGACTTGGGCCTAACAATTGAATGTATAGGGTTGAAGACCTAACAATCGAGTGTATAGACTCAAGGTTTAACAACCGAATGTATAGAGTTGAAGCCTGACAACCCAATGTGTAGACTCTTCAATCGACAGGCTTTGAAGCACAAAGGCAATGTACAGACTTTGCCTTAAAACGAATGTAAAGACTTAGAGTCAAAGAGGCATTGTGTAGACTTTGAACCAGTGTACAGACTTGTTGAGGCTCAAGCGGTGTACAGACTTCGAACTTCCACTGTGGATGTACAGACTTGAAGATCCACTGTGGATGTATAGACTTGGAGAACCTGAATCAATGTGCATACTTGGAACGCCTGAATCCCAGTGTCCAGACTTGGAATCAATGAAGGCGTTGGCTGTACAGACTTGGCCAAACAATCCGATGTAGAGACTTGAGGCATGGAGGCCAATGTACAGACTTTGAAAGTTAAGACCATTATACAGACTTCACCTCGTGCTAGCTACCGTGAAGGAATGTATAGACTTAACAGTCTCCCTGGCTGTACAGACTTGACCAAAGCACAGGCAATCGGATGTACAGACTTTAGAGGATGCAGACTCTGTATAGACTTCAACTCAAACAATCAATGTTCTGATGGGTCGACGCATCAGCAAGGGTGGGTCGACCCACTACTGTTCAGACTGTAGATACATGCAGAGACATGATATCTGACAGAATGCAATGAATATATATAAAGAACAAATGCCATCAATGCTAAACATCATCATTCATGTTGCTATCATATGCAGAATGCTCAAGAATAAGAATGCACAGAAATACACTTTGTTTATTGCAATCATCAAAACACAATAACATTGCTATCATCAAAATACAATATCAAATGCACTCAAATGCACTCACTGTCTTGCTATCATCAAAACCAAATAGCATTGCTATCATCAAAGCAACATAGCACATGCTTGTGCCTAAGAGGCACAACATTCTCCCCCTTTTTGATGATGACAACACAATGTGACAGTGAGTCACACACAAGATTTTCTCCCCCTTTGACATGATCAAAAAGAGAAAAACAGTAAAAATAAGAGTGCAAAGTGCATTATGCATGCCAATTCCTCTAGAACATTCTCCCCCTGAATGTAAGACTCCCATGAATTATTTCTCCCCCTAAATAATAGCTCCCCCTTTGAGAAGGAATATGAACAGATAAACAAGGAAGAGAAGGTAGGAGGGTCACTTGACAACCGCTGAATCATAGGTTCAGAAAGGAGGCATGATTATAAACAACTGTTAAAGTATAAGAATCAGCAACATACAATTTTCAAACATTCAGGTTTAACAGTGATAAATCTAAAGTAAAACACCTGACCCCTGAAAAAGAGTTTATAGACTCCATTTATAGCAATGAATCTAGGGCACATGGTATTAATAGATAACCCAGAAATAATACCCTTTTGTGATTAAACAAGAAAATTCAAGAGAGGCAACTTGAACATGTATTGATAAAAATAATTTTCACTCGTTGACTTTTGATTTTTCGAAAGGTTGCAGCAGTTTGATTTTCACTTTTGAATTTTTCAGAACCTGAACTAAGTAAATAGATCAGTGGCATTTATGCTGTTGACATTAGGTGTACACCTTGATCAGAGGCAGGTACCCCCAGTTACTAGGCATAAACTACTAGACCTATTTCAGATCAAAACCCACAAAGAATAGTCTTCACTTTTGACATTAAGGGTACACCTTTATTAGAGGCCAGTACCCCCAGTTACTTGGTGAGAACTTCCCCTATAGATTTGACCCTTTGAACAGAGATATTATGAAGCACTTCATGACTATGAGTTCTCCTGCTTCATTGGAGGAGATCACAATTTCTCAGTGTAATTCAGCCATTGCTCTGTCACTATGTTCAGTTCATAGCATTTATAATATTATTTACTGCTGCCCTTATCTCTTTTAGAGTGATTGTTTGAAAAACAGTACACACTCTTATTCAACTTTTCTAGAAATTTTCAGATCAACACATTAGGCATTACAAAAACTTTTTATAATCTTACCATGAGACAAAGATTAAGAGCTATAAAAGTTTTCCTTTTATCTCAGATTCTGAAGGCAGACATTTGACTCTTCAATTTATAAAGGTTAAACCTTTAGTTCTTTTCAATTTGTGAGAGTGATTCTTATAAAAGAACTGATGTGACACAACCTCGGACTTAAGCAAGCAATCACAAATAGCATTCATATGGGCCTTAATGGGCCACCGCTCTTTCGTCGCACTCTATACCCGGAGTGACTTGGCGATGCCAAGTGTGAAGTATGGGAATGGGCCCTTGCTGGTAGAGGGCCAGCAAGGCCAAGGTTTGACTCCCAAAGGTTGGATGCCCAATTCAATTGGGGCTGACAAAGTGCGCAAAGGCACCGGTTCACACTACCCCACGGCGGTCACTCTGAGTCATGGACTTGAGGATCGGGCGCTCCGTCACAAATTCAGCGGCGCATGAAGCAAGTATTGAAAGAGCAACACTAATGAGCAAGGAAGAGGCACTTACTCGACCGGTTTGAAGAAACCGGTCCTGGTCGGAGACGAGGGCGAGCGGGGAGGCGGTGGTTCCCCACACGCCGCGGCAGTGTCGCTTGACCTGCCCAAATAGATACAACACTACACCTCACGCAGGAGGGGGATCTTGGGGCAGGGGTTAAGGTATTACATTCAAAACTACCACCGCGCAGGGTGGGGCCTTCAGCCGGCCAAGCGGGGAGGGGATGACGGACCGAAACAAAAAGAAAGGGAAACTAGGGAAATTACAGCTGCAGTCTGGAATTCTGGATAGGAAACCGCTGTGATGGCTGTCCCGGGCTCGTCCGGACTCCAAATTGAGCGAAACCACCTCCTAAAGCTTCCTGACTTGAAGGGGTTGACTCCAGAATTTTTGGGGATGCTCAGTGGGTCGGAGGTGGCAGCACCAGCAACTGGAAGGAGACCTCTCTGTCTGGCCGCAGGCTCTATCTGGACTGGAACAGCAGGTTGCAGAGATCACCGTGCGCCCTCCCGAGCTCCGAACAGCACGAAACTGGCGGCGACGTCTTCGTAGTCGAAGTAGCTTTCAGCAGGAGGTGACGGGGCTGCAATCAGAGGTCAGGGGCGGTCGGTGTACCCTGAAGAGTGGGTACTGGTCGGAGCAGACTGCAGAAGGCAGGACTGGAGAGCTTGGGGGAGAAAATTTGTAACTCCGTCCTCCGGCAGCCGAACGAGGTTCCGTTTCTTGATCCGGAACGAAGACTGGAGGAGGAAGATATTTGTAGAAGAGCTTCAGGGCTGAATCTGTCGAGGGTCTCCGTGGTGGAGCCTCCAAGCGGGTTCTGGTCATCTGCAGAGATAGCACTGCGCGACTGTGGGAAATTGGCTCCCCGGGACAGCTCCGACCTTGGATGGGGTTGCTTCCACCTCGCCTGCAAAGTAGACTGGAAGGCCTTTCCAGAAATGTAGGCCACGCCTTCAGGAACACCAGGATGAAGCCGTGGGAAACACTGCAACTTGGGACTGATCTGCAGGTCTGCACAGCTCCGACCTGCAATAGAGATGAGGGGAAGGGGGGGTTTCTTTGGTAGAGGGATGTGATGGGGGCGACCAATGGAGAGTGGGAGCTCTTGTGGAGTGGTGGAGAAGACTAATGGTGAAGGGGAATGAGGAGGAAGAGGACTGGGGGCGCAAAGGACAGCAAGTGGTGGAGGGAGGTGAGAGTGGGAGAGAGGTTATGGGGTAGTGAATGGGGCGAACTTGACCAAAGGGGGGGGGGTAGGATGAAGGGGGCGGCCTATGCAGGTGGAGGGAAGGGAATTTCAAATTTGAATTGGCCTAGGAAGGTGGAGGATTGTGTGGGAACTAGTGGGATTGCATTGGGAGGGAGGAGATTGTATTGGAAGTGGAGAAGATGCCACCTAGGGACAATGGGAGTGGAGTAATGGCAACTTGGGGAAGTGGAGGGGTATTAAATGAGGTGGGTAGCTAGTGGAGGTGGTTGGGGAGGGGAGGAGAGAGAAGAAAATTCGAAATTGGGGTTGGAGGAGAGAGAAAGAGGGGTGAAATAGAGAGATTAAGAGGGGAATGGGTGGGGAATCTCTCCCCTAGGGTCTCTCACCCAAAAACTAGAGGAATCACTCCAATTTGAACTCAAAGGGCAAGTTTAACTCATTCATTCATTCATTAACTTCAAATGAGGGGGAGTGGGGTCCTATTTATAGGCAACCCACTCTTTACAATAAGTCCCTGACAAAATAAGCAACTACAAATAACCAAGGGGGTGGGGGCACCAATGGGCCTAGCCCAACGAATTGGGCCCAATAGCCTCATTAGACAGCATGATGATACAAAAACATAGGAGAATAAGTGCTAGACCTAGGGAAATGACTCAAATAAAATGAAAATACATCAAAATGACACAAAGGAAAGCTACTAAATGGATAAGGGGCCTTAATAGAGTGAGGCCCAAACTCAACCAGCTCCCGAATGTGAAGAAGTGGACCCGAGCCAAAGGGAATCGTGGGTGATGCCTCCATCAAATCCCCTGGGCCGCGAAGAGCTCGACTCCGTCGAGTAAGGATCCATCCGGCTAAGGTACCGCTCGAGGAGGTCCGGATCCAATCGCTGGAGGTCCTCCCGACTCACCCATGAGTCTTCCGACGGAGGCCGATCCTTCCACCTGACGAGATAGCGCTCATATACTTTGCTCCGGGTGGTAGTGACCTGCTCATCCAATATTCGTTCAATGCGATCGCGCTGAGCTCTCTTGGCTAGTGGACTCTCCTCACGGGTGGGTACTCTCTCAAAGGAAGAAGTAGGCTCAATCTCCTCACTAGGTCCCACCGTGGGGCCCTTGTATGGCACTAAGTCGGCGACATTGAATGTAGGACTTACCCCATAATCCTCAGGGAGATCTAACTCATAAGCATTCGCACCAATGCGCCTCAAGACCTGGAAGGGCCCAGTCCCACGTGGCCTCAACTTGGAGTTGGCTCCTGGGAGAGCCTCTCCGTCCTTACCATCACAAAGTCACCCACTTGGAACTCTAAGTGACGCCGGTGAGAGTCGGCCAACCTTTTATAAGCCTCATTTTTCATGCTAATGTGCTTGCGAATTTCCTCATGCAATTCCCTAATATGTTGTGCAAAAGACTCGGCAGAAATGGACACTCTAGCATGCTGGGGAAGGGGAATGAGGTCGGATGGCTTTCTTGGTTTGTACCCATGCACGGCTTCAAATGGACTCATCCCTATCGACTTATTGACGGAATTGTTGTATGCAAACTCAGCCTGTGGTAAGATGAGATCCCAATTTCCTGGCCGATCCTCAACAAGACTCCTAAGGAGGTTCCCTAGACTCCGGTTGACCACTTCAGTTTGGCCATCCGTTTGGGGGTGGTAGGCAGTGGAGAATTTGAGGAGGGTACCCATCATGTGCCAAAGAGTCTTCCAAAAATAGCTAGTGAATTTGACATCCCTGTCGGAGACTATGGTCTTGGGCAGCCCATGGAGGCGGACTACCTCATCAAAGAATAATCGGGCTACATGGGAGGCATCGGATGTTTTGGAGCATGGGATGAAGTGGGCCATTTTGGAAAATCTATCAACCACCACATAGATGGAGTCATGCTTCCTAGAGGTCTTGGGTAAGCCTAGCACAAAGTCCATGCTCAAATCTTGCCATGGTCGGTCGGGGATGGGAAGTGGGGTGTATAGGCCGGTGTTTTGCTTCACCTGCTTGGCCGAAGCACACGTGCGACATTGACCCACTATTTTGCCTACATCTCTCTTGAGGCTCGGCCAATAAAATTGACCCTCAACTAAGGCAATGGTTTTGTGGACCCCAAAATGACCGGCTAACCCTCCGGCATGTAATTCCCAAACCAAGAAATCTCGAAGAGAGGTCCGGGGAATGCAAAGCCTTGTCCCCTTGAAGAGGAACCCATCCTCTAAAATAAATCCCTCATGCTCCTTGCTAGAATGAGTGGTCAAGTTGGCATAGATTTGCCCAAAGTCGGGGCAACCAGGGTACTCGTCCTTGACCTTATCAAAACCAATCACTTCCACTTGGATAGTGGATAACAAGGACATCTTCCTACTAAGGGCATCCGCGGCCTTATTCTCACTCCCGGCCTTGTGTTTGATGACAAAGGTGTAGGATTGGATGAACTCAACCCATCGGGCATGTCGGGCATTCAACTTCTGTTGGGAATTGAGGTATTTGAGGGCCTCATGGTCGGAAAAGATGACAAACTCTTTGGGAAGCAAGTAATGTCTCCAGTGTCGGAGGGATTGGACCACGGCATAGAACTCCTTGTCATAGGTGGAGTATCTAGTCCTAGCATCACATAGCTTCTCACTAAAGTAGGCGACCGGGTGTCCCTCTTGACTAAGAATCCCTCCTATCCCTGTCCCGGATGCATCACAAGTGACCTCAAAAACTTTGGAGAAATCGGGAAGGCATAGGACCGGGGCTTGGGTCAACTTTTCCTTAAGCTCAAGGAAGGCCTTAGAGGCGGCTTTGGTCCAAACAAAGGTTCCCTTCTTGAGACAATCAGTTATTGGGCCGGTGATAGTGCTAAACCCTCGAATGAATCTCCTATAGAATGTGGCCAACCCATGAAAACTCCTAACCTCATGAAGAGTGTGGGGCTCCGGCCAATCAAGAATAGCTTGGACCTTGTCGGGGTCCATGGAGACTCCTTTGGTTGACACCACAAATCCTAGGAAGGTGATGGAAGTGGTCATGAAATGACACTTTCCTAGGTTGGCAAATAGGCTTTCTTGCCGGAGGACGGTGCAAACTTTCCTAAGGTGGTCAAGGTGGGCCTCATGGGTTTGGCTATAGATGAGAATATCATCAAAGTATACCACTAGAAAATTCCCAATGAAAGGCCTAAGTACCTCCGTCATAAGACGCATGAAAGTACTTGGGGCATTAGAAAGCCCAAATGGCATGACTAACCACTCAAAGAGACCATCCTTGGTCTTGAAGGCCGTTTTCCACTCATCCCCGGGCCTTACCCTAACTTGGTGGTAGCCACTCTTGAGATCTATCTTAGAGAAGATGGTGGCTCCGGCTAGCATATCCAACATGTCATCAAGCCTAGGGATGGGGAACCTATACTTGACAGTAATCTTGTTAATGGCCCGGCTATCCACACACATCCGCCATGATCCATCTTTCTTGGGGGTAAGGAGGGCCGGGACGGCACATGGACTCTTACTAATGCGGATGAAGCCCTTCCTAATGAGTTCCTCTATTTGCCTCCTAAGTTCGGCATGTTCCGTGGGATTGAGGCGATAATGAGGAAGGTTTGGAAGGGTGGCTCCCGGTACTAGATCGATTGCGTGTTGCACATCACGCATGGGAGGGAGTTGGTCCGGGAGCTCTTCCGGGAACACATCATGGAATTCTTCCAAAAGTTGTTAGATTTCTATGGGATGGGGGTTAGAAGGGGTAGGTTCCCCTAAGCATATGACTACCGCACACAATGGCACCCCTTGAGCAATTTCCTCTTCAAGCTCTTTCCTAGTGATGAGATGAAGACCTTTGGTCAACCCCGTGGTTCTACTTTAGTTTGGGGTTTGGATAAGGGCTTGGGTTGGAGGGGTGGAGTTCCCCGAGACTTGTGGAGTGGTGGGGTGTGATCCTTGAGGGAGAGGGTCCTTCTTGGGCATGGGTCGAGGTGGGGAGGGGTTAAGACGGATAGTCTTACCCTCATGCTCAAAGGTGCATATGTTGCTTCTCCCTAAAATGGTGGCATCCACATCATAGAGCCAAGGTCTTCCTAAAAGGATGCTACCCACTTCCATGGGTATGACGTCACACCATATTTGGCCATGGTAGGAAGAGAAAGTGAGAGGCACTAGGCATTGGGTGTTGACCGGGATGGAGTTGTTGTTGATCCATGAGACCCGGTATGGACTTGGGTGGGGAGTGAGAGTAAGCCCAAGGAGCTTGACGGTGTCGGGTGACACGGCATTAACACAACTACCACTATCCAAGATCACTTTCCTCACATGGTTCTCTATCTTGATAAAGGTGTGGAAGATTGAGGTCCGACGCCAATCCTCTTCTTGAGGTTGGGTGAGGATGCACCTAATGACTCCTAGATGGGAGTTGTTTGAAGGAGTGGAGTGATCTAGACCCGACTCTAGATATTGGGCTTCATACTCCTCTTCCCAATCTAGTGAGGCTTCATGTTCCTCAACGTCATTTTCTTGTTCCTTTTGGGGTTGAACTTCTTCCTCAATAAGCAAACTAGATAACCCCTTAGATGGACATTGTCCAGCAAAATGACCAAACCCTTGACACCTATAGCATTGTTGGTGCCCTCTTCCCGGTGTGGCTCCTACACTTGATCCTTTGGGGTTGTCATCCTTCCGTGGGAGAGGATGACTAGGAACGAGCTTGTTTGGAGTGATGGGTGGGGGAGGATTGTAGGACCTTAAAGGGGCATTCCCACTTGGGCTAGGAGCTCTCATGGGAGTGGGTGGAATGGGACGTGGTCCCAAGTTTTTGGGATCGGTTGGTCGGGGAGTGATAAATCGGGAACTCCTAGAAAACCTTTCCACATCTCTAGCTACTTGGTAAGCTAGCTCAAGGTTGTCAACGTCTCTCATGAATAGTTCCCTCTTGATGTGGCTTTGAAGCCCATTCCTAAAGCGGGATAAGGTGACGTCCGGATCCTCATGGACTCCACACTTTAAAAGATAGGAGTCAAATTTTTCAATGTACTCTACCACGGTCTTCCCTTCTTGGGTGAGGCTTTGCCATTCATCTAGGAGCATTTGGTGGTAGGTTCGGGGGAGGTATTTGTTCCTAAGTTGTTTTTCATATCCGCCCAAGTGTCAATAGGCTCTTCCCGCCTAACCCGTCTTAGACCCTCTTGGTTTAGCCAATAAGTTTTGGCCAACTTAGTGAGATGCATCTTAGCCAATCTAACTCTCCTTTGGTCGGACATGGGGTACCATTCAAAGTATTGGTCCATGGCGGTCTCCCATTCTAGGTAAACACTAGGTTCATGTGAACCATCAAAATTTGGGGCCTCTACCTTGATCATCCTTAAAAGGGGGTCATCCGGATCATCCCGTGGACGCCGGTCATGGTTTTGATGGGGGCGAGGCCTCTCATAATCATAATAATGGTCATGGTCCATATCCTCCCTATAAAATTCAGCATGTGGGTGATGGGCTCTTGGGCCGTTGTTCCTTGGGTGGAACTCATCCCTATGAGGCTCTACATGTGGAGGGTGGACTCTTGGGCCTTGGTTCCTTTGGGGAAAACCATTCCTATGGAACTCACCATGTGGTGGAGGGGCTCTTGGCTCATTGATCCTTGGGTGAGGATCTTCTCTATGAGGCTCATCATGCGGAGGGGGAATTCTAGGCTCATTGTTCCTTGGGCGGAACTCTTGGTCTTCTAACCGAGCAATTCGGTTGGTAATGGACTCTAGTTGGGCAAGGATGGTTGTGAGGGCAGCATCTACCCTATCCATGTGGCCTTGGGGTCCCTCCCTAGGAACATCTTGGTTGAGTTGGTGAGGATTGGGATCCATTGGTGGAGCCGAAGACGATGAACCGGGTTGATAGCTAGCACCACTACGGGTGGACATGCAAGACAAAGGGCCAAAGTGGTTGGACACACTATGCAAAGGTCCTAGGACTTAGACTTGATAGAGACAAGTCAAGGACTTGCTCTGATACCACTTGATGTGACACAACCTCGGACTTAAGCAAGCAATCACAAATAGCATTCATATGGGCCTTAATGGGCCACCGCTCTCCCGTCGCACTCTATACTCGGAGTGACTTGGCGATGCCAAGTGTGAAGTATGGGAATGGGCGCTTGCTGGTAGAGGGCCAGCAAGGCCAAGGTTTGACTCCCAAAGGTTGGATGCCCAATTCAATTGGGGCCGACAAAGTGCGCAAAGGCACGGTTCACACTACCCCACGGCGGTCACTCTAAGTCATGGACTTGAGGATCGGGCGCTCCCTCACAAATTCAGCGGCGCATGAAGCAAGTATTGAAAGAGCAACACTAATGAGCAAGGAAGAGGCACTTACTCAACCGGTTTGAAGAAACTGGTCCCGGTCGGAGACGAGGGCGAGCGGGGAGGCGGTGGTTCCCCACACGCCGCGGCGGTGTCGCTTGACCTGCCCAAATAGATACAACACTACACCTCACGCAGGAGGGGGATCTTGGGGTAGGGGTTAAGGTATTACATTCAAAACTACCACCACGCAGGGTGGGGCCTTCAGCCGGCCAAGCGGGGAGGGGATGACAGACCGAAACAAAAAGAAAGGGAAACTAGGGAAATTGCAGCTGCAGTCTGGAATTCTGGACAGGAAACCGCTGTGATGGCTGTCCCGGGCTCGTCCGGACTCCAAATTGAGCGAAACCACCTCCTAAAGCTTCCTGACTTGAAGGGGTTGATCCAGAATTTTTGGGGATGCTCAGTGGGTCGGAGGTGGCAACACCAGCAACTGGAAGGAGACCTCTCTATCTGGCCCTAGGCTCTGTCTGGACTGGAACAGCAGGTTGCAGAGATCACCGTGCGCCCTCCCGAGCTCCGAACAGCACGAAACTGGCGGCGACGTCTTCGTAGTCGAAGTAGCTTTCAGCAGGAGGTGACGGGGCTGCAATCAGAGGTCGGGGGCGGTCGGTGTACCCTGAAGAGTGGGTACTGGTCGGAGCAGACTGCAGAAGGCAGGACTGGAGAGCTTGGGGGAGAAAATTTGTAACTCCGTCCTCCGGCAGCTGAACGAGGTTCTGTTTCTTGATCCGGAACGAAGACTGGAGGAGGAAGATATTTTTAGAAGAGCTTCAGGGCTGAATCTGTCGAGGGTCGCCGTGGTGGAGCCTCCAAGCGGGTTCTGGTCCTCTGCAGAGACAGCACTGCGCGACTGTGGGAAATTGGCTCCCCGGGACAGCTCCGACCTCGGATGGGATTGCTTCCACCTCGCCTGTAAAGTAGACTGGAAGGCCTTTCCAGAAATGTAGGCAACGCCTTTAGGAACACCAAGATGAAGCCGTGGGAAACACTGCAACTTGGGACTGATCTGCAGGTCTGCACAGCTCCGACCTGCAATAGAGATGAGGGGAAGGGGGGGGTTCTTTGGTAGAGGGATGTGATGGGGGTGACCAATGGAGAGTGGGAGCTCTTGTGGAGTGGTGGAGAAGACTAATGGTGAAGGGGAATGAGGAGGAAGAGGACTGGGGGTGCAAAGGACAGCAAGTGGTGGAGGGAGGTGAGAGTGGGAGAGAGGTTATGGGGTAGTGAATGGGGCGAACTTGACCAAAGGGGGGGGGGAGGATGAAGGGGGCGGCCTATGCAGGTGGAGGGAAGGGAATTTCAAATTTGAATTGGCCTAGGAAGGTGGAGGATTGTGTGGGAACTAGTGGGATTGCATTGGGAGGGAGGAGATTGTGTTGGAAGTGGAGAAGATGCCACCTAGGGACAATGGGAGTGGAGTAATGGCAACTTGGGGAAGTGGAGGGGTATTAAATGAGGTGGGTAGCTAGTGGAGGTGGTTGGGGAGGGGAGGAGAGAGAAGAAAATTCGAAATTGGGGTTGGAGGAGAGAGAAAGAGGGGTGAAATAGAGAGATTAAGAGGGGAATGGGTGGGGAATCTCTCCCCTAGGGTCTCTCACCCAAAAACTAGAGGAATCACTCCAATTTGAACTCAAAGGGCAAGTTTAACTCATTCATTCATTCATTAACTTCAAATGAGGGGGAGTGGGGTCCTATTTATAGGCAACCCACTCTTTACAATAAGTCCATGACAAAATAAGCAACTACAAATAACCAAGGGGGTGGGGGCACCAATGGGCCTAGCCCAACGAATTGGGCCCAATAGCCTCATTAGACAGCATGATGATACAAAAACATAGGAGAATAAGTGCTAGACCTAGGGAAATGACTCAAATAAAATAAACATACATCAAAATGACACAAAGGAAAGCTACTAAATGGATAAGGGGCCTTAATAGAGTGAGGCCCAAACTCAACCAGCTCCCGAATGTGAAGAAGTGGACCCGAGCCAAAGGGAATCGTGGGTGATGCCTCCATCAAGAACAATTGAAATAATCACAACTCAATGTACTAAACCAGAAACAAAACTGTTGTTCAGTGAAGGTTAGGGAAATGATAGCAATAGGCATTGAGTTCCTGGAGCATCTTATGTCAAAAGATATGAAAGAACTAGATGGGGACAGTGAGAAGTAGCAAGGATTCAATGAATTGAACAGAAAAACTCTCAGCTCCCCCTGACATCATGATGCAAAGATTATGCTATGCACTAGGCTGTTCTACATGCAGACTATGCAATAATTAAACATGAGGCAATTATGCAATCAATTTAAGTTTATGTATCTAACAACAAGCATGCAATGCATTGACATAAAGTCTATATAGTGCATCAACTGTATACACTAAAGAAGCATTCAAATTCAGTTCAACATATAGCAAGAGCATCAGATATATGCAAAGTAAAACTCAATAGCTGAGTCTGGAATGCAGACTGATCAGCTGGACAAGAAGAGATCATCACAAATCAATCAAGCAAAAACAACAATTTCCGATGATGAAGTTAAAGCAGACAAACAGCATTTTCAGATGATGAAATTTAAAACAAGTTCAGAAATGACCTGAATTATAGTATCCTGGGGTTTTCTTGTTGAGTGCCTTGGTTAACCCCTTTTTATTTTTTCCTACCAAGGCACACCTGCAACATGTCAATCAATGTGATCTTGCAGGAACCCAAGAATTCTTGGGTCCTGAATTAACAGTGACATTCCTAGCAGGTATGGTAGCCAACTTCTGTGCATGAAGGTCATCAATTCTCATCACATGACAATCATTCATTGAATGACCTATCTGACCACAGTAGTGGCATGATGCAGCAGTTCTGAAATTTATTTTGTGCACATTCCTATGAGCAGGAGTTCTAAATGCATATGCATGGAAATTTTTGTTAACAGAATTGAAATTCTGTTTACCAAAACTAGTCTGGCTTTGGTATCCTGCCAGCCAACAGGTTGCAGCCCTGTGACCTGGCTTTCCACAGTTAAAGCATGAAGCAACAGATTGTCTGGTCCTTGCATATCAACAGCAGCATGAGACCTATGAAACTTAGCATGAATTATTCTGTTGTTTACATGGACATTTTGTTTCTTACTAGCATCATTGGGAACAGGAAATTTTACAGATTTAAAATTAAGTCTACTTTCCTGAGCATGACAACAGTCCTTGACTGTGTGGCCATGCCTCCCACATTCGAAGTACCTTGGATGCTTACCTCTGGAGCCAAGGTTATTTCTATCAAAAGCATTTTTGTTAACATGGAAATTAACAAATTCAGAATTGAATCTCTTTCTCGGATTCTACCAACATTGAGCAGCAATGTGGCCAAACTTCCCACAATAAAAACAATTCAGATTCTTTCTCCTAGAATCATGATTTCTAGCATGAAATTCTTTAACATTCAGATTACCCTTTTTCTAATCAGACAGAACTTTTCTAGCATGCTTTCTATCATCTTGTTTCATCACAAAACACTCACTCATAAAGTGTCCATGCTTACCACAATAATGACAAGAACAAGAACCATTATATTTATTTAAAACATGGCACTTATCAGATGAGTTTGAGTTTTTAGCATGCAGATTGTTCTTTTGAGTTTTTGGGGTTTTCTGATTTTTATTTCGTTTTTGAAATTCCTTAGCAGCATGCATATTTGAAGAAGAGGCTGAAGTGCTAGCTAAACCAGTGCTACGAATAAAAGTGGTATACAGCTGGTTCTTCTTAGCTTTCTTAATTTCAGACATGTTATCAATCTCCTCACATTGATCACTTACTACATCTTCCGAGGATATTTTCATTTTGCCTTTATCCTTAGCAACCTTAGATGAAGTACCATTCATCTCAGTAATTTTACTTTCCAAGGAGATTATAAGATTTTCTGAATCAACTTTTTCCTTTTCACAACTAGCCAGTTTTTCTTTTAATAACACAATTTCATTTTCCAAATCAGCAATGTGTATTAAAAAACTAGCAATTTCTTCATCACTGTAATTGATACACTCTTTCAATACTGATTTCTCTTTTTCAATCGTCATCCATCTTTCAGAGAAAACAGTGTTAAGAACCATTAACTTTTTATTTTGTTCCTTCAGATGAGCATTTTATTCAAGCATTTTACTTTCAATTTCTTCAGCTTTAGTTTTCTTTTCTAAAAATAATTTATTTTCCTCTTTCAGGGATTTAATTGATTCCTTTTACAAATTATCATCATGATCAAACTCATTTATCATGTCTTCTAAAATAGCACATGCATTGCAGGAATCATCTTCTCTAATGTGCTTATTTATGAGATTCTCATTTTCAGATTTCAGGTTTTCATTTTCTGCCTTCAAATGAGTGACTTCAAGATTCATGTCTTTTCTCAATTTTTTATTTTCAGATTTTAATTTCTTCGACACTTTGAATAAATTTTCATACATCTCTATCAATTCATCAAAAGTGTATCCATCTGATTCGGAGCTTACCTGAGATGAGGTTTCCTCATCATCACTTCCCCGGTTGGCCATTAAGCATATGGACTTTTCTCCTTCTTCATCAATGTCCGAGGTGTTCCCTTTGAGTTTCGATAGTTCTAGACAATCATCCTTCGTGTGGCTAGCCTTCCTGCATTTGTAGCAAACATTAGTGTCAGCAATCTTGGCAAGATTAGAATTATACCTTGTTTGCTTTTTGCCACCATCAAGCTTTCCTTCTCTTTTTCTCAGAAATTTCCTGAAATCACTGATCACCATTCCAATGTGGTCTCCATCAATTTCAGACCGCGACAGGCTGATTTTCTCGCTTGATGATCCACTGTGGCTGGATCTATTTGCTTTGCTGGAGCCAGCCTTCAACACGATTGGTTCCATTACAAATAATCTGAAGACACAGAACTAAGTCGGAGAATCAAAACAACGAACACAGAAAGCACACTCTGAAATGCACCAAACACTAGCAGGATCCTCTGCAGATTGTTAGATCTGATAGATCAGAGACCTGCTCTGATACCAATTGTTGGGTTCGGTGCAAGTATTCAGAGGGGGGGGTGAATGAATATAGCCTATAAAAACTTTCACCCAATATAAAATTTCGCTCACTCAATAGATTAAACCCTTAGACAAAATCTGATCAAATCATCTAATGAACCTGTGATCAAACACTTGGAGCGCCCCTATGCAAACATCTAGCGGAAGCAAACTATAAGCAATCAAACCACAATGCAAGAGGGGTTTTTAGGTGGTTCGGTCCTGCAGACCTACATCCACCCCATACTCAACCCGAGTGTGGCTTCCTGCTGACTCACAGCTTGAACAGCTGGGCATCACAGCTTACCTCCGCTGGGTAATACAGCTTAGCCATCGCTGACTCACAGCTTGAACCCGCTGGGGATTACAGCTTAACCCATCCGAGACCAAGTCTCGCCAGCTGAGGATTACAGCTTTACCTGTCCAGTGGAGACCTCCACTGCATCCGCTGACAAACAGCTTGATAAGAAAGTATAAAAAGAAAACAAGAAAAGACGGAAACACAGCAACTAAAGGCTGAACAATGAAGCACGAAATATAGCTCTAACAATGAGCAACCTCAAATCTGATTTTGAACCAAAGATCTGAGGAACGAACTCCTTCTCTTCCTCTCTCTCTCTTCTTCTTCTTCACACTCTGCTCGAGCTCTCTATCTCTTTCTCCTTCTTCTTTCTCTTCTTCTTCTGCTCTTCTTTCACTCTCTACTCTTCTCTTCTTTTCTTCTCTCTCTGTCTGGATCGTGGAAGCTCTCTCTTCTTTTTTTCCCTTTTTCTTCTCTCAGCTTCTGCTCTCTGCTTTTTCTTCTCTTCTTCTGCTCCCAGGCTTCGATCACGATCAGCCTCCATCTGAAGATGAAGGCTCCAATATATACCAACAGCAGTAGGGAGATAGGGCGTGTGCTTCCCACGCCTTCCGTCCAGAAGATTCCTCCTCGGATCACGTGCTCCGCACCCACCTCGGATCACATGTCAGGTGCTAGCTTCAGGTCACGAGCCCATTCATCAGTACGCTCAGCAACTGGAGTTAGATGACGTCTACCCACTTGCTCCAAGGAGTTGACGCAGCCTTCAGAGATCTTCAACCTATGAAACTCAAGTCTGCTGTGTTGACTCCATCAGTTTGCTGCGTTGACGCATTGATACGTTCCAGCGAACAAACAACCTAGCCTTTTTAACTATTGCGTCGACGCTTCCAACCCGTGGCGTTGACACATTGATGCGTTCCAGTGAGCAACCAGCCTAGCCTTTTTAACTGTTGCATCGACGCTGCTCCACTGCTGCGTTGACGCGTAGGTGATCCAGTGACCAGGTCTTCAGCAGATAGATGTGCTGCGTTGACGCTCTCAGCATGCTGTGTTGACGCATGGAGCTGCAGCGTCTATGCTGCCAATGTACTCCAGAGGCTGCAATAAGGGATACTTGAACTGCTGTGTCCACGTGTCAGCATTTCAGCCTCTTGGATCACGTGCCAAGTCTTGATGGCCTAAATCATCTGCAGATAGACAGAGAAAAATGAACTTAGTTCAGACGAATGTATATACTTAAGCAGAGCTGCCAGTGTATGGACTTGAATAGTGCAGCGAGTGTACGGACTTGGTAAAACAAGGTCCAGTGTATAGACTTGGTAAAGTGAAGTCCAGTGTATAAACTTCAGTTAAGTTCAGGCCTCTAACAACGAGTGTATAGACTTGGGCCTAACAATTGAATGTATAGGGTTGAAGACCTAACAATCGAGTGTATAGACTCAAGGTTTAACAACCAAATGTATAGAGTTGAAGCCTGACAACCCAATGTGTAGACTCTTCAATCGACAGGCTTTGAAGCACAAAGGCAATGTACAGACTTTGCCTTAAAACGAATGTAAAGACTTAGAGTCAAAGAGGCGTTGTGTAGACTTTGAACCAGTGTACAGACTTGTTGAGGCTCAAGCGGTGTACAGACTTCGAACTTCCACTGTGGATGTACAGACTTGAAGATCCACTATGGATGTATAGACTTGGAGAACCTGAATCAATGTGCATACTTGGAGCGCCTGAAGCCCAGTGTCCAGACTTGGAATCAATGAAGGCGTTGGCTGTACACACTTGGCCAAACAATCCGATGTAGAGACTTGAGGCATGGAGGCCAATGTACAGACTTGGAAAGTTAAGACCATTGTACAGACTTCACCTCGTGCCAGCTACCGTGAAGGAATGTATAGACTTAACAGTCTCCCTGGCTGTACAGACTTGACCAAAGCACAGGCAATCGGATGTACAGACTTTAGAGGATGCAGACTCTGTATAGACTTCAACTCAAACAATCAATGTTCTGATGGGTCGACGCATCAGCAAGGGTGGGTCGACCCACTACTGTTCAGACTGTAGATACATGTAGAGACATGATATCTGACAGAATGCAATGCATATATATAAAGAACAAATGCCATCAATGCTAAACATCATCATTCATGTTGCTATCATATGCAGAATGCTCAAGAATAAGAATGCACAGAAATGCACTTTGTTTATTGCAATCATCAAAACACAATAACATTGCTATCATCAAAATACAATATCAAATGCACTCAAATGCACTCACTGTCTTGCTATCATCAAAACCAAATAGCATTGCTATCATCAAAGCAACATAGCACATGCTTGTGCCTAAGAGGCACAACACCCTCTATTTATAGACCCTATTGAAGCCTCTAGAGATCGAATTCGACCCAAGAGTCCAAAGAGTGAAAAATGGTGAGAAATTAGGGATAGATCAAATCCGCCGCTACCGCGCTGAATTGAGGCATCTAGAGTTAGGGTTTTCGAGAAAGAATCAGTCTACTAGGGTTGGGCTAGGGTTGGGCTTCGATTAGAGCCCATTAGGGCAAGAATTAGGGGCCAATTTAGCGGTTTAGGTTGTTCTTCACAAAACTACGATTTTTTAGCCTAAATGTTGAAATTGGGCCTAATCCAATTTTATTCTATGCTCGCTTCTTAAGACAAAGTGGTTGAAAATAATGTTTTACATAGGATACATATTTTTCCATATTTTTATTAAATTTTTGAAATTTGGGCCAAGAATAAAATAGTAATATAATAAAATAATATGGTGATATTCGGTATAAAATTCAGAATGCTACACCCTCCCCCACTTAAGGAATTTGGTCCTCCAAATTCATCAAATATGTCTAATGAAGATAACAAATACCGACCTTAGAATAAATCAGGATATAACTTCCTAATCACTTCTTCGGATTCCCAAGTGGCTTCTTCAGTTCCACGTCGACTCCACTGGATCTTGACCATCGGAATGGATCGATTCCTGAGTTGCTGCTACTTGAAGTCTAAAATCTTGACCGGCTTCTCCTTGTAGGATAAATTATCCTTAAGTTCCAAGTCTGTATGTTGGATGATATGCGAAGTGTCGTATACATACTTCCGCAGCATAGTCACGTGGAAGACATTATGAATGCCCGATAACTGAGGTGGTAATGCCAGCCTATAGGCAACTTCGCCTATCCTTTCCAAGATTTCAAACAGGCCAACAAACCTTGGACTCAACTTGCCTCGGATTCCAAATCTTCGAATTCCTCTTGAATGTGAAACTTTCATAAACACATGCTCACTATTCTTCTGTTATCAGCATAGCTCTTCTTCCGTGACTGAGCAATCTTCAAACGGTTCCTAATGACTTGAATATTCTTGGATGACTCTGAAACAAGATCTGGTCTGAGCCATTGCTTCTCACCGATCTCTTCCTAACAAAGAGGATACCTACAGTTTTTGCCATACAAAGCCTCAAATGGTGCCATCTGAATGTTGGATTGGTAATTGTTATTGTAGGCAAATTCGATCAAAGGCAAATGTTCATGCCAACTACCTCCAAAGTCGATCATGCAGGCCCTTAGCATGTCTTCAACAATCTGATTAGTCCTCTCAGTCTGCCCGTCCGTTTGAGGGTGAAAAGTAGTACTAAAGTTCAGACGAGTTCCCATGGATGCTTGCAGACCTTTCCAAAAGTGAGAGGTAAACCTGGGGTCTCTATCAGATATGATCGATATAGGAACTCCATGCAACCTCACTATTTCCTTCATATACAGAGCAACCAAAACATCCACAGTCCACTTAGATTTAATGGGCAGAAAGTGCGCGGACTTGGTCAAACGATCAACAATCACCCAAATTGCATCAAAACTATTACGAGTTCTAGGTAAGCCCATGATAAAATCCATACAGAAGCTCTCCCACTTCCATTGTGGTATTTCGAGATGTTTTAACTTTCCAGCAGGCCTAAAATGTTCAGCCTTGACTTGCTGACATACTAAACATCTGCTTTCAAATTCAGCCACTTCCCTTTTCATATTCGGCTACCAAAAGGTCCTCTTCAAATCTTGATACATCTTTGTGGCTCCTGGATGAATTGTATACTTGGACCTATGGGCTTCCTCGAGAATCTTTTTCTTCACCTCCACGGAATCAGGGACACAAGTCCTACCATGGTACAATAATTTATCATCATTGGCCAACATAAAGTCAGGTCGATTAGCCATCTGCTCTCTAATTTATACTGGCAATGGGTCATTAACCTGCAGTTGCTTAATCTCTGTTAACAATTTTGAATGAAGCTGGACATGAGCAATCATAATCTGATCTTCTTTCTCTACGACATCAAGATCTAAACTTGCAAATTACTCTAACAACCTCCATTCTTGAAGCATCAAACTTGCTAATCTAGCCATCGGATTTTTGCTCAAAGCATATGCCACAACATTCCTCTTTCCAAGATGATACTCAATCGAGAATTCGAAATCCTTTAAATACTCTAGCCACCTTCTCTATCTTATATTCAACTCCTTATGAGAGAATAAATATTTTAGGCTCTTATGATCAGAGTACACTATGAAAGTTTCTCCATATAAGTAATGTCTCCAAATCTTTAGACCAAACACTACTACCGCTAGCTCCAGGTCATGAACAGGGTAATTCTCTTCGTGCTTCCTCAGCTACCTGGAAGAATAAGCTATCACTTTCCCTCTCTGCATCAACACACAACCTAAGCCAATTCCTAATGCATCGGTATATACTTCAAAACCTCCTTCTCCCGATGGGAAAGCCAATACTGGGGCAGTGGTCAAACACTCCTTCAAAGTTTTGAAACTTTTCTCACACTCTTCAGACCACTCGAATCGATTCTCCTTATAAGTTAATCTAGTCAATGGTACCACAATCTTGGAAAAATTCTTAATGAACCTTCGATAGTAACCTGTTATGCCTAGAAACTCTTGATCTCAGTTGCATTTACAGGCCTTTCCCAATTCCGAACCGCCTCTATCTTAGAAGGATCAACCGAAATTCCATCTTTGGAAATAATATGTCCCAGAAAGTATACTTCTTGTAGCAAAAATTCACACTTACTGAATTTGGCGTATAACTGATGATCCCTTAGTATCTGCAACGCCATCATCAAGTGCTCCTCATGCTCCTCCTTACTCTTGGAGTATATAAGAATATCATCAATAAATACCACAACCCATCGATCTGGGTACGGTCGGAACACACTGTTCATTAGCTGCATGAAAGCTGCAGGAGCATTTGTTTGTCCAAACGGCATTACAACAAATTCAAAGTTCCCATACCTGCTACGGAACGCCGTTTTATAAATATCCTCATCCTTTATTCTTAACTGGTGATACCCCTATCTAAGATCGAATTTTGAGAAATATTGGGCTCTAGATAGTTGATCAAACAATTCATCGATTCTCGATAATGGGTACTTATTCTTAACAGTGAGCTGGTTCAACTGGCGATAATCAATGCATAGCCTCAACGAACCATCCTTTTTTCTTATGAAAAGTAAAGGGGCACCCCATGGGGAAGTACTCGGACGAATAAACCCTTTTTCTAGCAATTATAGCAACTACTCCTTCAATTCCCTTAACTCAGTAGGGGACATACGATACGGAGCTTTAGAAACAGGTGAAGCGCCAGGAATTAAATCAATAGAGAAAATCACCTCTCTCTCAGGGGGAAGACCTTGCAATTCCTCAGGAAACACGTCTGGAAACTCTCGAACAACCTAGATATCCTTCAACTCCAGATCCTTCGTATCGATCAAAGAGATCAAAGACAAGAATGCCTGACACCCTCTTCTTAACAACTTGTTCGCTCAGAGTGCCGAAATAGGTGTCACAGACCTAGATTGCCTAGAGCCAGAAAAGAAAAGCTTAGGGCATCCAGGAAAGGACACTACTCCTGATTTACAATGAACACTAGCTCCATGTCTAGCCAACCAATCTACTCCTAGGATCACATCATAATCTTTCATCTTCATGCATACTAAATCAGCTGGTAAGTTACAAGCATTAATCAAGACTTCACTAGAGGGATAATAATATTTAGTCTCTGACCCCGAACCAATAGGGGTTGATATCACAAGATGAGAATCCAATAATACCGGTTTCACAGATAAGGTCTTAGCAAATTTGTAAGATATAAATGAATGAGTAGCTCCAGTGTCGAAAAGTAAAAATGTTGGTTTAGAGAGAATGGTAAGGGTACCTTCAACAATACCTCCTTCCTCGGTAGCCTCGGTTTCAGTCTCTACATCTTGGAGGGCTTAGAGATTGCCCTGCTGCCTTTGACTTCCCTGCGGCTTGTCAGATGTTGCCTGCTCATTAATGAGGGGACACTCAAGGATTCGATGGTCCCGGCTACCACATCTCAAACAAGCGCCCAGCTTATGCCAACACTCTTCCATCTTGTGACCCGGGCGATCACAGTACCTGCAGACTACTTTAGATGGAGCAGTCAATCCTGCCTTCTTATCACCTTCCCTCGGTTTCTTGTCCTTCAAAAAACTCGGCCTGCCATTGGGCCTCTTCTGGCCATTGGTAGGTTTAGAATTCCTGGAGCTAATAGCCTGCTCCCTCTTCTTGTCTCGACCTCTTATCCGGTCTGTCATCTCCATAGTGTCTTCGAGAACTTGGGCCTTTTGCACAATCTCAGCATAAACATGGATCTCCAAAGGTGCCAATTGGTTAATGTATTGAAGCTTCAATCCATTCAAAAATCTCTTGGCCTTCATCTTTTCAGTGAACACTAAATGCGGCACATAGCGGGATAATCTAGCGAACTACGCCTCATACTCAGCAACTAATAAGTTCCTTTGTTTCAGCGAAGCGAACTCCGTCACCTTCTTTTCCTGCACACGATCTGATAAATATTTGCCGTTAAAATGCTCTTGAACTCATCCCATGTCGCACGCCTATTTTCGAGCGTGGCTTCTATGGCTTCCCACCAAGCATGTGCATCGTTCTCTAGCTGGAAGGTCGCCAAAAGGACTCGGTCCTGGTCACTACACTGCATAACTCTGAGGATACGCTCCATTTCCTTCAGCCATTGATCTGCCACATCGGGGTTTGCTGTGCCGCCGAAACGAGGGAGATTCAAGCCACAAAAGTTCCAGTGAAGATCGCCAGCTCCCTTGTGTGTGCCCCCTTGCACCACCTGCTGCAATGCCTGGGTCAGGCCCTGAACCGTGCGTTGCATGTCTCGCCACTGCGCGCGTTCCGCTGCCATCATGAGAAAATTCCTTTAACGAAAGGAGAATTAATTAAGAACATTCTCTCGGATCTATTTTCTTAGAGTTGGTTACTTAACCCGAGTCTCTACCCCATCTCCCAAGGTCGGATTCCAGACTTTACTGATGTCATGGGTTCTATGACACTTCTAGAAACCTAGGGTGATGGGAATCGACGTCGAGCATGTACTTTTATTTTTCATTTATGTCTTTTAGTTTGTGTTTATATCCTTGGGAAAGTATGTACGCAAATGTAAGGCCTTATAAGCCAATGAGTCATTCCTATGGATTGTGTGGGTTTTTGTGCAATTTTGTAGTAGGTCCAGCTAGGGGGCCCTCAGCCCTTTCCCATTGGTCCATGTCACCTTGTGACGCTGGTCAACCATCCTAGGTGGACATCTAGAAGGTTGGACTAGTCTTATGGACACATGGGGGACAAAGGGTGAAGAATGTCAACATTCTACACCCACCCCACCTACCTCTTCCATGGTCAATAGGCCGCCCCCTTCCCCTTGAATTTTTTTATTAATTTTTGTGTGTTGTTCAAACCTCATCCCAGCCCTTCATCCACCATCCCTAGATCCAAGGGTCTACATTGGATTTGATACCTAGCATATAAAAGTGTGTATTTTTATGTGGAAATTAGTGAAAAAATCAGAAAATTGTTGAAAGGCCAAAGACCTTCTTGCGCCCCCTTCCTCTCTCCTGGTGTTCTTCCCTCTCCAACCTCCAGTTCTAGAGTGGTTTCAACTCTATCCACTCCCCTCATTCTCTGGTTGTGATCCGTGCCCGCCGCCGCCGCCGCCGTTCGTGCCGCCATCGAGCCGCCATCGAGCCACCGTCGAAGTTCTCTTTTCAGCCAACAGCAGCCCCTTCCATGAATTCTTGCTGTCAGCCATGAGCTCAGATCGATTTGAAATTTTGAGGGTGTGTTCTTACCTTGAATCGCCACCTCCACCTAAATTTTCACATCCAAACTTCTCCATGTAGTAAATTTCCATTTTCGTTTATCTTTCACTCCCAGATCTATCTTGTCTCTGTCTACAGTGACAGCAGCTCTGAATTTCCCATATCCAACAACTATTTTTATTTTTCCAAACCCTCCAAATTTTACTTGGAGTTCTTTCCATCAACCTCTCACTCCATGAATTTTCTTAATTTTTGATCAGCCCCTATCTATTTTTCAGAAATCGTGTCCCTTCTTCAGCTACAGTACTGTCAGCCAGATTCCAGATCCGACCACCTTCCAGTAAACAAATCATATCAACTCGTAGCCTCCACCAAATCCAGATCCAAAAATATGCCCATTTTCCTGGTTAAATTTCCTAAAACATTGATGAAGAGCCCCGGAGCTGAGTCGGAAATTTACTAGACAGTCAACGGTAGTTCTCAGACAAGTTCCCTGCAGATCTGAGAGCTCGGGCACTGTACAATAGGAACTTGTAAATTCACTCAAGCCTAGATCCGTGCAGATACAGGTCCGATCTCCAGACCTAGATTGAGGCATTTGAAGTTAGCTTTCCAACGGCACCGGTTTCATGTCGATCCGACATCGGGGCTGATCGCAACGTTCGTTCTCGCCGGAGCGCGCGCTGGAAAACAGAACCAGCAGATCCGTGGCCAGTTATTCCAACCGGTGCCGAACGGAGCCGCCCGGCCTACGGCCGCCGTTCCAGCATACCGCCGGCCCAGGGAATGCTTCCCCAAGTGTCCCCACCATAGTGGTGCCACCGGGTCCCGCACGGCCCCTCCGGACAGCACGTGGGCCCCACAATCACGAGTTCGGGTGCTGCCCAAGAGACGCGAGAAGCCACCCGTCAACCCGAATTCGGTCCTCCCGGACCCCATTGTGTCTCCCTTTACCTCCCTGCGTGGAGTGGGCAGTGCTTCATTGCTGTAACAAGTGTGTAATATTATTCCGGGAGTACGGGTTTCGGCCAAGTCCGTCGTCCCCACGCCGAGCGTGTGGAGGTATCATTTTCGCTCCCTTCTCGGCATTTTGCTTACATCATATATATTTGTTTATGCCGCTGCTGGAGAGCATGTGTAGGGACAATTAGCTCACTTTATATTTATATCACCGCTGCTGCGAGAGAGAGTGTTACCGTCCCGTGACCCGATCTGGGCACGAAAGTGCGAATTGACCACCCTAGCTCTTGCCGATTTCTCAACCGTGCACGTCCGACGCTTCCCTCGTTAAGGGACAATCACGAGCTCACCTATAGTCCGAGGATTGCATTCCTCATTCGAGTCATGTCCGTGGTCCGTCCCGCATCAATTTGGTATCAGATCGAGGTTGAGTCTAGGGTGTAAAAAAAAAGTGTCATTTACGTCTAGCCATTAGTCATTGTCTAAGTCATTTTAGGGTCATCATTATTTTAAAACAAAACAAAAAGTGTCTTTTGCATCGCATCCCAATAACCCGGTATACCAAAAGGTGTTGTCTGAACGTTAGGCTACGCCTATCGAGAAGGTCGCACACTTGCGCGAGTGACCTTCGGGTCGATTGTCTACGCCACGTACCGGATATTGGTTTAGGTCTAGGTGCATCATATTAGTGTGCGTTTGCATTAGTCAGTGTTTCCTAGTCCGTGTCGTTGCATGCCCACTCGACGAGGTACCCATTACCTTCGCCCTTCCCCTATGGCTAACCCACGAGATGGCGCCTCGGGAGACTTCCACTCCCTACATGAGGCGATGATGGCCATTATGACTAGGTTGGACCAATCCGATGCTAACTTTCGGACTTTCTCCGATAATATGGATGGTCGCCTTAGAGCCATGGAGGGACGCATGGAGACCTCCGACAGGTCGGTCCAAGACCTCATTGGGCGGTTAGATAGGATGTCACACGGGGACCCTCCCGGGGCAGCCCAAGGCCCACCCGCACCTCCTCCCGCGGTGGCCCAAGTCCAACCCGCTCCCATGGTCCAAGTCCAGGCCGCTCCCGCGGCCCAAAACCAGCCACCACAGGCTCCTCCACCCGCCCCTCCTCGGGTTCCCGAACTACCGCATCGTGACCTTGGTCTCGAGGACTATGGGTCCGACAATGCCTATGAGGGGTATGGTCAACGCCGTCGTGGTTTTCCGCCACAAAGAGATGAGGATGATGATAGGGTCCTTAAGACCGTGCAAGCGGACCCTCCCGCTTTTTACGGGTCTTTGGATCTGAAAGTCTACCTAGATTGGGAGTTCGGCATGGACCGTTATTTTGAATGGTATGATATCTTGGAGCGCCGAAGGGTCTGATTTTCCACCATGAAGCTCATGGGGCAGGCACAAACCTATTGGAAGAATGTGGAGAGACTGCTACTTCAGCGGCTCGAACCCCCGATTGACACATGGGCCGAGATAAAGAATAAACTTCGGCAAAAGTACCTTCCTCCCACATACCGCCAGCGACTCATCGATAGATGGCAAAGTCTTAGCCAGGGAGACCGGTCCTTCTCCAAATACATCGCTGAATTTGATGAGTACTTTCTACGATGTAGTGTCACGGAGAGAGTACCATGCCCGTGTCCCGCTTTCGACGTGGTCTGCGGCCACACTATCAGTATGAGCTTTTCCGCCGCAATGCCAAGACGTTGGAAGAGGCATAGCAGGTTGCTCTCGAGTTGGAGCAATTTGAGGGAGAGTTTGAGTCTAGCCATCGGTTAGGCCCCACCCCTCTCTGTAGTACCGAGCGCCGTCACTCTGTAGGCCCACATCAGCGGCCTCCCATGGCTCGACCTCAGGAGCCCACCCGTCAGGAGCACTTCGCTCCACGGCCTCGCCCTCCTCCACCTCGGGATCTACTTCCATCCCAACCACCGGCACCCGTTGCCCGTCCCCCGGCTCCTATAGCCCGTCCTCTGGCACCAGCACCCCCTCCACTATTGTCCAAGGCACCTACACCTCCACCATTGCTGCCTACACCCCCTACCCGACGGGATGATAAGGGTAAGGCCCCTTTTATCAGAGAGAGCAGTCGGTCACGAGTGTAGTGTTTCCACTGTCACGGGTTTGGCCACATTGCCAGTGAGTGTCCCGCTCGCGCCACCCTAGCCCTAGGTGTTGGAGGAACCTTACCTCCCGAGCTTGAACTTGTTGATTACGTGGCCGATGAGGCACTAGCCGAGGAGTACTATGCTTTGGGGGGAGAACTAGAGGACTCTCCCGCAATGCAGGATGCAGCCACCTAGTGGGATTGATGCTACCACCTTTGTCTAGAGTCATGCATGAGTCGGTGTGTTTTCCTTGTGTGGTTGTTTTTTGTGTGGTTTGTTTGCATGCTTTGTGTGCAGTTTGAGAGTCTGCATGTGTCTTGTGCAAGCTCGTTGTCGTTCTCTTTTGAGTAAGAGTTGAGTGGACTCGCTCGATGAGTATGGGATCGGTTCTACATCTATACCCGGATCAGTCACCTACAGGGACTCAGCGGTGATTCCTAGTGAGTCTTCGTGCTGCTTCCTTCCCTTTTGAGAGTGCCCCACCTGGAGTGTCCACCTTTAGCCCATAACAGTTCGCGCATATCGAGTATATATGGAGTGAGCAGGTGACGATCACTTGGAGTGGAGCGTACCCGCGTTACTTGGCACGGTGACGGATCCACCGGAGTACTCGAGCATCCCTACCCCTACTCGACGGGGTCGAGTTCCTCCCACCCGGGAAGAGTTGATGGGAATCGACGCCGAGCATGTACCTTTCTTTTGCATTTATGTCCTATTAGTTTGTGTTTATATCCTTGGGAAAGTATGTACGCAAATGTAAGGCTTTATAAGCCAATGAGTCATTCCCATGGATTGTGTGGGTTTTTGTTTAATTTTATAGTAGGTCCAGCTAGGGGGCCCTCAGCCCTTTCCCATTGGTCCATGTCACCTTGTGGGGCTGGTCAACCATCCTAGGTGGACATCTAGAAGGTTGGACTAGTCTTATGGACACATGGGGGACAAAGGGTAAAGAATGTCAACATTCTACACCCACCCCACCTACCTCTTCCATGGTCAATAGGCCGCCCCCTTCCCCTTGATTTTTTTTATTAATTTTTGTGTGTTGTTCAAACCTCATCCTAGCCCTTCATACACCATCCCTAGATCCAAGGGTCTACATTAGATTTGATACCTAGCATATAAAAGTGTGTATTTTTATGTGGAAATTAGTGAAAAAAATCAGAAAAATGTTGAAAGGCCAAAGAGCTTCTTGCGCCCCCTTCCTCTCTCCTGGTGTTCTTCTCTCTCCAACCTCCATTTCTAGAGTGGTTTCATCTCTATCCCCTCCCCTCATTCTCTGGTTGTGATCCGTGCTGCCGCCGCCGCCGTTCGTGCCGCCATCGAGCCGCCATCGAGCCACCGTCGAAGTTCTCTCTTCAGCCAACAGCAGCCCCTTCCACGAATTCTTGCTGTCAGCCAAGAGCTCAGATCGATTTGAAATTGTGAGGGTGTGTTCTTACCTTGAATCCCCACCTCCACCTAAATTATCACGTCCAAACTCCTCCATTTAGTAATTTTCCATTTTCGTTCATCTTTCACTCCCAGATCTATCTTGTCTCTATCTACAGTGACAGCATCTCTGACTTTCCCATCTCCGACCACTATTTTGATTTTTCAAACCCTCCCAATTTTACTAGGAGTTCTTTTCGTCAACCTATCACTCCATGAATTTTCTTAATTTTTGATCAGCCTTGTATCCATTTTTTAAAAATCGTGTCTTTCTTCAGCTACAGTACTGTCATCCACATTCCAGATCCGACCACCTTCCAGTAAACAAATCATATCAACTCATAGCCTCCACCAAATCCAGATCCAAAAATATGACCATTTTCCTGGTTCAATTTCCTACACCATTGATTAAGAGCCCCAGAGCTGAGTCCGAAGTTTACTAGACGGTCAACGGCAGTTCTCAGACACATTCCCTACAGATCTGAGAGCTCGGGCAGCGTACAACAGGAACTTGTAAATTCACTCAAGCCTAGATCTGTGCAGATCCAGGTCCGATCTCTAGACCTAGATTGAAGTATTTGAAGTTAGATTTCCAACGGCGCCGGTTTCGTGTCGATCCGACATCGGGGCTGATCGCAGCGTCCGTTCTCGCCGGAGCGCGCGCTGGAAAACAGAACCAGCAGATCCGTGGCCCGTTATTCCAACCGGTGCCGAACGGAGCCGCCCGGCCTCCGGCCGCCGTTCCAGCATACCGCCGGCCAAGGGAATGCTTCCCCAAGTGTCCCCACCACAGTGGTGCCACCGGGTCCCGCACTGCCCCTCCGACAGCACGTGGGCCCCACAATCACGAGTTCGGGTGCTGCCGAAGAGACGCGAGAAGCCGCCCGTCAACCCGAATTCGGTCCTCCCGGACCCCATTATGTCGCCCTTTACCTCCCTGCGTGGAGTGGGCAGTGCTTCATTGCTGTAACAAGTGTGTAATATTATTCCGGGAGTACGGGTTTCGACCGGGTCCGTCGTCCCCACGCCGAGCGTGTGGAGGTATCGTTTTCGCTCCCTTCTCGGCATTTTACTTACTTCATATATATTTGTTTATTCCGCTGCTAGAGAGCATGTGTAGGGACAATTAGCTCACTTTATATTTATATCACCGCTGCTGCGAGAGAGAGCGTTATCGTCCCGTGACCCGATCCAGGCACGAAAGTGCGAATTGACCACCCTAGCTCTTGTCGATTTCTCAACCGTGCACGTCCGACGCTTCCCTCGTTAAGGGACAATCACGAGCTCACCTAGAGTCCGAGGACTGCATTCCTCATTCGAGTCATGTCCGTGGTCCGTCCCGCATCAATTTGGTATCAGAGCGAGGTTGAGTCTAGGGTGTAAAAAAAAAGTGTCATTTACGTCTAGCCATTAGTCATTGTCTAAGTCGTGTTAGGGTCATCATTGTTTTAAAACAAAACAAAAAGTGTCTTTTGCATCGCATCTCAATAACCCGGTATACCAAAAGGTGTTGTCCGAACGTTAGGCTACGCCTATCGGGAAGGTCGCACACTTGCGCGAGTGACCTTCGGGTCGATTGTCTCCGCCACGTACCGGATATTGGTTTAGGTCTAGGTACATCATACTAGTGTGCGTTTGCATTAGTCAGTGTTTCCTAGTCCGTGTCGTTGCATGCCCACTCGGCGAGGTACCCAATACCATCGCCCTTCCCCTATGGCTAACCCACGAGATGGCGCCTCGGGAGACTTCCACTCCTACACGAGGCGATGATGGCCATTATGACTAGGTTGGACCAATCCGATGCTAACTTTCGGACTTTCTCCGATAATATGGATGGTCGCCTTAGAGCCATGGAGGGACGCATGGAGACCTCCGACAGGTCGGTCCAAGACCTCATTGGGCGGTTAGATAGGATGTCACACGGGGACCCTCCCGGGGCAGCCCAAGGCCCACCCGCACCTCCTCCCGCGGTGGCCCAAGTCCAACCCGCTCCCGTGGTCCAAGTCTTGGGCGCTCCCGCCGGCCCAAAACCAGCCACCACAGGCTCCTCCACCCGCCCCTCCTCGGGTTCCCAAACTACCGCATCGTGACCTTGGTCTCGAGGAGTATGGGTCCGATAATGCCTATGTGGGGTATGGTCAACGCCATCGTGGTTTTCCGCCACAAAGAGATGAGGATGATGATAGGGTCCTTAAGACCGTGCGAGCGGACCCTCCCGCTTTTTACGGGTCTTTGGATCTGAAAGTCTACCTAGATTGGGAGTTCGGCATGGACAGTTATTTTGAATGGTATGATATGTCGGAGCGCCGAAGGGTCAGATTTTCCACCATGAAGCTCATGGGGCAGGCGCAAACCTATTGGAAGAATGTGGAGAGCCTGCTACTTCAGCGGCTCGAACCCCTGATTGACACATGGGCCGAGATGAAGAATAACCTTTGGCAAAAGTACCTTCCTCCCACATACCGCCAGCGACTCATCGATAGATGGCAAAGTCTTAGCCAGGGAGACCGGTCCTTCTCCGAATACATCGCTGAATTTGATGAGTACTTTCTACGATGTGGTGTCACGGAGGAGAGTACCATGCCCGTGTCCCGCTTTCGACGTGGTCTGCGGCCACACTATCAGTATGAGCTTTCCGCCGCAATGCCAAGACGTTGGAAGAGGCATACCAGGTTGCTCTCAAGTTGGAGCAATTTGAGGGAGAGTTTGAGTCTAGCCATCGGTTAGGCCCCACCCCTCTCCGTAGTACCGAGCCCCGTCACTCTGTAGGCCCACATCAGCGGCCTCCATTGGCTCGACCTCAGGAGCCCACCCGTCAGGAGCACTTCTCTCCACGGCCTCGCCCTCCTCCACCCCGGGATCTACTTCCATCCCAACCACTGGCACCCGTTGCCCGTCCCCCGGCTCCTATAGCCCATCCTCTGGCACCAGCACCCCCTCCACTATTGTCCAAGGCACCTACACCCCCACCATTGCTGCCTACACCCCCTACCCGACGGGATGATAAGGGTAAGGCCCCTTTTATCGGAGAGAGCAGTTGGTCACGAGTGTAGTGTTTCCACTGTCACGGGTTTGGCCACATTGCCAGTGAGTGTCCCGCTCGCGCCACCCTAGCCCTAGGTGTTGGAGGAACCTTACCTCCCGAGCTTGAACTTGTTGATTACGTGGCCGATGAGGCACTAGCCGAGGAGTACTATGCTTTGGGGGGTGAACTAGAGGACTCTCCCGCAATGCAGGATGTGGCCACATAGTGGGATCGATGCTACCACCTTACTCTAGAGTCATGCATGAGTCGGTGTGTTTTCCTTGTGTGGTTATTTTTTGTGTGGTTTGTTTGCATGGTTTGTGTGTAGTTTGAGAGTCTGCATGTGTCTTGTGCAAGCTCGTTGTCGTTCTCTTATGAGTAAGAGGTGATTGGACTCGCTCGATGAGTATGGTATCGGTTCTACATCTATACCCGGATCAGTCACCTACAGGGACGCAGCGGTGATTCCTAGTGAGTCTTCGTGCTGCTTCCTTCCCTTTTGAGAGTGCCCCACCTGGAGTGTCCACCTTTAGCCCATAGCAGTTCGCCCATATCGAGTATATATAGAATGAGCAGGTGACGATCACTTGGAGTGGAGCGTACCCGTTACTTGGCACGGTGACGGATCCACCGGAGTACTCGAGCATCCCTACCCCTACTCGACGGGGTCGAGTTCCTCCCACCCGGGGAGAGTTGATGGGAATCGACGCCGAGCATGTACTTTTATTTTGCATTTATGTCCTATTAGTTTGTGTTTATATCCTTGGGAAAGTATGTACGCAAATGTAAGACTTTATAAGCCAATGAGTCATTCCCATGGATTGTGTGGATTTTTATTCAATTTTGTAGTAGGTCCAGCTAGGGGGCCCTCAGCCCTTTCCCATTGGTCCATGTCACCTTGTGGGGCTGGTCAACCATCCTAGGTGGACATCTAGAAGGTTGGACTAGTCTTATGGACACATGGGGGACAAAGGGTGAAGAATGTCAACATTCTACACCCACCCCACCTACCTCTTCCATGGTCAATAGGCCGCCCCCTTCCCCTTGATTTTTTTATTAATTTTTGTGTGTTGTTCAAACCTCATCCCAGCCCTTCATCCACCATCCCTAGATCCAAGGGTCTACATTAGATTTGATACCTAGCATATAAAAGTGTGTATTTTTATGTGGAAATTAGTAAAAAAATCAGAAAATTGTTGAAAGGCCAAAGAGCTTCTTGCGCCCCCTTCCTCTCTCCTCGTGTTCTTCTCTCTCCAACCTCCAGTTCTAGAGTGGTTTCATCTCTATCCCCTCCCCTCATTCTCTGGTTGTGATCCGTGCCGCCGCCGCCGCCGTTCGTGCCGCCATCGAGCCGCCATCGAAGTTCTCTCTTCAGCCAACAGCAGCCCCTTCCACGAATTGTTGCTGTCAGCCAAGAGCTCAGATCGATTTGAAATTTGTAGGGTGCATTCTTACCTTGAGTCTCCACCTCCACCTAAATTATCACATCCAAACTCCTCCATTTAGTAATTTTCTATTTTCGTTCATCTTTCACTCCCAGATCTGTCTTGTCTCTGTCTACAGTGACAGCATCTCTAAGTTTCCCATCTCCGACCACTATTTTGATTTTTCAAACCCTCCCAATTTTACTGGGTGTTCTTTCCATCAACCTATCAGTCCATGAATTTTCTTAATTTGTGATCAGCCTTTTATCAATTTTTCAAAAATCGTGTCTTTCTTCAGCTACAGTACTGTCATGCAGATTACAGATCCGACCACCTTCCAGTAAATAAATCATATCAACTCGTAGCCTCCACCAAATCCAGATCCAAAGATATGCCCATTTTCCTGGTTCAATTTCCTACACTATTGATGAAGAGCCCCAGAGCTGAGTCCGAAGTTTACTAGACGGTCAACGGCAGTTCTCAGACACATTCCCTGTAGATCTGAGAGCTCATGCATCGTACAACTGGAACTTGTAAATTCACTCAAACCCAGATCCGTGTAGATCCAGGTCCGATCTCCAGACCTAGATTGAAGTATTTGAAGTTAGATTTCCAACGGCGATGGTTTCGTGTCGATCCGACATCGGGGCTGATCGCAGCGTCCGTTCTCGCCGGAGCGCGAGCCGAAAAATAGAACCAGCAGATCTGTGGCCGGTTATTCCAACCGGTGCCGAACGGAGCCGCCCGGCCTCCGGCCGCCGTTCCAACATATCGCCAGCCCAGGGAACGCTTCCCCAAGTGTCCCCACCATAGTGGTGCCACCGGGTCCCGCACGGCCCCTCCGGACAGCACGTGGGCCCCACAGTCACGAGTTCGGGTGCTACCGAAGAGACGCGAGAAGCCGCCCGTCAACCCGAATTCAGTCCTCCCGGACCCCATTGTGTCACCCTTTACCTCTCCGCGTGGTGTGAGCAGTGCTTCATTGCTGTAACAAGTGTGTAATATTATTCCGGGAGTATGGGTTTCGGCCAGGTCCGTCGTCCCCACGCCGAGCGCGTGGAGGTATCGTTTTCGCTCCCTTCTCGGCATTTTGCTTACTTCATATATATTTGTTTATGCCGCTGCTAGAGAGCATGTGTAGGGACAATTAGCTCGCTTTATATTTATATCACCGCTGCTGCGAGAGAGAGCGTTACCGTCCCGTGACCCGATCCGGGCACGAAAGTGCGAATTGACCACCCTAGCTCTTGCCAGTTTCTCAACCGTGCACGTCCGATGCTTCCCTCGTTAAGGGACAATCACGAGGTCACCTAGAGTCCGAGGACTGCATTCCTCATTCAAGTCGTGTCCGTGGTCCGTCCCGCATCATAGGGTCTAAAGGAAACCTAGGCTCTGATATCATAAAAACTGTCACGCCTCGACGTGAAAAATCAAAACGCTGTAGTTATAACATTCATGTCAATCAGAGCATTCTTTGCCACAAGAGACCAATTATTAAGAGGCCAAATAATCACATTCACCAACTAAACTTTATTGATAATAAAAATGAAATGTGGTTATTACAACGACATCTTGTGGACTTTACTAACTATTACAATGACTAAAAGAAAAGAAAATTACATAGATCCTAAGTCGACACGACTAGACATTTAACTAGACCAAGACTTATAACACAACTAGAAGGCTCGCTCCATGCTTACTCGTTCCCAACCCCATCAGTTTGCAAATCTTCATCCATCTAAAAGGATTGGAAAACTGGGTGAGCGAGAGCTCAGTAAGATTTTATATCTATATCATCAGGCAAAGTTTAAATGATTAATCATTTCATCATGTATGACAATGGGATAAAGAATCAAAATAACCATATAACATGCGAGAAATGACAATAAGAGAAGGAAAAGATAGATGGTAATGAAGAATAATTGCCAGTGCAACAAGAGTAAAGTCTCATGTCAAATTGGCCATGTCAAGCACGCACGTCGTGTCATGCAAGAAGGTTCAAGTAATGGACCGAGTAGAATGCCTTAGATTATCACGCTAGTCATGCAATGCGGTGCAATGCCACACCTTGTCATTACAAACTCCCCGGGACACAAGTACTTTCGGACGCTCCTCCCAGGACGAGACCGGGCCCTTATAATGCGTTGGCATTGAAAAACTGGATCATAGATCCCAATCTAGACATTCACCCGTATAATGGCCAAGAGTTCCAAGGCTAAGCTCACAAAAATCTACATTCCTAAGAGCATGATTTCTTTGGAGAGAGGAGAAGGAAGGGCTTAATAAGCCAGAAATATAGTCTTAGAGAACACCACAATCAATTAGCTTCATCACAAAACACGAAGAAAATCTGTCAATAACTGCTTGCGATCAATAGAAATGGCAAAGGGAAACTGAGGGTTGGACAGGAGGTTGCTACTAGCAGGCTCACAAAAAGGTCAAAACGGTCTATCGTTGTACCGCATGGACTAGTTAGCAGTCTAGGGCATGACCGGATTCGGCCCAAGACAGAAAGGCCATACGAACTTGGTCCGCCCATCATGAAATCATGAGTCGATCGGTACAGGCTTGAGGGTACAACCTGCCCGGCGTCCTAGTGCGAATCCCAGGCTCGCAGGGTCTTACGGAGGCCTCGTAATAGTGGTCCAAGTACAATGAAAGGAATATCCAGTGGAGAGTCCCAACTATTACAAGATTAAGGCTTAGAAATCACGGAAAACATGAACAGTGCAGTCAATCAGTACCACTGGAGTAGCATGACTGTCCAATAGGACTTTATGAACAATTTTCAGAAATATATAAGTGACAAAAATTATTTATATTGACCAAAACTTGGTTATTCTACACATGTTTCACATGATAGCTTAAGAATGATAATCAAGAAAGAAATAATCATAAGGATGCTAAGATTTAATTCCAACTCTTATTATTCAAAGTTATCATGCATCATTATTGATGCGGGATGGGACGCGACTCGAGACAACAAGGGACTCTAGGTCGTGTACGCCCCTAAGTGAGGAAAATGCGTGGATCTGTGCGGTTGAGAAACTGGCAATGAGTCTCGTGTATCGGCTTTTTCGTGTGCTCGGATCGAGTCACGGGACGGTTTCCACTCACTCACTCTCGCAGTGGTGATAAAAATATGACGAGCTACGTTCCTATCACTCATGCAGCGGCATAAAGAAACATATACAAGTAAAGCAAATGCCAAGTGGGGAGCAGACACCATACCTCCACGCTCCGGGCGTGGGGAAGATGACCCGGCCAAAACTCGTACTCTCGGTGTACTGTAAATAAATAATTACAGAGGTGAATTTAATTGCCCACTCCACGCAGGGAGGTAAAGGGGTACACACACATGTCGGGAGCACCAAATTTTGGTTGACGGGCAAAAAGGCGGCGGGTTCTGGGCGACGGTGGGCAGCGGCTCCGATTCTGTGATTTGCTGGCCGGCAGGACAGCGAACACGGATGTCCAAAGGGACGTCGACCTCCTGGGATCTGCTGAAGGCGGCGGTGCACTGGGACGGTGGCGGAGGGTCCCTAGTCGACCCCCGGGAGTGGCGGTCGCTGAAGCTATCCCAGCGTATTTTTGCTGGAATTATTTGATAACTATTTTCTTGCACAGGATTGCATGACCCGACAAAAAGAATTTTTGTGCCTAGATCTGGAGGCGGATCGAGACGAGACTGGCGCCGTTGGATAGACTACTCAAAGGGCTACAACATATAATTATTTCATGTCCATACAGTAGACAGATTAGAAATGAAAAAGATTGTTCCCCAAGTATTTCTACTAACTAAGATTACAGACAGTCAGGACAGAACATGATCTGCCTGAGAATGAATTTTGACCGACATAAAAACGATGGATCTAGACCCTGGGAAAATTATGAGTGGAAAGGGGATATGTGGGATCACGTAGGAATTTTTGGTGGATTTTTTGGAGATGACTAAGGGGCCGGGAAAAATATAAGAACAGACTACTATCCTGTAGATCTGTAAACTAGCAGACTGTCAGGGGTGGAACTACAAATTGGGGAAAAATATCAAACAAAGGCGGATTGACACGAAATTTAAACTGGAGTTGGGGGACGACAGGAAGAACAAACCCTCAAAATTTGGGGTCGAACAGATCAACGGACTGGGAGATAGAATTTTGGCCTCAGCTTGCTGTCTAGAGATGGAAAGAACTCCGACGAGGTAGCGGTGGTGGTGCGATGGCGGCTCGATGGTGGCGGTGGCGGCGGTGCTGAGCTTCTCACTCAGAGAGGGGATGATATGGAGGCCTCACACCTCAAGAAATTTACAGCAATCCAGCTACAAAGGGTTGGGAGAGAGAGGGGGCGCTGCGCCCTAGGCTCTTGGAGGAAAATTCATCATTTTCATTCAATAATTCTTCTCATTAATTTCATGAAATGGCAAAATACAAGTGTTATATAGAAATGAAAAAAGGACCTAGACTACCCTTAGATCTAGGTTTAGGGAGGGGTAAACAAGGGATAGGATAATTAATCCCCATGCGGTCAAATGACCAAAATAAAAAAAAATACAATAATGAAAAAACTATATTAAAGGGGGGCGCCCCTTTGAAAATGAGAGGAGAATTTTGAATTTTCTCCCTTCTTGTCTCATTGGTCCAAGTCCAACCTTGGACTTTGAACCAGCCCCACATGACCCATGATCCTAGGTGGACCAATGGGAAAGAGGGTGGGGGACCCTGCTGGACCTACTAGCATATTACATAGAAACCAAAAGATTCCTAAAGACTAACAAATTAGCTTATAATGCCTTACAATTGCAAACCTAATTAGCCAAGGATACAAATGCAAAAACAAAATGTTAGTTCCCGGTGTTGATTCCCATCAATTCTCCCAGGTGGGAAGAACTCGACCACGTCGAGTAAGGGGTGTAGCTGCTCGCCACTCCTACGGATCTGTTACCGACCAGGGAATGCGGAGTACGCTCCACTCCAAGTAATCGTCACCTGTTCATCCCGTATATATTTGATATGCACATGCCGCTGTGGGAATGAGGCTGGAGGTGGACACTCCCTGATGGGGACATCACCATCCATCCTGACACTCTCGGCCATTCTCGTCACCCCGGAGGCGTACGTCATGGTCTAGTCATTTATTTTGAGTCCTATGTATGTTTCTTTATTTTATTTGAGTCAGGTCCCTAGATCTTGTGCTAATTTCCCTAGGTTTGAGTGTCATTGGGTTTATTAGTTAGCTATTGGGCCCAATTCCTTGGGCTTGGCCCAAGGGCACTGCCCCTTCCCTTGGTTATTTGTCATTGTGTTAAGAGTCAAGGTCTTTTTGTAAAATGTGGGTTGCCTATATATAGGATCCCACTTCCCCCATTTGAACTAATGAATCAATGAATGAAAAAATTGTCATTTTGAGAGTTCAAACTTCTTATCTAGTGGAGAGATTCCATTATTTGGGTGAGAGACCCTAGGGGAGAGATTCCCCACCCATCCCTCTCTTAATCTCTCTCTTTAACTCCCCTTTCTCTCTCCTCCACACCCAATTTCAAAAATTTTCTCTCTCCTCCCTTCCCAACCACCACTCTCCCACTTACCCCCATTAACGGCCACTCCCCTTCCCCATACATCCCATTACTCTACCCCCTAGTCCCAAGAGAGCTTCCACCAATCCTAGCTCCACCTCCCAACCCCCAACTACCCCACCCACTTCCCCAAGCACCCTTCCCACTACCCCAAGCACCCCTTCCCTTTCCCAACACAACCCCTCCCATCCCCAAGACCACCATTGAATACCCTCCATTAAGGAAAATTCAAACTCACCTTCCCTCCACCCACTTGTGCCCTCCTCACCTTCCCCTCTCCCTCCAAGCCCAAATTCGCAGCTCCTCTCTCACCCATAGTAAACACCCCCTTCCAGCCCCCATTCTCCCCTTCCCACACCTTGAAACCCCCCCTCCTAGACCCCCTCACAGCTGGGGGTTGCCCCTACACACAACCACCTCATTTCCCCTCCCATCTACCCCATTCTCCATTACCTATCTCCACCCTCTCAAGTTCTGGTTGCAGGTAGCAGATTGTCCGTAGGTTTTGGAGGCCACCCCTGTCATCCCCTGGGAGCTTCAGGTAGCATACCATATATCGACGGAAGCGTCTGCATGTCTTCTTCGCAACGGTGGTGGTCTCGTCCCATTCCGAGTTCGTGATCGACCAGGAGAGCCATTCTCCCACAACTGCGCAGATCCCCCCTGGCAGGAGACCAGAGCCGGATTGGAAGCTCGACTGCGACGATCGTGTTGGGAATCGATCGAGAGTTCTTCTTCAAACATCTTCTACTATGATTCTTATAACATCTCCAAGAAGCAGAGCCCCATTTGGTGACCGGACCTGAAAGTTATCAATTTCATCCCTTGGGTGCTCGGTTCTGCTTCCACTTAGTCTGCACCGACCCCTCCTCAGTGTTCAGAGCCTACCGGTTGACCCCGACATCATCTGGCATCTCCGTCAGTCTTGATTCAAAGAGGACTCATCAACGGTTCCAATGACTCTGGCGGCACCTGATTCTGAGCTTGGGATCGACCGTGGTAACCTCTGCTTCTTGCTGTTGGGAACCTGAAGCTGTCAGATCCGAGGGTCTGCCACCCTGTTCAAGCCCCTACCCCGACCAGCAGCAGTGCCCGAAGAAATTTATAAAATTCAAGCATCATCCAGATCCAGCTACAAAGAATCTCCAAGTGGTTTCGTTTGCAACAAAATTTGGGCTGACCACAGTGTCCAAATACCTGACGGTCTGTCCTGAGACACAGTCAGCAGGCAGATTCAGCTTCGACTTCCCTCTCTTCACTTCTAGCTCGAATTCCCCCTCCCCGCTTGGCTGGCTGAAGGCCCCTCCCTGCGTGGAGGTCGTATTGAGTGTATTCATTAGCTTCCCTTCCCCGAGATCCCCCCCTTGCATGGGGGTAGTTCATGTATTATTTACACCCACAGGTTTGAAGCTTCATCGACGCGGCGTGCGGGTGCTTCCCCTTGCCTCCCCGCTCGCCCCCGTCTCCGACCGGAGTCGGTTTCTTCAAACCGGCTAGGTGAGAACTCGTCCCTTGCTCTCAATTATTCTTGTTCATTTAATATTCTCCAATTGCACCGTCGGTAAGGAAGAGAGCACCCGATCTTAAGGCTCCACCGCACTTGTGCGACCCCCGTGGGTGTGAGTGAGTGATCCGCGTCCCTCGGCCAAGGCCAACAAATTGAGTTGAATATCCGCACCTCAAGGGGAGGTTTGACTTAGACTTTGTTGGCCCTCTACTAGCAAGGGGCTTGTCCCATTTCCTCGACTCGGCATCCCCGAGTTACCCCCGGGTTAAGTGTGTGTGCCATATAAAGGTTCGCTTGCGTAGGCTTCATAGCCTTGTGGTTGTGCTCGTTAAATTAGGTCCGAGGTTGTGTCACATCAATTGGTATCAGAGCAAGTCATTGACTTGTCTCTACAAGTCAAGTCCTAGGGCATGCTTGCATTCTTGTCCGAACCGTGCATTGTCAACCCATCATTGTTAACATTGATTCTTGGGTCACATGGCCCCTCTCCCAATCATATCCCATGCATGCTTACCTAATGGAGAGCCCGTAGAAATTGATTTCATTGACCTAGAAATAGAAAATTGGGTGTCCTCCGATATCATTACCTCTCTTTGTAGGACCGGACAAATTGTGCACAATGGAGACCAAGTCTTTATTGAATTCCATAAATGGTTCGGGAAGACTAAGTATTTGGATGGGGCTTGGTGTCAAGAGGGAACATTGGCGGGTCCATGTATAATCCTAGGTAAGAAATGGTTAGATGAAAGGAATGCCGACATCGACCCAACACGTCGGACTTGCCTAGTGCATCCGCCACACCTTTCGGGAACCTTTAAATTCAACAACCTTGTATTCTCCCACCTGCGGAAATCCCGCCCTTGTTCAACACCCCGGGTGCACCATACTCCGGCCATCATCACCCCACCATCAATGAACCTTCCCACTCCATTAGCTTTGGAAGAAGTAGTCCACCCGCTTTGCCACATGAAGATAAATACCCCTCGGGAACCTATCCCCTCCATGGAGAGCACCCATGTCCCAATTGAAGAGGAAGCCTTGCACGAGGATCTTCATCCTACACCACCCCCTCTAGATAAGGCCGAATTCATCTTAGAAGAGTCCCTTGTTAGGTGACTAAGGGAGAGCTTGATTAGAGAAATCATGACCCATACCTATCTACCCATGAAGCAAGACCACCATCTAGTGCCCATCCACACTCCTCACACAACAATCCAATCCTACTACGAAGTAGAGGGTTTTGATGACCTCCTTAAAGGCCTAGAATGGCAGCTAGAGTTAACTTGCTTGTTGACCTTAGGGACGGCCCACCCAACAAACCTTAGTCTCATCCACCCTTGTGACGGGTCTATCACCTCGGTCTGCACCATTAGTTGCTACACTAGCGACCTTCTTTTCCTTCTCCCTATGGTGGAAGAACCCATCTCGGTCCACTCCCCTACCATTGAGATCCCAAGTGCTTTGGTCGGCCAACCCACTAACGATCATGGCCCAATTATCTTGGAGGAGGATGACGCATATTTTTGGGCTTTGAGGATGTGGAGTTCCTCTCTCTAGGTAACCATTTCCATGATCCCTTTGACCCCTTCCAATACCCATGTGGCCCAACCATCTTACCCACCACCCACCCTTTCCTACCCTCACCCACCATATTGGGCCAAACCCACCTCATCCACGACCCAGGTTACACGTTGGGAGCCATGACCTTGGTCCACATACCCCTAGGTAATAAGGTTGTGCCCCACCCCATGATGACCACCTTCTTAGATCCATTCGATTCTTTCCAATGGGAGTTCAAAGGTTTTCCCATACCTATACACATGGAAGTCACCCTTGGGAAAAACATGCATAGGCTTACCACACCACTTGGCATGAACACTATGTTAGGTCCGTTCATTCATATCACCCACATGTCAAGTAGAAAGTATGAGTGGTCCATATTCGGATGTAATGCTCCACCTTCATTCATCATGGGTCTTAAGCATGTCAAAAGCATCTACGGATGTCCGGGTCCCCCGATATTCATCACCACTTTGCATGATAGGTTCACCTACGGGTGCCCCGGCCCTCCTAATTCCATCAAAGTCTTCTTGACATCAAAGCATGGTTGGTCTACTTTTGGTTGCCTAGGTCCACCCATCACCCCTAGAATGTCAGCATTCATAAAATTACATGATAACCTTGCAAGCACATCAACAAGAGTCATGAAATTTACAAAAGGGCGACCGACTCACTGGCGCCACCAAGAAATCCAAATGGGTGATTCCAGGATGGTGAGGAATGAGAGGCTCTCACATAGAGACAACTCAAGATTGATGTTTTGTGGGATCAGCCCCTTCCAGATTTTGAGGAGCATTAGCCCCACTACTAAGTTAGGCCTCCTCAAGAGATACGGAGTTAACTTCAGTTTCAATGTGGAAAGTCTTGTGCCACACAAGGGACCCACGGGGGCACCTAGTGAGGATTTCAAGCCCCTTCCTTCCTTGAGAGAGCACCCACCCCTCCCCATGAGAGCATCGTCAGCCCAGAGAGCCCGACGTAATCAACTTGAGAGAATATTGCATGAACAGGTAATCATCACTCGGAGCAAGGTGTACCGGCACTACCTCGCTAGGTGGAAGAATAGGCTTCTTTCAGAAGACATGTGAGCGGTACCCCCTAATACTCAACGGAGTCGAGTTCTCTGCACCCCGGGAGTATGATGGGGACATCACCATCCGTCCTGACACACTCGGCCATTCTCGTCACCCCGGAGGCGTACGTCATGGTCTAGTCATTTATTTTGAGTCCTATGTATGTTTCTTTATTTTATTTGAGTCATGTCCCTAGGTCTTGTGCTTATTTCCCTAGGTTTGAGTGTCATTTGGTTTATTAGTTAGCTATTGGGCCCAATTCATTGGACTTGGCCCAAGGGCACTCCCCCTTCCCTTGGTTATTTGTCATGGTGTTAAGAGTCAAGGTCTTTTTGTAAAATGTGGGTTGCCTATATATAGGACCCCATTTCCCCCATTTGAACTAATGAATCAATGAATGAAAAACTTGCCATTTTGAGAGTTCAAACTTCTTATCTAGTGGAGAGATTCCATTATTTGGGTGAGAGACCCTAGGGGGGGAGATTCCCCACCCATCCCTCTCTTAATCTCTCTCTTTCACTCCCCTTTCTCTCTCCTCCACACCCAATTTCAAAAATTTTCTCTCTCCTCCCTTCCCAACCACCACTCTCTCACCTACCCCCATTAAAGGCTACTCCCCTTCCCCACACATCCCATTACTCCACCCCCTAGTCCCAAGTGAGCTTCCACCAATCCTAGCTCCACCTCCCAACCCCCAACTACCCTTCCCACTTCCCCAAGCACCCCTTCCCTTCCCCAACACAACCCCTCCCATCCCCAAGACCACCATTGAATACCCTCCATTAAGAAAAATTCAAACTCACCTTCCCTCCACCAACTTGTGCCCCCCTCACCTTCCACTCTCCCTCCAAGCCCAAATTCGCAGCTCCTCTCTCACCCATAGCAAACACCCCCTTCCAGCCCCCATTCTCCCCTTGCCACACCTTGAAACCCCCCCTCCTAGACCCCCGCACAGCTGGGGGTTGCCCCTACACTCAACCACCTCATTTCCCCTCCCATCTACCCCATTCCCCATTACCTATCTCCACCCTCTCAAGTTCTGGTTGCAGGTAGCAGATTGGCCGCAGGTTTTAGAGGCCACCCCATCGTCCCCTGGGAGCTTCAGGTAGCATACTATATATCGAAGGAAGCGTCTGCCTATCTTCTTCACAACGGTGGTGGTCCCGTCCCATTCCAAGTTTGTGATCGACTAGGAGAGCCATTCTCCCACAACTGCGTAGATCCCCCCTGGCAGGAGACCAGAGCCAGATTGGAAGCTCAATTGCGACGATCGTGTTGGGAATCGGATCGAGAGTTCTTATTCAAACATCTTCTACTACGAGTCTTCTAACATCTCCATGAAGTAGAGCCCCATTTGGCGACCGGACCTGAAAGTTATCAATTTTCTCCCTTGGGTGCTCGGTTCTGCTTCCACTTAGTCTGCACCGACCCCTCCTCAGTGTTCAGAGCCTACCAGTTGACCCCGACATTAGCTGGCATCGACGTTAGTCTTGCTTCGAAGAGGACTCATCAACGGTTCCAAAGACTCTGGCGGAACCTGATTCTGAGCTTGAGAGCGACCGTGGAAACCTCTGCTTCCTACTGTTGGGAACCTGAAGCTGTCAGATCTGAGGGTCTGCCACCCTGTTCAAGCCTCTACCTCGACCATCAGCAATGCCCAAAGAAATTTATAAAATTCAAGCATCATCCAGATCCAGCTACAAAGAATATCCAAGTGGTTTCGTCTGCAAAAAAATTTGGCGCTGACCACAGCGTCCAAATACCTGACGGTCTGTCCTGAGACACAGTCAGCTAGCAGATTCGGCTTCGACTTCCCTCTCTTCACTTCTAGCTCGAATTCCTCTCCCCTACCTCGACCAGCAGCAAGCATCATCCAGATCCAGCTACGAAGAATATCCAAGTGGTTTCGTCTGGAAAAAAATTTGGCGCTGACCACAGCGTCCAAATACCTGACGGTCTGTCCTGAGACACAGTCAGCTAGTAGATTCGGCTTCGACTTCCCTCTCTTCACTTCTAGCTCGAATTCCCCTCCTTGCTTGGCCGGCTGAAGCCCCCTCCCTGCGTGGAGGTCGTATTGAGTGTATTCATTGGCTTCCCTTCCCCGAGATCTCCCCCCTTGCATGGGGGTAGTTCATGTATTATTTACACTCACAGGTTTGAAGCTTCATCGACGCGGTGTGCGGGTGCTTCCCCTCGCCTCCCCGCTCGCCCCCGTCTCCGAACGGAGTCGGTTTCTTCAAACCGGCTAGGTGAGAACTAGTCCCTTGCTCTCAATTATTCTTGTTCATTTAATATTCTCCAATTGCGCCGTCGGTAAGGAAGAGAGCACCCGATCTTAAGGCTCCACCGCACTTGTGCGACCCCCGTGGGTGTGAGTGAGTGATCCGCGTCCCTCGGCCAAGGCCAACACATTGAGTTGAATATCCGCACCTCAAGGGGAGGTTTGACTTAGACTTTGCTGGCCCTCTACCAGTAAGGGGCTTGTCCCATTTCCTCGACTTGGCATCCCTGAGTTACCCCCGGGTTAAGTGTGTGTGCCATACGAATGTCGCTTGCGTAGGCTTCATAGCCTTGTGGTTGTGCTTGTTAAATTAGATCCGAGGTTGTGTCACATCACTCCCGGGTGGGGTCACTCTCAAAGAAGGAGACGGCTCAATGACTCACTAGGAATCACCGCTGAGTCCCTTTATGTGACTGGATCTAAGACATTGAAGTAGAGCCGATCCCAAATTTTGGCAAGTCTACAACGTACGCATTAGACTCGACTTGCCTCACACTCGAATGGGGCTGACATCGCGAGCTTTGCAATAGACCGACTCGACTTCTATCCATGCAGACTCCTAACAAACTATACAAAGAAAACACACTTCTATGTCCAAGACAATCCTAATGCTATGCAGACCCATGCATATGCAATGGTAGACCAGGACATCCGAATGTATGCCATGCATACATTCAATGCAATCGGTGCTTGGAGGAATGAGGAACTCCTAGACATCCTAATATGTCTCTAGAATGCGGCTACCTGTTGGATTTGGGAGACTTGGGAGGGCTAGGAGAGCCAAAGTTACCTTCTTCCTCACCCCTATATGTATGTATCTCTCGCCAGTGAACGGGCTTGATGGGTGTAGATGGTCTGGCTTGTGGGGAAGGGGTATGATAGTGGACTCCCTCAAAGAAGTGGATTAGATGTGGTGGGTCAAGGGTTTCACTAGAAAAGGGGTCGAAGGGATCAAAGAATGTGTGACCCCTCGAGCTGGGTTCTCATTGGTCACGGTCCCAAGTTTGCAATTCTTGAAGGTGTAGGTGGTCACCTTCTTGCACTAGGGTATAGGGGATGGTGGTCTCATATAGAAGGTATGGTTCTCCCTCGGGATAAAGGGAATGAAGTTGGGCTCGACCGACATGGGGAGGAATAAGAGAATCTCCATGGTGACATGACCCACGGTGCACACAGAGGTAATGGATCCTAAGGCGGGCTGGGTGAAGCTACGACTTGTGGGTTGGTCGAAGCCTCGGGCCAACATATACGTCAACTTCATTTGCGAGTCTAATCCCATAATAAGGTGTAACGCCTGGTAATTTTGAAATAAGAATAAATATATTTAGAAGAAAACCTATACATAATACATATTCTTACAAATAAGTATATAATGTTTAATAAATAAACTTTATTTAAATAAATATATGTCCAAGTGATATTCCTTCAGGGATGGAAGTAAAAAGGTTTGCTCGGATCAAACCTACCTCTGATACCTAGGTCAAGGACTAGTAAAAGTTAAAGAATTAATAGGAATAAAATCCCTATATGCATACAAATTATTAATAGGTATATGAGGTTTAGTAAATAACCCACTAACATTGTTATTGGGTTCGGTGCGGTGGATTCAGAGGGGGGTGAATGAATCTCCCCTTAAAAATTTTCGCCCAATTAAAATCTAGTTCGCTAACTAGACAAAAACTTGATAACCTGAAGAGCTAATTAAATTTCCCCTTCTTCAGAAGGATAATGAGCAATTACGGAATAACAATATCAATGGACACTCAATACCACAGTCAAACACATGGTGTGCAATCAAGCCATATCGCCCCTATGCATTCAACTAGCGAAGACAAAAATAAACAAATCAAACCACAATGCAAGAGGAGTTTTTAGGTGGTTCGGTCCTTCAGACCTACATCCACCCCACACTCAACCCGAGTATGGATTACTGCTGACTCACAGCTTGAACCGCTGGGCATCACAGCTTGCCTACAAACTGCTGAGCCTCACAGCTTGCTGTCCGAGGTATCCACCTCGCCCACTGAGCCTCACAGCTTGCTGTCTAGAGGAATCCTCCTCTGCAAAACCGCTGGGCAGTACAGCTTAGCCGTCCAGTGGAATCCTCCACTGCAAACGCTGACTAACAGCTTGAAGAAAGATGTAAAATGAAACAAGAAAATGGGAAACAAACAGCGACTGAAAGCTGTATACGATAAAGCACAAACTATATCCCTGCAGGGAATGAAGCTCAAACAATTGAGAAAACTCAGATCTGGTTTTGAACCAAAGATCTGAGGAACGAACTCCTTCTCTCTCTCTCTTCTTTCTCTTCTGCTTCTTCTCTGCTCTCTATCTCTCTTTCTTTCTATTTCTCTTCTGCTTCTTCTCTCTTTCTTTTCTTCTTCTTCTCTGCTCTCTGGATCGTGCAGGCTAACTCTCTGCTCTGCTCTTCTGCTTCGATCAGTCTTGTTCTAAGGAAGAAGGATTCCTTTCATAGTAGCAGCAAGCAAGAGGGCGTGTGGCTTCCACATTTCCCGCCCAGAGCACCTTGATCACGTGGCAGCAGCCAGGCTTACTGCTGTACACGTGTTACAATCTGGGCACCTTGTCCATCCTTGGATCACATGCCTTCATTAAGCTTTACGAAGAGTACCTGTCAGACAGAGGATAGAGTTATCAGTTTAAGTCTAAAACCCTGTACAGACTTTGTAGGGTGTAATGCAATGTGTAGACTTTGCAATGTATAGACTTTGCATTTGTGCAGCTAGCTGTTGTATAGACTTGAGGTGCAGGCAGACGATGTAGAGAGACGCTAAGTGAGACGCTGTGCAGACTTGCTGGATGCAATGTAGTATGCATATAGTGTAATGTATAGACATATGTGTGTGTGCGACCAGACAGTGTACATACTTGCTAAACTATGTGGCGTGCAACTAACTGATGTACAGACTTGACTTATGCATGCAAGCCCAGTCTGCACCGTCTTCATGTCGTGTGGAGAGTAAGCGATGTACATACTTGCATGAGACACAGCATGAGACGCTAACTGCCAAGAATGTATAGACTTACTGATTGTGTGAGCATGCGGCACCCAATGTATAGACTTGCAGGTGCAACGTAGGTAAAGATACCAATGTATAGACTTGCGAGTGCAACGTCAGTAAAGATACCAATGTATAGACTTGCGAGTTCAACGTCAGTAAAGATACCAATGTATAGACTTGCTAAAGCATCAAAGTAACCATGACAGTGTACAGACTTTGGATGAGACGCCCGATGTACAGACTTTGCATGAGACGCAACATGAGACGCACCGACTTGCCCGATGTACAGACTTTGCATGAGATGCTAAGTGAGACGATCCAATGTATAGACTTGGAGTGCAGGAAAACGATGTACAGAGACGCTAAGTGAGACGTTGTACAGACTTTCAGCAACACACGATGTACAGACTTTCTAGGCATGAAGACAACCGCTATACAGACTTCGTGTGCAATGGACAAACAATGTGCAGACTTGATGAACATGCAGCAATGTATAGACTCTAAGTGAGATGGTCCAATGTGTAGACTTGCTCACATGCATGAACAAATGGCGATGTATAGACTTGGCCAGAGACGGTGAATGTATAGACTTCCTATGCCTGCGTCAAATGCGATGTACAGACTTCCTATATGCTCAAGTCCAATGTATAGACTTGCTGAGACAATGCATTCTAGGCCGATTTACAGACTTGATCGAATGTACAGACTTTGCATATGCTCTGAAGACAGGTTGTATAGACTTCATATGATGCATGCACAAGACACAACGAATGTGGATGCACTGACAATGTACAGACTTGGTTTCGTGCATGCTATAGGGCAATGTATGGACTTTGAATGAACGAGCATGCATTGTATAGACTTGATGCAATGCATGAGCAAGAAGATGATGTACAGACTTTGCCTGCATGCTGTGCAAGACAGTGTATAGACTTGCTCAGCCTGAAGCACGGCAATGTAAAGACTTCTTAATAGACGCATGCAACAACTGTTATTGCACTGATGCAGTGTATGCTAAACATATGCAATGTATAGACTTATGCATTGAGTAGAGATTGTTGTGCCCCTTGTGCTTTGATGTTAATGTGGTGTTTTAATGATAGCAACATGAATGAGTCACCATATTGTTTTGCTAAGAATAACACATTGAGTCATCACATGAATGCATATGTCTGATCTGTTCTGTGGAGAATGCATGAGTGTGCTAGGTCATGTAGTGTTCTATACTCAATGCATAAGTCTATACATTGCATATGTTTAGCATACACTGCATCAGTGCAATAACAGTTGCTGCTTGCGTCTGTTAAGAAGTCTGTACATTGCTCTGCTTCAGGCTGAGCAAGTCTATACACTGTCTTGCACAACATGCAGGCAAAGTCTGTACATCGTCTTCTTGTTCATGCATTGCATCAAGTCTATACATTGTCCTGCACAGCATGCAGGCAAAGTCTGTACATCGTCTTCTTGTTCATGCATTGCATCAAGTCTATACAATGCATGCTCGTTCATTCAAAGTCCATACATTGCCCTATAGCATGCACGAAACCAAGTATGTACATTGTCAATGCATCCACATTCGTTGTGTCTTGTGCATGCATCATATGAAGTCTGTACAACCTGTCTTCAGAGCATATGCAAAGTCTGTACATTCGATCAAGTCTGTACATCAGCCTAGAATGCATTGTCTCAGCAAGTCTATACATTGGAGTTGAGCATATAGGAAGTCTGTACATTGCATTTGACGCAGGCATAGGAAGTCTATACATTCACCGTCTCACTCAGCGTCTCTGGCCAAGTCTATACATCGCCATTTGTTCATGCATGTGAGCAAGTCTACACATTGGACCGACTCACTTAGATTGTATACATTGCTGCATGTTCGTCAAGTCTGCACATTTTTTGGCCATTGCAAACGAAGTCTGTACAGTGGTTGTCTTCATGCCTAGAAAGTCTGTACATCGTGTGTTGCTGAAAGTCTGTACAACATCTCACTTAGTGTCTCTGTACATCGTCTGCCTGCACTCCAAGTCTATACAACGGCTAGCTGCACAAATGCAAAGTCTATACATTGCAAAGTCTACACACTGCATTACACCCTACACAGTCTGTACAGGGTTTCAGACTTAAACTGATAACTCTATCCTCTGTCTGACAGGTACTCTTCGTAAAGCTTAATGAAGGCACGTGATCCAAGGATGGATGAGGTGCCCAGATTGTGACACGTGTACAACAGCAAGCCTGGATGCTGCCACGTGATCAAGGTGCTCTGGGCGGGAAATGTGGAAGCCACACGCCCTCTTGCTTGCTGCTGCTATAAAAGGAAGCCTTCTTCCTCAGAACAAGACTGATCGAAGTAGAAGAGCAGAGCAGAGAGTTAGCCTGCACGATCCAGAGAGCAGAGAAGAAGAAGAAAAGAAAGAGAGAAGAAGCAGAAGAGAAATAGAAAGAAAGAGAGACAGAGAGCAGAGAAGAAGCAGAAGAGAAAGAAGAGAGAAAGAGAGAGAAGGAGTTCGTTCCTCAGATCTTTGGTTCAAAACCAGATCTGAGTTTGCTTAATTGTTTGAGCTTCATTCCCTGCAGGGATATAGTTTGTGCTTTATCGTATACAGCTTTCAGTCGATGTTTGTTTCCCATTTTCTTGTTTCATTTTACATCTTTCTTCAAGCTGTTGGTCAGCATTTGCAGTGGAGGATTCCACTGGACGGCTAAGCTGTATTGCCCAGCGGTTTTGCGGAGGAGGATTCCTCTAGACAGCAAGCTGTGAGGCTCAGCGGGCGAGGTGGATACCTCGGACAGCAAGCTGTGATGCCCAGTGGTTCAAGCTGTGAGTCAGCAGTAATCCATACTCGGGTTGAGCGTGGGGTGGATGTAGGTCTGGAGGACCGAACCACCTAAAAACTCCTCTTGCATTGTGGTTTGATTTGTTTATTTCTGTCTTCGCTAGTTGAATGCATGGGGCGATATGGCTTGATTGCACACCATGTGTTTGACTGTGGTATTGAGTGTCCATTGATATTGTTATTCCGCAATTGCTCATTGTCCTTCTGAAGAAGGAGAAATTTAATTAGCTCTTCAGGTTATCTAGTTTTTGTCTAGTTAGCGAACTAGCTTTTTAATTGGGCAAAAATTTTTATGGGGAGATTCATTCACCCCCCTCTGAATCCACTGCACCGAACCCAACACTTGGTATCAGAGCGGGTGTTTGCACAAAGGGTCCAACGACCTGCAGATCCGATCCGTATTTGGATTTAGTGCGATTTGAGTTGATCTGTTTGCTTGCATTGTTTTGAGCTCTCTACTAGCATTGCTCTTGATCTGATCTGTTTTATCTTGCACTTATGGCTGAAATTCCTGTATTCACTGGTTTAGATTTCTATGGCTGGTATGGTCGTTTTAGAGACTATGTGATCCATATGAATTCTGATTTATGGATACTCATAGCTCATAGTCCATATGAAGTTCCTGAGGACAAATCCAAATGGAAGTCTTCAGATAGACTGAAATTCTCTAAAAATCAAAAGGCCCTAGACCTTGTGAAAGGGGCGATAAAATCTAATGTGCTTACATGTATCTTTGAGTGCAGAAGTGCAAAGGAAGTGATAGACAAACTGACTGGCGACTATGGTGGAGAAGGAAGTCTGTGCTTTTTGGCAAGAGATCACATCAGTGATCAATCAGATGAGTCTCCATCTCAGGTAACTTCTAACTCAGAACAATCAGCTCTTGATGAATTGAATGAAATGTATGAAAACTTGTTAGAAAAATACAAATCTCTTAAGTCTGAAAAGACAAAAATGAGAAAAGAAATGATTCATGATATCACTTGCCTAAAAGCTGAGTTGAATAATTTGAAATCTGAAAATGAGAACCTCAGAACCAAACTCAGTAGAGAAGATTCTTGCAATGCATGTGCAGTTTTAAGAGACATGATAAATGAACTCGATTCTGATGATAGTCTTCAGAAGGGATTTAATCAAATCTCTGAAAGAAGAAAATAAATCATTGCTAGAGAAGATATCTGAACTGGAAGAAAAATTGAGTTTAATTAATGGTGATCAAATCTCACTAAATGAGCTAAGTCAGGATGAAAATCTAAAACAAGAAAATGAAGAATTGAGGCTGCTGAATTCTGCTATTTGTGAGAGACTTTAATACTTGAAAAAGGGAAGAGTTTAGTTGAAAATGAATGTGAGAGAGTGAGTATATTGATTGAAGAGATTCACAGTCACAAAGTCATCAATGCCATGCTTAATGAAAAAGTAACAACCTCTGAACTACTCATCTCTTCTCTTAGAAATGAGATTTTGGATTTGAACAAGTCTCTATCTGAATATGCAAATCAAGAAAAGCAGAATGTTGTATTCAAGGATAACTGCATGAAGAAAGGCAGTAATTTTCAAGTCAAGCAGGGAATGAGGAATAAATCTTATACAACTTGTGTGCAAGCTCAGAAATACCTAGCACTTCCACCTCATCCCCTAAACAAGCTGTTGTTCAAGAAAATAAGAATACAAGACAGAAAAGAAAAATAGTGAAAAATAATGATAACAATCTGCATGCTAAGAAAGTTCAGGTCAACAAATCTATTGTCAAGAATGTCAAATACTTTTACTGTGGAAAGTTTGGCCATGAAATGGTTGAGTGTTTTGTCATGAGAACAGATGATTTGAAACCTGATAGAATTCATGCTAGGAGCTTTAAAACGAAGAAACAGTCTCATGCTCAAAATAGAAGAATAAAATATTTTTACTGTCATAAAGTAGGTCATCTCATACATGAATGCAAATTAATAGAATTAGATGACCTTGTTACTATTAATTCACAGAAATATCATGCTAGAAATCATGTTTCTAGGAGAAAGAATCTGAATTGTTTTGTTGTGGGAAGTTAGGTCACACTATTGCACAGTGCTGGCATGCACATGGGAGTAACAATCGTCACAAATCTGCTAAAACCCCTGTGTATCAAAATACTTTTGATAGAAATGATATTCTTCCTAGAGGCCAGCACCCAGGGTGCTTCAAATGTGAGAAGCCAGGCCATAGGGCAAAAGATTACTGGCATGTTCAGGAAAGAAATTTAATTCTGAATTTGTTAAATTCCCTGTGAAAAGAAATGATTTTGGCTACACTCAATCGCTTGTAAATAATGCTTCTCATGGAAATATTCTTGTTTCAAAAGTTCAGCATAGTGCATGTTTTAACTGTGATAAGCTAGGCCACAAAGTAGCTAATTGTTGGCTGGCTGATTATGGAAAAGAAAATTTTCATGCAAATAAAAGTAACAGTCATGCTTCTGCTAATTCTGTGGCTTCATATTATTATTGTGGTAAATTTGGTCACTCCATGACTAATTGTTTTCTGATGGAAATTGAGGACCATGTTGCTAAGAAACTGTTTAGAACCCCTGTCAGGCTTAACGTAGGACCCAAAGCTACTTGGGTCCCTGCAGGATCAAATTGATTAACATGTTACAGGTGTGCCTTGGAATGAAAAGGAGGGATAAATAAACCAAGGCACTTAACAGAAAGACCCTAGGGCTCTGCTTTTCAGGTTTGTTCTGAATACTCATCTTAAATTACATCATATGAAATTGTGAACTTGAAATGATTGCATATCATGTTGTTTTGTTGATGTTAAACTGAAACTTTCTGAAATGTGAATTGCACAATCGTGCTTATGGTAATTCTTTTCTGTCTGATTTGCATGAATCATATCTGAATGAGAGTCATTGCATAAGCATACATGTAGTGACTACATTACATATCATCATATTGAAAATTCCAAAAAGAAGTGATTCACTGCATATTGACAGGGGGAGCCTTTCTAAAATTCTTCAGTGGTGTGAATTGTCTGAACTCTTCCTGTCTACCCATCTGATTCATTGTCATATCTACATATTCTGTCTCATCTTCAGAACTCCTATTTCTCATGAAAAATCAGTCAAATCACTTGAAAAATCTTCTTTGCACCGAGTATAGGTAGCTGCATGTCTTACATATAGTCGGTGCATCTCATGTTCACAGTGCATATTGTTGTGCCTTCATTGCATATCATGCATTTTGTCAGGGGGAGCTTGTCTGCTGTCACTTGGTCATCATGCTCTCCTTATCAGATTTGTTGCATACTGCATATATGAAGAGTAGTGCATGTCATAAAATTTTAAAAAATCTAAAAAGATATTCCATTGCATCTAGACAGGGGGAGCATTTAAAATTGGTGTTTAGTTTGTCACACTCTGAACACCTCTTGTCTAGTAATTGAATAACTCTCATCTGATTTCATACTCTCTCTCTTGATAATGGATTCTGCCTCCTACTCATTATATTGTCAAAGAAGAGCTTCTTTCAACCTTCTTCATGTTACTACCTGTCAGCTGATCTGTCTGAATTCTAGACTCAACTACTGTTTGTTGATTAACTCTCTTCTAATGCTCTTCTCTATTGGTGATTGACTCTTCCACCAGCTTATACTCATCCTTCACATATCTCTTAGCTGGTGTGACTGATTTGGTTCTACTGTTGATTAGTTGGTCAGCTAAATTTATTGACCTGATCTGAAAAACTTAAGTTGCATGTCATGCAATTCAGTCTGAGAACTTTGTAGAAATTTCTATCATATAGGTTTAAGAATTATCACTGAATCAGACTGATATAAGATTAATGTACTCTCAGATTTGTAATTAAATGAATTGAAAATATCTGAATGATAAGCTTTAATAAATCTTAACCATCTATGTCATAAAAACCTTAGACTCACTCATCAGATATCTGAAATATTGAAATCAGGGCTTCCTTGGTTAAGATACATAAAGTGAGTATTGTTGTTAAACATTAACTTTGAAAAATTTGATAGGAAATAAAATCAGTGAGTAATGAAATGACTTTGTTCACTGAGAAACTGGGTTTTCCATCAAAGAAATGGAGTGAACCCAAGTCATGAAGTGTCATAGTCACTTAAAATGAAAATTCATTGAGAACCTGACAGAGCAATGGCATTTATGTGTTGAGTAACTAGGGAGTCTGGCCTCTGATCAAGGTGTCTTCTCATGTAAAAAGACACTTATATTGCTAACTCTATTCTCGAAGTTGAGAGACAATGACAGTTATCACATTGAGTAACTGGGTCACTTCACTTGAGACGTGTTGTGCCTCATGTAAAAAGGTGTTGATCAACCTAAATTGCTCAGGAAAAATAGAATGTGCTTCAAATGAAAATATATTGAAAATTCTGTCAACTCATGTTCTTAGAAATGTGTTTAACCTCAGTACTAATCTGTGTTTCTTTCAAAGGATCTATTGAGATCATGTGTGTAAGATAAAGATGATTGATTTTGAGTGTAATCTGACTATTTAGTTCACCTTTATTAAAACTTAGATTCAGATATGAGTATTGAGTTTAAATTTGACAAAGTTGGTATACATCATAATTAAATCAGATTGGTTAAGTTGCCACTTCATAACCCTTTATGATAGAAGAGTCTATTCTTCTTAAGACTTATTGTAGTGGTGCAAGCATTAAAATCCCTCATGATCAGATTCACTCCAGACAGCCTGATAAACTTAAATCTTGCTATTGATTATTCATTGAGATTTCTTGTGATTATTGCTGTCTATTTTTACCTTCCTATCATCAATCACTTTACTCTCCACACTGTTGGAATCTTCCATCCTGTTTTGCAACCAGTTCTGGTTATGTGGATTTTCCACCTGTTTCATTCCGTTCATGCATTTGTGAGGTGCCACAACCAGAGTTCATTCCTGCGCTTCAGGGGGAGTTATGGGTCATCTGCATTTAAGGGGAGAGTAGTCAATCATGCATGTTGATAGGGGGAGAGCTGTTTTCTTGTCATAAGGGGCAACTCTATTTCAGTGAACTATGTTTCATTCTGTGTCTTTATGTGCTGAATTTTATCTCTCAAACCATTTCCTTTCTTTTTGATTATGTCAAAGGGGGAGAGTAGTAGTCAGTGTGACTCATTATGTTGCCATCATTAAAATGCCATATTAACATCAAAGCACAAGGGGCACAACAATTGTAAGGGCCCTTAAGTCTCAACCCACTCGTCCATATATCTGTGCATATATATATATAATGCAAATAATACAACGTAAATAATTAAGGCCAGACTCTATACACAACCCTCTGACATCCTAAAAAGTCTCACAAAAAGAGCTCATGGACCCTACCATTATATTATAATAAATTTAAAAACAACATGTTATTTTTTAAGTAGCCATTTAATGCACAACATAATTTTAATTGAATTAAGAATCATTAAATCTCGAGAAAACATCAATTTATATTTTATTTGCAATCTAGAAAATTTAATATCTCACATTGTATTATATTATATTTGATTAGAAGGGAAAAGGGTATAAAGATAAGCTTTAAATACATTAAAGATAAGTAGAGGATAAAAGAATGGGCATACATGCAATTTCGGTTCCTTCAAGGGCATTGAGAAAAGGCTAAAAACTCAATTGACGCCTCTTGGTACAGGTGTATCCAACGTGAAAGATGACTTAATTCAAGTCGTTATTTACAAATTAGCAAAAGTCAAATAAAGCATATAGCTAAAGAGATTATAGAGATATTAGGAATATAAACATAATATTAATCTTTTGAAGGTTAACTGAAAATGTCAAAAATGAAATGATGCCACACCAATGGGTGTGTATAACATAAGAAACGACTTAAATAAAGTCGTTATTTGATTATAAATGAATAGTGTCAGTTTTTCAATTAAAGAATTTTGGAAAACTAATTACATGCAAAAATAGAGAAAAATGGCAAACTCATACCCCTAAAATTTCCCATCAAGATCACGTCAAGAAAAAAAGATAAAAATTCAGAAAGATTGTAACACCATCAATATACAAAATAGGGAAAGGTGAATGACGCCTCCGTGCAAGACGTCAATTATTTAATTGACGACTATTTATACAAGCGTCATTTATTGAAATAACACCCCAGCTTCAGGCGTCATTTCCACAAGGGACAGTCGGTGTTCGAACGAACCAGGGATGTTATCAGGGTAAGTATGTTTAGGGAAAGGATCAATATGTGAAAATTTTAATTTAGTAAGAATTCTACCTAGTAAGTTTTAGTTCCAATCGAACTCCTAAAATCTAATAGGACTTCTTCACCTATAAATACCACCTTTTATGACCTTCTGCCACTATTCTTCCGCAAACATAGCGACCTGCTGCTCTTCCTCTCTAACAAATCTTCTTCCTGCCATCAACGCACAGAGGAGCATTCTATTGCTGCCTCTTCTTTCTCCAACCTACTGCTAACAGGGGCATCGTCCGTTTGCCGCTACAAGCTTCTTTCTCCTGTTAAACGGGAAGAAGGGATCATCGGGTGTGCTGAAGCTGTTGCTTCTTCCATCCTACTACTGATACGAGAAGGGGTTTCTTCAACTTCTTCCTCTTCCGCGTACGGTTTACCTACAACGAGAAGAGGCTTCTGCTACTTCATCCTTTTGAAGGGGGGAGCCATCTTCTGCTGCTATCATCATTGTGTGAAGTAGAAGCTTTGCTTCTACTATCATCTTCCACGGACGTGTGCTGCAGTTGTTGTTCCTACGTTAAGGAAGTAAGAGATGTTGCTCTTATTATTATACAAGCTTCTTCATATCATCGTCTTCCTTGTCCGTTTCTTCTGCCTACTGCTGTCTCTGTTTAAAACAGAGTGTCGCTTGCAAGGGTTAATACCATCATCACATTTCTATCATCAAACACTCAAGAACAAGGTAGGTTTTCTCAATAATTGAAGCCCAAAGATAATAGTAATTAATTTTACATGTTTAAAACTCATGTTTTGTTATCATCGCTTGCTTAAGTGTAGTTTACCGTTTAATTATCTTAATAATTACATCATGTTAAAATTTTATACCCAAGTAATCACACACTAAAATTTTGGATAAACATACTTCTAAAATCTTCATGGTTATTCCTAAATTTCCATGCCTTATATGGTATATTTACTATAAGTTTAAACAAGTTAAATCATGTAATATGTATAATCGTGTTACCCGGCGAATTCCAAAGGTTACTATAGCATGCTAGTTATAGGTTTTTCTTTTGACGACTTGATTCTCATCACCGGAGCATCTTTTGGCTATGAAATTTTATGAGTGTATTGTTAGGGAGGTGACCGAGGTAGTGAGAGTGGTTGCACCATTTTTCATGTCCCCTATCTCAAGATCCCCAATCACTCAACGAAAAACTATTTTGAACATCCGGTTAGGTAGAGTTTTTCGAGCCCGTCATTTCGATATATAGAACGCGTGATTACGACATGTGTACGTCGAGAACCGGAGGTTTAAAGTTTGACATTTTTTTGAAATGACGACATGTTAAATGTCGTCAAATCCTTTTGACGACATTATACAAAGGCGTCAAAATATTTATTATATATATATATATATATATATATATATATATATATATAACTCTGCCATGGCCGGTCCCAAGCCCGGGTGAGAAAAGAGGAGGGTTTGCGTTAGGTCGACAGCCAGCAGTAAAATTTTGTCACATCTCCAACATGAATTCTGATCCAAATACATTATGTGCTAATGCTAGGGCGTTCCCCGTAAGCGACGCGTTACATCGGAACCCGGATGGAATGACAAGTGAGCAAGGGCCAGCTAGGGCGTTCCCCGTAAGCGACGCGTTACATCGGAACCCGGATGGAATGACAAGTGAGCAAGGGCTAGCTAGGGCGTCCCCCGTAAGCGACGCGCCGCAATGGCGCCCGATTGCGGTGTCAAATAGGCAAGGGTTCTCGTGTGGGGTTGGACGATTTTTCATGTCCCCTATCTCAAGATCCCCAATCACTCAACGAAAAACTATTTTGAACATCCGGTTAGGTAGAGTTTTTCGAGCCCGTCATTTCGATATATAGAACGCGTGATTACGACATGTGTACGTCGAGAACCGGAGGTTTAAAGTTTGACATTTTTTTGAAATGACGACATGTTTTCCGGGTAAAGACGCACACGGGTAAAGAAGCAAGTCCAAAAACATAGGATCCGTCTAGCTACTTGGAATATAGGAACTTTAACGGGTAAGGGTTTAGAATTAGTTAAATTAATGAATGACAGGAGGGTTAACATAGCTTGCCTACAAGAAACTAGGTGGAAAGGACATAAAGCTAAAGACATTGATGGGTATAAAATTTGGTATACGGGTAATAATAACTCTAGAAATGGTGTTGCTATAATAATAGATAAAAACTTAAAAGACAGAGTTGTGGAAGTAAATAGATTGGGGGATAGACTAATGGTAATTAAACTTATCTTAGGTGATGATATTTTGAATATAATTAGTGCATATGCACCTCAAGTAGGATTAGAAGAGAGCATTAAAAAGTAATTTTGGGAGGCTATTGATAGTTTGATCCAAAATATCCCTAGTGAAGAGAGAATCTTTATTGGAGGGGATCTTAATGGTCATGTGGGTATAGATAATAGAGGCTATGAGAGGATTCATGGAGGGCTTGGTTTTGGTAATAGAAATGATATGGGTAACACTATTCTTGATTTTGCTATGGCCTATGATCTAGCAATTATTAATACCTTCTTTAAGAAGCGGGACGAACACTTAATAACATACAAGAGTGGAACACATATAAGTCAAATTGACTATTTTCTCATTAGGAAGGTCGATAGAGTTTTATGTAAAGATTGCAAAGTTATTCCTGGTGAGAGTCTAGCCCCTCAACATAGATTGTTAGTAATGGATGTCACTATCCCTAAATTCAAAAGAAAGATCATTATAAATAATTATTCCAAAATTAAATGGTGGAATTTAAAAGGTAAAAGTTTAGAAACTTTTAAAAATCATCTATTAAAGGAAAATATTTGGAATTTAGAACAAGAAACTAATGTAATGTGGAATAATGTTACAAATTGTATAACGAGGGTTGCAAAACAACTCTTAGGCGAATCTAAAGGTAAAAAGAACTTAGAAAAAGAGACTTGGTGGTGGAGTGAGGAAATTCAAAATACCATTAAAGTAAAAAAGGAATGCTTTAAAGTTTGGCAAGCTAACAAAAATGCTCAAACCCTAGAAGCGTATAAAATCGCTAAAAAGAGAGCTAAGAAAATAGTCAGCGAAGCCAAATCAAAGGCATTTGAAGATTTATATAATAAATTAGGAACCCGAGAGGGTGAAAAGGACATATTTAAACTAGCTAAATTAAGAGAAAGGAAAACTAGAGATTTAGATCATGTTCGGTGCATTAAAGGTGAAGATCAAAGGGTTTTAACTAAGGATCTTGAGATTAAAGGGAGGTGGCATAGCTATTTTCAGAAGTTACTTAATGGAGATTCCGTCAAGGATTTATCTTTAGAAGGTACCCAAGAGTCCACAATATTTGATAAATATCAATATTTCAGGCGTATTAAGATGTCAGAAGTGGAGGATGCTTTAAGGAAAATGAAAGTGGGCAAGGCCTTAGGACTAGATGGCTTACCTATTGAAGTATGGAAAGGCCTAGGAGATATTGGTATTCAGTGGCTAACTAAATTTTTTAATAAAATTTTAAAGGAACGGAGAATGCCAGAAGTTTGGAGAAAAAGTGTTGTAGTTCCTTTCTATAAAAATAAAGGAGATATTCAAAGTTGTAATAATTATCGTGGAATTAAGCTTATGAGTCATACTATGAAACTTTGGGAAAGAGTAATTGATAAACGCCTCCGTGGTATGACTACTGTGTCGGAAAATCAGTTTGGTTTTATGCCAAATAGATCTACTACAGAAGCTATTTTCTTGCTACGGCAGCTAATGGAGAAGTATAGAGAGATGAGAAAAGATTTGTATATAGTTTTTCTTGATTTAGAGAAGGCGTACGATCGAGTACCGAGAGAATTGATTTGGTGGACATTAAGAAAGAAAGGAATCTCTCAAGGATATGTTGATTTGATTAAGGATATGTACGACGGTGCTATTACTAGTGTTCGAACTATTGCTGGGGAGACTGGTGAATTTCCCGTTTCTATAGGTTTGCATCAAGGTTCTGCATTAAGTCCGTATCTCTTTGCCTTAGTTATGGATGAAGTAACTAAACAATTGCATGAGGATATCCCTTGGTGTATGCTATTTGCAGACGATATTGTTTTAATTGATGAGAGTATTGATGCTCTAAATGCTAAGTTAGAGCGTTGGAGACTTGCCTTGGAGTCTAAAGGTTTTAAAATTAGTAGGTGCAAGTCAGAATTTATGCACTGTAATTTTAGTAATGGGAGAGTGGTTCAGAAAGACATGGTTCTAATTGATGGACATAACATTCCGAAGAGTAGTAGCTTTCGATACTTAGGGTCTATCATACAAGAGAATGGGGAGATTTATGATGACGTTACACATAGGATTAAGGCAGGCTGGTTAAGATGGAGAAGTGCATCAGGTGTCCTTTGTGATCGTCGTATGCCTGTGAAACTCAAAGGGAGGTTTTATAGAACGGCTATGAGACCCGCTCTGTTATATGGTACCGAGTGTTGGGCAGTACGAAAGGAACACATCCACAAAATGTGTGTAGCAGAGATGAGGATGTTGAGATGGATGTGTGGCAAGACTAAGAAAGACAAGATTAGGAATGAGCGCATCCGTAAGGACTTAGGGATAGCTCCAATTGATAGTAAAATGAGAGAAAATAGACTCAGGTGGTTTGGACATGTGTTTCGTCGCCCTAACTCAGCGCCGGTTAAAAGATGTGATCAAATCTTAGTGGATGCTAGCAAAAGAGCTCGAGGAAGGCCTAAAATGAGATGGTGCGATGTTATTAGGAAGGACATTAGTTCCTTGAGTTTAAATATGAATATTGCACTTGATAGAAATCTTTGGCGGAACAGGATTCATGTAGCCGACCCCAATTAATTGGGATAAGGCTCTGATGATGATGATATATATATATATATATACATATAACTTGTAATTATATCTTGAAAAATCTATATCTACTAAACTATGCAACATAAAATTATAAAAAATATATTTTTGAAATCCTTTAATTTTTCTCCTAATTATCATATATTCTATTTTTTAAAATTATTTTATATAAATTAATGTCTCTTTAAATGTATATTTTTGAAATTATTCAATTAAATAGATATTGACGTGAATTCTTGTTAAATAAATTAAGTTAAAAATCATAAAATTAACGTCTCTTTATGTAGACGCTAATTAATAAATGATGTCACTCATGGGCATCAAATAATATAAGTTTATTTAATTATAGTTAATTATAGAATTCGATGGACATGGATTCTATAATTAACGTATTCATGTTCTCACCGTTTTCTCCCGATTTTGACCCATACCGCGGGTCTTCTGGCACTCATCTCACGTCCGTAGATGGAGTCCCTGTTTCATGATTGGTTCACATTATACACTTCAACTCTCGGCGACATACGAGCTCTCCGTTGGACATTCCGTTCCTTCGGACTAGCAAGTTAGTCATCGGGACCTCCGTAAGTCTCCTCGTAGCCTTGGATTCCCTCAAGGCCGACTGCGCTGGTTGTACCTTAAACACCTTGTACCCATTTTAATGCCACGTCACTCTGGAAACGCGGTAACCTGGCCCTTTCATAGTGCTATTCTTGGTCCATGGGAGAAATTCTCTTAGCCGGTGGAATGAGTGATCATTCCACTAGGTGATACATTGAATTGGGTAACTTATTGCTAAGCACCAATTATTCAGCTTGCATCATGTCCATTGAACTGGTGACTATCTTGCTAGTCATCTATTCAAGTTATTCATGGCAACCTATCTAGGTGCCAATTCCACCCAGTTTTTCGACATGTCATAGTTTCTATACTTTCACGTGGATTTTATCGCAAGTCTGTCCCTACTCAAGGGCTTTGTCCTTGAATTCCGTGAATTCTATGTTATCATTCTATTTAAAGCTTGATCTTGAAATTCCTTATTGACTATAAACTATCGTGGATGTCTAGATCTATCTTTAAATGCTGTGCATATAGGGCCCGATCTGGTCCTGGGAGGAGCACCCGAAAGTACTAGTGCCCATGGGAGTTATATTGATCACGGTGTCTGGCATTACACCGAAGTACTTGTCTCTCTTGATCTTTGGCATTCCGCACACACTCTCTCTCTTTCTCTTATGACTTGCGTGCGTGAGTCGACTTGCGTGACTTTACTAGCGTGGCCCGAAATGGGCAAAGTACTTGCGTGAAATAGCCAATATTCAATAAATCTCTCTTGGATATCTCTTTCTTGAAAGTTTTTACATGAAATTGTCAAATCTATTGCTAGTTTTGTTTCACTTGCTCGGTTAAATTTACATGCATAGCCTTACCTGCATTTACATATGAAAATGTAATTACTTAAACCAATTACTTATTCTTGAGATATAATTCCTACTGAGCGTTCGCTCACCCAGTTTATTCTAACATTTTTCAAGTAATCATGTGGCTAGCGAGACCGAGACTCACATGGGAGGGACAAGTGTGCAAGCGAGCTTCGAAACTAGTGAACCCGAGTCTTTTATCTTTCTTGAGTCTAGCATGATGTCTCTTATTTAGTTATATTGTCTAAGTCTATTAGTGCGTCATTTCCTTTTCTTTCATAGTGACGTAGTTGAATCTTCAAGTTCTTGTAAGAGACTTATATTTGAAATAAAATTTTTATTGTTGTTTCCAAATTATTTGGACTTATGCGATTGCTCTTGATTATTCACGACTGTTTAACTGCCACGTTCCGAGCAAATGACACGTTCCGCTGCTATTGGTTCGAGGCGTGACAATGGTGGTATCAGAGCTTTGGCTTTCATATCCTCTAGTTATTAGGTTCCAATGATAGGTCAAGTATTCTTGTCAGTCATATCAGAGCTTTAACTTTCAACTCCTTAGGGCATTAAGTCCAAGAGATAGGTTGAGTATCCTTGTCGGTCATCCTATAGGAGTTCCGTGAGAGATGGGTAGAACTTGGGATTAAAGTTATAAAAGAAAGATAAGATATTTACATTTCATTAACATCAATTCTTGAGTCAACAATTAACTCCCCATTAATCTTGCAGGAACATAATTAGAATGGAGGCATCCAAATCAAGCTTTGTCCCTGAGATGGTACTAGTAGATGTCCAAGCTTATGCGGACCTCGTTAGAAGAGTCCAAGAGCTAGAAAAGACGGTGGAAGAAAAAGAGAGAGTTGAAAGGAAGGATCAAACAGATAATTTTGAAAAGTTCACCACTACCAAGAATAGGGTAAACGAGGGTGATAGTTAACAAAAGTGTAAGAAATGCCAGAAACGTAAGAAGTGTAATAAGAAGAGAACTTCGACAGATCACTCGCAAGGTAAGTGTAAAGCTTGTGGAAGATATGGTCAACAATCGGAAAAGTGTTGGTGGAGTTCAGGAGCATGTCTGCGTTGCGGAAGCTTAGACCATAAGATAGCAGAATGCCCTATTTTGACCAAGAAGCTTCCAAGAGGAGTTCAAGCTTTAGCCAAACTTGCCAAAGGGGAAGTTGCGGAAGGTACCCCTCACCCTTAAGCCTAAATTAATTCTTCCAAAAATTTGTTCCGTTCCACTCAATGTATCTAGATTCCTTCTACGCATTATAGCTAGTTCTCCATCGTGAGTAAATGATGATGTGAATTTGGGGACCAAATTCTTTTAAGTGGGAGAGGGTGTAACACCCAGTAATTTTGAAATAAGAATAAATATATTTAGAAGAAAACTTATACATAATACATATTCTTACAAATAAGTATATAATGTTTAATAAATAAAATTTATTCAAATAAATATATGTCCAAGTGATATTCCTTCAGGGATGGAAGTAAAAAGGTTTGCTCGGATCAAACCTGCCTCTGATACCTAGGTCAAGGACTAATAAAAGTTAAAGAAATTATGAGGAATAAAATCCCTATATACATACAAATTATTAATAGGTATATGAGGGTTAGTAAATAACCCACACACATTGTAAGGGCCCCTAAGTCTCAACCCACTCGTCCATATATCTATGAATATGTATATATAATGCAAATAATACAATGTAAATAATTAAGGCCAGACTCTATACACAACCCTCTAACATCCTAAAAAGTCTCATAAAAAGAGCTCATGGACCCTACCATTATATTATAATAAATTTAAGAATAACATGTTATTTTTTAAGTAGCCATTTAATGCACAACATAATATTAATTGAATTAAGAATCATTAAATCTCGAAGAAAACATCAATTTATATTTTATTTGTAATCTAGAAAATTTAATATCTCACATTGTATTATATTATATTTGATTAGAAGGGAAAATGGTATAAAGATAAGCTTTAAATACATTAAAGATAAGTAAAGGATAAAAGAATGGGCATACATGTAATTTCGGTTCCTTCAAGGGCATTGAGAAAAGGCCAAAAACTCAATTGACGCCTCGGCGTATCTAACGTGAAAGATGACTTAATCCAAGTCGTTATTTACAAATTAGCAAAAGTCAAATAAAGTATATAGCTAAAGAGATTATAGAGATAATAGAGATATATATATAATATTAATCTTTTGAAGGTTAAGTGAAAATATCAAAAATGAAATGACGCCATACCAATGGGCGTGTATAACATAAGAAACGACTTAAATAAAGTCGTTATTTGATTATAAATGAATAGTGCCAATTTTTCAATTAAAGAATTTTGGAAAACTAATTACATACAAAAATAGAGAAAAATGGAAAAGTCATACCCCTAAAATTTCCCATCAAGATCACGTCAAGAAAAAAAGATAAAAATCCAGAAAGATCGTAACACCTTCAATATACAAAATAGGGAAAGGTGAATGACGCCTCCGTGCAAGTCGTCAATTAAATAATTGAGGACTATTTATACAAGCGTCATTTATTGAAATAACGCCCCAACTTGAGGCGTCATTTCCACAAGGGACAATCGGTGTTCGAACGAACCAGGGATGTTATCTGGGTAAGTATGTTTAGGGAAAGGATCAATATGTGAAAATTTTAATTTAGTAAGAATTCTACCTAGTAAGTTTTTGTTCCAATCGAACTCCTAGAATCTAATAGGACTTCTTCGCCTATAAGTACCCCCTTTTATGACATTCTGCCACTATTCTTCCGCAAACATAACGACCTGCTGCTCTTCCTCTCTAACAAATCTTCTTCCTGCCATCAACGCACAGAGGAGCATTCTATTGCTGCCTCTTCTTTCTCCAACCTACTGCTAATAGGGGCATCGTCCGTTTGCCGCTACAAGCTTCTTTCTCCTCTTAAACGGGAAGAAGGGATCATCGGGTGTGCTGAAGCCGTTGCTTCTTCCATCCTGCTGCTGATACGAGAAGGGGTTTCTTCAACTTCTTCCTCTTCCTCGTACGGTTTACCTACAACGAGAAGAGGCTTCTGCTGCTTCATCCTTTTGAAGGGGGGGGGAGCCATCTTCTGCTGCTATCATCACTATGTGAAGTAGAAGCTTTGCTTCTACTATCATCATCCACGGACGTGTGCTGCAGTTGTTGTTCCTGCATTAAGGAAGAGCTATTGCTCTTATTATTATACAAGCTTCTTCATATCATCGTCTTCCTTGTTCGTTTCTTCTGCCTACTGCTGTCTCTGTTTAAAACAGAGTGTCGCTTGCAAGGGTTAATACCATCATCACATTTCTATCATCAACAACTCAAGAACAAGGTAGGTTTTCACAATAATTGAAATCCAAAGATAGTAGTAATTAATTTTGCATGTTTAAAACTCATGTTTTGTTATCATCGCTTGCTTAAGTGTAGTTTACCGTTTAATTATCTTAATAATTACATCATGTTAAAATTTTATACCCAAGTAATCACACACTAAAATTTTGGATAAACATACTTCTAAAATCTTCATGGTTCTTCCTAGATTTCCATGCCTTATATGGTGTATTTACTATAAGTTTAAACAAGTTAAATCATGTAATATGTATAATCACGTTACCCGGCGAATTCCAAAGGTTACTGTAACATGCTAGTTATAGGTTTTTCTTTTGACGACTTAATTCTCATCACCGGAGCGTCCTTTGGCTATGAAATTTTATGAGTGTATTGTTGGGGTGGTGATCGAGGTAGTGAGAGTGGTTGCACCATTTTTCGTGCCCCCTATCTCAAGATCCCCAATCTCTCAACGATGAACTATTTTGAACGTCCGGTTAGGTAGAGTTTTTCGAGCCCGTCATTTCGATATATAGAACGCGTGATTCCGACATGTGTACGTCGAGAACTAGAGGTTTAAAGTTTGACATTTTTTGAAATGACGACATGTTAAATGTCGTCAAATCCTTTTGACGCCATTATACAAAGGCGTCAAAATATTTATTTTATATATATATACATATATATATATATATACATATAACTTGTAATTATATCTTGAAAAATCTATATCTACTAAACTATGCAACATAAATTTACAAAAAATATATTTTTGGAATCCTTGAATTTTTCTCTTAATTATCATATATTCTATTTTTTAAATTATTTTATATAAATTAATATCTTTTTGAATGTATATTTTTGAAATTATTCAATTAAATAGATATTGACGTGAATTCTTGTTAAATAAATTAAGTTAAAAATCATAAAATTAACGGCTCTCTATGTAGACGCTAATTAATAAATGATGTCACTCATGGGCATCAAATAATATAAGTTTATTTAATTATAGTTAATTATAGAATTTGATGGACATGAATTCTATAATTAACGTATTCATGTTCTCACCGTTTTCTCCCGATTTTGACCCATACCACGGATCTTCTGGCACTCTCATCTCACGTCCGTAGATGGAGTCCATGTTTCATGATTGGTTCACGTTATACACTTCAACTCTCGGTGACATACGAGCTCTCCGTTGGACATTCCGTTCCTTCGGACTAGCAAGTTAGTCATCGGGACCTCCGTAAGTCTCCTCGTAGTCTTAGATTCCCTCAAGGCCGACTGAGCTGGTTGTACCTTAAACACCTTGTACCCATTTTAATGCCACGTCACTCTGGAAACGTGGTAACCCGGCCCTTTCATGGTGCTATTCTTGGCCCATGGGAGAAATTCTCTTAGCCGGTGGAATGAGTGATCATTCCACTAGGTGATACATTGAATTGGGTAACTTATTGCTAAGTACCAATTATTCAGCTTGCATCATGTCCATTGAACTGGTGACTATCTTGCTAGTCATCTATTCAAGTTATTCATGGCAACCTATCTAGGTGCCAATTCCACCCAGTTTTTTGACATGTCATAGTTTCTATGCTTTCACGTGGATTTTATCGCAAGTCTGTCCCTACTCAAGGGCTTTGTCCTTGAATTCCGTGAATTCTACGTTATCGTTCTATTTAAAGCTTGATCTTGAAATTCCTTATTGGCTATAAACTATCGTGGATGTCTAGATCTATCTTTAAATGCTGTGCATATAGGGTCCGATCTGGTCCTGGGAGGAGCACCCTAAAGTACTAGTGCCCATGGGAGTTATATTGATCACGGTGTTTGGCATTACACCGAAGTACTTGTCTCTCTTGATCTTTGGCATTCCACACACACACTCTCTCTTTCTCTCGTGACTTGCGTGCGTGACTTTACTAGCATGGCCCGAAATAGGCAAAGTACTTGCGTGAAATAGTCAATATTCTATAAATCTCTCTTGGATATCTCTTTCTTGAAAGTTTTTACATGAAATTGTCAAATCTATTGCTAGTTTTATTTCACTTACTCGGTTAAATTTACATGCATAGCCATACCTGCATTTACATGTGAAAATGTAATTACTTAAACCAATTGCTTATTCTTGAGATATAATTCCTACTGAGCATTCGCTCACCCAGTTTATTCCAACATTTTTCAGGTAATCATGTGGCTAGCGAGACCGAGACTCACATGGGAGGGACAAGTGTGCAAGTGAGCTTCGGAAACTAGTGAACCCGAGTCTTTTATCTTTCTTGAGTCTAGCATGATGTCTCTTATTTAGTTATATTGTCTAAGTCTATTAGTGCATCATTTCTTTTTCTTTCATAGTGACGTAGTTGAATCTTCAAGTTCTTGTAAGAGACTTATATTTGAAATAAAAATTTTATTGTTGTTTCCAAATTATTTGGACTTATGCGATTGCTCTTGATTATTCACGACTGTTTAACTTCCACGTTCCGAGCAAACGACACGTTCCACTGCTATCGGTTTGGGGCGTGACATAAGGTCATCCAATGTATCAACATAGTGACTAGACCGGAATGTGGTATGGAATGAGTTGACAGGCACTAATGGTAGTGTAGGGTCCATGGATGGGTAGCAAGGAGGTCTAGAGACCACTACAAGAAAAAGTGGCTATAGCGACCGACTTAGAGACCGATTAAATCGGTCGCTAGTCGGTCCCAAATAGAGACCAATTCGGCGACCGAAATAATCGGTCGCATATGTGAGACCGTTTTGGCGACCGAATTTAGTTCGGTCTCCAATCGGTCGCTGTTCTTGCGACCGAATTTACTTCGGTCTCCAATCAGTCGCTGATCCCGTTATACTCCCCACTGCGGCCCCCGCCCGCCCGAGCCCCTCTCCGCCCGAGCCCCCCCTCCCGCCCGAGCCCTCCCGCCCGAGCCCCCGCCCGAGCCCCCTCCCCCTGCGGCCCCCTCTCGGCCCTAGCCCCCCCACGCCCCTCCCGCCCGAGCCCCCCTCCGCCGGAGCCCCCCCTCCCCCTGCGGCCTCCCGCCAGAGCCCCCCTCCCCCTGCGGCCTCCCGCCCGAGCCCCCTTCCGCCGGAGCCCCCCCTCCCCCTGCGGCCTCCGCCCCCCTCCGCCGGAGCCCCCCTCCCCCTGCGGCCTCCCGCCCGAGCCCCCCTCCCCCTGCGGCCTCCGCCCCCCTCCGCCGGAGCCCCCCCTCCCCCTGCGGCCTCCCGCCCGAGCCCCCCTCCCCCTGCGGCCTCCCGCCCGAGCCCCCCTCCGCCGGAGCCCCCCCTCCCCCTGCGGCCTCCCGCCCGAGCCAACCTCCGCCCGAGCCCCCCCCCCCCTGCGGCCTCCCGCCCGAGCCCCCCTCCGCCGGAGCCCCCCCTCCCCCTGCGGTCAAAGCACAGTTCACCTTGGAGGTCGACTCCTCGGACACGATCGACAACGTGAAGGCTAAGATCCAGGGCAAGGAGGGCATTTCCCCGAACCAGCAGCATCTCATCTTCGCCGGGAAGCATCTGGAGGACGGCCGCACCCTCGCCGACTACAACATTAAAGGTTCCACCTGGCACCCTCTCTCTCTCTGATCCCTCTCTCTCTGTGTCACCCCCTCCGGCACCCGAACCAGCAGAATCGACTTCAAAGATTTATGCATAGTCATGCATGGTTATGTACTTAGGTGTGGAATTTTTCTGTGAAAGCTAGCACAATCCACGTGCAGAGGTGATTACATGTCTCCCGACAGTTTACGTGCCAAATTCATAAAACAATAAATCTTTGTTCAAACAACTCAACTCTCTGCAAACTATCAGTGGACTGTAGAAGTTACATATTGATTTTAGCTGAAGAATTCAAAACTTTGACTTAAGGTTTAATTTGCTTTATAGACATTGTCATTTCCACATGCATGCATGGAGACTGCCTATAGCATTCTGAAACTGAAGGGTTTCACTATCTTCTTTTTTTTTTATGTGAAAGCCCTGCCTAGTGGAAAGGTTGAGAGAAGAACTCTACCACCTAACCACCAGTGGGTATTTTATTGAGTAAAAGCAATTGTAAAGATAAATTACATCAAGCGGACACTGGGCATACCCAGTTTATCAAGCCTAACAGCACCTCTAATGAGAGTAGGAAGCTCAGAGGAGGAATAGGATGCATTACATTTCAACTTACAAGCTAAAGAAGCTAAGGAATCAGCCACAGTGTTCCCTTCTCTAAAGATGTGATTAATGGTATCTGCAGGATTAAGGAGGCTCCATATCTCCCTGACATAGGACAATATCGACCAAGGGCAGGTGGCTTTCCTTTTGATAATATTGACAATAGTTTGAGAGTCACATTCAATTATTGCTGCTGTGGAACCAGTGATTTTGATATACTTCATTCCATCTAATAGGGCAGGGGCCTCAGCAATGATGCTATTTGAGAATCCATAGTAGTGGCTGAAAGCTAGGATGACATTTCCAAGGTGATCTCTTATGACCCCACCTCCACCAGATTCACCATTGGCTTTAGATGCTCCATCAGTATTTAGTTTTAAAGAAGGCCAAGGAGGGCAAAACCATTTAATGGCTATAGCTCTAAGCTGCTTTGGTTTAGCAAATTGAATTCCTAGAGCATCCAGAATTCTGATATGTTCCTGATTGGCTTCGGGTAGTGAGGAAATCTGACATATTTCTTTGACTTTGTATCTGATTTTGTGGAGGAGACCCTGGCAGGAAGTTTTGGAGTCATCATATTTGTCTGAATTTCTAGCACACCAAATCTCCCACATACTAACTCCGACAGCAGCTAGACCAAATAGGCCAAACATTGATTTTTTCTGAGTGGAGCATAAATTGTTGAGTATCATTGAGGTAGCTGAATTTTCTTCAATTTGCAACCCCTTAGATCTGAAATATGTCCATATGTAAGAAGCCCAATCACCGAAAATAAATAAGTGGTTATAATTTTCAGTCTGTGGGGTCTTGCAGCAGCAGCATTTTGAACAAATTGGAATCCCTATCTTCTGAATGTTGCAATCCAGAGGAAGACACTTGTTGATAATTTTCCACAGATGAATGGAGATCTTGGAAGGCAGCCATGGTGACCAAATGCTAGTCCACTGATTGAAAGTCTGAGTCTCTTGGTTCCTGCTAATAGCCTTTTGGGTGGATGAGACTGAACAGTTCCCCGAAGAAGAAAGGCTCCAAGCAGGTAGGTCATGTTCCTGATTGAGTTTAACATGCTTCAAAGCAGTGCTAATTTCTTCAGTAAAAAACCTGTTAGGCCAATTTGTGTCTTCTGAATTCATCTGTACAATAAAGTCCCGAACAGAGAGCATAGGGTTGATGGTGTTATCAGCCAATGCAAAATCAGCAAGGGTGTGTTGGCCTATCCATCTGTCATACCAGAAGCTTGTCCTGCTGCCATCTCCAATAATGACCCTCTTATGCTGAATAATTAAATTTTTTGCAGTGATCCACCTTCTCCTTTCAAAACCCTTCATATTTGTAAACTGAACCTGGATGAGAGGACAGTTCCTAATATATTTGGCTCTGAAATACTCGGCCCATAATGAATTTGAATGAAGAGCTTGCCACAACATTTTAACACTTAAGGGAGTTTCCATATTCCTTAGTGATATAATACCCAGTCCACCTTAAGAGATAGGAGTGCAGATTTTGTTCCATTTTCTCCAGTGCTTCCTGTGACCATGATCAGATGAACCCCAGAAGAAATTGGCAAGTGATTTTTCAATAGCTTGGTGAGTTCCAATATGCAGTGAAGAAGATGTAAGAAAGTATATGGGCAATGAGATCAGGACATGCTTGATAAGGACTAGTTTTGCTCCCTAGGAGAGCATCCCACATTTCCAACCTGAAATCCTCCTCTGAATATTGTGTAGAATACCAGTGTAGTGAATTTTCTTGCATCTTCCTTTGATCAGGGGAAAACCAAGATACTTATGAGGGAAGGAGTGTTTAACAAAACCAGTGACATCCTGAATTTTCCTGGCAGTAGAGTTATTATTCCTGGAGTGTATGAAAAAACCACTTTTACCTGTGTTTATTGACTGCCCTGAAGCTCTTTCATAATCTTGTAGTATCTTAAGGAGATTCCTTATTGAAATAAGATTGCCATTGCAAAAAATGATGGTATCATCCGCAAACAAAAGATGTGAAATATTCGGGCAATGTCTAGGACTAGCATACCATTCTATGAGGCCACATTGGAAGGCTTTTGTCAGAGATCTACTGAGTACCTCTTCTGCAATGATAAATAGTGAGGGAGCAATTGGATCACCTTGACGCACCCCTCTTGAAGATTTGAAGAATCCAGCAGGGGTACCATTTATAAGAATAGAAAACCAGTTATTGTGCACCATTTTTCTAATAAGCCTGATGAACTGGTCATTAAATCCAAACCTGTTAAGAACATTGAAGAGAAAATCCCATTCAAGCCTATCATAAGCCTTAGCCATATCAATCTTTATCATCACATTAGAGCCCCTTATTTTCATGCCAATTTCATTGGTAAGTTCCTGGGCCAAAGCAATATTCTCAATAATATTTCTGCCTTTGACAAATGCAGATTGTTCAGGAGATATGATCTTAGGAAGAATGCTGGCAAGCCTAGTATTAATGATAGAGGCAATAATTTTGTAAAAGAAGTTGCACAGGCTAATAGGTCTAAACTCAGAAATTCTGGTAGCATTTGTTTGTTTTGGAATGAGAGCAACCAGGGTAGCAGTGACAGATCTGGGTAAGTCTTCATGGGAAGTAAAGAATTCCTGCACAGCTCTTATCACAGTGGAGGCAATTATCCCCCAAGCAAATTGGTAAAATGCACCTGTGAATCCGTCAGGGCCCGGTGCACTATCTTGGGATAGCCTGAAGACATAAGTCTTGGATTTCTGCGGCAGTAGGGATTGAGCAGAGGGTGTCAGTGTCTAACTGATCAACCAGAGAGGGAATACAGTCAAGAACAGTACTATCTGCTAAATGATGTTGGGAAGAGAAGGCTTCCTGAAAATGTGTCACAGCAATTGAAGTCATTTCCCCAGGGTCCGAAGTGAGAAGGCCTGCAGAGTTTTGAAGTTGAGATATGCACATTTTTTTCCTCTTAGCTAAAGTGGTAGAGTGAAAGAATCTGGTATTTCTATCCCCTTCAGTGAGCCATCGGACTCTAGATTTCTGTCTCCAAAAGCATTCCTCCTGAAGCAACATTTTGGACAGAACAAGTTTAGCCTCATCCAGGGCAGTCTGATTTGTAGTGGAAGGCTGGGTGTCATAAGCGTGTTCTGCCTTAATAACATCATCCTCCGCTTTTGCCACATTATTATGAATATTACCAAAGACTTGATAATTCCAAACTTTAAGCATTTGCCTGAGACTCTTGAGCTTAAGATAAAGGGTTAAGGTAGGTGAAGAAGCTAAAGGACTAGTATCCCAACACTTTTTAACATCAGCAAGAAGATGGTCATGATAAGTCCACATTTTTTGGAAACAGAATCTGGTTTTCCTTTTAATCTGGGGAGTCTGCAACACAAGTAGAGGGGCATGATCTGAGACTTCCCTGGAAAGATGTTCAACGGAGAAGGCATAATGAGCCATCCAATCAGAATTGGTTAGAATTCTATCCAGTCTGGCCCAAATACCCCTGCTTCCTGATTGATTGTTATGCCAAGTGTAGGAAGATCCTTTGAAACCAGTATCCAAAAGTGCACAATTTGATATACAGTCCTTAAAATCAGTCATTGCAATCGAATTAGGATCATTACCACCAATTTTTTCCTTTGTATCAGTAATGTAGTTGAAGTCTCCTGCCACCATCCAAGGACCAGAAATGTTAGAGTGGACGTTAATTAAAGAAGTCCAAAGACCCTTTCTCTCAATCACATTGCATTTTGCATATACTGCAGTTAAGTGAAAAGGGACTTGACCATTAAGACCCATGAGAAGAGTAATTTGCTGATCATCTCTAGTAACCAGAGAAACATGCAGATGGTCTTTCCATAATACCCAGATGTGGGCCATTTCATCAGAATTTGCAATAATTTTAGACATACCCCTACGAGATAATATCTTCTAGGCACAATAGTTGAGGACTGTCGAGACGTTGCAAATCATGTAAACCCGCGCCTTTTTAAAATGGGGAATCTGTCAATGGAAGCTACTAGTCATCTTGTAGATTTTCAAAAAAAAAAAAGATTAGCAGTCGTGGTTGACAACCTCATAAATTATTGATATGTTTAAATTTACATGACATGAGTATTAGAGAAACATTGACATTTTAGAATTGTAGCTCAGTTTCTTAATTTTAGAATATCTAAAACATGTCATTAGCTAAGAGTACTGTTTGGATAGTGTTGGATGAAAAGTAAAGTGTGTTTTATTATTGTCTTATTCAGTGACGATACTATCAATTTCTTTACTTGATTTCTGCATAGCTAGTGACAGTGTTGTCTTTAAGCTAAAAAGTATCATGCTATATTTTATTTCTGCTAAATAGCTAGTGAAAGTGTTGTCTTTATGTTGGATGTTAAAATAAAATTCATGTTTTCATTGTGTACATGTATTGCCAATTTCACATGTTACTGCTATGTTTTTAGATTGTGTTATTATCTTGTCAATATTTAATTAGTTGGGTGTTGTATGTGAGCTGAGATGCGTGGGTGCAACCTGTGACGACCCAGAGTTCAGGATATCGATACACCGATAACATCGGTATACCGACACCAAGAACTGGGGAGGCCACCCAAGAGGCTGATGAGGCCCCTGAAGGGTTAGTGGGGGGTTAGCTGAGGAATATGCATAATTAATTGCGAATTGGGGCGCGCAATACAAATAAGTATTTAAGATTTAAACACAAGTGCGGAAGCAATTTAAAATAACCAGAGTGATATATATAACTAGTCCAGAGTCACAAACACTAGTCCACAGGTCACAACTACGCGGGGCATACCCCGGCAAAAGTACAACACAAGCCTCAAAAAGGCAGCTCGTGCACAGCTGGCAGCTAAGGAACGGTCCCGAAACAGCACACTAAACTCCGGGAGATGTCGGGCGCGGCTCACCTGAAAGGAGAAGGGTGAGTCACAGCCAGACTCAGTAGGGGTCACGCGGATCCCTACCTCGCACTAAACAAGCGAACATGCATAATTAACAGCAATTAAAGCATGCATTCAAATAAATACACAGGCAATGGCATGAATATCTAATCACAAGAAAGCTGTAAACTCTATCTAAGCAAGTATAACAGCTAACACATGCCGCTACTAATTAAATGCAAGCGATTAAAGCTAAAACTACCAATTAGAATGAGCTGCAACTAGTCCAAGCAACAAGGAAGGACAACCACTGGAGCAGAAACCAGAAGCGTCCACTGACGGCTTACACTGCGTCTCAAGCACTCGCAGTCGACAAGCGACAAGCTAAGCGCGCAAACAGTACCAAACCAAGTGACCAGTCGGAGTGACACCCGTCGGCGTCAGTCCACAGTCTCCGACCACGTGTGCACACACTGACTCTAGCCTGAGCCAGGCCCTCTAACTAGTTTTCTCCCTTGGCAGGACGCTACCATTGGCTGGGAGCCCACGGAACTAGCTTACAAACCGTGAATGGGAAATATACCCCTCCGCCATCCTCAAGCGGGTCGGTACTCAACAGACCTTAGGGCAACAACAGTGGCTCCATTGCCTGGAAAGAAAAGCTACTCTATTGGCACATAAAACACGCCACAATATAGTAAAACAATACAACTATGGCATGAATATAGAACGGAACGCATAAGCAATGGGCTGGGAATATATTGCAGCCATCAGGGAAGTGGCGGTCAAGGACCCACGCGCCACATGCAAACGACGGTCGGGGGTCGGCGCGTTACTTCAAGAATGACGCTCCAGTCCCCATCCGTCACTCCCGTCAGGATTCCAGCTCAAGAGGCACCAAAGGCATGTAACGGTGGGGGCCCTGCGCGTTACTTCGAAGCGACGCGTGGGGTCACCGCCGTCACATCCACCCGAGGCTCAAACCACCTATCAGCGTTCTAAATGGTAGCAGGCGAAGTAACGCCCCGGTCTAGGCGCGTCGGACCGAAACGACGGTCGGCCGACTGGCCGCCGGGCGCACCGCCTGACCAAAATCACGGAAAACAGTTGATGAGTAACGGATGGGAGCCCCACCGTTACTCTCCAAGTAACGCACCCCCATTGGGCCGCTATTTGGTAGTGACGCGTCCACCTTGGACCGTCGGGCAAGTGACGGTTCCTGGCAGGACCGTCACTGCACCTGGGTTACGGGCGGGTGCGGTTTGTAAACCGAAGCCCTCCCGGACGGCTGAAAACGCCGGGTATCGACGAAAAACCTGATAACCTGTCAAACCACGCATGCTAGACAACAATTTAACATCTAAATCTAGCACATGCAAGGCCTAAAACGCATTAAACTCAAGATTTAGGCTAAAACCCCAAAAATGGAAATATGAACATCATGCATGCTACGGGGTGCTAATCAACAAGCGAGCTAAAGGAAACGATCCTAGCAAGATCGAGGTTCCATCCCCCTACCTTTCGCAAGCCGAAACCGTCGAACGGGCCGCATGCAAGGAGGAATAGCCACGGAGCTTCCACGCTCCACCTCGCTCCCACGATCACCGATCCACGCCGAAGTGGACACCCACGCGCTCTACTCGACGCGAGGAATCCAACGGTGCCAACCTCGTCTCAATCCGACGCCGTCTCGACCCCGATCCCTAAGAGAGGAGAGGAGGTGGCCGCACGGAGGAGAGAGAGAGGGAGAGGGTGAAATGAGAGATCGACGGGGGAGAGAGAGAGAGGGTGAGAGATATAAAAAAAATAAAAATAAAATTAATATATATATAATATAATCATTATATATATAAAAATCTTATTAATATTCAATAACCCTCAAACAGCTCCGAACAAATCCGGAAAAATGCCAGACAAATTCCCAAAAATCCAGGAAAATAGCCGGAATTTCCAGAACAATTAATAGAACAAATACCACGAAGGATCCATTAAGGCACGGGCCTTACAGTCCCTCCCTCCTTACAGAAATTTCGCCCTCGAAATTTACAATAACCGAAAAGGAGGAAACTGAGAAAGGACTTATACCTCACTGGAACAAGAAAGGAAAAAGCTGACGCATCTCATCTTCACGCTCCCAAGTAGACTCGTTACCAGAGTGACGCTGCCAAGCAACCCTTACCAGAGGAATAACCTTATTTCTCAACCGCTGCTCACGACGGTCTTCAATTCGGATAGGAAACTCTGGCGTGGACAAATCAGCAGTCACCTCGGGCCACACTGAATCATCGAGAACATGAGAAGCATCAGACACATATTTCCTCAACTGAGACACGTGGAACACATTATGAATAGCTTGCATGGCCGCCGGCAGTTGCAAACGATAAGCCACTGAACCAATAGCTTCAACAATCGGAAAAGGGCCAACATACCGCGGACTAAGCTTTCCACGCTTCCCAAACCTGGAAACACCCTTCATTGGAGATATTTTAACAAACACCATATCTCCTGGCTCAAATTGTAGTGGACGTCTGCGTCGATCTGCATAACTTTTCTGTCGACTCTGAGCCGTCAACAATCTCTGTCTGATCAGACGAACCACATCAGAACACTGCTGTACCATGTCCGGTCCTGTCAACAGTCGGTCCCCAACATCAAACCAGTTCAGAGGAGTACGACAAGGACGACCATACAGCGCTTCATAAGGAGCCATGCCAATACTGGAGTGAAAACTGTTATTATAAGCAAACTCAACAAGTGGCAAATGCTGACCCCACGAACCTTGCCAATCAAGGCAACACGATCTCAGCATGTCTTCCAAAGTCTGAATAGTTCTCTCTGACTGTCCATCTGACTGTGGATGATACGCTGAACTGAAAGCTAACTCAGTGCCCAAAGCTTTCTGGAAACTACGCCAGAAGCCAGAGGTAAAACGCGGGTCACGATCTGACACAAGTGAAACAGGAATTCCATGCAATGGCACGATCTTCTGCACATAGAGCTCGGCCAATCTCTGCACACTCCAAGTAACTTTAATTGGCAACAATCTGGCGGTTTTCGTCAATCTGTCGACAAGCAGCCAGATTCCATCAAAACCTTGAGAAGTTCGAGGCAAACCCACCACAAAATCTGTAGTAACATGGTCCCATTTCCACATCGGAATTTCCAATGGCTGAAGCAGACCACCTGGCTTTTGATGTTCGGCTTTAACTAATTGACAAGTCAAGCACTTAGAAACAAAAATAGCCACGTCCTTCTTCATGCCGGGCCACCAGAACTGCTTCTTCAAATTCTGATACATCTTGGTGACACCAGGGTGAATAGCAAAACGGGAACCATGGGCTTCACTCAAAATCTCATTCCTCAAATCATCATCAACAGGAATATACAATCTGCCCTGGAAACTGACGACCAGCTCGTCATCAAATTCCACATCATATCTTGATATAACACGGGCCAAATCAGAATCAGCTTGTTGGGCTTCTAGAATCTGCTGATACAAAGCTGAACCCAAAACCAAGCTAGCACAAACTGCCATCCTCGGATCGGCAGGAATCTCTACACACAATGCCTCGCTCGGAAGCTGTTCCCACAATTTCCATTCATGAAGCAACAAATGACTGACTTGTACTTTCCTGCTCAGAGCATCAGCCACAACATTCATTTTACCTGGCTGATAGGAGAGTGTAAAGTCATAATCTTTCATGTATTCCATCCATCGCCTCTGCCTGAGATTCAGATCTTTCTGGGAGAAAATATACTGTAAACTCTGATGATCAGTAAGAATCTGAAATTTCTCACCATACAGATAATGTCTCCAGATCTTCAAGGCAAAAATAACTGCAGCTAGCTCTAGATCATGAGTGGGATAATTTCCTTCATGCTGTTTCAATTGCCGAGATGCATATGCGATAACCTTACCATGTTGCATCAGCACTGCACCCAAACCTACTCGAGACGCATCTGTACAAACAAGAAAACCACCCGAGTCGGAAGGCAAAGTCAACACTGGAGAAGAAGTCAACAGCCTTTTCAATTCAACAAAGCTAGCCTCACACTGATCCGACCAGACAAATGGCACACCCTTCCGTGTCAATTTAGTCATCGGTGCTGCAATCTTCGCAAAATCCTGAATGAATCTGCGGTAATACCCAGCCAATCCTAAAAAACTTCGTATCTCCGTGATGGTCCTCGGTCTCTGCCAACTCAAAACGGCATCAATCTTTGCAGGGTCTACTGCTACTCCATCACTAGAAATCACATGGCCAAGAAAATGAATCTCCCGAAGCCAGAATTCACATTTACTGAGCTTCGCATAAAGCTCGTGATCTCTTAGAGTCTGCAGAACGATCCTCAAATGCTGCACATGATCATCAACAGAGGCAGAATATATCAAGATATCATCAACAAAGATCACCACAAAATGGTCCAGAAATGGACGAAAGATACGCTGCATTAGATCCATGAAGGCTGCTGGGGCATTAGTCAAACCAAACGGCATGACTAAAAATTCAAAGTGACCATATCGAGTACTGAAAGCAGTCTTCTCCACATCAGATTCCCGGATCCGCAACTGAAAATAGCCAGACCGGAGATCAATCCGTGAAAAGACAGCAGCAGACTGTAACTGGTCAAACAAATCATCAATCCTGGGGAGCGGATACTTATTCTTGATAGTCGCCTGATTCAGCTGCCTGTAATCAATACAAAGCCTCAGGTTTCCATCTTTCTTTTTCACAAACAGTACTGGGGCACTCCACGGAGAAAAACTGGGACGAATATAGCCCTTCACCAGTAACTCTAGTAGCTGTGCACGCAGTACTTTCAATTCAGCTGGAGCCATTCGGTACGGCGGCTTTGCTAAGGGGCCAGTACCTGGAATCAGTTCAATCACCATCTCAATCTCTCGCTCTGGGGGCAAGCCTGGCAACTCGTCAGGAAACACATCAGGGAACTCACAGACAACCGGAATATCACAAACATCCCGTCGTGGTTTTTCAACAGCCACCACTGAAGCAAGGAATCCCTGACAACCTGCGCTAAGCAACCTATAGGCTCGAATAGCAGAAATAATCATACGAGAAGAACGGGATCGAATACCTTGAAAATAAAAGGCTGATTTTCCCTGGGGCTGAAAATAGACTTTCTTCGATCTGCAGTCAACCACAGCTCCATAATGCTCCAACCAATCCATTCCCAGAATAACATCATAATCTGCCAGCTGCAACGCATACAATCTCGCCGGCAACTGGTGATCATCAATCATCACAGGAGACTCATCCAAACACAAGGGAGTAACCATGAAATCTCCAGAAGGCAATTCCACAAACAACTCACAAGACAGCTCAGAAGTGGGTTCCTCAATACAAGCCATAAAATCCTCAGAAATAAAAGAGTGAGAAGCACCAGAATCAAATAAGACATGAGCTGCATGACCATAAAGCATAATCGTACCTTCCACAAGATGGGACGCAGCAGCATCAGCTCTTGTCAAATGAGAAACTTTGCCTTTCTGCTTCTTAGAACCAACTGAAGATTGCTGAGAAGACGCCGACGCCTGAGAGAAAAATTGCTGTGGAGCTTGAGGTGCAGGAGGTCTAAACTGCGGCTGAGGTTGAGAAAACTGAGGAGCTTGCAATGGATTCGGCCTCAGCGGGCAATCTCGAACCACATGACCTGGCTGGTCACACCTAAAGCAAACAACAGGAAGAGAACACGGTTGGCCCTTATGATGACCACCGCATCTCCGACACGTCCACGGCTGACTAGCAGCTGAGCTCTGTCGAGTCTGAGAAGAAGGTGCTGTCGGCTGCTGAACAGAATCTGCACCGGACGGCTGCTGAACAAACTTCTTCTTCTTCTTGAACCTTTTGAACTTGGGCTTAGAAGGAGAGGAAGCACTGGAAACCTCTGACTGGACCGAAGGAACACTAGGCACGGGCTGTCGGTAAGCCTGCTGAACCTGAGCCACCGGCTGCACTGACCCTGCCTGGGGATATCCACCCGGTCTCGCCATCTCCAGCTCTAAAGCTACAGCTGTCTGGCACGCAGTATCGAGATCCGCAACACGACTCGCTATCAACGGCATCTTCAACTCTGGCCTCAACCCTCGCAAGAATTGCTGGGTCTTCAAAGCTTCACTGGCCAGCACATGGGGCGCATACTGACCCAATTCCAAGAACTTATTCCTGTACTGAAGCACGGTCATACTGCCCTGGGTCAATTCCATAAACCGATACATCTTATCCATCTGCAAGCAGGCAGGAGTATAGGCACGCTCAAAAGCAGCAACGAACTCTGCCCAAGTGATTTGCCGAAGAGGTCTGGATCGAAAGGAAATCTGCCACTCGGCTTTCCACCACGCAATGGACGTACCCTGGAGTTGAAAGGCAGCGAGCATGACTTTTTCATCTTCAGCACACTCCATCGAGACAAAAACACGCTCTATCGCATCCATCCATTGCCTCGCGACTTCTGGATCAGCTTGGCCATCGAAAGCAGGCGGATTGAACATCAGAAATTCCTTCAAAGCCTTGCCTCGACTGCCAGGCACTTCAGCTTGAACGATCGGCACTGGAGGAGCAACTGGAACGACAGGAACAGCGGGAACTGCAGGAGGAGGTGCAGAACCGCTATCTTCCCTGGGCGCATCTCGAGGAACACGAGGAGCTCGAGGAGGTCTTCCTCGACGAGGCGGCATAATTATGCTGCCAGAAACACAATCAACAATGAAATCCATCAATCATACGGAAAACATCCTATGCCAGCAAGAGACAACAACAGGACTAGCTCTGGACCAAGCGTCAATTCCAATTCTTTACGCAAATCCTCAACTTCAAGCTCTGATACCACCTGTGACGACCCAGAGTTCAGGATACCGATATACCGATAACATCGGTATACCGACACCAAGAACTGGGGAGGCCACCCAAGAGGCTGATGAGGCCCCTGAAGGGTTAGTGGGGGGTTAGCTGAGGAATATGCATAATTAATTGCGAATTGGGGCGCGCAATACAAATAAGTATTTAAGATTTAAACACAAGTGCGGAAGCAATTTAAAATAACCAGAGTGATATATATAACTAGTCCAGAGTCACAAACACTAGTCCACAGGGCACAACTACGCGGGGCATACCCCGGCAAAAGTACAACACAAGCCTCAAAAAGGCAGCTCGTGCACAGCTGGCAGCTAAGGAACGGTCCCGAAACAGCACGCTAAACTCCGGGAGATGTCGGGCGCGGCTCACCTGAAAGGAGAAGGGTGAGTCACAGCCAGACTCAGTAGGGGTCACGCGGATCCCTACCTCGCACTAAACAAGCGAACATGCATAATTAACAGCAATTAAAGCATGCATTCAAATAAATACACAGGCAATGGCATGAATATCTAATCACAAGAAAGCTGTAAACTCTATCTAAGCAAGTATAACAGCTAACACATGCCGCTACTAATTAAATGCAAGCGATTAAAGCTAAAACTACCAATTAGAATGAGCTGCAACTAGTCCAAGCAACAAGGAAGGACAACCACTGGAGCAGAAACCAGAAGCGTCCACTGACGGCTTACACTGCGTCTCAAGCACTCGCAGTCGACAAGCGACAAGCTAAGCGCGCAAACAGTACCAAACCAAGTGACCAGTCGGAGTGACACCCGTCGGCGTCAGTCCACAGTCTCCGACCACGTGTGCACACACTGACTCTAGCCTGAGCCAGGCCCTCTAACTAGTTTTCTCCCTTGGCAGGACGCTACCATTGGCTGGGAGCCCACGGAACTAGCTTACAAACCGTGAATGGGAAATATACCCCTCCGCCATCCTCAAGCGGGTCGGTACTCAACAGACCTTAGGGCAACAACAGTGGCTCCATTGCCTGGAAAGAAAAGCTACTCTATTGGCACATAAAACACGCCACAATATAGTAAAACAATACAACTATGGCATGAATATAGAACGGAACGCATAAGCAATGGGCTGGGAATATATTACAGCCATCAGGGAAGTGGCGGTCAAGGACCCACGCGCCACATGCAAACGACGGTCGGGGGTCGGCGCGTTACTTCAAGAATGACGCTCCAGTCCCCATCCGTCACTCCCGTCAGGATTCCAGCTCAAGAGGCACCAAAGGCATGTAACGGTGGGGGCCCTGCGCGTTACTTCGAAGCGACGCGTGGGGTCACCGCCGTCACATCCACCCGAGGCTCAAACCACCTATCAGCGTTCTAAATGGTAGCAGGCGAAGTAACGCCCCGGTCTAGGCGCGTCGGACCGAAACGACGGTCGGCCGACTGGCCGCCGGGCGCACCGCCTGACCAAAATCACGGAAAACAGTTGATGAGTAACGGATGGGAGCCCCACCGTTACTCTCCAAGTAACGCACCCCCATTGGGCCGCTATTTGGTAGTGACGCGTCCACCTTGGACCGTCGGGCAAGTGACGGTTCCTGGCAGGACCGTCACTGCACCTGGGTTACGGGCGGGTGCGGTTTGTAAACCGAAGCCCTCCCGGACGGCTGAAAACGCCGGGTATCGACGAAAAACCTGATAACCTGTCAAACCACGCATGCTAGACAACAATTTAACATCTAAATCTAGCACATGCAAGGCCTAAAACGCATTAAACTCAAGATTTAGGCTAAAACCCCAAAAATGGAAATATGAACATCATGCATGCTACGGGGTGCTAATCAACAAGCGAGCTAAAGGAAACGATCCTAGCAAGATCGAGGTTCCATCCCCCTACCTTTCGCAAGCCGAAACCGTCGAACGGGCCGCATGCAAGGAGGAATAGCCACGGAGCTTCCACGCTCCACCTCGCTCCCACGATCACCGATCCACGCCGAAGTGGACACCCACGCGCTCTACTCGACGCGAGGAATCCAACGGTGCCAACCTCGTCTCAATCCGACGCCGTCTCGACCCCGATCCCTAAGAGAGGAGAGGAGGTGGCCGCACGGAGGAGAGAGAGAGGGAGAGGGTGAAATGAGAGATCGACGGGGGAGAGAGAGAGGGTGAGAGATATATAAAAATAAAAATAAATAAAATTAATATATATATAATATAATCATTATATATATAAAAATCTTATTAATATTCAATAACCCTCAAACAGCTCCGAACAAATCCGGAAAAATGCCAGACAAATTCCCAAAAATCCAGGAAAATAGCCGGAATTTCCAGAACAATGAATAGAACAAATACCACGAAGGATCCATTAAGGCACGGGCCTTACACAACCTAACATTGCACGCATCTTAGGAGAGCGTGTTAAGCCCGTGCCAATCAACCTACCCGTTCAAGACTTTGGGATTGATATGCACGTTCTCATTTTGAATGATGAGAATGTGTATATCTAACTCAAAGTCTTGAATTGTCCCGTTTGGACAGTCTGTGAATGTTTGATCGCACTTAGGTGGTTAATTACTATATGTGTTTGTGTTGTTTGTTAAAAATTTTGGCTGCGTCTTCTCACTCCTCTCTGATATACCTTTATTGATTTTGATTATTTTCTTAACCACTTATTAGTAAGTGTTTAAGAAAATTTCTTAATCAATAAATATTTTGTGGTATATCGGAGAGGTGTGGGGAGATGCTGCCGAAATTTTTAGCAAACAACACAACACATATAGTAATTAATCGTGCGATCAAACCTTCACAGATGGGTTAAAAAGTGAAGATCTAAATGATATTTCCGTCCTATTTAAAATGGCAGACATGGACGATGTGAGGTAAGGGTTGTACTTTTTATTTTGTTAAACATGTTAAAGTTTTGTGTGTTTACATTTCATTCGCATAGGGAAAATGTCTGAAGATCGTTCATGGATGTACCGTAGAGTAGTTGATCAGGTGGTGTCTATAGAATTTAAAAATGGAGTTGAGAGATTCATTCAGTTTGCTTTGAGAAATTCTATTGAAGCTGTAGATTGTGAGGGTCGTATCCGATGTCCTTGTGTAGTCTGTAAGAATTTGAAGTGGCTGACAACATGGGATGACCTCTGCACATATACCACCGACCTCTGCACCGCTACCACCGGTAGTAGGTATGTATACTTTCCCTTCATAATGCATTGTAGTATTTGTTGAAAATAATTCATTATGTATTTGTGTTATCTGATTATTATTTTCACAGGACCCACGACCTCTACACCGTTACGACCGACCTCTGCACCGCTACCACCGGTAGTAGGTATGTATACTTTCATGTATAATGCATTGTAGTATTTGTTGAAAATAATTCTTTATGTTTTTGTGTTATCTGATTCTTATTTTCACAGGACCCACGACCTCTGCACCGTTACCACCGAGGGATGCACCGCTACCACCGGTAGTAGGTATGTATACTTTCATGTATAATTCATTTGAGTATTTGTTTAAAATAATTCTTTATGTTTTTGTGTTATCTGATTCTTATCCTTACAGGACCCACGGCCTCTGCACCGTTACCACTGACAACGGGTACATTGACGGCCTATGCACCGCCATCACACATGGCGAGTGGATCTACACCTCCCCCAGCTGAGTCAGGTATGTTCATTTGCATATTTATGTTTTTTTGATAGTTTGTTTTATTTATACTATTTAATTCGTATAGTACGTGCTGATGACGAGGCGAGTCATCATGAGGGGGAGGGCTGTTGTAATGAGACGATGCGGGCAGTGTGGATAAATGAAGGGTACGTAATGCATTATTTTTGTTATTTATTCGTCATTGTGGTATTAATATTTTTAATTTCAGGAATAAAATAGAGCCAGCCCAAGCATCACAATTTATTACAAAGACAATTCAAGCACATTTTCCAGGCCCCATCCATCGCTTTGCTGATTTTCCGATGGGTGTTCAGGATTTATTGTTCTCTATGTTCTTGGTATTTATCTTATTTTATCATATTAAGTCATTTTCAATTATTATTTTAACCCACTTTGTTATGTAACATATAAATTTTTGTTGTTGTTAATATATAGAGGAATCATCGATTCACAGAACATTCAGATGAGTTACGTGCTAGATTTGCATGGACAGCTACTGCAAGAGATAATTTCAAACATCTTATGTACAATGCCCGAAGATATGCAAAAAAAGCATGTGCAAGTACTGATAAGAACATATGGAAGGAGCATGGGCCTGTGTGGATGAGAAAGGAGTATTGGACAGAGCTGTGCAACATTTGGGAAGCGGAGAAATGGAATGCCAATTCAAACAAAGCAAAGCAAAACAGAGCAGCGCATCCTGAAGCGAATTTACACACGGGTGGCTCTGTCTCCTTTGCAACACATAAAGCGAGATTAGTAAGTACACTTCTACATATATAAATTTTTTGTTTCTATTATGAAACTGTGATTTATTTGAATAACAGGAAGCACAGTTAAAGCGGCCAGCTCAATTTCATGAACTTTTTGATCGAACTCATAAGAAGAAAGGGACAAATGCTTACATTAGTGAGAAAGCTCGGGAGGTAGCGGTAAGTGTATACATTAATAGTTTTCATTTAAGATTAAATTGTAGAATAATTTGGTTTTGTTTTTTTTTGGTTTTTGCAGGACTCATATAGTAGACGAATGGATGAGAGGTACGGGGATGACAGTCAGCGTCCAGAGTTGGATCCTGCCATTTGGGTTGCAGCATCTGGGGCACCCAAGAAAGGACATGTTTATGGTTTTGGACATAGCTTGGGCACGACTAGGGTGTTATCATCATGCTCGAGTTCGGTCTCACATGCGACCTCTCCATTTACCACACCAGCAGCCCCAGATGGTTCTTCCAGTGCCGCCCCGACCATGACTCCAGATATGTTTAGGCAGATCGTCAACGAGACCGTCTCTCAGAATATCTCTCAGAATATCTCAACCATCGTCGCTCAGACCGTCTCCCAGATGCTCACATCCTTGGGAATTGATAGTAGTAGAGCACCTCCTGCACCTCCTGCACAGCAGCCTCCGGTAAGTATTTTATTTGATTGATTTTCTATTTGTTAACTCTAAATATCATCTTACAAAATATAAGAATTTAGATTGAGGAGGGGAAAATATCATTTTCTTAACTCTAAATATCATCTTACACCTATCCTCTGGATATTAGAATCAACAGGCAGACTGTTCTGCAGGATTTTCCATAGGTGTATAGAGATTTTGGTTAGAACTGAAAGTGAAAAGATATGTATAAATTCTATTCACTTGAGTGGGGGAGGATACAGATCTATAAATATTCATAAAGCTAGAATAATATAAGGAAAGTAACATGTAGACATGAATAAAATATGCCAATTTAGGTGAAAAGATCTCCCCAAAGTCTGGTAACTGTCATGGCAGGAAGCCAGGAACAGCACCTCTAAGCAAAGGAAGGGCAGTTCATACAAAGGAGCATAGGTCATAAGTTACAAGAAGTTCATTTTCAGTGGGGAGATGAAAGTGACTTGTCAGAACTGACGGAATCCAAATCGGATGCCCGGTTTGAGCTCGGCGCTCAAACTTCATTTTTAAAATACACTTAGTTCAAATGAACTGTTAGGATGGGGCATTTGGTTCTAAAATCTGAAATACCGGTCGGATGGCCGTGCCGATCATTCCAATACGACCGGGGAGATGAAAGTGACTTGTCAGAACTGACGGAATCCAAATCGGATGCCCGGTTTGAGCTCGGCGCTCAAACTTCATTTTTAAAATACACTTAGTTCAAATGAACTGTTAGGACGGGTCCGGGGGTCTAAAATTCGAAATACCGGTCGGATGGCCGTGCCGATCATTCCAATACGACCGGGGAGATGAAAGTGACTTGTCAGAACTGACGGAATCCAAATCGGATGCCCGGTTTGAGCTCGGCGCTCAAACTTCATTTTTAAAATACACTTATTTCAAATGAACTGTTAGGACGGGTCCGGGGGTCTAAAATCTGAAATACCGGTCGGATGGCCGTGCCGGTCATTCCAATACGACCGGGGAGATGAAAGTGACTTGTCAGAACTGACGGAATCCAAATCGGATGCCCGGTTTGAGCTCGGCGCTCAAACTTCATTTTTAAAATACACTTAGTTCAAATGAACTGTTAGGACGGGGCATTTGGTTCTAAAATCTGAAATACCGGTCGGATGGTCGTGCCGATCATTCCAATACGACCGGGGAGATGAAAGTGACTTGTCAGAACTGACGGAATCCAAATCGGATGCCCGGTTTGAGCTCGGCGCTCAAACTTCATTTTTAAAATACACTTAGTTCAAATGAACTGTTAGGACGGGTCCGGGGGTCTAAAATTCGAAATACCGGTCGGATGGCCGTGCCGATCATTCCAATACGACCGGGGAGATGAAAGTGACTTGTCAGAACTGACGGAATCCAAATCGGATGCCCGGTTTGAGCTCGGCGCTCAAACTTCATTTTTAAAATACACTTATTTCAAATGAACTGTTAGGACGGGTCCGGGGGTCTAAAATCTGAAATACCGGTCGGATGGCCGTGCCGGTCATTCCAATACGACCGGGGAGATGAAAGTGACTTGTCAGAACTGACGGAATCCAAATCGGATGCCCGGTTTGAGCTCGGCGCTCAAACTTCATTTTTAAAATACACTTAGTTCAAATGAACTGTTAGGACGGGGCATTTGGTTCTAAAATCTGAAATACCGGTCGGATGGCCGTGCCGATCATTCCAATACGACCGGGGAGATGAAAGTGACTTGTCAGAACTGACGGAATCCAAATCGGATGCCCGGTTTGAGCTCGGCGCTCAAACTTCATTTTTAAAATACACTTAGTTCAAATGAACTGTTAGGACGGGTCCGGGGGTCTAAAATTCGAAATACCGGTCGGATGGCCGTGCCGATCATTCCAATACGACCGGGGAGATGAAAGTGACTTGTCAGAACTGACGGAATCCAAATCGGATGCCCGGTTTGAGCTCGGCGCTCAAACTTCATTTTTAAAATACACTTATTTCAAATGAACTGTTAGGACGGGTCCGGGGGTCTAAAATCTGAAATACCGGTCGGATGGCCGTGCCGGTCATTCCAATACGACCGGGGAGATGAAAGTGACTTGTCAGAACTGACGGAATCCAAATCGGATGCCCGGTTTGAGCTCGGCGCTCAAACTTCATTTTTAAAATACACTTAGTTCAAATGAACTGTTAGGACGGGGCATTTGGTTCTAAAATTCGAAATACCGGTCGGATGGCCGTGCCGATCATTCCAATACGACCGGGGAGATGAAAGTGACTTGTCAGAACTGACGGAATCCAAATCGGATGCCCGGTTTGAGCTCGGCGCTCAAACTTCATTTTTAAAATACACTTAGTTCAAATGAACTGTTAGGACGGGTCCGGGGGTCTAAAATTCGAAATACCGGTCGGATGGCCGTGCCGATCATTCCAATACGACCGGGGAGATGAAAGTGACTTGTCAGAACTGACGGAATCCAAATCGGATGCCCGGTTTGAGCTCGGCGCTCAAACTTCATTTTTAAAATACAAGATGAAATTTGAACTTATATTGTGTGTGTGTATTTATATATATGAAAATGAGCTGGCTTAAACTATTGGCATACTCTTGTTAATGCTTGATTTCTTTATTAAGTCTTGTTAATGCTTGATTTCTTTATTAAGGATTTGATTATAATTTTTTTAAATGATATACAGGATCATCCGTCGCGAGATGTTGGACGAGACGACGACCAGGATGATGTTGGACGAGACGACGACCAGGATGAGACATATGTGGAGGATTTGTGATTTTATTTTAGTTGTGTATGTTGTCATTTTATTATTATGGATGTATGATTAATTTGTGATTTTATTTTAATTGTGTGTAATTTGAGGTTCGTGGAGATTGTGATCCGTGTAGTTGATTTATTATTGTTTTATGAAATTGTTATTTATCAGGTGTTTGTATGTGATGAATTTGAGATTTGTCGATATTGTTGTCTGTGTAGTTGATTTTATATTTATGTTATGAATTTGTTATTTATCAGGTAATTTATTTATCAGTTTAAATAAATTTTTAAAAAAAAAATAATGCAAAATTAGCGACCGCATGGAGACTGAATTGCGACCGAATAGCGACTATACGTTATATTTCTTTTATTAAATAATTATACTTGGCGACCGACTGGCGACCGACTAGCCACCGAATCAATCCGATAGTTTAATTTTATTTTTAAAAATACAACAAATTTAGCGACCGACTGGCGACCGAATTGAGACCGAATAAATCCGATAGGTTAATTTTATTTTTTAAAAATACAACATAATTAGCGACCGAATAGCGACCGAATTGAGACCGACTTAATCCGATAGGTTAATTTTATTTTTTAAAATACAACAAATGTAGCGACCGAATAGAGACTGAATGGCGACCGAATTATTAGCGACCGGACAGGCGACCGATTATAATCGGTCTCTGGTAACGACTGATACTGCGACCGAATTATGTCGGTCGCTATATAGCGACTATTATATAGCGACCGACATATTCGGTCGCTAGATAGTATCTGTTCGGTCGCAATGTATATTTGCGACCGATCTACGACTGAATAGCGACCGCTAGGTCGGTCGCTATCCGCGATTTTTCTTGTAGTGGACTAAGCCTATCTTGAGCCAACTAAGTAGTGGCTCAGCGATGAATAGCTTTCCCATTAGAAACACGGGTAGCTCTGGCTGAGGTGGCTCCAAATGAGGTGGCTCCGAATAAAGATCGGAAGGTGAGGGTGGCAAAGGAGCTCTAGGGCAAAGGTTCTCCCACTATGGTGGGTGAGGTCGCAGGGCAGGAGCGTCTTGCCTCGTGGGCGCATGTGGAGAGGTAGATGCTTGCCAAAGGGTAGCATCAAACCTTGACTTGAATGGCTCAACCTCTAGAGTGACCTGATAAGAATGCTCTAGAGTGGTCACGTCGCGGCAAAGTAATTCAAACTGAGAGTAAAGGTGTAAACCTCTCCGGAACTGAAATGCGGTCGTGGTTCTCTTCTCTCTAACTCCATATCCCAGTCGGTACTCATCAAAGTCCCGAATGTACTTTGACATGGACTTGTTGCCTTGGACGGGCCTGATCGGGGCTTCCTCTAGGGTGAGGACTCGTGTAACTAAACTTTGGATAGTCTGGTCGGTAGCGTCCATCCTATCCTTCCCAGCATTAAGCCTAGCCACAACACGACATAAATATTCCTTTATATCTCGATCATGCTTGTCCATCCAATCTATGAGAGTGTGTATCATTATAGTTGGGACTTGGGCATAGGGATTGGCCATAGTTGCGAATAAGTGGGCATGCAAGAGACTCTTTTTCTTTTTTTTAATGTAAAACTAATGCAAGCACCTAGACACTCTATATGGTGACAAGGGGTAAAATACGGACTCGACTACAAACCTATACTCAACCAGTATCTAGTACGTGGCGGAGGTTTGATCCGAAGATCGCACTCACGTAAGTGTGAAACCTTCCCAATAGGCGTAACCTATCGTTTCGGGAACACCTTTTGATATACCGGGTAAAGGGTGAAATGAAACCTAAGACAAAACTACCCTAGACTCAACCTTACGCTCTGATACCAATTTGATGTAGGATGGGACGCAACTCGATACAACAAGGAACTCTAGCTCGCAGACGTCCCTAAGCAAGAAAAACGTGTGGATCTGCGTGGTTGAGAAACCGACAATGTGTCTCGGGTATAGGCTTTTCTGCGTGCTCGGATTGAGTCACAGGACGGTTTCCACTCACTCACTCTCGCAGCAGTGATAAAAATATGATGAGCTACATTCCTATCACTCATGCAGCGGCATAAAGAAACATATACCAGTAAGGCAAATGCAAAGTGGGGATCGGACATGATACCTCCACGCTCCTGGCATAGGGAAGATGACCCCGACCGAAACTCGTACTCTCGGTGTACAGTAAATAAATAATTACATCAGTGAATTTAATTGCCCACTCCACGCAGGGAGGTAAAGGGCTACACACACATGCTGGGAGCACCGAATTTGGGTTGACGGGCAGCAAGGCAGCAGGTTCCGGGCGACGGTGGGCAGCAGCTCCGCTTCTATGATTTGCTGGCCGGTAGGACAACGAACAAGGATGTCCAAAGGGACGTCAACCTCCTGGGATCTGCTGAAGGCGGCGGTGCACCGGGACGGTGGTGGAGGGTCCCTGGACGACCCCTGGGAGTGGCGGTCGCTGAAGCTATCCTGGTGTATTTTTGTTGGAATTATCCGTTGACTGCTTTGTTGACCTGTTCTTGGGACAAGATTGCGCGACCCGGCGAAAAGAATTTTGGGCCTAGATCCAAAGATGGATCGAGGCGAGACTGGCGCCATTGGATAGAGGACTCAAGGGGCTACAACAAACAATTATTTCATGTCCATCCAGTAGACGGATTAGAAATGAAAATGATTGTTCCCCAGGTATTTCTTCTGACTCAGATTACAGACAGTCAGGACAGAATAGGATCTGCCTGAGAATGAATTTTGATCGACATAAAAATGATTGATCTAGACCCTAGGAAACTTATGAGTTGAAAGGGGGTATGTAGGGATCACGCAAGAATTTTTGGGGATTTTTTGGAGATGACTAAGGTGGCGGGAAAATATAAGAACACACTACTATCCTGCAGATCCGAAAACTAGCAGTCTGTCAGGGGTGGAACTAAAAATTGGGGAAAAATATCAAACAAAGGCGGATTGATACGAGAATTAAACTGGAGTTGGGGACGATAGGAAGAACAAACCCTCAAAATTTGGGGTCGAACAGATCTACAGATTGGGAGATAGAATTTCGGCCTCAACTTGCTGTCCAGGGATGGACAGAACTCCGACGAGGTGGCGGTGGTGGTGCGATGGCGGCGGCGGCGACGGCGACGGCAGCGGTGCTGAGCTTCTCACTCAGAGAGAGGATGATATGGAGGCCTCGCACCTCAAGAAATTCGTAGCAATCCAGCTGCAAGGGGTTGGGAGAGAGAGGGGGGGCTACCCCCTACGCTCTTGGAGGAAAATTTCTGATTTTCATTCAATAATTCTTCTCATTAATTCCATGAAATGGGAAAACACAAGGGTTATATAGAAATGGAAAAAGGACCTAGACTACCCTCACATCTAGGGTTAGGGAGGGGTGAACAAGGGATATGATAATTAATCCCCATTTGATCAAATGACCAAAATAAAAAAAATACAACAATGAATAAACTATATTAAAGGGGGCGCGCCCCTTTGAAAATGGGAGGAGAATTTTGAATTTTCTCCCTTCTTGTCTCCTTGGTCCAAGTCCAACCTTGGACTTTGAACTAGCCCCACATGGCCCATGATCCTAGGTGGACCAATGGGAAAGAGGGTGGGGGACCCTGCTGGACCTACTAGCATTTTACAAAGAAACCCACAGATTCCTAAAGACTAACAAATTGGCTTATAATACCTTACAATTGCAAACTCAATTAGCCAAGGATATAAATGTAAAAAAAGGACACAAATGCAAAAATAAAATGTTAGTGCCCGGTGTTGATTCCCATCAATTATTAGTCAAATAAACATGCTAGGCACTGGCTAAGTAATCAGTCAAACGCAAAAAACAACCTTTGCTTTTCATGTATGTGGTCAGAAAACGGTCAAGAGGGAGACCGCTACATGGAACAAATGGTCAAGGAAAGGACCCCTTCATTAATAATAAAAATAATTTTTTTTTTGAAAAACTAGACGTTGGTGATACGACAAGCGGTTGCTGATACGACAATTTTATATACCGAGTTCCGCCGACGATGAACCCCGATGGTTTTTTAAGTAAAACCTCGAATACAAGCGATATAATAGATGAAAATTGGGTAAACTATGATCATTTGAAAGAGCTTTCAGAGTAGAATAGCATGGCATACTTTAATTAGAATCTAATTAAGGTGATCATGATCTTAAATAGAAGTAACTAAGAACGAAGAATATGGATACCCTTGGTTAAAATGACGAATACGAACAATATGGTCAATACAAGTTGTGCAAAATAAATTCAATAGAAAGCTTACTTCGAGATCTACAAGATGACATGTTTTAATTAATGTTTAGCCTGAGAGAAACCTACCTTTAGTCGATGAAAGGAGGAAGAGACAAAGGTCGCCGGAACCCTAAAACACGCCGCCACTGGAACGCCCTAATTCACCTAGGTCCGGCCACGATCGATCATGCCCCCTGCCACACGATCAAATGAGGGTCACCAGCGGTCAAAGCCATCTATTTATAGACCCTATTGAAGCCTCTAGAGATCGATTTTGACCCAAGAGTCCAAAGAGTGAAAAATAGAGAGAAAGTAGGGATAGATCAAATCCACCGCCACCGCGCCGAAATGAGGTGACTAGAGTTAGGGTTTTCGAGAAAGAATCGGTCTACTAGGGTTGGGCTGGGGTTTGGCTTCGATTAGAGCCTACTAGGGCAAGAATTAAGGTCCAATTTAGCGGTTTGGGTTCTTCTTCACAAAACTACGATTTTTTAGCCTAAATGTTGAAATTGGGCCTAATCCAATCTTATTCTGGGCTCGCATCTTAAGAAAAAGTGGTTGGAAATAATATTTTACATAGGATACATATTTTTCCATATGTTATTAAATTTTTGAAATTTGGGCCAAGAATAAAATAGTGATATAATAAAATAATATGGTGATATTCAGTATAAAATTTAGAATGCTACAGACCCATTGCTGGTAAAGATCAAAGAAAACTTGAATAGTGGACCAGATTTTCTGCTAGCCGATGATGGCAGGTTATTGTTCCGGGGAAGCACTTGTGTCCCTGATTCAGCAGGAGTGAAGAGCAAGATCCTTGAAGAAGCCCATAGGTCCAAGTACACAATTCACCCATGACCTACTAAGATGTACCGAGATTTAAAGAGGACATTTTGGTGGCCGAATATGAAGAAAGATGTAATACCCTAAAATTTTGTATATAATAGTTTGGAATTTTCTAGAATATATATATATATTCTAAGATTTTCTAAAGATAAAATGGAGTAATAAAATAATTTGAGCTAAATTAAAACCAAATAATAAGGCCCAATATTTATTAATTATCCTGGCCTTTTAAATAAGACCAAAGTGGCTCAAAACCAAGCCCACAAGGTTTGGCCCACATTCTAGAAGCTTAAAATAAGCTATTTATGAAATTTAGAGGATAAATATACTAATTAGAGGATAAATAGGCAGATATATAACCAAGAGTTTGAAGTATTTCAAATTTTGCGGCCAAGGATAAAAACGGACTATCGGGCGACCGCATGGGGACAAAAAATCGTCTAGATTGGACCGCTAGGCGCTGCAGATTCCGTGAATGGAAGAAGGCATAAAAACATGGAAACTTTGGCATCCAAATCACCTAGGATCAATACTATCTCATAGATAGATGAGTCTAGAAGGCTTAAGGATCGAATTGGAACCCTAATTAGGACTCTATGTTCGTTCCAATCCATGGAAAGCCAAGCTAAACCTATAAATAGACCTAAAACCAACCTGCGCGACCCTTACTTTTGGCTCGCGTGGAACTAAGGTAAGGAGGAAGAATTTGAGGTAGGTTCTTTAGAAGGCTTTGTTTATAATACTAAGGTCTAACCTCCCTCAACATTTCATTCCAGGAGATCCAGCCCACCTGGAGTTAGAGGCATCCAAAGTCACTGGTTCGGTACAAGCAACCCAGGAACCTGTGCGACCGGGCCAGATTGATCAGTAAGTTAGAAGCCCTAAACGAGGTAATTATATAGGAGTTTTTTTAGAGTTATTTGTTCCTTTTAGTACCATCGTTTTACCCTCCATGTTTCGTGGTCTTAGGTGAAGAGGATCAGAAGTTAGAAGGCCACGAAGTTGTTGGGTTGGTTCTGAATGAGCATAAATTAGGGTTAACTTCCAGCCTTAAATTTAACAATTAAAGCCCAGATCAGAGGTAGGTTATCTCATGAATGGCTTAAACTCAATGTTAGGAATAAAAGCCCTATTCTTACAGTCAATTTCATGTTTTCTACACGGAGTATTTGACTATGCATCTAGGATTACATAGCATGCATGAACCTTAACTTTAACTGAGAAAATGATCATTTCATGTTATTTAATTCAACCCATGCATCTCCATGTCCTAATATGGTGTTATTAGGCCATATTTATCTATTGTCATGTTTTACTTTGCATAAAATGGCCTTAGCTTAGTATACATTTCGATTTTATTACTGTTTTCAGCAGACAGGAAGAAACGGTCTACCTGAGACCGCCTGAGTAACCTTACGGTCCAACGATAGACCGCTAGGCCCTGTCAAATGGTCCTCAAGTGACCGCTTGAGTTTCTGAGTCTGTATTGTGTTAATCCGAATCATAATACAGATTAGCTCTAATTATCATATGCTAAGCCTAGTTAATTGGGTTTTATTCCTGTATTAAATGTTATTTTCATACACTTGGTTATATTATTGGTCATTTTATCAGATTTCATGTTCTTTATGCACTTGGAACTTATTTTAAACTTATGCTAGATTCATGCCAAAACCATATACTTTTATAATTACATTATGTTTCACATGGTTCATGACTTGTGTAGTTTTAATTTGAGAGTTGTTTTATCACGATCATTTCTCATCTATGGGTCATTTTCTTAAGTACATGGCATATACTCCGGTATGTGACCATTAGTTACACTTTGCACTTATAGGCACACTCTCTTGGACTTATGAACCTCTCCACCGGATATTCCTTCTGTCGGACTAGGGGATTATGTTTCAAGGCCTCCTTAAGACTTCACGAGCTTGGGATTCCCACTAGGACGTCGAGCTGGTTCTACCATCAAAGTCAATTGTCTAGATAGCACTTTACTGGTGTTTTATGTATTATGGACCTTAGCGGCCATATGGACGATCGCTAAAAAGCACCAATCGGCCATTCACTAGACCGCAAAGCTCTAGAAAGTTTTCCCTGCGTCGACACTTCATTTTCATGCATCGACTCTAGGCATGAAATGGTCTAGACTCTGACCGCTTTCTTCATGAAACGATCTAGTAAACGACCGCATTATCTCTGAACCTGTCTAACCCAAGGTTTGACCTTTGGGGTTGGTTTTCTTGAGTTCCTAGATGGTCTTCGGATTATCTAGAGTCTTAACATATGTTTAACAAGTTAATATTAAGATATGAAATTTAATGAAGATACTATTATGCTGTCAGAATGCCACCGGAGTATAATATTCTTTTAATTCTTCTTTGATATCTCATATCAATTTTGGTACGTTCCATACCTTGGTTACTTGATCATGAAACTTGTTATTTGGAATTGAATTGTTGGCCGAAATTATTGTTATATCTCGTGGAAGTATCTATTTATAACTTGAAGATGCAAGACCGGGCACTGATTGTGTCCAAGGGCTCCACGCTAGTCCTCACAGCCGATGGTCGAAAACGTGATATAAACCATCGGGTATGATGATACTAGCGTCGCATTGCGCAGGGAGTACTTTCACTTATAAATGAGTGAAATTCATGAGGCACTTTATGGAAATTACTTGCTTGTTAATGACTTTCTAGTACATAGCCTTTACAAGGTTGTATAAAGTACTTTTTAGTTACATGCTCGTACTTTCTTGTTCATGAAAGGCCATAAGTATATCTACATGATTAAATCTTACTTGTTCATGTACTCGACTATGCTCAAATATCTCGTAACTCTATATTCTTGGTTATTTTGGTTTATGACGTATGGTTTATCGCGTGCTCATTTCGACCTTAATTCTAGAGCTAAAGCATTAATCACTTAAATATTACCTTCATGTTGATGAGAAGATACCTACTGGGCATCTTTGCTCATACCAATTTTCTTGACTTTTTAGGAAATACTAGTGGATCGGATTCGGATTATGCTAGTAGCGGGTCCGAGAGTGAATGAAGGTTTTCAAGATGAGAGAAGCCTTAGATAATCAAAGTGTCTAGTCTAGTCATATTGTAATTTTGATTTTCCTTTATTCGTAGTGATGAAAGTTGTCAAGAAATCATCTTATGTAATTTTGATTATGATAATGAAATAAAGTTGGAAGTTTTGAGAAAATTACTTGTGCAATTACTTTTATGTGATTATCTTGCGCTCTGATTACTTGCTTGTGAGAGGCTTACCATGCCGGCTGTTCACGCTCTGATATTCCTTCCGCTGTATTAAAAGCTCGGGACGTGACAGTTAAAGTGGTATCAGAGCCTAGGCCTAGAAGTCCTAGGAAATGATGTCATGTCATAGGTTAAGTACAAGGATTAAGGACCCATGCCTATGAAACAAGGAAAGGAAACTCCCAACCCATGAGATAAATTGGGTAGAACCTGGGATGAGCAAGTAAGTAGAAATTATCTTTAGGATTAACCCATATATTCCATTAAGATTAACAAATCCATTACTCTTCTTAGGTACTTTACTCTTACAATGGCTCACCATGTTGATTGGGGTGGAATGCAACAAACTGTTGCGGGTCTCACTCAGGCCTTGCAAAATATGGCTCAAGTTGGCGCTAGGGCAGGAGCCGGTTATGGGCCCACAAAACATTCGGACCTACGCAGAGATGGTCGAACAGGCACACTTATGTGAATGAACCTTGGAGAAGGTCGGTAAACTCAAGGGCAAAGTGAAGGAGCCGAGCTCAAAGTCTGATCGGCGAAGTAAGAAGCAAGAAAAATTCAGCATCACCTATAACTCTCGGGATAGCAAGAAGAGATCCCAGAATGGGGACGGCAAGGATGATCGTCGGAACAAGAAGACTAAGGAAGAAGATAAGCAAGTCATGACGGCTTGCTCGTTATGTGATAAATTCGGTCATGCGGCTGAAGAATGTTGGAAGCGATTAGGCGCATGCCTAAGATGTGGAAGTCGGGAGGACCGCATGCTTGACTGTCCTCTGATGAAAGAGCAATCATCCACAAGGAGCAGTGGTGAATGAAAGTGGCAAGCTAGATTGAATGCCGTATTGGAGGATGAACCAACCAAAGAAGGGGAGCTTATTGAAGGTACAATTTATATTCATTCCTATCCTGCTTTTGCGTTATTTGATACGGGTGCTACTTATTCCTTTATTGCTAGTTCCTTTGCAAAAATAGTGTCTATTTCACTTGTTCCCTTACCATCGGGCTTAACCATAGTCACTACTTTAGGGTTGGGAATGGAATTGAAAACCTATTTCTCGAATAGTGAAGTTACTGTAGAAGGGCATAATCTTCCCGCTAATCTCGTATGCCTTGATATGAAAGGCTACGATGCCATATTAGGAGTTGATTGGTTGTAGACCATGACGCTTATATAAATTGTCGCAGTAGGATAATTTCCTTTTGAAAATTAGGTCTTCCACGATTTTCCTTTCTTGGCATCAAATACCAGAAGCATCCCTCTCTTATTTCTTCACTTCACGCTTGCAAACTCATTTCGCAAGGATGTGAAGCTTTTCTTGCCTCCGTAGTAGTTACCGAGTTTAAGAAAATTCAGATTAATGAAATCCCCGTAGTTACGGAATTTCCTGATATTTTCCCTTCCGAGTTACCTGGCTTACCGCCCGAAAGTGAGGTTAACTTCACCATTGAACTCACACCTGGAGCAGCACCAGTGTCAATAGCTCCTTACTGGATGTCCCCCACGGAACTGAAGGAACTAAAGAAGTAAATTCAGGAGCTGCTAGAAAAATGCTTCATTCGACCTTGCACATCCCCTTGGGGTGCGCCAGTCTTATTTGTCAAGAAGAAGGACGGTTCCCTTAGTATATGCATTGACTACCGGCAGTGAATCAACTCACCATCAAAAACAAATATCCACTGTCGCGTATTGATGAGCTATTTGACCAACTCTCTGGTGTAGAGTACTTCTCCAAGATCGACCTCAGGTCAGGCTATCATCAACTGAGTATCAAGCATGAACATATTCACAAGACTGCTTTCTGAAGCTGATTCGGACATTAGGAATTTATGGTTACGACATTTGATTTAACTAATGCACCTGCTACATTCATGCAATTAATGAATAATGTGTTCCGACCTTATCTTGACCAATTTGTAGTAGTATTTATTGATGATATTCTCATCTATTCAAAGGCAAAGGAGGAACACGAAGAACATCTAAGGGTTGCCTTGCAAACCTTGCGGGAACAACAACTTTATGCTAGGTTAAAAAAATGTGAATTTTGGATTAAGGAAGTCTCTTTCCTTGGCCACATTATTTTTAAAGAAGGCATTGTAGTAGATCCTTCTAAAGTTGAAGCGGTTAAGAACTGGAGCCGACCGAACACCGTATCTGAAGTTCAAAGTTTCATTGGCCTGGCTGGTTATTATAGGTGATTTATCAAGGATTTCTTCAAAATCGCCGCTCCTTTGACAAGACTCACCAGCAAGGAGAATCCTTTCGAGTGGACAAAGGAATGCGAAGAAAATTTCTTAGCCCTTAAAGAGCATCTCATCAAGGCACCTATACTGGCATTGCCCGTAGAAGGTGATAATTTTGAAGTTTATACCGATGCATCTGGCATTGGTCTAGGTTGTATACTCATGCAAAATGGCAAGGTGATTTGCTATGCTTCAAGACAGTTAAAGCGGCATGAGGAAAATTACCCTATTCATGATCTGGAGCTGGTTGCTGTTATATTTTCCTTGATGAATTGGCGTCACTACCTTTATGGAGAGAATTCACGGTTTATTCAGACCATAAGAGCTTGAAATATCTATTCTCTCATAAATAGCTAAATATGAGATAAAGGTGATGGTTAGAGTATCTTAAGGACTTTGATTTTGCTATACAATATCATCCTGGCAAGGCGAATGCTGTTGCCGATGCACTCAGTAGGAAACCGATGGGAAAACTATCAAGTCTCATGAAAGGTATGACTAAACTTATTTCTAAATTTGCTCAGCAGAATTTTGATATTAATATGAAGAAGAAAAAAGATTGCTTTATAGCCAATATCCAGACACAACCCACATTAATAGAAGACCTAGTCAAACTGCAAAATAATGACCCTGTGTTATTGGAGATCAAAGCCAATATGGAGCAATGGCCGGATGTCTCTATTGCGCTCTGATTACTTGCTTGTGAGAGGCTTACCATGCCGGCTGTTCACACTCTGATATTCCTTCCGCTGTATTAAAAGCTCGGGACGTGACAGTTAAAGTGGTATCAGAGCCTAGGCCTAGAAGTCCTAGGAAATGATGTCATGTCATAGGTTAAGTACAAGGATTAAGGACCCATGCCTATGAAACAAGGAAAGGAAACTCCCAACCCATGAGATAAATTGGGTAGAACCTGGGATGAGCAAGTAAGTAGAAATTATCTTTAGGATTAACCCATATATTCCATTAAGATTAACAAATCCATTACTCTTCTTAGGTACTTTACTCTTACAATGGCTCACCATGTTGATTGGGGTGGAATGCAACAAACTGTTGCGGGTCTCACTCAGGCCTTGCAAAATATGGCTCAAGTTGGCGCTAGGGCAGGAGCCGGTTATGGGCCCACAAAACATTCGGACCTACGCAGAGATGGTCGAACAGGCACACTTATGTGAATGAACCTTGGAGAAGGTCGGTAAACTCAAGGGCAAAGTGAAGGAGCCGAGCTCAAAGTCTGATCGGCGAAGTAAGAAGCAAGAAAAATTCAGCATCACCTATAACTCTCGGGATAGCAAGAAGAGATCCCAGAATGGGGACGGCAAGGATGATCGTCGGAACAAGAAGACTAAGGAAGAAGATAAGCAAGTCATGACGGCTTGCTCGTTATGTGATAAATTCGGTCATGCGGCTGAAGAATGTTGGAAGCGATTAGGCGCATGCCTAAGATGTGGAAGTCGGGAGCACCGCATGCTTGACTGTCCTCTGATGAAAGAGCAATCATCCACAAGGAGCAGTGGTGAATGAAAGTGGCAAGCTAGATTGAATGCCGTATTGGAGGATGAACCAACCAAAGAAGGGGAGCTTATTGAAGGTACAATTTATATTCATTCCTATCCTGCTTTTGCGTTATTTGATACGGGTGCTACTTATTCCTTTATTGCTAGTTCCTTTGCAAAAATAGTGTCTATTTCACTTGTTCCCTTACCATCGGGCTTAACCATAGTCACTACTTTAGGGTTGGGAATGGAATTGAAAACCTATTTCTCCAATAGTGAAGTTACTGTAGAAGGGCATAATCTTCCCGCTAATCTCGCATGCCTTGATATGAAAGGCTACGATGCCATATTAGGAGTTGATTGGTTGTAGACCATGACGCTTATATAAATTGTCGCAGTAGGATAATTTCCTTTTGAAAATTAGGTCTTCCACAATTTTCCTTTCTTGGCATCAAATACCAGAAGCATCCCTCTCTTATTTCTTCACTTCACGCTTGCAAACTCATTTCGCAAGGATGTGAAGCTTTTCTTGCCTCCGTAGTAGTTACCGAGTTTAAGAAAATTCAGATTAATGAAATCCCCATAGTTACGGAATTTCCTGATATTTTCCCTTCCGAGTTACCTGGCTTACCGCCCGAAAGTGAGGTTAACTTCACCATTGAACTCACACCTGGAGCAGCACCAGTGTCAATAGCTCCTTACTGGATGTCCCCCACGGAACTGAAGGAACTAAAGAAGCAAATTCAGGAGCTGCTAGAAAAATGCTTCATTCGACCTTGCACATCCCCTTGGGGTGCGCCAGTCTTATTTGTCAAGAAGAAGGACGGTTCCCTTAGTATATGCATTGACTACCGGCAGTGAATCAACTCACCATCAAAAACAAATATCCACTGTCGCGTATTGATGAGCTATTTGACCAACTCTCTGGTGTAGAGTACTTCTCCAAGATCGACCTCAGGTCAGGCTATCATCAACTGAGTATCAAGCATGAACATATTCACAAGACTGCTTTCTGAAGCTGATTCGGACATTAGGAATTTATGGTTACGACATTTGATTTAACTAATGCACCTGCTACATTCATGCAATTAATGAATAATGTGTTCCGACCTTATCTTGACCAATTTGTAGTAGTATTTATTGATGATATTCTCATCTATTCAAAGGCAAAGGAGGAACACGAAGAACATCTAAGGGTTGCCTTGCAAACCTTGCGGGAACAACAACTTTATGCTAGGTTAAAAAAATGTGAATTTTGGATTAAGGAAGTCTCTTTCCTTGGCCACATTATTTTTAAAGAAGGCATTGTAGTAGATCCTTCTAAAGTTGAAGCGGTTAAGAACTGGAGCCGACCGAACACCGTATCTGAAGTTCAAAGTTTCATTGGCCTGGCTGGTTATTATAGGTGATTTATCAAGGATTTCTTCAAAATCGCCGCTCCTTTGACAAGACTCACCAGCAAGGAGAATCCTTTCGAGTGGACAAAGGAATGCGAAGAAAATTTCTTAGCCCTTAAAGAGCATCTCATCAAGGCACCTATACTGGCATTGCCCGTAGAAGGTGATAATTTTGAAGTTTATACCGATGCATCTGGCATTGGTCTAGGTTGTATACTCATGCAAAATGGCAAGGTGATTTGCTATGCTTCAAGACAGTTAAAGCGGCATGAGGAAAATTACCCTTTTCATGATCTGGAGCTGGTTGCTGTTATATTTTCCTTGATGAATTGGCGTCACTACCTTTATGGAGAGAAATTCACGGTTTATTCAGACCATAAGAGCTTGAAATCTATTCTCTCAGAAATAGCTAAATATGAGGTAAAGGTGATGGTTAGAGTACCTTAAGGACTTTGATTTTGCTATACAATATCATCCTGGCAAGGCGAATGCTGTTGCCGATGCACTCAGTAGGAAACCGATGGGAAAACTATCAAGTCTCATGAAAGGTATGACTAATCTTATTTCTAAATTTGCTCAGCAGAATTTTGATATTAATATGAAGAAGAAAAAAGATTGCTTTATAGCCAATATCCAGACACAACCCACATTAATAGAAGACCTAGTCAAACTGCAAAATAATGACCCTGTGTTATTGGAGATCAAAGCCAATATGGAGCAATGGCCGGATGTCTCTATTGCGAATGATGGAAGAATGTTATTCAAGGGACGAGTTTGTATACCGGATCATGTGAATACTAAGAAATTGATCCTAGAAGAAGCTCATAAATCTAAGTACGCCATTCACCCTAGTGCTACCAAGATGTATCAAGACCTCAAAAGAAATTATTGGTGGCCCAATATGAAAAGGGAAGTAGCAGACTATGTGTCACGTTGCCTCACTTGTCAACAGATTAAGGTAGAACATCAAAGGCATGCTGGAAAACTACATCCCTTGAAAATTTCGGAATGGAAATGGGATAGCATAGGGATGGACTTTATCACGGGACTGCCTAAATCAGGAGGTGAACATGATGGAATATAGGTTATCATAGACCGTTTAACAAAATTGGCTCATTTTCTACCTATTAAAAGTTGATGGTCTGTAGATATCTTGGCTACCTTATACATGAAGGAGATTGTTAAGTTACATGGTGTCCCTATCACTATTAGTTTCCAATCGAGATCCTCGATTTACTTCACAATTTCGAAAGGGTCTGCAACATTATTTGGGGACCTGATTGAATTTTAGCACTGCATTTCATCCGCAAACTGATGGACAAACTGAAAGAACCAATCAAGTGGTAGAAGATATGCTAAGAGCATGTGTTATAGACTTCGGTGGAAGCCGGCACGACCATTTACCTCTAGTGGAATTTGCCTACAATAATAGTTATCAAACTAGCATTCAAATGACACCATTTGAGGCACTATATGGAAGAAGCTGTCGCTCACCTATCTACTGGAGTGAAGTTGGGGAAAGACAACTTCTAGGTCCAGAATTGATAAGGGATACTAGCGAGAAAGTTAAGCTAATTCGAGAAAGACTCAAGATGGCCCAAGATAGACAGAAACCGTATGTTCATAATCGAAGGCATGACCAGGAATTCCAAGTAGGTGACCATGTGTTTCTCAAGGTCTCTCCAGGTCGAGGTATTCGAAGGTTCAGCATCAAAGGCAAGCCTACACCAAGATTCATTGGCCCTTTTGAAATTCTTGAAAGGGTTGGAGAGGTGGATTATCGTCTAGCATTATCTCCACAGTTGGCAAAAGTTCATGATGTATTCCACGCCTCTATGTTCAAGAAATATATCTATGATTTGTTCCACGTTATCACTTATGACAATCTGGAGATCCAAAAGGATTTCATGTACGAGCTAAATCCAATTAAAATAATTGAACAAGAGGTACGTCAACTTCGGAAAAAAATCATTCCCATGGTCAAAATACAGTGGACCAAATCTTGCCCACATGAAGCAACATGGGAGATGGAGGAAGCCATGCGCAAGAGGTTTCCCGATCTATTTGAATATAAGTACACTCTCATTTAAAGCCTACGTATTGGAATTTGGGGACCAAATTCTCTTAAGTGGGGGAGGGTGCAATACCCTAAAATTTTGTATATACTATTTTAGAATTTGTTAGAATATATATATATATTCTAAGATTTTCTAACGATAATATGGCGTAATAAAAGAATTTGGGCTAAGTTAAAACCAAATAATAAGGCCCAATATTTATTAATTAATCTGGCCTTTTAAATAAGATCACAGTGGCCCAAAACCAAGCCCACAAGATTTGGCCCACATTCTAGAAGCTTATAATAGGCTATTTACGAAATCTAGAGGATAAATATACTAATTAGAGAATAGATATGTGGATATATAACCAAGAGTTTGAAGTATTTCAAATTCGGCGCCCAAGGATAAAAACGGACTATTGGGCGACCGCATGGGGACAAAAAACCATATAGACTGGACCGCTAGGTGTTGCAGATTCCGTGAATGGAAGAAGGCATAAAAAGATGGGAGCTTTGGCATCCAAATCACCTAGGATCGATACTATCTCACCAATAGATGAGTATAGAAGGCTTAAAGATCGAATTGGAACCCTAATTAGGACTCTATGTTCGTTCCAATCCATGGAAACCTTAGATAAACCTATAAATAGACCCAAAACCAACCGTCGCGACCCTTACTTTTGGCTCGCGTGGAACTAAGGTAAGGAGGATGAATTTGAGGTAGGTTCTTTAGAAGGCTTTGTTTATAATAATAAGGTCTAACCGCCATCAAAATTTCATTTTAGGAGATCCAGCCCACCTAGAGTTAGAGGCATCCAAAGTCGCTAGTTCGATACAAGCAACCCAGAAACCTATGCGACCCGGCCAGATTGATCAGCAAGTTAGAAGTCCTAAATGAGGTAATTCTATAGGGGTTCTTTAGAGTTATTTGTTCCTTTTAGTACCATCTTCTTACCCTCCAAGTTTCGTGATATTAGGTGAAGAGGATAAGAAGTTAGAAGGCCATGAAGTTACTAGGTCGGTTTTGAATGAGCAGAGATTAGGGTTGACCTCCAGCCTTAAATTTGACGATTAAAGCCCAGATCAGAGGTAGGTTATATAATGCCCCAGAATTTTTATAAAGTATTTTTTGTATATTTAATTATTTTTTAGAAATTTTAAAGACCCAAAATAGATTAATAAATAAATATTAGATTAAATAAATCATTATAAGGCCTAATTTATGTTAAGTAATTAATCCAGCTTTGATAATTGAAACCTAAAAGGTTAAAAGACCAAGCCCATTAAGTTTGGCCCATATTCTAGAAGGTTATTTAGCATATTTACGTATTTTAAGGATAATTACTATTTTTATGGATAATAATATGGATAATTAACAAAAGAGTTTGATTTATGTTGAACTATGTACACGTTGGATGTAACGGTCTATCGTGCAACCGCCACAGCCACGTAACGCACCTAGACTGATGCGTTACACCTTGTCAGTTCCGTGAATGGAAGAACGAGTAGAAAGATTGGAACTTTGGGATCCTATCTACAAGAGACCTATTTGGGAGAGCTTGTAAGGTTACTGGGGACTCTTAGGGATCAGGTTCTGGTAAATTAAGGACTCTTGAATCGATCTAAATCTCAAACCCTAGCCAAAACCCTGTAAATAGGACCTAGTATTGACCTGAGCAACCCTTACTTTTGGCTCGTGAAGAATCAAGGTAAGGAGATAGAATTTCAGATAAGTTCTTTAGAATATTTTGTTTAGTATACTTTACACTAATAGTTCTCCAAATTTCATGTTAGGAGATAAAGCAACCAAAGAGATTAAAGCTTCCAAAGTTGCTGGTTCGACCATAGTAACTCAGGATTCAGAGCAAAAGACCACTGAAGATCAAGAGATTAGGACGTCTAAATGAGGTAATTAGAGTTCAATCCTTTAGAACTTTTTGTTCACCTTAGTTTCATCTTCTTACCCTCAACATTTCACATATTTAGGTCAAGATGTCGTGGAGTTAGAGCAGCAGGAAGTTGCTGGAAAATCACTGGAAAAGGAGAACTAGGGCACGATTTTTAGACTCTAATATAAAATCTTAAAGCCTAGATAAGAGGTAGGTTATCTCATGATTGGCAAAAATATCTTCTTAGGGATAAAAGCCCTTTGATTGTGTTTGATTTCATGTATTATAGACTATGAATTTCATGTTTTAATGGGTTCATGCATACATACATATCATTAGCCCTAATCAAAGATCAAAGATATTATCTTGTCAATTCACTGCAACCTATGCATCTAGATGACCTTTACTTCATTTTGTCATGATTGGGGTAGTTAAATCTTTTCAAAATATGACATGGTTTCAAATCACAGTCTTTTAATTTTGTTATACTGTTAGCAGGGACTCTGACGCATCATACTTAGACCGTCACAACACTGTAACGGCCTTACGATAAGCCGTCACACCCTCTGTTACATTTTAATTGCCTTGTTTTCTCTGACGCACCATAACAGGAGCGTTACACTACTGTAACGGCCCCTCGATAAACCGTCACAATCACTGTGACGCACCCATTCTAGACCGTCAGGGTAACTATTGATAGAATGGGAAACTAGTTAATTTAACTTATAAATAAGCCTAGTTATCTAAGTTTGGACATGTTATCATGACTTTAAGTTTATTTACTCATTCATAATAGAAATTGCATGATTAAGGTATCTTAAGTTATTTTAAGTTATGTTAATTTCATGTGCCAAAATTCTATAGTTTTGTATCTAAATCATGATTTTCCACAAATGTATTGATGGAGTTTTATCATGATTTCCTATTGTTACACATCCTCTCTATCAATAGAGTCATTTCTCTAAGTACATGGCATATATTCAGGTATATGTCCATTAGTTCACTTTACACTATAGGAACATTATTCTTGGACATGAGGACCTCTCTATTAGATGTTCCTTCTAATGGACTAGGAAATCTTGTTTCAAGGTCTCCGTAATCTCTGCGAGCCTGGGATTCCCACTAGGACGCCGAGTTGGTTATACTATTAAAACCCAATTTATTAGAAAGCACTATCGATGTTTTCTGGTTCTAGCAATATAACGGATCTATACTGGACCGTCAGGATCATCTAACGGCCCAATATACGACCGTCACATTTCACTGAGTCTATTTTACTAATTCTGGAGTCAGACTAATGTAACGCCCCAACACTGGAGCGTCAGGTTATGTAACGGCTCAGTACAAGACCGTCACAAAGCTTAAGTATGTTAACCCAAGGTTTGACCCAAGGGTTGATTTTCCAAGGTTTCTAGATGGACTCTTGATGATCTAGAACTTATCATATTGATCAAGAAACCTAATATAATGAAAGAATGTACTGTTATGCTGCCGATTTATTTCCATAAGCATAACCTTGTTTAAGTCATTCTTGATCTCTCATATTCTTAATAGAAGCATTCGTTCTTTGATAATTATTGTCATGAGCTTATTGATTGAATGGTTATATTCTTGGCCATACTTTATTGTTACACTTACGGAAGTAGCTTGATTTATACGTGAAGATGCAGTTCGGGCGCTGATTGTGTCCAAGGGCTCTATGCTAGTCCTCTCGACTGATTTCCAGAAACATACTATTATAAACCATGGGGTATGATACTACTGGCGTCCCATTGCGCTGAGAGTACTTTCTTTATAAATAAGTGAAATCCATGAGCACTCGTGAAAATCTAGTGAATTGCTACATGATTGACGTTCTCGTGCGTAACCTCTATGGTTATGAAAGTGAAAAGTGAAAGTGCATTCTTGTTCATGAAAGGCCATGCTACATTCTTGATCATACTTGTTACATTCTTGCTAGTTCATACTCGTTCATCCTATCTTACATGATCGTTTTGTTACTTTGGTTTAATCGCATGATTGATCGCATTCGCATGATTTTATCTTATTTCTCTAGAGTAAAAATGTTAATTACTTTAATCATGCCTTCATGTTGATGCAAAGATACCTACTGGACAAGTATGCTCATTACCTATTTCCAATCTTTTCAGGAGATGGAAGTGATTCGAATTCAGATTCGGGTTATACAAGTAGCGGGTCCGAGAGCGAATGAAAGTCATATCAAGTGGAGAGTGAAGACTTAGGAAGTCTACAATGTTAGATCGAGTCTTTGTAATTTCTCATTTCTTGATTCTAGTGGAATGGAAAATGATGAAAAGGTTATTGTAAAAGAATATTTTGAACTTTTATGGAATAAAGTTGGAGTTTGATTAAATTATTGTGCAATTGCATTTATGTGTGTGATTATCTTGCACTCTGATCATTCTTACTTGCAAGAGGCTTACCATGCCGGATGTTCACGTTTCTTGAGTGAGTCTTCCGCTGTCATAAAGGCTCGAGGCGTGACAGTTAAGTTGGTATCAGAGCCTAAGTCTCAGGACTTAGGAAAAAGAGTCATGTCCTAGGATAAGTCCAAGGTTTAAGGACCCCTACCTTTGAACTAAAGAAGAAATTTCTTTACCCATGTGAGGATTGGGTAGAGCTCAGGATGAGATAGTTATATAGAAATTATCTCTCCATAAAGCTCTTTCTGAGAGAATAGATATTTCAAGCTCTTATGGTCTGAATAGACCGTGAATTTCTCTCCATAAAGGTAGTGATGCCAAATCTTCAAGGCAAATATAACAGTAGCCAATTCCAAGTCATGAACATGATAATTTTTCTCATGTCGCTTTAACTGTCTTGAAGCATATCAAATCACCTTGCCATTTTGCATAAGTACACAACCTAGACCTACGCCAGATGCATCGGTATAAACTTCAAATCCGCCACCTTCTACGGGCAATGCCAATATAGGTGCCTTGGTGAGATGCTCTTTAAGGGCTAAGAAATTTTCTTCACATTCCTTTGTCCACTCGAAAGGATTTTCTTTCCTAGTGAGTCTTGTTAAAGGAGCGGCGATTTTGGAGAAATCCTTGATAAATCACCTATAATAACCAGCCAGGCCAATGAAACTTTGAACTTCAGATACGGTGTTTGGTCGGCTCCAGTTCTTAACAGCTTCAAACTTAGAAGGATTTACTGCAATGCCTTCTTTAGAAATGATATGGCCAAGGAAAGAGACTTCCTTAGGCCAAAATTCACATTTGTTTAACTTAGCATAAAGTTGGTGTTCCCGCAAGGTTTGTAAGGCAACCCTTAGATGTTCCTCATGTTCCTCCTTTGTCTTTGAATAGATGAGAATATCATCAATGAATACGACCACAAATTGGTCAAGATAAGGTCGGAACACATTATTCATCAGTTGCATGAATGCTACATGTGCATTAGTTAAACCGAACGGCATAACCACAAATTCATAATGTCTGTATCGACTTCAGAATGCAGTCTTGTGAATTTCTTCATACTTGATCCTCAGTTGATGATAGCCTGACCTGAGATCGATCTTGGAGAAGTACTCCGCGCTAGAAAGTTGGTCAAATAGCTTATCAATCCACGGCAGTGGATATTTATTTTTGATAGTAAGTTGATTCAACTGCCAGTAGTCAATGCATAATCTAAGGGAACCGTTCTTCTTCTTGAAAAATAAGACTGGTGCACCCCAATGGGATATGCTAGGTCGAATGAAGCCTTTTTCTAGTAGCTCCTGAAGTTGCTTCTTTAGTTCCTTCAATTCCGTGGCGGACATCCTGTAAGGAGCTATTGACACTGGTGCTGCTCCAAGTGTGAGTTCAATGGTGAAGTTAACCTACCTTTCGGGTGGTAGGCCAGGTAACTTAGAAGGGAAAATATCAAGAAATTCCCTAACTACGGGGATTTCTTTTATCTGAATTTCCTTAGACTCGGTAACTACTATGGAGGCAAGAAAAGCTTCACATCCTTGCGAAATGAGTTTGCAAGCGTGAAGAGATGAAATAAGAGAGGGATGCTTCATGTATTTAATGCCAAGAAAGAAAAATCGTGGGAGACCTGGTTTTCGAAAGGAAATTATCCTACTGCGACACTTTATATAGGCGTCGTGGTCTACAAGCCAATCAACTCCTAATATGGCATCGTAGACTTCCATATCAAGGCATACGAGATTAACAGGAAGATTATGCCCTTCTACAGTAAATTCACTATTGGGGAAATAGGTTTTAATTCCATTCCTGACCCTAAATGAGTGACTATGGTTAAATCCGATGGTAAGGGAATAGGTGAAATAGGCAATATTTTTACAAAGGAACTAGCAATAATGGAATGAGTAGCACCTGTATCAAATAACACAAAAGCAGGATGGGAATAAATATGAATTGTACCTTCAATGAGCTCCCCTTCTTTGGTTAGTTCATCCTCCAATACAGCAGTCAATTTAGCTTGCCGCTTTCATCCACCATTGCTCCTCGTGGATGATTGCTCTTTCATCAGAGGATAATCAGGCACGCGGTGCTCCCGACTTCCACATCTTAGGCATGCGCCCAAACACTTCCAACATTCTTCGACCGCATGACCGAATTTATCACAGAACGAGCAAGCCGCCATGACTTGCTTATCTTCTTCTTTAATCTTCTTGTTCTGACGATCATCCTTGTCATCCCAATTCCGGGATCTCTTTTTGCTATCCCGAGAGCTATAGGTGATGCTGAATTTTTCTTGCTTCTTACCTCGCCGATCAGACTTTCAGGTTAGCTCCTCCACTTTGCCCTTGAGTTTATCAACCTTCTCCAAGGTTTGTTCACATAAGTGTGCCCGTTGGACCATCTCTGCATAGGTCTGAATGTTTTATAGGCCAAGTTGCGAGATGAAAATGGGTTGCAACCCATCCATATAGTGATTTGCTTTAAGAAGATCCGTGCTCACTAGATGTTGAGCATAAGGTGCTAGACGAGAGATTTGTAACTCATACTCTGCCACTGTCATCATGCCTTGACGTAGTGACACGAATCCAGCCGCCTTCCTCTGCTTGACATGTTCGGAGAAATACTTGGTTCGAAAAAGAGTCAGAAATCCTTCCCATGTGTGTGGTGTGTCTACAGGCGGTGTCAGAATAGACTTCCACCAGGTACGTGCGTCTTTGTTTAACTGGAATGTAGCAAGATGAACCTTCTCTTGGTCGGTACATTGCATGATCTCGAATATACGGTTCATTTCATCAATCCAGTTTTCTGCCTCATCGGGGTTAAAAGAACCCAAAAATTGGGAAGGTTTTAAACTCCGAAAATTACGGTGCAGATCACTTGCTCCTGCCCTAGCGCCAGCTTGAGCCATATTTTGCAAGGCCTGAGTGAGACCCACAACTGTTTGTTGCATTCCACCCCAATTAACACGGTGAGCCATTGTAAGAGTAAAGTACTTGAGAAGAGTAATGGATTTGTTAATTCTAATGGAATTGATGGGTTAATCATAAAGATAGTTTCTAATTACTGGCTCGTCCCAGGTTTTAGCTAATTTCTCTCATGGGTGGGGAATTTTGTTTCCTTGTTTCATAGGCATGGGTCCTTAAACCATGGACTTAACCTATGACATGACATCTTTCCTAGGACTTCTAGGCCTAGGCCCTGATACCACTTTAACTGTCACACCCCGAGCTTTTAATACAACGAAGGAATATCGGAACGTGAACAGCAGGCATAGTAAGCCTCTTGCAAGCAATAAATTAGGCGCAAGACAATCACATAAAAGTAATTGCACAAGTAAATTTTTTCCAAATTCTAACTGTATTCCACACTAGTAACCACAAGTACATTAGATTCATGACTTTAAACATCCTTACATCATAGACACAAGAAAATATAAATTTACAATAGGACTTGACTAGACACTTGACAACTAGGTCTTCTCTTGATCTATTTGACCTTCAATCACTCTCAGACCTGCTACTTGTATATTCCGAATCTGATTCACGAGTACTTCCTACAAAATAGAGAAAGTAGGTAGGAGCACACTTACCTAGTAGGTATCTTCCTATCAATATGAAAGTAATATTTAAGTGATTAACATTTTAGCTCTAGGATCAAGATAAAAAAAGGGATTTTTGCATATATACCCCCGTAAAGTTTGGTTTTGTCAAATATACCCGTCATCTGAGCATATTATCATGAATATCCTTCATTTAGACAGAAATGTTATAGTTATACCCCTTTAGTTTACTGCCGTCGACGGAGGAGAATATTCCGTGAAATATGCCATCTACGGTCGTTAGATCTAGGGTATATTTGACAAAATCAAATTTTACAGTGGTATATATACATAAATTTTACTCTTTAACTCACACTTAACTCGGGTTAAACACATGGGAGTTACGGTGAGGGCATAATCATGACATTACTCATATTTCAAGGATATTTATGATATTATGCTTTGATGAAGGGTATATTTGACAAAATCAAACTTTGTAATGGTATATATGTAAAAATCCCTAAAAAAATAAGAATGCGCTAAACAAGCGATATAAACCAAGATAACCAAGAATCATGAAATAACTGAGCAAGTAGACGTGAGCGAGTATAGACCATGAACAAGTAAGATTAATGCTGCTTTATGCATCCTAGAACTAATGTTGCTGCTGCCAAGCGAATTGAGGAGATTTTAGGTTTTATGCGCCATTCTTTCCCTCACAGATATCTGGATTTCTCTCGGTTCTTGGTAGAACAAAGAAAGTACACTTTGCTGGTATTATCACCTCCATTCAGAAACGCATTGAGGGCTGGCATTCAAATTTGCTGTCTCAAGGAGCTAAATTGATCCCAATTAAACATGTCCTCACTTCTATTCCTATATATACTTTGACTTCTTCAGCCCTCCATGCTGGTGTTCATAAAATGCTAGATAAATCCTTTGCCAACTTCTTCTGGGGTTCTTCCAACCATGGTAGCAGGAGACATTGGACTTCTTGGCAGACTATTTGTAAGCCTATTTCTCAGGGAGGCTTAGGTATTATGTCTCTCAGATACATGGAACTTGCTTTGCAGGTAAAGATGTTGTGGAGAGCTCTTCATTCGGATTCCCTCTGGGTAGTTTATTTCAGAGTCAAATACATTAGAGGCTGCCACCTTACTGATGTTCAGTTCATAAACATGAAAGGGCATGCAAAAATGGGCTGGGTTCAAGCAAAGAAGCTCATTCTGCAGCACAAAAGAGCCCTTATTGGAGATGGAAATTCTACCAATTTCTGGCATGACATTTGGTTGGCCAACTACTACTTGGCCTCTTATGTCCCTGCAGAGCTCATCCCCAATAACATGGTGAAGGTTAAAGATGGCATTTTGCAGCCTTCAGATGAATTAATAACTCTGTTCAACAGGTTTCTTCCCCCTGACATCTACCTAGCTCTAAAGCATGTCACCCTCACCCCCTACTCTGATAAGGAGGTTTGGAGTTTGTCCTCATCTGGAGAATGTTTGGTTTCCACCATCTACAAAGCTCATATTAATTTGCCATGGGATCATCAAATTCAAATTAATTTGCCATGGGTTCAGCTGTGGTCAAAATGGCTTCCCAATAAAGTGTCTGTTCATTTGTGGAAGATTATGAATAACTCCATTCCTACTGATTCCAATGTAAAGACCTTGGGCATTCCTCTGTGCTCAAAATGCTACTGCTGCAAAGACCCTCAAGAAAAGACCTAAATCATTTATTCATTACCAACGACCAAGCTGCTTTCATATGGTCTTCTTTACGAGCCTCAGGTCTACAGATCAAGGGTACCCAAGCCAGATCTGTGATTCTTAATTCCTTGTCACAGGTTCAACCCAAATCCTTTTTTGGATTGCTCACTCTTTCTGTAATTGGCTTTGCTATATGGGAAATATGGAATGCTAGAAATGCAACAAAATATGAAGGGAGGTCTCTCTCCAGACAGAGTATTCTTCATAAAATTCAAGTGCAGGTCAAACAGACTTGTTCTATTGCTGACCTAAGAGAAGGAAATCCTAGTAGGCAGAAAATTTTGATGAACTTTGGTACTGCTATTCCTGGGAATAAAAGACCGCACATCAAGATCATCAAATGGATGCCCCCTCCATGGCCCTTCCTAAAGCTGAATACTAATGGAGCTTGTAAGCGATCAGATATCTAAGGCGGTGGGGGGGTCATTAGAGATTCAGCTGGGCCTGTTATTCTTGCATTCTCTCATTTCTTTGGCTATTCCAAATGCCTCATAGCTGAAGCAAGAGCACTGCTTGATGGCAATAAATATCTTCATACTGTCAGTTGCAGTCCAACACTCATAGAATGCGACTCCAAAATCATTGTGTAGATCATAAATAGACAAGCTCAATGTCCTTGGGCGATCCTCATCTATATTGAAGAAATATGGAATCTTCTCCCTCAAATAAATTCCATTTCTCACATATTCAGAGCAGCGAATTGGGTTGCTGAGTCTTTAGCCTCTTTAGCTTGCTCCAACAAATGTAATTCATTTTTTTCAAACAATGAGCTGCCAAGATATACTAAGGGGGCTGCTCGTCTGGATAAGCTGGGTATGCCTAGCGTTCGGTTGATGTAATTGTTCATTCATCATTTTCTATATATAAAATTCACCTACTAGTGTTGGGATAGTGGAGTGGCTTTCTCCTTACCCTTGGTAAGTGGTGCACTCTACTACCTTACAATAGGAAGGGTTTTCCAAAAAAAAAAATCATGTAGATGTAAATTTGGCCTTTCATGAACAAGAATGTACGAGTAAGTATGTAGAAAGTACTTTACACAACCTTGTAAAGGCTATGTACTAGAAAGTCATTAACAAGCATGTAATTTTCATAACGAGCCTCGTGGTTTTCACTCATTTATAAAAAAAAGTACTTCCAGCGTAATGCGACGCCAGTATCATCGTACTGCATTGTTTATAGCACGTTTCCGACCATCGGTCGTGGGGGCTAGCATGGAGCCCTTGGACACAATCTGTGCCCGGTCTTGCATTTTCAAGTTATAAATCCAGCTACTTCCATGAGATATAACAATAATTTCAGCCAATAATTAAATTCTAAATAATAAGTCTCATGACCAAGTAACCAAGGTATAGAACATACCAAAATTGAGATGATATATTAAAGAAGAATTAAAAGAATAGTATACTCCAGCAGTATTTCGGCAACATAACTGTACATTCATTAAGTTTCATATCTTAATATTACTTGTTAAGTATATATTGAGACTCCAGATAATCCTAGGACCATCTAAGAACTCAAGAAAACCAACCCCAAGGGTCAACCTCGGGTGAGACAAAAATAAGGAAATAAGTGATCGTTTCATGAATCAGGCGGCCAAGTCTGGACCATTAGGCGGAGCTATGCAGTCGAGTCAGGACCGTTTGTGACTCAGAATGTAGAAAACATTGATTGTGTAACTGCATTCTAGATAATTTGGGTTTTAAAGGTACAACTAGCTCGGCGTCCTAGTGGGAATCTCAGGCTCACGAAGTCTTACGGAGGCCTTGAAACATAATCCCCAAGTCCGACAAAAGGAATATTCGGCGGAGAGGTTCTTAAGTCCAAGAGAGTGTGCCTATAAGTGCAAAGTGTAACTAATGGTCACATACCGGATATATGCCATGTACTTAAGAAAATGACTCCAGAGATAAGAGTGGATCGTGTGAAAACAACGATTGAAACAACGCTCTAATACCACCATGAATCATGTTTCATAAACAAACGAGGAAATATTTAATTACAAAACTATAACATTTAAGCATGAAATTATATGATAATGAAAATAAAGTTTAAAATCATGTTCATGCTAAAACCGGCTATTTATCATAATTTTGAGTGAAAAATACCATAATTATAGAGTTATACTTAGGCAAAATTCAATTAGGCTCGGGCTAGTTCTCAGAACCGAAAAGTGGTCTAGCGCGGACCGTTTACAGGAGTCTAGCGGTCTATCGAGGGGCCGCTTAGCTCTCTCTAGCGGTCACATATAGACTGTTTCTGTCTGTTTGATAGAAAAGCCAAGAAAGTAGTAAAATAAACACTAATATAGGGCATGTTATGCATGGAAATCAACGAGAACATATTGTAAAACATGATAGAATGAGAATAGGTCAAGAATATGCATGGGTTTGTGTATAATGATCATGATATTTTTTTTTAACTCAATTACGGCTAAGATTCATGCATGGAGATTACACTAGATGCACAGTCCCAAAAAAACATAAAATTCTCTATGTACAGTACATGAAAGTGACTGAAATTAGAGGGCTTTTATTCCTAACCTCAAGTTTAAGCCATTCATGAGATAACCTACCTCTGGACTAGGCTTTAATCGTTGAATTTAAGATTGGAATTTGACCCTATTTTCTACTCATCCTGAATTGGAACAACAACTTCGTAGCCTTCTAACTCTTGATCCTCTTCACCTATGCCCACGAAATTTTGAGGGTAAAAAGATGGTATTAAAAGGGATAAATAACTCTAAAGAACCCCTATCTAATTATCTCGTTTAGGGCTCCTATTTTGATGATCAATCTGGCCCGGTCGCACAATTTCCTGAGATTCTTGTACTGAACCAGCAACTTTGAACGCATCTATCTTCCTAGTGGCTTGATCTACTAAGATGAAATTTGGAGTGTAGTTAGACCTTAGTATGATGAACAAAATATTCCAAAGAACATACCTCTAATTCGTCCTCCTTACCTTAGTTCCACACAAGCCCAAAGTAAGGGTCGTGGAGGTTGGTTCTGGGGTCCATTTATAGGTTTAGTTAGGGTTTTAGGGATATGAACGAACTTAGAGTCCTAATTAGGTCACCAATCCATCCTAAAGGCATTCTAGAGTGTTCTAGCCAACAGATTGCATCAATCCCAGAGGATTTAGACTGAAGAAAATGGAGTTTTTGAGCGATCTAAATTGCTTGCGTTTAGACTCTTAAAAAGTGGTCCAGGCAGGACCGTTTCTTGTCCCAAGCGGTCGCTTGATAGATCGCTTTTGGTCTTAGGCACCAAAATTTGATTAAATTCAAACTCTTCTTATTATTGTGATCATCAAAATGGAGGAGATTGTTGGGAACCCTGGTTTTGATGACGTCACACTATGAATCATGTTTAGATAGAATTGCATAGAGCCATTCATGTTGATCAAGTCACTTCATATTCTAAGTGTTAGAAAAATTAGGTCGTTGCACATTCACATACAAGTTAGATAAGGTCGATGCACACTCACGCTGTAGCTGATAAGGTCGATGCATGTTTGTGTCTTCAGTCGATGCATATATGGCATTAGGTCAACAAGGTCGATGCACATATATCGCTGAGTCTAGAAGGTCAATGCATATAGGTTTTTTTGTTAAGAAGGTCGATGCACCTTATACACTGAATGCATAGAAAGGTCGATGCACATTGAACATAGTGCACACCATTAGGTTGATGCACCTCATAGACCTTGTGATATAAGGTCGGTGCACCTTGTACACAGGTTGATGCTAGCAACCTAGCGGTTAGAGAAAGTTCGATGCTAGTGACCCAACGACTGCAGCCTAAGGTCGATGTATGTGTTGGAAAGGTCGATGCACTTATGCATTCTTGTCTAGAAAGTTGATGCATATATAGAAGTCATACACCTTAAGGTCAATGCACATTTGCACTATGGCATGTCAGGTCGATGCACTTTCTACTCTATGTAAGGCAAGGTTGATGCACATCTTTACACTCATTCTAGAAAGTCGATGCTCATGCAAGCATTATGCACATCAGGTTGATGCATGTAGTGTAGCATGTTCTATACGTCGATGCACATATCGTATCATACTCTACAAGGTCGATGCACATTCTTTAACATGCTTTACTTGGACTGTGCACATGTAGAGTCTAGGTCTGTGCACATGTAGAGTCTAGGGTCGGTGCACATGTAGAGGCTAGGACATCAGGACTTTGCATTGAATCTATGCCTTAAGGCATCTGCATTATCATACCTTATGTTGATCTGAGCATCTGATTTTCACGAAGTTGTCTAAGTATTCATTCTCCTGAGTAATAATGATGAAAAGGTATTTGATGAAATGTCTTATATCTTACTGATAGGAATTAAATCAATCCCTGAAAAGGTAGAGTGCAGAAAAGATTCAAGTTATCATGTGATCCCAAAATTGAGTAATCAGGCATGTGATCCAAGGCTCCAAGGCTCCCAGCTTTTCATGAACGATCAGACATGTGGATTCTCACTGTCTTCAATAACTGACACGTGGATCTATTCAAGCCATCTTTCTGAATAGTTATTTGCGGGAATCTTCTCTCCACGCGCCGGACTGAAATTAAGTGGGGACTGAAGAGGGGAAATCTAACCGCATGAACAGAGAGGCCAAACGAGGTCCAATTCGACCCAACGAGGCCCAGCTCCTTGAAGTGGTAGCCCCCGTGCCCACTAAATATAAGCCTAATAATTCACTCGGATCAAGCACTTCCTAGGCGGCCTTCGGGTTTAGAAGTCTGAGCATCAGTTCGATCGGGAGAGCTCCTTTGGAGCCCCGTATTCTTTGCCCAAACCACGCACTCATCGCTCGGGAGACCTTTCCTGGGCTAGTGCCTCTTAGTCGGGCCAATTGATTGAAGCTTATCTGTACGGCCGTTACGAGTCCCTTAAAAAGCTGGGAGCTCAAGTGGATAGGGGAGATCAAGAGTCTGCATGCTATAAAGAGCCCGCAAGGAGGACGTAACCCCCCCGTGAAACCCCTCAGCTTACAGGGATCAATCACTCAACGAGCCACTATTTAAGCTGGAAGAGCCCTATTGTATAGAGGTAAGCCAAAAATCATGAGCAGGAACCACTACACGTTTTGGTGGAGAGGGATCTCGTGCCCTCATCTTCCTCCTAACTCTTTCCTGTGCACTAGTGCTCTACTATGTTTGTTGACTTAAGCATCAGTGGGTCTTCCCCAGGGATTCATCCCTAGGCACCTCTGACTCGTTTCCCTTCTTGCAATTCATACTTCAAGGATACGTGGTCATCTTCCTCCCTGCTCAAGTGTAGCGTGAGATCGCCCCTCTTCATCTGGCGCCGTCTGTGGGAAACAAACAAAGAGCCATCATGGTGCGAAGAAGTTCTTACAGGAGGGCTGCCGGCGACAAGGGAAAGGCCCTGGGGACGGGAGAAGGTGCACCTTCCCTCCCCACGGAGAATTCCCCGTCAGGCAACCACGCCAATGAGATACCTCCGTCAGTGGCGGGGGAGCAACTTCCTGGCGGGAGTACCGACGCCCTCCAAACCCTCAACGTAAAATTGGATGTCCTCGTGGATCTCATGAGGGCCCAGGCGGCCAAGGAGGAGAAGTCGCACCTCCCCCGGAAGAGGCCCCCCCCCCACGGAGATGCCTCCCAGCAAATCGCTGGAGGCCGTTTTACCCTCCGAGGGTGGCGGCTCATCCGCAACCAGTCAGAAGGACCATCACATGCCCCTCCCCCAGAGCAGGAAGCCTCCTCTACCTCGAGGAGCGAGAAGTCCGGAGCACACTGATAGTTCTCGGAGACCGAGGCCCCTGAGGAGCGTCGGGACAACATGCAAGTGCGTCCCCCCACCCCTTCGTGCCAACGACAACCGGAGTTGTCCCTCCAACAGCGAGACTTTGAGAGGCATTTCACAGAGCAAGAGCGTGCCCTCCGCGCCTTGCAAAAGACCTATCATGTGGAGGACGAGGAGCGATCCCCTTTCTCCGATTATATCTTGAAGGCTAAGATCTCCCCCAGGATCTCGCTTCCAACCTTCAAGTCGTATGATGGCTAGGGAGACCCGGCCGATCACTACGACAGCTTCGACGCCCTGATGACCTTGCATGGGGCGTCAGATGTGATCAAGTGTCGACCGTTCGTGACCACTCTGGTACAGGGCACTCAGGCATGGTTCAGGGCCCTCGCCCCCGGTAACATTCACAACTTCAAGCAGTTCGGGCGAGTGTTCAAGGAAAGCTTCGCCGACAGCGGTCCACCCCGGTCGGTAGCAGGATTACTGGCCCTCAAGCAGGAACCGGGGGAGAAGTTGCAGGCTTATATCAACCAATTCAAATCAGAAGCCCTGCACATCCCCTGCCTAGATGTTGCCTCGGTTGCATCCCTACGATTTTGATGATGTCTCACACTATAAATCAATATGTTTTTTATCTCTAGATCAATTCATGCTTGATCATTTTGGACAGTGTTGTTCATGCATTTGTGCAAGTCTACACATTGCTTGTAGACTACACAAAGTCTGCACATGGTTTCTTTGATGCTGCGTCAAGTCTATACATTGGTGCATCATGTGCTTCATGCATTAGCCAAGTCTGTACATCTGACTATCTCATTTAGTGTGTCACGCATTGCAAGTCTATACACTATCTGCATAGCACGAGCTGAAGTCTATACATTGCATGCTACAAAGTCTGCACATCCCATTTGCACTAAGTCTGTACATTATCTGTGCATTCACTTGTCTGGTTGCATGAGACACTAAGTCTGTACATGGTCCTGGCGCTGGCAAAGTCTGTACATCAGCCTGGCGCTCGCAGAGTCTGTACATCGACTTGGCGTTGGCAAAGTCTATACATTCATGAGCCATGGCTGTACATCATCTGCTGCATGCCACTTCAAGTCTATACATGGTCTTGGCATATGCATTTATAAAGTCTATACATTGTAAGACCAAGTCTATACAACCTTGTGCATGCATCATCTCATGCATCATCTCTCTCAAAGTCTGTACAGTGTTAGCCTACAGTGCATCGTCTCTCAAAGTCTGTACAGCCAGCTCTGTCTCACTTAGCGTCTCATCAAGTATGTACATAGTTTGGCTGCATAACACAAGTCTATACATCCGCATGCTAGCAAGGCATTCATCAAGTCTATACACTCTTTAACTCAGTTCGTAGCTGAGTCTGAAGTCTGTACAACCTTTGCATTGCGCATACTTTGAAGTCTATACATTGTTTGTTTACCTCCAGCCTTTGCATTGAAGTCTATACATTAGATATGGTTGTGCATCACAAAGTCTATACATTGCTGTTGCATTCACACTAAGTCCATACACTGCATTTGGGCATTGTTCTTGACAGCAAGTCTGTACACTGCTTTCTCATGCACGCAATCAAAGTGTGTACAGCCTGTGTTCGCAACGGTCAAGTCTGTACACAGCTGTAGGCTGTTAAGTATGTACAGCCCATGTTCTTCATGCATTCACATAGTCTGTACATCGTCTTACGTCGTGCATACTTTGGTTCCAAGCCTGCACATTCTCACATTGTACATACTTGCCTATATGCTGCATCTAAAGTCTGTACACGCCTAATTTAAAACCTGAACAAACTGGTTGCATCCCTTTCTTCTGTTCCTGCAGATGATTCAGGCTGATGATTGGGCACGTGATCCGAGGTTGATGCCTGACACGTGATCCGAGGTTTCTCTGGAAAAGGAGGGCACAAGCCCTACTCACGCCACACGAGTGAAGTCATGGAATTCAGGTCGGAAGCCATATAAGAGGATGACCTCTGCGACTGAAAGAACCGAACTAGAGGAAAAAGCTGAGAAAGATTAGTGCCTGAGCAGAAGAAGAATACAGAGAGCCTCCACATTCCAGAGAGAAGATAGAGAGAAATGATCTGAGAGAAAAGTCCTTGAGAGAGAGAAGAGTCTGTGACAGTGAAGATCTGCTTCTTTGGAAGCTACATTGTTCTTGCTTTTTCAGAAATGATTGTCTTCATCGATTGTCTTGTTTTTCTATTTTTCATTTCATCTTTCTTATTCCATCTTGTTACCCTCCAATGTTCGGTGGAAGGGAGAGATTCTCCGGTTTCCCTCTGGGCTTCAGAGGAAGAGAGATCTATGATCTCTGGTTTGCCAGTGACGGGCTGTCACTAGCAGGTTCCCTCCAGTTTGGAGGAACGGAGATTCGTCTCCGGTTCTGATCTTGTGGGTAGCAAAATCAGGTGTCAAGCTTCTGTGGGTTGCAGAGCTTGGGTTGAGGGATTTGTTTCCCTTGGTTTGTCAAGCTGTTAGGCAGCACTTGTTGCAGACTGAGTCTGCGTTCTAGCCTTCCTAGTGGAAGCCTCACTCTGGTTTGGAGTGAGGGGTGGATGTAGATTGTGGACAACAATCGAACCACCTTAAAAACTCTCTGCCTCTTCTGTGGTTTGCGTGTTATCGTTGTGTTGCTCTCCATCTATTTGGCATTTTGTTTCACTATGAACTGCTCTCTCGATCTCACTTCTTTCTTCTGTCTTGGTTATTGTCTGCCTTAGCTATTGCTTTCGCTGTATCTGAAGGGTTGAGAAACGGAAGTTGTGATTTACCGCTGAGTTTTTAATTTCGGGAGTGATCTATTCATCCCCCCTTCTATATCACTCTTCGCTTCGTATATCAATTGGTATCAGAGCAGGTTTGCATCATGTGGACCAACGGTCAGGGTAATCCTAATGGTCCTCAAAGTTTCATGCCTGAGGGACAATCCATTAGTCGCCCTCCATTCTTTGATGGTAATAACTATCTCTTCTGGAAAAATAGGATGGAGGTGTTCATCAGGGCACAGAGCCACAAGCTGTTGTGGGTAATCACTACAGGGCCGTATGATCTACCACCGAACGAGGACGCATGGACAGATGATCATGTCAAGTTGTCTTCACTTAACTGGACGGCCCTGAACATCATCCAGTGTGCTGTACACCCAGACGAATACGCCCGCATATTAGCCTATAGGACGGCCAAGCGAATGTGGGACGAGCTGGAACTAATCTACGAAGGTACAGCTCAAGTGAGAGCCACGAAGGTAAATCTCTTCACCTCTGAGTATGAATTATTTAAGATGAATCCAGAGGAGAATATCATTGAAATGTATGCCAGGTTGTCCTTGATCACGGACACGCTTAAGGGGCTAGGGAAAGAGATAGCTGAGGCAGATGTAGTCAAGAAGATTCTTAGATCTCTAACCCCAGCATGGCACACAAAGGCCATCATGATAGAAGAGTCAAAGGATCTGACGACTTTGACAGTGAATGGACTCATAGGATCCCTCATGACCTATGAGATGAACTTTAAAAGAGGTGGTGAAGGAAGTGACAGGAAGGGCAAGAATATTGCTCTCAAGGCGTCCCGCAACAAGGGTAGCAGCAGCAGTAGCTCCGGGTCCGATGGTTTTTCCGATCTCGACCAGGAGGAGCAGGCAGTGCTCACTCGACAGTTCAGAAAATTTTTAAGGACTAAGGGGAAGACCTTTAGGAGGAAGAAGCCATAGTCCTTTAGTAAAAACGTTGAATCTAGCAATAATAAGGGCAGAAATACTAAGAGAATGACTTGTTTTCATTGCAACAAACAGGGACACATGAAAGGGGACTGCCCAGATCTCCAGAAGAAGGGTCCCTACATTCAGAAGAAGAGCTCAAAGGTGCAGAAAAAGAAGAAGCCACTGGCAATGGTCTGCACGTGGAGCGATGAGGAAGAAGATCCGGAAAGCACTTCCTCGGAGGAATATGAAGAAGGAATTTGCCTAATGGCAAATAGCGAAGAGGAGGTAACAAATGTCTTTGAAATTTTTTCTATTGATGACTGGGAAGATGCCTATGCTGAATTATTAGATAAGTTCAATTCACTTAGTAAAGAGGATAGGGTTTTGAAGAGAAAATTCAATACCAATATTGAAGAACAAACCCAAGTATGTGAGGAAAATCAGAAACTAAAAGAAGAACTAGAAGAAATGACTTCCTAAGAAAAGAAAATGAAAAGCTTAAGGGAGAAAACCAGGAGAGTCACACCCAGCTCAACGAACTCAAAATCAAAATTGAAGAAAGCCCGAAAGAAAATAGAGTGGTCTCAGAGAAATATGAAGCTATTAAGAAAGTGAATGTTGAACTCTTAAAAAATTCAGAGTCTGCAAAAAGAGCTGGAAGACAAACAGAAGGTTTTGGAAAAATTTGTCCAAGGAAAAATAAGTCTGGATGCTATACTAGGGGCAAGGGTTAACTTCAATAGGGAGGGTGATGTGAAACCACCTATGGACCTATATTGCAAGCAATCAAATTGAGCAGCGGACTCACATTAGTGAACACGATCGCGAAGCACACACTAGTGCCAGTAGGAGACTTAGCGATGACGGAGAGGGTCCGAGTCGGGACCTTGATACTCCAATGGTTGGCTAGATTATGGAGGACCCCAAATGGGCCAGGGATGCCCAATTCACAGGCGGCCGGTACACCAAGGGCGTTGGTTAAGTGGTCGCTCTCACAACTCGCCCCGCGGTGGTCACTCAATTTGATGGCAATTTGAGACCGGACACTCTCTCACCGTCGACGGAGCAACTAAAAGCAATACTAAACTAAGCAATTAAATCTCAGTAATGAAAGGTGTTCAGGAGCTCACCTGATCAGCGTGAAGACGCTGATCCCGGTCGGAGACGATGGCGAGCGGGGAGGCGTGGGTATGCACCCGAACGCCGCGCCGGTGAAGCTTCAACCTGCTCAAACGTTTACAAAACTACACCTCTCATAGGAGGGGGGATCTCGGGGTGGGGGTTAATTAATATAACACTCAAATGACCTCCACGTAGGGAAGGGGCCTTCAGTCGGCCAAGCGGGGAGGGGAACTTGCACTATGAGCAAAGAAAGACACCGAAGCCGGTTCTGCCTGCTGCCTGTGTCTCAGGATAGACGGTCAGGTATTTGGATGCTGTGGCCAGCCCCGAATTTTTTTGTAGACGAGACCAATTGGAGATTCTTCGTAGCTGGATGGGGATGACGCTAGAATTTTTTTGATTTCTTCGGGTACCGCTGATAGTCGGAGTAGGGGCTAGAACAAGGTGGAAGAACCTTGGCTCTGACAGCTTTAGGTTCCGAACAGCAGGAGGAAGAAGGTGCCACGCTCGCTCCCGAGCTCAGAATTAAGTGCCGTCAGAGTCATTGCAACCATTGACGAGTCCTCTTCGAAGCAAGATCAACAGGGATGCCAAATGTTGTCAGGGTCGGCCGGTAGACTCTGAACACTGATGGAGGGTTGGTGCAGACTGAGTGGAAGCAGAACCGCGTACCCGGGGAATAAAATTGATAACTTTCAGGTCCGGTCGCCAAACTGGGCTCGGCTTCTTGGAGATGATAGAAGGCTCGTAGTAGAAGATTTTTTAAGAAGAACTCTTGATCAGATTCCCAATAGGGTCATCTCAGTCGAGCTTCCACTCCGGCTCTGGTCCTCTGCCTGAGAAGTCTTCTGCAGTCGTAGTACATCGCCTCCTCCGAGCAGCTCCGATCTTGGAAGTCGCCGGGACCACCACCGTTGGAAAGCTGACTAGGAGACGCTTCCAAGGATATATGGTATGCCCTCTGAAACTTCCAGGTGAAGACGTGGCAGCCTCTGCAACTAGGCACTCCTCTGTTGCCTACGAACTAAAAACTGTAGGTTGAAGATGATGGGGGAAAAATGGGGTATATGGGAGGGGAAGTGGAGGTGGATGAGTGTGGGGAGAGCCCTGGCTGTGAGGGGGTCTAGGAGGGGGTGTTCCAAGGTGTGGGAGATGGAGAATGGGGTCTAGAATGGGGTGTTTGCAGTTGGTGAGAGAGGAGCTGCGAATTTGGGCTTGGAGGGAGAAGGGGAAGGTGAGGGGGGCACAAGTGGGTGGAGGGAATGTGAGTTTGAATTTCCCTTAATGTGGGGTGATCAATGGTGGTCTTGGGGATGGGAAGGGGTGCCTTGGGAAGGTGGAGTGATGCTTGGGGATGAGAAATGGGTAGTTAGGGGTTGGAGGGTGGGGTGTGGATTGGTGGAGGGTCTCTTGGGACTAGGGGGAAGTAATGATGGCTTGTGGGAAGTTGTAGAGGATTTAATGGAGGTAGGTGGGAGGGTGGAGGTGGTTAAGAGGGGAAGAGAGAGAGTAGGGGGCGCCCTCCTCCTTGTAGAGAGAGAGAAGAGAGAGAAGAGAGAATGAGAGAGAAGGGGAATCCACCTCAATAGAGAGAGAGAGAGAAGTGGAGAATCCTCTCCAATAACACACTAGTTTACTCATTTTTTTGATTGATCATAAAGGGTTGTCACAAATGAGAGAGGGGAGAGACTATTTAAAGACTCCATACTTTTCTTAAGACCAAAATAACCTTGACAAACAAGTAAATGACCAATAACTCCAAGGGAGGGGCGCCCTTGGGCCTAGCCCACTAGTTGGGCCCAATTGACTAACAAACTGACCCATTAACCTATTAACTGACTCAAATAAAGAAAGATTACACATACTTGACTCAAATGAAATAAAAATTACATGCTATGACTCAAGATTAACGGCCACAAATGATGATGTGCTAATGGCGAGCAACAAGAGTATCCCAAAAAGTGAAGTGGCTGGGGATGTCCCCATCAGAGGGTCTAGGCTATGACCCAACTAACAAGAGACCCTTTCAATTTCAAACCACCACCTTCTGCCCAGAGAAGAGAAAAGAGAAGCTGGACACACCATCCAGCTCAAGTAGCAGTCAAGGAGCTCAACGTCCAAAAGAAGATTTAACAAACAATGCTGGTCGACCATTTAAAATGGGAATGAATTTTGTGAAGAACTTCACTAAGCCCACTCACCAGAACATAAATGGTAGATGGACCAAGCACGTGGATCAGAATAAAAGCTGGAATTACCACAAACATATGGGTCCCAACAGGACCTACTGGAGAAATAATTATCATCCTCAAAAATCTGTTAATCAACAAGCTCACAGGAGATATTACAGGAATGGGAAGCCCAATGACTGGAATAGAGTTTACTTCTCCAGACCAGCTGGACATAACCCCGGTTATAATTTCAATAAACCTGAAGTAAAGGTGCCAGAGAAAACCATGTTGAAGCAGATCTGAATTCCTAAACATCTGCTTAGAGATTTGAATAATGTCTTTGGACCCAACTCATCTTGGGTTCCAAATCACTCTGCTTAATTTTGGTTGTGTAGGTCGGCCTGGCAACTGAAGACAACAAGTGGTACCTCGACAGTGGCTGCTCCGACACATGACAGGAGACCGATCCAAGTTCAGCAAGATAGAGATGAAGGTAGGGGGTCTGGTCAAATTTGGAGGAAAGAACAGAGGTAAGATCATTGGAGTTAGCACAGTAGGTAAGTCTTCCACAAACTCCATAGAAAAAGTTCTACTTGTGGAAGGTCTTCAACACAACCTGATTAGCATTAGTCAATTATGTGACAAGGGTCATAGGGTTGTGTTTGATGATGACTCATGCAAAATTTTTGAAAATGATGACATTAATAATGTAGCCGATGTGGTTAAATTTGTAGCCAACAGGACTAATAATGTCTACAAGATAGACTTGGATGCTGAATCTGAACCTAATCTTTGTTTATCTACTAATTCTGAAAATGATGCTTTTGAATGGCATAGACGTCTAGGCCATGCTAGTTTCTCTACTTTAAATAAATTGGTCAAGCATGATTTAGTTAGAGGCATGCCTAGAATTAAGTTCAATTCTATTTCAAAATCATGTGATGCCTATGCTCTAGGCAAACAGACCAGGAATTCTTTCAAGCTAAGATCTGAGCCATTGTCCTCTAGACCAATGGAACTTCTCCATATGGACCTCTTTGGTCCTATTAGGACTCAGAGTCTTAATGGGAATAGGTTTGGCTATGTGATCATTGATGACCACTCTAGATTTTCATGGATCTTTTTCTTAGCCAATAAAAGTGATGCTTTTCAAAAGTTTAACAAGTTTTTCAATAAGGTCAAACATGAAGGAAAATACAAGATTTGTACAATTCAATCTGACCATGGAGGTGAATTTGAAAATTCCATGTTTTTTGATCTTTGTGAAAGAGAGGGACTAACACACAGGTTTTCTTCTCCCAAGACACCTGAACAGAATGTAATTGTGGAGAGAAGAAATAGAACTATTGTGGAGATGGCCCGAACCATGCTGATTGAGAGTCAATTACCAAGGAAATTCTGGGCAGTGGTGGCCAATACAACAACTTATATAATCAACAGGGCCATGGTAAGACTTGTTCACAAGAAAACACCCTATGAGCTACTAAAAGGTAAGAAACCAAACTTGGTTCATTTCAGAATTTTTGGAGCTAAATGCTTTATTCATAATAATGACAAGAAAGACTTAGATAAGTTTGAAGCTAAAAGCCCCCCTGAATATTTTTAGGATACTCTGAAGTGTCTAGGGCATATAGGGTCTTTAACAAAATAGACCAGAAAGTTGAAGAGTCTCCACACATCCTTTTTAGTGATGAGAAAGGTGTTACTAACATTGAAAATATTGACAGGGATTCCAATAACGATGGGGATTTCCTAGAAGACCAAGAAGAAGAGAAGACTCAGCCGAGTGGAACATCAAATCCTCCCAACCAGGAAGGGCCAGAAGAAACAGGTGAGCCTTCAATAAATGTTAGATTTCTTAAAGATCATCCGATAGATAATGTCATAGGCAACCCTGAAGATCCTCTTCGACTAGGTCTCATTTTAGGAATGTTAATAATCAAGACCTAATTGCTTTAGTCTCACAAATTGAACCCAAATCAGTAGAAGAGGCCTTGGCTGATCAGTCTTGGATCAATGCTATGTGTGAGGAATTAGGTCAGTTCGAAAGAAATAATGTCTGGGAGCTTGTTCCAAGACCAGAAAGTGTTAATATCATAGGAACTAAGTGGGTGTTTAAAAATAAAATGAATGAAGATGGAATCATTTCTAGGAATAAGGCCAGACTAGTAGCCAAGGGCTACTGTCAGGAATTTGGTGTTGATTTCGATGAATCCTATGCACCTGTTGCTAGGATGGAAGCAATAAAAATATTGCTAGCTTTTGCATGTTCCAAGAATATAAAACTCCAACAAATGGATGTTAAAAGTGCCTTCTTAAATGGAGTCATTAAGGAAGAGGTTTTTGTTGAACAACCCCCTGGATTTCAATTCTCTCCTCAACCCAACCAAGTTTTCAGGTTAAACAAAGCCCTGTATGGTCTAAAGCAAGCTCCTCGAGCATGGTATGAAAGACTACTGAATTTCTGATCAGCAAGGGCTACAACAGAGGTAAGGTTGATCAAACTTTATTTACCAATGGTACAAATAAAGATCTTATCATAGTTCAGATATATGTAGATGATGTTGGGTCCCGCGAGGTGTAAACGGATCTAGAACGGGGGGTTGAATAGATCCTATAAAAAGCTTTGGCCTATTTAAAACTCTTAGCTAACAAAAACTTAAACCACTCTTATAAAGTGAATGAATCTCTTAGGCATAATGCACAGCGGAATTAAGTAGAGTGGCTTAAATGAAAAGACTTGGATTACAAGCTATGAAACGTCCACACTTCTTTAAGCACATTTGTGAACTTGAAAGAAATAAGCCTTGTAGTGCAGGGATCATAAAGCATAACACTAGAGCATGCAATAGCTTGCAACAACCGTGCGTGTGTGTATGTGCTATGTTGATTACTCAAAGTGCATATGTGTGTGAACAATCTAACCAAGTATGGAAGCACACGAACCTGCGAATGGGGTTAGAGGATATAGATCAATCACACACGATAAACAACCCACAACACAGGGATTTTTAAGGTGGTTCGGTTGCAACCCCGCAACCTACGTCCACCCCTCACCAAAACCCGGTGAGGCTTCCTTGCTGACTCACAGCTTGACCGGGGACACGCCCCAACCACAGAACAGAGAAAGCCCTCTTTCTATCTTCCTACACACAAAGCCGGCAGGGACGGCTACACCGCAAATCAGAGAACACCCGATTGCCTTCCTACTAACCACCGGTAGGGACGTCAACACCGCAAATCGGACAGCCTCCGATTGCCTTCCTACTAACCACCGGTAGGGATGATTCTCAAGTTCAAGTGTTTGAAGGAAATGGAATAAGAACAACTTATGAAAAACACTCAACAAGATATAGAATATGCTTAAGAGAAAAGATCTTGTCTGAGGTTTGCTGGAGCTTGAATCTCTTGAGGATTTGATGAAGAACTTCTTCCCGGAGTACTGTTCACAGCCACAGTACTCGAACTCCTCTCCCTTGAACACACCCTTGCAGCCTCCTTTAATCTCCCTTATTAGCCTTGCTTGCTTCTACTCTTCCTTGGAGGTTGCTGGATTGAGATATGAGCTTGAATCACCTTGAGTTGATGAAGAGGTGTATGAATGTAGCTTTGATGACCTTTGATCCTCTTGAGTTGATGAAGAGGTTTATGGATGCAACTTTGATCACCTTTGAGAGCCTTGAATGCTTCTTGCTTACTTGGAGGTTGCTTGATTGATATATGAGCTTGAATCACCTTGAGTTGATGAAGAGGTGTATGGATGTAGCTTTGATGACCTTTGATCCTCTTGAGTTGATGAAGAGGTTTATGGATGCAGCTTTGATCACCTTTGAGAGCCTTCAATGTTTCTTGCTTGCTTGGAGGTTGCTTGGCTTCAGATCTCACCTTGAAACACCTTGGAAGGATGAAGAACTCCTGCCCGAAACACTGTTCACGGAGGTGCTACAGTGCCCGCGAAATGGCCTCCCTTGAGCTCTCTTTGATTCACTTCATCAACTCCATCAACTAGGGTTTCTAACCCTCTTGTATTGGTTTTATAGACTTTGAATGGTCTATAGACAAGCCCCAGACCAGATCCATAAATCATGGGTGATTAGGTGACTTTTGGATTAAACAAATCCATGTTGAATGGCCCTTTTCGAAGTTGGAAACAAAGTCAACATTGAAGGCTCGGGGCTGGCGGTCGACCTGCAGCTCCTGGCGGTCGACCGCTACTGTGAAATGCTATAGACGAATGGCCCCTGGGATTTCCGATCGACCGCCACTGGCTGGCGGTCGACCGCCAGCTGAAACCCATGAAGACTGGCGATCCCTGGCTGGGGCGGTCGACCGCCCCTGTGCTGGCGGTCGACCGCCAGCTGCGCAGAACCCGGGCTTGCCCGGGTCGGTCCGTTAAGTCTTGAACTCCGTCGTTCAACTCCGTTAGCAGCTCGTGCATGTTTGTGGCATCGCCCTTGATAGTCTAGAAGGTATCAACTGAGTCTTTAACCTTGGATTCTCTTGACTATACTTCTTTATGCATTGACCTTAGATGAGTGACGAGCCGAATGTGAAATGCCAACTTTTGCTTGTAAAAGAGATTTGCATCTTTGCTTGGGCACGATCAATAAGCTTTCACCTTTGCCAACACCACTCAATTTCTTGGATTATCTTGTAGCATGCTATCCAGAAGTTGAACCGACCTTGAACCATCCATAAGGCAAGATATGCATTGATCATATAAGAATACGCAATGACCTTATGTGTGATACTATTCAGCTTGATTTCTGTGCTTGAAACATGCTAGATTTTCGTGCATCCATCATTGTCATATGCCTTGATATCTGTGTATCTGGTTGCCTAGATTTGTGTGCCCTTCTTGATTGTTTTCATTGGAAGTATAATGACCACCAATATTGTCTTGTCATATGCCTTGATATCTGTGTACTGGAAGTGTTGTTCAAGCTCTTGATCTTGATCGTGTGTACTGGAAGTATAATGACCTGAAATGTATGAATATTATCATTATCAAATGCAAGTATAGTTCATTAATGACTACAGAGGCCGACATCATCAAAACTATAAAAGTAATCATGTTGCACATCATCAAAACCATAAAAGTAATCATGTTGCACACATGTTCAACATTCTCCCCCTTTTTGATGATGGCAACTATGAGTCATTCAGAACTATGAGTCATTATAAATTCACAGGGCAACTATGAGTCTGAAGAAGAAGACTCACATAATCTTACCACATCCTTGATGAATGACTCACATAATCTTCTCCCCCTTTGACAACATCAAAAGATCCAGAAAAGAGAAATAGAGACTCACACAAAAAGACTTACATGATGCTCTGGTATCTCCTATGTGACATCATTACAAGTAACCATAATGTGGAGAAACACGTCATTACAGGCAACATTTCAGAAGATGATGTGAAAATGCATGTCAATGGTTGTACACTTATTAAGATTGACAAAATAACCAGAGAGAACAACCAATTGTGAAAAGCCAGTTATAGGACTGAAACCAAAGAATGATGTGGATGTTCCGAACATGGTGGTGTCCCGTGGCTTGGCAAAGATAATGTAAGTGTGAGAGGTGGAGCCATAGCAGCATGATTTAATTCCTCAAATAGTGGAGATGGATAGAGCAGCCAAGGAGCAAATTTTTTTTTAATTTCAAATTTTGCAAGATTTGTAGTGGTTTTCTAGTTTTCAGATTTTTTGGAATTTCTATACAATGCATGGAATTGATAAATGCAAGCTACAATTGCATGAAGTTAAGATGCGCATGCCACCGTATTGCATGAGAGCATGATGCTAATGATGCTAGGACTTATGCCACATGCCAATGAATGAGAAAGTAATGTGATATCATTTGACAGAGAATACCAATGATTTTGGATACGATTTGAAAGGAGCATCAAAATGATACCACTTGTTGGATTATAAGGTGATGTAATCATGGCAGCCTGAATGATTTATGTAGATATGACAGATGAAGATAAAACATCAAAGTTTATGATATATGTATCATGTGCATGCTCAAGATCCATGATAGTGAAGCATGTGAATGCAGATATGTATGCATGGATATACAAGTGCATGGAGAAGTAAAGTGTATGAATGCTATGCATAAACCCTCATCATAAATGAAGGTTCTCTCCCCCTTGGATTCTCCCATATCCATAATGCACTCTCCCCCTTTGACAACGCACAAAGGCAACATTAGGCAACATCTCCCCATTAGGCAACATCTCCCCCTTTCTCCCAAGTCCACAGCAAGGACTCACAACAAGACATTCTCCCCCTTTGCCAACAGCAAAAAGGAGGGATACGGCACAGTGGTTGACAAAAGTCCTAGAGATCAGAGTGGAATGGTAGTGGAAGAGCAAGCCATTATATGGAAATTGGAAACATGCCGGGAGCAATATATATGGTTCAAAGCTAATGAAAACCAAGATCATCAATAGAGTTCAAAAGGCATCGTCATCCATAGTTTAATAGAAATGAACCAGAAGTGCATATCATGACAGTGTTTAACCTTCCCTTGTCTTATACATCCATATTCAAGAACTACAATAGGAAATAGCACAAAAAACTAGTATTGAGGCTAAACAATCATGATTAGATCATGGAATTTTATGATCACAGTAAATGTGATTTTCAGTATCTTTTGCATTTGAAGGCACAAGACTCATATTTTACGAGCAGTCTAGTCTAGTACATGCCTCCTAACCGTAAGAATACACGTTGTTTAGACGCCAGTATTCCTAGGTATTTGGTAAGACTGACTGTTATGCTTCACAATAAACAGAGATAGCAAAGTCACGTCATGACATATCCGATCTTATTTCTTTGATGAGAGGATATATTTCTCAGCAATTATGCTAGTGCTCTGCCTAGAGTCCAATATTATTAAGATAGAGATAACAGGGGCACATCATGACATATCATCCGTCATTTGATTTGATGACGTGACATATTTTTCCGTGCAACAATATCATTGCTCTGTCAAATTGATTTTTTAAAAATTCCAGCTCATCAAGATGTTTAGAAATAATACTAAGCTCTAGAGTATCACCAAAGTTGTCAAGACGTTTGGATTTTCAGATTTCGGATAGTTATTCAAGGCACAACATGCAATCTCTAGTTAAGGTCTCTTAAAACCACAGAATATAGATGATTTCAAAAGATATATCAGAACTTCAAGGAAATCATTAAATCTGAACTATTCTCATTGAATGGACAATCATCAGTTCATATAATAGAAAGCTCTTACACCGTAGTGATGTCTGTCTCTTGAACTTATTATCACACTGGAGGCCATTAAGGTTCAGATGCATGAACCAAACATGATTTTACACTTATGAAATGCAACATAATGAATATGAAACATATGCACGAATGCCTCAAGAAGACAACTCCCCCTAGCTATATGGCCTATATGCGAAAGTGACGCATGGTACTTGGCAGAGGTGAAACCTCACGCATATTGAGTGCTTCTAGATAAGCATAGCCTGCCTTTCTATACATCAACATTTGATATACCATGGCCATGCAAGACTGATATGATGTAAAATGATTCAAGCTAGATTGATGTTGACTCCCCCTGAATACATGCATGGGTTGGCAATGAATTATGCAGCCTAAGACTTATGTTAATACATAATGCAATGAAGATGCTGCAACATAATTGTGCATTTTTGTGTCTACTAGGCATGATGTGCATTAAGGTATGTGTGATCACAATATGATGCAAACACAAATCATTCACAATTGATTTTGAACTGAATGCAACTTGATGATGATGCCGATAGAATCCCCCTTTGAGAAATGCTAACATGAATAACGAGTTGAAAATGTAGCCATGGTATGCATCATCAAAACCAAAATCCAAGAATTTCATGTAGCTGAAGCAAGGCTTAAGCAAATCATCATCACATCAACATGACATTGGGCACACGTATGATGCACTATCTACATGTCAAGACTAAACATGCAAGATGACTGAACTTGAAAGATTTATGTACATACCTGTGCCTTGAGCTTTTATTTACCTTATGATACTTTGTTCAGCTCCAAGGCATCCTGCACCCAAAATTCTCATTTAGAATTTTTAGGTACCCAAGCTTGCTTGGGTCCTTGTGGGTTAGCAACATATTTAGCATCTTGGCCCATCTTTCTCATGGCAATCACATCATCCTCCCTCATTGTAAGGCAATCATATATCTCATACCCATTTTTCCCACAATAGAAACAACACACAAAAGATTGATTTTTCTTTTTATGTTCATGTGCGTGTGCATGTGGACTATGCTTTTGTGGGCGAGCATAATTTTTACCTTTCATAGTATGAGGGTAATGCTTTCCCTTCAAGTGCCAGCACTCTTGGACAGTATGGCCAGACTTACCACAATGAGAGCAGCAAGAAGGGAGATTTTTGTTTAAAGCCATGGAGAGTGTCGACCTGCTTGTATGGGAGTGTCGACTCTTCTAACTCCCCGTGCAATTCTGTGCAGATATCTGTTGAGTAGATCTTCTGCCAGTATTGACATGTTTCTTTCCTTGCTCTTTCACTTGATCTCCTGCTCTAAGCTCATCATTTCTCAAGATAAAACAATCATGCACAGTGTGACCATGTTTACCACAATAATAACAATTGACATTCATTTTGTGGAAGGCATGGTATTTAGTATTGGACATGTTATGGTGCATGTTTTGATGAGCATGCTGAAATTTACTTTTCTTTCGAGCAGTGTGCCCTTTTTGGTGACCATATGAAGTGGTGGCTTCCGGTGAGCCAGAATCTTGGATTTGGGCAAACATTGACAAGAAATCATTCAAACCTTGAATTTCATTTTCAAGTGAGGAAATGTGCTGTTTAGATTCAACAAGGCCCTCTTCGCATGCTGCCAATTGCTCATTGAGCATGGCGTTTACTGCTTTAAGATTTTGATTTTGTTGTTCTAAAGCATGCAAAGTTTCAGAGTGATCATCAATGACAGATTTGTCTTTTTCATGTGCAGCCAGTTTTTCATGCAATTCTTCTTCAACTTTTTCATGTTCAATTTTCTTTTCCAACAACTCTCTATTCTCTTCTTTCAGAGAATCAATCAGTTTTTGTTGCCATTCAAGATCATCATGGAGACCAACATTTATATTTCTCAAGAATGAACATTTTTCACATACAGTGTCAGCAGAGCATAAAACAAAATTTTCATTTTCTTCAATCAACCTCTCATGATAGATTAGCCCACCAGCCATAGTTTGATCATTAGAGATTGACTTAGGTTGGTTTTGAAGTTTTATTACAATTTCTTCCAACCTAGTGATTTCACCATGAAGTTTTTCATTTTCATCCATTAGACATGCAATGCTTTGTTTATGCATATCTAGATCAAAAGAGAGAGTGTTGTTATGCTCTTCAAAAATAGAACACTTTTTACAAAATGAGCTTTCATTTTGGTTGATTTTCTTGAGTTCCTTTTTCAAATTTTTTTTTTCTGTTTTTACCTTTTTGTATTGTGTGATCAATTCATCATAGGCTTCCATAAGCTCCTCAAAAGTGAATTTCTCGGAGTCAGAGTTTACCTGTGATGAGGATGCATTGCTGGACTGTTCTGCACGGTCGGCCATGAAGCATTCTTGTTCTTGTTCCTTCCCTTCATTGATTTTCACCAACCTGTCCAGTACTTGCTTGGCTGTGCTGCAGGAGGACACAAGATGAGTTAGTCTGAGATCAACTACAGCTATAATTAAGTTATATGTAGCAAGATTATCATTGTGTTTGGTCTCATGTTCGGCTAACCAATCAATTGAATTTGATGGCAGCTCATGAGGACCATTGTATATAAGAGTCCACAATTGTGGATCTATGGAGCTAACATAGATGAACATTCTTCCAACCCATGTAGAAAAATCTGAACCACCATAAATGGGTGGAGAAGCCATCGAAGCAAGTGTAGCATGTGAATCCATCTAAATAACAAACACCGGGATCTTTCCCTGCAGATTGTTGGATCTGGGAATGACAGAGCCTCGCTCTGATACCACTTGTTGGGTCCCGCGAGGTGTAAACGGATCTAGAAGGGGGGGTTGAATAGATCCTATAAAAAGCTTTGGCCTATTTAAAACTCTTAGCTAACAGAAACTTAAACCACTCTTATAAAGTGAATGAATCACTTTGGCACAATGCACAACGGAATTAAGTAGAGTGGCTCAAATGAAAAGACTTGGATTACAAGCTATGAAACGTCCACACTTCTTTAAGCATATTTGTGAACTTGAAAGAAATAAGCCTTGTAGTGCAGGGATCATAAAGCATAACACTAGAGCATGCAATAGCTTACAACAACCGTGCGTGTGTGTATGTGCTATGTTGATTACTCAAAGTGCATATGTGTGAACAATCTAACCAAGTATGGAAGCACACGAACCTGCGAATGGGGTTAGAGGATATAGATCAATCACACACGATAAACAACCCACAACACAGGGATTTTTAAGGTGGTTCGGTTGCAACCCCGCAACCTACGTCCACCCCTTACCAAAACTCGGTGAGGCTTCCTTGCTGACTCACAGCTTGACCGCGGACACGCCCCAACCACAGAACAGAGAAAGCCCTCTTTCTGTCTTCCTACACACAAAGCCGGCAGGGACGGCTACACCGCAAATCGGAGAACTCCCGATTGCCTTCCTACTAACCACCGGTAGGGACGTCAACACTGCAAATCGGACAGCCTCCGATTGCCTTCCTACTAACCACCGGTAGGGACGATTCTCAAGTTCAAGTGTTTGAAGGAAATGGAATAAGAACAACTTATGAAAAACACTCAACAAGATATAGAATATGCTTAAGAGAAAAGATCTTGTCTGAGGTTTACTGGAGCTTGAATCTCTTGAGGATTTGATGAAGAACTTCTTCCCGGAGTACTGTTCACAGCTACAGTACTCGAACTCCTCTCCCTTGAACACACCCATGCAGCCTCCTTTAATCTCCCTTATTAGCCTTGCTTACTTCTACTCTTCCTTGGAGGTTGCTGGATTAAGATATGAGCTTGAATCACCTTGAGTTGATGAAGAGGTGTATGGATGTAGCTTTGATGATCTTTGATCCTCCTGAGTTGATGAAGAGGTTTTTGGATGCAGCTTTGATCACCTTTGAGAGCCTTGAATGCTTCTTGCTTGCTTGGAGGTTGCTTGATTGAGATATGAGCTTGAATCACCTTGAGTTGATGAAGAGGTGTATAGATGTAGCTTTGATGACCTTTGATCCTCTTGAGTTGATGAAGAGGTTCATGGATGCAGCTTTGATCACCTTTGAGAGCCTTGAATGCTTCTTGCTTGCTTGGAGGTTGCTTGGCTTCAGATCTCACCTTGAAACACCTTGGAAGGATGAAGAACTCCTACCCGAAACACTGTTCACGGAGGTGCTACAGTACCCGCGAAATGGCCTCCCTTGAGCTCTCTTTGATTCACTTCATCAACTCCATCAACTAGGGTTTCTAACCCTCTTGTATTGGTTTTATAGACTTTGATGGTCTATAGACAAGCCCCAGACCAGATCCACAAATCATGGGTGATTAGGTGACTTTTGGATTAAACAAATCCATGTTGAATGGCCCTTTTCGAAGTTGGAAACAAAGTCAACATTGAAGGCTCGGGGCTGGCGGTCGACCTACAGCTCCTAGCGATCGACCGCTACTGTGAAATGCTGTAGACGAATGGCCCCTGGGATTTCCGGTCGACCGCCAGCTGAAACACATGAAGACTGGCGATCCCTGGCTGGGGCGGTCGACCGCCCCTGTGCTGGCGGTCGACCGCCAACTGGGCAGAACCCGGGCTTGCCCGGGTCGGTCCGTTAAGTCTTGAACTCCGTCGTTCAACTCCATTAGCAGCTCGTGCATGTTTGTGACATCGCCCTTGATAGTCTAGAAGGTATACACTGAGTCTTTAACCTTTGATTCTCTTGACTATACTTCTTTGTGCATTGACCTTAGATGAGTGACGAGCCGAATGTGAAATGTCGACTTTTGCTTGTAAAAGAGATTTGCATCTTTTCTTGGGCACGATCAATAAGCTTTCACCTTTGCCAACACCACTCGATTTCTTGGATTATCTTGTAGCATGCTATCCAGAAGTTGCACCGACCTTGAACCATCCATAAGGCAAGATATGCATTGATCATATAAGGAATACGCAATGACCTTATGTGTGATACTATTCAGCTTGATTTCTATGCTTGAAACATGCTAGATTTTCGTGCATCCATCATTGTCATATGCCTTGATATCTGTGTATCTGGTTGCCTAGATTTGTGTGCCCTTCTTGATTATTTTCACTGGAAGTATAATGACCACCAATATTATCTTGTCATATGCCTTGATATCTGTGTACTGGAAGTGTTGTTCAAGCTCTTGATCTTGATCGTGTGTACTGGAAGTATAATGACCTGAAATGTATGAATATTAACATTATCAAATGCAGGTATAGTTCATTAATGACTACAAAGGCCGACATCATCAAAACTATAAAAGTAATCATGTTGCACATCATCAAAACCATAAAAGTAATCATGTTGCACACATGTTCAACATATGACATTGTGTTTGGATCAACTAGCTATGAACTATGTGATGAATTCTCTAAAATGATGTCTGCTGAATTTGAGATGAGTTTGGTTGGTGAACTAAAGTACTTTCTTGGCTTGCAGGTACAACAATTAGAGGATGGATGCTTCATCAACCAGACCAAATACACAATGGAACTATTCAAGAGGTTTGGTATGAACAACCTGAAGCACATTACAACACCTATGAGTACCAACACCTCACTAGATGCAAATGAGACAGGTAAAGAAGTAAATGCCAAGCTCTATCAAGGTATGATTGGATCTCTACTTTACTTGACAGCCTGTAGACCTGATATACAGTTCAGTGTAGGTATGTGTGCATGGTATCAGTCTAGACCCACTGAATTACATTTAGCTGCAGTGAAAAGAATTTTCAGATATTTATCTGCTACACACTCTCTTGGTCTATGGTTTCCTACATCACACACACTTGATTTAGTTGCATACACAGATGCAGATTATGCAGGGTGTAAACTAGACAGGAAAAGCACTAGTGGTCACTGTGAATTTTTGTGTGGGTGTTTAGTGTCTTGGGGCTCCAAGAAACCACATTCTATGGCTCTCTCCACTACAGAGGCTGAATATGTAGCTGCAGGGAGTTGTGGTACACAAGTCATTTGGATTAAACACCAGCTTCAGGACTACCAAGTAGACCTGGGGTGCACACCTATTTTTTGTGATAATACCAGTGCCATTAATCTAGCCAAGAACCCGGTTTTACATTCCCGCACCAAACACATTGAGATAAGGCATCATTTCATAAGAGATGAGGTTTCTAAGAACAACTTTGAACTGATTCATGTAGGCACTGCTAATCAAATTGCTGACATCTTCACTAAACCTCTGGATAATTAAAAATTCACTACACTGAGAAGAGAATTAGGCTTTTTTTTAGTAAGCACCAACCAACAGTGTAGGGTCCAGTTGAGTGCACCATTCCCCAGCAGGGAAAGATGTTCTCACTCCCCTAGACATACACTGTGGTCAAGAGAATTTTATTGCTTTTTGTAAGGAATACAAAGTCAGCGGGGCATGCCCCTGTCAATACCCATATATAACCATGAGATCTATCTACAAACCCAAAAACTGTCTGTTACAAACCCGAATAGCCGGAAGGCCTGCTTTGTCCACTCTGAAGGCTCCTCTAGCCAGCCGAGGAAGTTCTCTGATATGTGTATAGATGTGGTTATTGTGGCAGGTACAAGCAAAGGAGGCCAAAGCATCAGCGACTTGGTTGCCTTCCCTGAAGATGTGCTGAATAGTGGAGTCACTTTTAGATATTAGTTCAAGAATGACCTTCCACCATGGAGTAATAAACCAACTTGGAGCCGTCCCTTTATGGATGGCATCAACCAGTAGAGCACAATCACAGTAAACAGCTCCCAAGTGAAGTCCACAAAGCAAGGCTATTTGAAGACCATCATGCAATGCCCTGGTCTTTGCTAGGAGACTGGATCCTTGACCATAATAGAAAGCAAATCCTATAATCAGATTGCCCACTTGGTCACGGATACAACCACCTCCACCACTCGTTCCAGGATTGCCTTTAGAGGCTCCATCCACATGCAGAGTTAACTTGGAAGAAGAGAATTTGCAACACACTAGGATTGGCAGCTTCTGAATTACCCTCGGGTATAAGTGGAATTGCGCCAGATAGTGCTTTTGTGAAGTGGATAGCATTCCTGAAAATTTGAGTTTCTCTAATGAAATGGTGACAGCTGCAATGATTTTCCTTTTAATTACATTTATGTTTGGCCTGATATTATCATTTTTTGCAGTGCATCTAGTTTTCCATATTTCCTATAGCATTAAGATAACCACACTGTCACGCCCCGAGAGCGGAAGATACCCGGAGACGCGTGACGAGTTTATATCAATCATGTCAATCAAAGTATTAGTGTATTCGACACCAAAATCAGAGATGCGCGAAAGTAAAGATAACCCAGTCCTTTATTCCTTCATAAGAAGATGTCTATTACAAACCTTGAAGTACTAACTAAAATAAAGGAAAAATACAAGGTTGACTCAAGAAAATATGAAAAAGACTAGATAACACGGAAGAAGCTCTATCTCTTTCACTCTTGATTTTCCCCATCCGTTTGAGTTCCCTCATCGTCGGACTTACCTGAGAAGTAGGGAAACACTAGGTGAGCGAACGCTCAGTAGGAAATTATATCTAAAGATCTAGCAAGGGGTTTAAGTGATTACATCTTTCATGAATGCACTATAGCTATGCATGCTCGCATAAAACGACAAGATAGAGAGAGTGTATAACAGACAATAGCAAGAGGAACTAGTCATGAGCTTTCAAGAACTTATATCAAAAAGATATCAAGATATTCAAGCAAGTAAACTCATCATGTCACGTTAGAATTTGACTATTTTGTTTCAAGTCAAGCAAGTATACAATTACCCTTTTCGGGCCACGCAAGTCATGTAATATCAAGTCAAGTACAAGTACAAGATTTGTGGAATGTTCAATCAAGCTAGTCATGCACTTCGGTATAATGCCAATACCGTGATCAATCAACTCCCATGGGCACAAGTACTTTCGGGTGCTCCTCCTAGGACCAGATCGGGCCCTATATGCGCAGGCATTAATCATGTATTTTAACATCCACTTTTGTGTATAGCCAATATGGAATTTCAAGAATAAAGCTTGTAGATACGTAGGATAACTTGGATAGAATAGAGTCCAAAAATATGACACTTGACATAGAGTGACGATAATAATGGTACAATCACGATTATCGATAAAACTAGGTGGAATTGGTTCCCTAACTTGGGTACCATGACGAACAAGTATGGACACTCTTTATATAGAATTGAGGTCCACATGAACAGCACATCAATGGCAAGACGTCCTCATTCTTAATATAGAATTGAGGTCCACAAGAACATCATGTTGAATATAGAATTGGGGTTTACAAGAACACCATAACGATGTTGATATAGAATTGGGGTTTACAAGAACAGCATCAAATGGCATGATAACCTCATCCCATTAAGAGAATTCTCATGATACACACTTTGCATAACATGAGGGCCGGTATACCATGTTTCTTTAAAGTGACATGGCAAAATAGTGTAATGGGTTTTTATGGTACAACCAGCTCAGTCGGCCTTGAGGGAATCCAAGGCTGCGAGGAGTCTTACGGAGGTCTCTATGACTAACTCGCTAGTCCAAAGGAACGGAATGTCCAATGGAGAGCTTGTATGTCAATGAGAGTTGAGGGTAGTGCGATAAAACGTCATGAAACATGGGACTATATTCACGGACTGGAATATAGTGCCGATATATACGAAACCCTCGGTTAACAGTAACATTGTAAAATAGTGTCACAGGAAAATAGCGACTTAATCTAAGTCATTACTTATCAAATTAACGCCTTCTATAGGGGCGTTTATTCACAATCTGACGACTTATACATTAGTCGTCCCTTCAATATTTCTATTCTGCAGAAACTCAATATTCTGGAATTTTAACAAAAACGCGCCCTGGACAGGGGCGTTACTTTTCAATTAGCGCCCTGGTCTGGGGCGTCAGTTCAATAAAAGACGACCTCGTTCAGGTCGTTAATCCAGCAGTTTTCCAAATTTCAGATAATCAAATTTCAGGAACAATTTATATAGTCAGGACCAGAAAATTAGCAGGATTCAATCAGAATGAACATGCATTAGATTAGGTTCATGGTTTCATAGATATCAAATTTTAAACATGGGTAATTATCAATTTATATGAAATTGACGACTACTAGGTAGGGCGTCAAAACAATAATTAGCGCCCTTGTCATGGTCGCTTCTTTCAAAATTTTATAGAAAACATTTAAAACCATGATGAAACTATATGCATGGGCAACATATGATTTTATTAAGGATCTTAAATTAATTTGGGCTACGTTTCTTGAGAAAACCTACCTTGATTAAGATGTGGATGAAGGACTCGTGAGGATTCATGAAGACAAACGATACTCTATTTGTAACAGAGTCTTCTGATCACCAGAAGAGGAAGAAGAAGAGGATGAAGAACCCCACGTTCTTCACTTCGACAGAGAGTTACTGTAGCCTTCCTACAGAAGAAATAATGAAGATCATTAATCATATAACCTAAGGTAAAAGAAAAAGAGGAAGAACATTACCGATTTTTCACTGACGACAACAGTAACACAGAACGCCAAACAGCGGTCTGGGTCGAGTAGCAGGATATTTATAGGATTTTGGGGATCCTAATAGGGTTAGAGTTCTATTGGAAGTAATACTTCCATGATAGAGTCCTTACCATATTCCATCTTTGTCGTAGTTATCCATAACTTGCTCTGGATAGACTCCTGGGTCGAATGAAACTCGAACTGAATTAATGTCTTAAGCGAGGGCGTCGAATTTAAATTGACGCCTTGTCGAGCGTCGTTACTTATGTAAACGCGCCCATGTAGAGGGCGTTTCATTTCCTTTCCTTAATTTTATTTTTCCCGTCGTTTGAAATTTGACGCCCTATTGTCTAGGCGTCCCTTTTAAATTAACGCCTTATGCAGAGGCGTTTCCTTTTGAATCAGCGCCTTGATAAAAGGCGTTATTTTCCTCTTGATCAATGATTTACTCATTTAGGCTCTTTGTCATCTCTTTACTTATCTTTTATTTTAATTTGATTTATTTAAAAATCATGTTTTTATCAGGGTTGCTACACCCTCCCCCACTTAAAAGAATTTGGTCCCCAAATTCAATAGTATATATAAGTGGAGAGTGTAGAGTATATACCTTAAAATAATTCTAGAAATGGCTTCCTCATGGATTCCTCGGTCTCCCATGTAGCTTCATGTTCGGAGTTCTTATTCCATTGTACCTTAAGCATGGGAATAACCTTATTCCTTAGGGTACGTACTTCACGATCTAGTATTTTCATAGGCTTCTGCTCATATGTGAGATCCTTCTAGATCACTAAGTCTCCATGATCAATAATATGTGATGGATCGTGTACATACTTCTTCAACATAGATATGTGAAATACATTATGTACATCGGACAGTTGAGGAGGCAATGCGATGCGATAAGCAACCTCGCCAACTCGTTCCAATATCTCGAAGGGTCTGATGAATCTTGGTGTAAGCTTGCCCTTAACACCAAATCTCCGTATGCCACGTCCAGGCGATATCTTGAGAAATACATGATCTCCAACTTGGAATTCAAGATCTCTCCTTCTTGTATCGGCATAAGCCTTTTTCCTAGACTGAGCAACTCGCAGTCTTTCTCTCATCAATTGTATCTTCTCAGTGGTATCCCTTACCATGTCTGGACCTAGCAGTTGTTTCTCTCCAACTTCGTCCCAGCATAAGGGTGATCGACAACTCCTTCCGTATAAAGCTTCGAAAGGTGCCATTTGTATACTTGCCTGGTAGCAATTATTGTATGCAAATTCCACCAATGGCAAGTGATCATGCCAGCTTCCATCGAAATCAATGATGCAAGCTCTGAGCATATCTTCAACCACCTGATTAGTTCTCTCGGTCTGACCATCCGTTTGAGGATGAAAAGCTGTACTAAAGTTAAGCCTTGTTCCCAATGAATGTTGTAGTCCTTTCCAAAAATGAGAAGTAAAACGGGGATCTCTGTCAGACACGATTGAAACAGGAATACCATGTAATCTGACTATGTCCTTGATGTATAATGCAGCCAAAACATCAACTGACCATCGGCTCTTTATTGGCAAGAAATGCGCTGATTTAGTCAATCGGTCAATAATAACCCATATTCCATCATGTCCTCCTTTTGATTTAGATAAACCCATAATGAAATCCATGCTAATATTCTCCCACTTCCATTTGGAATATCTAGAGGATGTAATTTTCCAGCAGGCTTTTGGTGTTCCGCCTTGACCTGTTGGCAAGTGAGACAGCGTGATACATAGTCTGCTATTTCCCTTTTCATATTGGGCCACCAAAAATTTCTCTTCACATCTTGGTACATTTTGGTAGATCCAGGATAAATCGTGTACCTTGATCTATGAGCTTCATCTAATATCTTCTTCTTTAACTCGGGACAATCCGGTATGCAAGTTCTATTCCTGAACATTAATCTTCCTTCACAAGTTATTTGGAAATCAGATTGTCCTTCTAGTTTGCCCTTGATTTCCACTAATATTGGGTCATTATCCTGAAGTGCTTGTACTTCAGATAATAGGTCTGGACGAATGCTTATGTGAGACAATGTGACACTTTTGAAGTCTATGTCCATGCTTATATTGAGTTCAGAGAATTGCTCCAGCAATTTCCATTCTTGAATCATACAATTGGCTAACAGTGCTCTCGGCTTTCGACTAAGGGCATCTGCTACATGGTTACCCTTTCCGGGATGATATTGTATATTGAAGTCGAAGTCCCTGAGATATTCTAGCCAACGTCTTTGCCTCATATTTAGTTCCTTTTGTGAAAAGAGATACTTGAGACTCTTGTGATCAGAGTATACAGTAAACTGTACTCCATAAAGATAATGTCTCCATATTTTGAGTGCAAATACCACCGTGGCCAATTCTATGTCTTGGACGGGGTAGTTCTCTTCATGCTTCTTCAATTGATGAGAAGAATAAGCTATAACCTTTCCTTGTTGCATTAGAACACATCCGAGGCCAATGCCAGAAGCATCAGTGTATACCTCGAATTTCTCTCCTTCCATTGGTAATGCTAAGACCAGAGCTGTAGTTAGATGATCCTTAAGATTTTGGAAGCTTCTTTCACATTCCTCACTCCATTCATAACGGATCTCCCTGCAAGTTAGCCTAGTGAGTGGTACGGCTATCTTGGAGAAATCCTTGATGAATCGCCGATAGTAGCCCGCAAGACCTAAGAAACTTCGGATCTCGCCAGCATTAGTCGGTCTTTCCCAATACTTCACAGCTTCAACTTTTGATGGATCTACTGATAAGCCATCCTTTGATATAACATGTCCGAGAAAAGTCACTTCCTCAAGCCAGAACTCAAACTTGCTGAGTTTGGCATATAATCGGTTTGTCCTTAATATTTGTAATGCAATCCTCAAATGCTCCTCATGCTCTTCCTTAGTCTTGGAATAAATTAATATATCATCGATGAAGACCACCACGAATTGATCTAAATAAGGCCTGAATATACTATTCATTAACTGCATAAAGGCAGCAGGGGCATTTGTTAGTCTAAAAGGCATAGCAACAAACTCATAATGGCCATACCTGCTTCTGAATACGGTTTTATGAATGTCATCATCCTTGATCCTTAGTTGGTGATATCTTGACCTGAGATCAATCTTTGAAAAATACTTGGATCCAGATATCTGATCAAATAACTCATCGATTCTCGGTAGTGGATACTTGTTCTTGATAGTGAGATGATTCAACTGTCGATAGTCGATGCATAGTCTCATGGATCCATCCTTCTTCTTTACAAATAGCACAGGCGCTCCCCACGGGGAAGTACTCGGTCTAATGAATCCCTTCTTAAGAAGTTCTATTAATTGCTCCTTTAACTCCTTGTGTTCAGCAAGGGACATTCTATAAGGTGTCTTAGAAACAGGTCCAGCACCAGGGACTAAGTCGATGGTGAAGGCCACTTCTCTTTGTGGGGGTAATCCAGGCAAATCTTCCGGAAACACATCCGGAAATTCTTGCACAACTGGGATATCTTCTATCTTAATTTCCTTAGCCTCCTTAATCGTGACAAATGCAAGGAAAGATACACATCCTTTCCTGATTAGCTTGCTTGCTCGGAGAGCCGAAATAAAAGGTGACTCGCTCCGACTCTTAGGGCTAGAATAGACTAGTTCTGGAAAGTCCTTGAAAGTAACCTTGCTATTGCGGCAATCGACCGCTGCCTGGTATTTGGCTAACCAATCCGCTCCCAGTATGACATCATACTCCTTTAGATCTAAACATATGAGATTGATGGGAAGATTTCTTCCTTTTACCAAGACTTCACAGTTTTGATAATTGTGAGTAATATCGGTTTCATTTCCGAGAGGAGTAGATAAAATTATTTTCATCCATTCCGGTTCCATAGGTAGTGGGTTAGCAAACTTCTTGGAAATAAAAGAATGTGATGCACCCGTATCAAATAAGACATGTGCATACTTGGAACAAACTTTCAGTGTACCTTCTACTAGTCCGCCTTCTTCTTCTTCGGTCTCTTTAATTGCGTGAAGACGAGCATTCTTGGTTACCGGGCGCTTTCCGTCACCGGTTTGATCATTAAGTAATGGGCAATCCAGAATCCGATGCTCGCGGCTCCCGCAACGGAGACATGCTCCAAGTTTCCTCCAGCACTCTTCGGCTTTATGACCAGCCTTGTCATAATGCTTGCATATTATATTCGAAGGTGTAGTAGTGATAGAGAAGGGCTTGGTCTTCTTAAATTTTTGGTCTTGAGATGAAGTACCTCCAGTGCTAGGCCTCTTCTTGAAGTTGGGTTTAAAGGAACCCGAACTTGTAACTTGTTCCTTCTTATCCTTCCCACGGATTCTATCTGATAGCTCCGTGGCATCTTCTAACAATTGAGCTCGGCGTACTATCTCTTAGTAGACCTGAATATCCATTGGTGCCAGCTGGGTAATATATTGGGGCCTGAGCCCGTTTAGGAACCTCCTAGCTTTCATCTTTTCGGTGCTAACTAAGTGCTTAGCATACCGAGACAATCTAGAGAATTGTGCCTCGTACTCCGCCACCGATAATGACCATTGCTTGAGTGCGGCAAATTCGGTAGCTTTCTTTTCTTGGACTCGGTCTGAAAAATATTTATTGTTGAAATGTTCAACAAATTCCTCCCAAGTAATTTGGTCTTGATTTAAAGTAGCTTCTATTGATTCCCACCAGCATCGGGCATCCCTTTGTAACTCAAAGGTAGCTAATAAGACTTTATCTTGATACGTGCACTGCATAACACGGAATATACGCTCCGTCTCCCTGACCCAGTGCTCTGCGTCGTCCGGATCCGTAGAACCCATGAATTTGGGAGGGTTCATGTTCTTGAAGACTTGGTGGAGACTTCCGGCTCGTTGTGCACCTCCATGTGCTACTTGTTGCAGCACTTGAGTCATGCCTTGAAGTGTACGCTGCATGTTGCACCACTGAGCACGTTCGGCAGCCATCGTCCTACAATTACAATAACTAGATTAATACGTGATCTCATTTAGAAGCTAGCATTTCTATGTTAACTTTAACCCTTGATTCTACCCAATCTCACCGGTTAAAGGTTAAACCTATCCTTGGACTTGGGTTTTCCTAGGAATTGAATACCCTAGGCTCTGATATCACAAAAACTGTCACGCCCCGAGAGCGGAAGATACCCGGAGACGTGTGACGAGTTTATATCAATCATGTCAATCAGAGTATTAGTGTATTCGACACCAAAATCAGAGATGCGCGAAAGTAAAGATAACCCAGTCCTTTATTCCTTCATAAGAAGATGTCTATTACAAACCTTGAAGTACTAACTAAAATAAAGGAAAAATACAAGGTTGACTCAAGAAAATATGAAAAAGACTAGATAACACGGAAGAAGCTCTATCTCTTTCACTCTTGATTTTCCCCATCTGTTTGAGTTCCCTCATCGTCGGACTTACCTGAAAAGTAGGGAAACACTAGGTGAGCGAACGCTCAGTAGGAAATTATATCTCAAGATCTAGCAAGGGGTTTAAGTGATTACATCTTTCATGAATGCACTATAGCTATGCATGCTCGCATAAAAGGACAAGATAGAGAGAGTGTATAACAAAAAATAGCAAGAGGAACTAGTCATGAGCTTTCAAGAACTTATATCAAAAAGATATCAAGATATTCAAGCAAGTAAACTCATCATGTCACGTTGGAATTTGGCTATTTTGTTTCAAGTCAAGCAAGTATACAATTACCCTTTTCGGGCCACGCAAGTCATGTAATATCAAGTCAAGTACAAGTACAAGATTTGTGGAATGTTCAATCAAGCTAGTCATGCACTTTGGTATAATGCCAATACCGTGATCAATCAACTCCCATGGGCACAAGTACTTTCGGGTGCTCCTCCCAGGACCAGATCGGGCCCTATATGCGCAGGCATTAATCATGTATTTTAACATCCACTTTTGTGTATAGCCAATATGGAATTTCAAGAATAAAGCTTGTAGATACGTAGGATAACTTGGATAGAATAGAGTCCAAAAATATGACACTTGACATAGAGTGATGATAATAACGGTACAATCACGATTATCGATAAAACTAGGTGGAATTGGTTCCCTAACTTGGGTACCATGATGAACAAGTATGGACACTCTTTATATAGAATTGAGGTCCACATGAACAGCACATCAATGTAAGACGTCCTCATTCTTAATATAGAATTGAGGTCCACAAGAACATCATGTTGAATATAGAATTGGGGTTTACAAGAACACCATAACGATGTTGATATAGAATTGGGGTTTACAAGAACAGCATCAAATGGCATGATAACCTCATCCCATTAAGAGAATTCTCATGATACACACTTTGCATAACATGAGGGCCGGTATACCATGTTTCTTTAGAGTGACATGGCAAAATAGTGTAATGGGTTTTTATGGTACAACCAGCTCAGTCGGCCTTGAGGGAATCCAAGGCTGCGAGGAGTCTTACGGAGGTCTCTATAACTAACTCGCTAGTCCAAAGGAACGGAATGTCCAATGGAGAGCTTGTATGTCAATGAGAGTTAATGGTAGTGCGATAAAACATCATGAAACATGAGACTATATTCACGGACTGGAATATAGTGCCGATATATATATATATATATATATATATATAGATATATATATATATACATACGAAACCCTCGGTTAACAGTAACATTGTAAAATAGTGTCACAGGAAAATAGCGACTTAATCTAAGTCATTACTTATCAAATTAACGCCTTATATAGGGGCGTTTATTCACAATCTGACGACTTATACATTAGTCGTCCCTTCAATATTTCTATTCTGCAGAAACTCAATATTCTAGAATTTTAACAAAAACGCGCCCTGGACAGGGGCGTTACTTTTCAATTAGCGCCCTGGTCTGGGGCGTCAGTTCAATAAAAGATGACCTCGTTCAGGTCGTTAATCCAGCAGTTTTCCAAATTTCAGATAATCAAATTTTAGGAACAATTTATATAGTCAGGACCAGAAAATTAGCAGGATTCAATCAGAATGAACATGCATTATATTAGGTTTATGGTTTCATAGATATCGAATTTTAAACATGGGTAATTATCAATTTATATGAAATTGACGACTACTAGGTAGGGCGTCAAAACAAGAATTAGCGCCCTTGTCAGGGTCGCTTCTTTCAAAATTTTACGGAAAACATTTAAAACCATGATGAAACTATATGCATGGGCAACATATAATTTTATTAAGGATCTTAAATTAATTTGGGCTACGTTTCTTGAGAAAACCTACCTTGATTAAGATGTGGATGAAGGACTCGTGAGGATTCGTGAAGACAAACGATACTCTGTTTGTAACAGAGTCTTCTGATCACCAGAAGAGGAAGAAGAAGAGGATGAAGAACCTCACGTTCTTCACTTCGACAGAGAGTTACTGCAGCCTTCCTACAGAAGAAATAAAGAAGATCATTAATCATTTAACCTAAGGTAAAAGAAAAAGAGGAAGAACATTACCGGTTCTTCACTGACGACAACAGTAACACAGAACGCCAAACAGCGGTCTGGGTCGAGTAGCAGGATACTTATAGGATTTTGGGGATCCTAATAGGGTTAGAGTTTTATTGGAAGTAATACTTCCATGATAGAGTCCTTACCATATTCCATCTTTGTCGTAGTTATCCATAACTTGCCCTGGATAGACTCTTGGGTCGAACGAAACTCGAACTGAATTAACGTCTTAAGCGAGGGCGTCGAATTTAAATTGACGCCTTGTCGAGCGTCGTTACTTATGTAAACGCGCCCATGTAGAGGGCGTTTCATTTCCTTTTCTTAATTTTATTTTTCCCGTCGTTTAAAATTTGACGCCCTATTGTCTAGGCGTCCCTTTTAAATTAACGCCTTATACAGAGGCGTTTCCTTTTGAATCAGCACCTTGATAAAAGGCGTTATTTTCCTCTTGATCAATGATTTACTCATGTAGGCTCTTTGTCATCTCTTTACTTATCTTTTATTTTAATTTGATTTATTTAAAAATCTTGTTTTTATCAGGGTTGCTACACACACACAACCCAACAAAACTGAAAGCCGAAGATAAATTTGTTCCAGCCAATATGTTCCAGCAGCGAATGGTAATGTGTTCACTGAGGTGAACCTTGGCGTTAAGGAGAGGTGAGACCCAAGCCCATAAATCCGCTGCTAAACCCCCATAGATGAAGAGGTGATTGAGATCCTCAGTTTCAGGTTGGGCATAGCAGCTGCATCTGGAGGCCATAGAGATGCCACAGTCTATCACCCTACTATCAACAGGCACTGCACGGTGAATAAGTTTCCAGAAAAAATTGGTAGCTCTTGGTGCAAAGCTGGAATGCCAGAGATTGGCCCATGGGCCTCTAATGATACCCGCTGACCTTAACAGCTTATTGGAAGATTTGACAGTAAAAGAACCTTCAGCAGAGGCCATCCAAAAGCATCTATCCCTTTCCTCTCTTAACTGAATAGAATTTAGACATTGGTTGTTGTTCAGTAAAGTTCTTGCATCATGAAAGGGATCAAATAATACCTCTTTGACAGTTATCTTGGGCCTATTCTGAATTCTGCTCAATTCTGTCTGTTGAATAGTATTTATAAGAGGCCCTTGACCAGTCCAATTATCCTTCCAAAAATCAGCATCTTCCCCATCACCAATTATCCATCTAGGGTTATTAATGATAAGATTTTTCACCTGTTGAAAAATACTGGATGGTATGCCTGCAGGGAAAGGCTTTGTACAATCAAAAATATGTGTTTTGATGAATCTGCTCCTGGCATACTCAGACCACAGAGAAGAACCCTGAAGGATATTCCATAAGTTTTTTGTAGCCAGTGAAACCTGAACATGGTGGAGGTTTCTGATAGAGAGACCGCCTTCCATTCTAGGCTTAAGAATATGTTGCCAATTAACCCAGTGTCGATGCCTCTGTCCTTTTGAACCCTGCTAGAAAAAATTAGCACACATTCTATCTATATCATTAATAATTATTTTGGGAATGAAGCAAGCAGAAGCCAGGTAAACTGGCATACTACGGAGGACCGAATTTATAAGTACCACTCTCCCAGCCTGAGAAAGAAATTTGGAATGCCAGCCCTCCAGCTTTCTTTGAACTTTGTCCACTAGAAAGTTGAAATCAGAGCATTTATATCTTCCTTTCTTTATAGGAATACCAAGGTATTGAAAACCTGAAGCCAGAAGTTTGTATCCTATCATAGAATGAATGGATTGTTTTAGAGCATTTGGTACTTTTGTAGAGATTGCAAAACTGCTTTTCCCTTTGTTGACTTGTTGGCCAGAACTGAGCTCATATCTATTAATAAGCTGCTGAAGGCTTCTTATATTCTGCTTGCAACCATTCAGGAAAATTAGAGTGTCATCTGCATAGAGATGGGAGATTTGAACCACATTTTTAGGCCCATTGTATTTTTTTATTTCTCCAGATTGGAACCTGGCTTTGAGACCTCTATTTAGCACTTCAGAGGCCAATATGAATAGATAAGGAGCTATGGGATCACCCTGCCTTATCCCTCTGCTAGATTTGAAGAATCCTATTATGGCCCCATTGAAATTGACTGAAAACCAGCAGTTTGATAGGATCATTCCAATAAGAGATTTGAAACGATTATTGAATCCAAATTTACTCAAGACTGTCAGGATGAAGTCCCATTCCATTCTATCATAAGCCTTTGCCATATCTAGTTTGAGGATGACATTATGTCCTCTAACCTTCCTGTCAATATCTGACATCATCTGTCTTGCTAGGGCAATATTATCTAGAATGGACCGGCCTTTTACAAATGTTCCTTGTTCCTTTGATATACTATTTGGGAGGATTGTTGCAAGCCTCCTAGAAATAATACTAGAGATAATTTTGTAGGAGAAATTGCATAGACTTATAGGATGAAAGTCACTGAAAGTCTTGGGATCCTGCACTTTAGGAATAAGGGCAATTATAGAGGAGGAGATACCTCTAGGAATTGGATAGCCCATAAAAAAACTTTGGGTCGCAGCTATAACATCTGCTCCAATGATGTCCCAAGCAGCTGTGTGAAATTCACCAGAAAATCCATCAGGTCCCGGGGAGCTTGAACTCTTTAGAGACCAAACTGCTGCCCTTATTTCCTCTCCATCTGGAATTGAAGTGAGAGAGGTATTCTGTTCATCAGAGATAAGTTATGGAATACAGTCCAACAGAGAGTGGTCAATCGAGTGTTGTCCTGTGGAGAAAAGTTCTTGGAAATACTTCACAGCATGCTCCCGGAGGATATTTTGATTATCACACCATTGATCAGAGCCATTCAATTTTAGCCTGCCAATGAAACCCTTTCTTCTATTATATTGCGTGACTGTATGATAAAAGGTGGTGTTTCGGTCTCCACTATCAATCCATTCCATTCGGGACTTTTGATTCCAGAAAATTTCTTCTCTATGGAGAGCCTGTCGCAGGAGTGCATTAGCTTCATTCAAAACTGTTCTATTGTCTGATGTGGGGTTTTGATCAAAAGCAAGCTGTTTAATCTCCACATCTAATTCTGCTTGTCTAACAGTAAGAGTAATATCACCAAAAACTTCTTTGTTCCATTTCCGAAGGTGAATTTTAACAGACTTGAGCTTATTGTTTAGCCTGACCATAGCATTTGGATGGTCTTGGGCCTGCTTCCAGGCTTGAGAAACTGCTTGCTGAAAAGAATTGTGAGTAGTCCACATCTTTTGGAAGATAAACCTGGAAGGACCAGAAGGGGAGTTATCACACATCAGTAGCAAGGGACTATGGTATGAAGGACCCCTCGGGAGGTGTTTGACTTGCAGCTGTGGCACCATTGATTGGCAGTGAGAGTTGATAAGAAACCTGTCTAGTCTGGCTCTAATGCAAGTTGGGCCTGTTCTATTGTTGGACCATGTCATTCCACAGCCTGAGAAACCAGCATCCAAAAGACCAGCCGAGCTGGCAAATGTGAAGAGAATTAGGCTTATTCAAGTTGTCTTAATTGTGAAGTCTGTTCCTATTGTGAGGGGGAGTTCTGTGTGTCTGTTGGTTAGCTTTCAATAATGCTTTGATTAAGGGGGAGCTGGTTGAGCTGTGAGAGGGGGAGTTCTTTGACTGATTCAAAAAGACTGACCAGATGTGTGTCATTGCTGGTTCTCATGACTGAATTAGTGCAGTTCTCTCAGACAGTAGAATCACACTCATCTCTTAAGTCTATAAGCATGTGTTACTAAAGTCCAGCTAGAATCTTTCCTCTGGTAGTCTATCAGAGATCTGGATTAATTGTATAATGTATATCCTCTTACATTGTCAGTGATTCCGGTTCAGGCCAACACCTGTATGTCTTGATATCTGACCAAAACAACTTGAAATCTAGACTTCAAGATTCACTTCAAGAAATAGTCCTTCTGGTATTGTTTTCAATCATTCCATCTTCTCAATACAAGGGATTAACTGAATTAACAAAGGTCTTGTTTTGGTCACTGAGAAACTGGGAGCTTCATCAATGAAATGAACTTTTCTCTTATGTCATGAGGTGTCAAATGCTTAACGAAAAAAAAAATCATGACATTAATATTCTGACCATCACAGAGTAATGGTGGCTAGCTGGTGAGTAACTGGGGACTCTGGCCTTTAATCAAGGTGTTTCCTCATGTCAAAAGCCACAGTTACTAACTCTGTTCCTTTAAAAAAAAGGAGGAGGTAATGAGGTACTCACACTGAGTAACTGGGGATTCAGGCCTCTAATCAAGGTGTCTCCCTAATGTCAAAAGTGTGAATTACCAACTTACTCATTGGTCTTCTTGAAAATCACCTCAAAATCCCTTGTCTTTACAAGTTAATGGATTGCTTGTCCTCAATACCTTGAGTACACCTTCTCTGATTTTATCTCTTGTTGTCTTCTGGGATAGTTGCCTGTTCCAGCTAAATCATGCCATACTTGTTAACTCCTGTCCTAAATCATATACTATGTCCATTGATAAACTTTTCTCTCATTCTAGCTCTCTATTGTTTACTAGAGTTCAAGAATCTTCACTTGAGTTTAGCACCTCACTTATTCTCTTAAGACTTGCTCGTGTCTTTCTACACTAAGATGTTACTGTACTTATTCCTCATGTCTCCAGCACTTTCATATATTCTTCATTTCCTTTTGATGATGTCAAAGGGGGAGAGAGGTTTTGCTATATCAGTAGGTCATGAGTTGTCATGAGTTTTGGGGGAGAATTGTTCATGAGCTGTGGGGGAGAATAGTTTGTCATGTCAATATCTGAGAGTGAGTTGTGGGGGAGTGGTTTTGCATAAAGAAGAGCTTCAGCAGCAATATTTAATTTGCCTGCATGCGCTTGCTTTGAATTTGCTTTGATTGTTAAAGCTGCTGTTATTTCATTTTAAGCCTTGATATTGCTTGATTCATAGTGTTGCCATCATCAAAAAGGGAGAGATTATTGCATCCCTACGATTTTGATGATGTCTCACACTATAAATCAATCTGCTTTTATCTCTAGATCAATTCATGCTTGATCATTTAGGACATTGCTGTTCATGCATTTGTGCAAGTCTACACATTGCTTGTAGACTACACAAAGTCTGCACATGGTTTCTTTGATGCTGCGTCAAGTCTATACATTGGTGCGTCATGTGCTTCATGCATTAGCCAAGTCTGTACATCCGACTATCTCATTCAGCATCTCACGCATTGCAAGTCTATACACTGTCTGCATTGCATGAGCTGAAGTCTATACATTGCATGCTACAAAGTCTGCACATCCCGTTTGCACTAAGTCTGTACATTGTCTGTACATTCACTTGTCTGGTTGCATGAGACACTAAGTCTGTATATGGTCCTGGCGCTGGCAAAGTCTGTACATCAACCTGGCGCTCGCAGAGTCTGTACATCGACTTGGCGTTGGCAAAGTCTATACATTCATGAGCCATGGCTGTACATCGTCTGCTGCATGCCACTTCAAGTCTGTACATGGTCTTGGCATATGCATTTATAAAGTCTATACATCCATCAATTGATAGATGGCCAAGTCTATACATTGTAAGACCAAGTCTGTACAAGCTTGTGCATGCATCGTCTCATGCATCATCTCTCTCAAAGTCTGTACAGCGTTAGCCTACAGTGCATCGTCTCTCAAAGTCTGTATAGCCAGCTCTATCTCACTTAGCGTCTCATCAAGTATGTACATAGTTTGGCTGCATAACACAAGTCTATACATCCGCATGCTAGCAAGGCATTCATCAAGTCTATACACTATTTAACTGAGTTCGCAGCTGAGTCTGAAGTCTCTACAGCCTTTGCATTGCGCATACTTTGAAGTCTATACATTGTTTGTTTAACTCCAGCCTTTGCATTGAAGTTTATACATTGGATATGGTTGTGCATCATAAAGTCTATACATTGCTGTTGCATTCACGCTAAGTCCATACACTGCATTTGGGCATTGTTCTTCACAGCAAGTCTGTACACTGCTTTCTCATGCACGCAATCAAAGTGTGTACAACCTATGTTTGCAACGGTCAAGTCTGTACACAGCTGCAGGCTGTTAAGTATGTACAGCCCATGTTCTTCATGCATTCACATAGTCTGTACATCATCTTACGTCGTGCATACTTTGTTTCCAAGCCTACACATTCTCACATTGTACATACTTGCCTATATGCTGCATCTAAAGTCTGTACACGCCTAGTTCAAAACCTGAACTAACTGGTTGCATCCCTTTCTTCTGTTCCAACAGATGATTCAGGCTGATGATTGGGCACGTGATCCGAGGTTGATGCCTGGCACGTGATCCGAGGTTTCTCTGGAAAAGGAGGGCACGAGCCCTACTTACGCCACATGAGTGAAGTCATGGAATTCAGGTCGGAAGCCATATAAAAGGATGACCTCTGCGACTGAAAGAACTGAACTGGAGGAAAAAGCTGAGAAAGATTAGTGCCTGAGCAGAAGAAGAATAGAGAGAGCCTCCACGTTCCAGAGAGAAGACAGAGAGAAATGATCTGAGAGAAAAGTCCTTGAGAGAGAGAAGAGTCTGTGACTGTGAAGATCTGCTTCTTCGGAAGCTACATTGTTCTTGCTTTTTCAGAAACGATTGTCTTCATCGATTGTCTTGTTTTTCTGTTTTTCATTTCATCTTTCTTATTCCATCTTGTTACCCTCCAGTGTTTGGAGGAAGGGAGAGATTCTCTGGTTTCCCTCTGGGCTTCAGAGGAAGAGAGATCTATGATCTCTTGTTTGCCAGTGACGGGCTGTCACTAGCAAGTTCCCTCTGGTTGGGAGGAAGGGAGATTCGTCTCCGATTCTGATCTTGTGGGTAGCAAGATCAGGTGTCAAGCTTCTGTGGGTTGCAGAGCTTGGGTTGAGGGATTTGTTTCCCTTGGTTTGTCAAGCTGTTAGGCAGCACTTGTTGCAGACTGAGTCTGCGTTCTAGCCTTGCTAGTGGAAGCCTCACTCTGGTTTGGAGTGAGGCGTGTATGTAGATTGTGGACTACAATCGCACCACCTTAAAAACTTTCTGCCTCTTCTGTGGTTTGTCTGTTATCATTGTGTTGCTCTCCATCTATTTGGCATTTTGTTTCACTGTGAACTACTCTCTCGATCTTACTTCTTTCTTCTGTCTTGGTTATTGTCTGCCTTAGCTATTGCTTTCGCTGTATCTGAAGGGTTGAGAAACAGAAGTTGTGATTTACCGCTGAGTTTTTAATTTCGGGATTGATCTATTCATCCCCCCTTCTATATCACTCTTCGCTGCGCATATCGGCCTCGGCCATCACCGCACTGACCGGGGGTACCCGTCATGAGAACCTACGGCGCGAGCTAGTGCTTCATCCTCCCACCTCGCTCGCCGAGCTAGTGACCCTAGCCCTACACCATGCAAAGTGCAAGGAAGTCCTCAGCGCCTGTCGAGGCCCGACAGGCTCAGATCTAGAGGGGGACAAGAAGCGACCATCTGAGCAAAGGATGGGCCAAGGAAAAAGGCGGAACCAGGACGAGGACCACAAAGGGCAATACCAAAAGTATGAGCAGCATACCCCCCTTACCGCTCCCGTATACGAACTTTACGAAGACATCAAAGGCTCGGGTCTCCTCCACCAGCCCGAGCCTATGAAGGCAAAGTACCGCAATCGCCGCAAGCATTGACTATTCCCCTAGCGATCATGGGCATCACACCAGCGATTCCCATCAACTTCAAGATGAGATCGAGTGCCTTGTCCGCCAAGGACACCTACCTCGATATGTGTCCGGGCAGAAGGAAGATCGAGGCCCCCCCCCGAGGAAATCGACAATGCCCCCCTGGGAGTCCACACAATGTCATTGCGGGCGGCGCGACATCAGGAGGAGATAGCAGTTGAGGAAGAAAGCGTCACATTGAGCGGGCGAGCTGAGCCTCTATCGAGGCCCCTAAGGCCCCGCAGAGGAGTGAACCGTAGGCCCTGGTTTTCTCCTACCAGGACCTGGAAGGGTTAACCACCCTACAGGATGACGCTCTCGTTATATCGGCTACAATAAACCATTGTAACGTAGATAGGATCTTAGTTGACAATGATAGTGCCCCTGATGTATTATCCTATGAATGTTTCCTCAAGATGGGAGAGAATCCATCTAAACTCCGCCAGATTCGAACCCCCCTCTATGGGTTCAACGGCCAGGCAACTTATCCCGAGGGAGCCCTGAGCCTGCCAGTTACTATCGGCACCCCGCCCAAAACCAGTGCAGTTATGGTAGACTTCACCGTGATTAAAGGGATGACGACATATAACACCATCTTCGGCCGAGGTATCCTCAGCCGAATGAAAGCAGTGCCCTCTACCTTTCACCAAAAAATGAAGTTCCCTACCAAGTATGGCGTGGGGGAGGTCCGGGGTAACCAGACATTGGCTAGACGGTGCTATATAATCTCGATCGAAGCCACAAGGCCGGAAGGGAAAAAAAAAGAAGTAAAGGGAGCCGAGGAGGGACCAGTAACATCTGAGCCTGGTGGCGAGTTGCTAACGGTCTTCCTCAACAGTGACCCGACTCTAGGAGTCAAGATCGGAGCCGATCTACCACCTGAGGAACAGGAAAAATATAAAGACTTCCTTGCCCATTACATTCAAGTCTTTGCATGGTCGGACAAGAATCTTCCCGGGATCCCGGGAGACATGGTGACACACAAGCTCAACCTCGACCCAACAGTGAAACCTGTCCAGCAACGCAGGAGAGAGCACGCCCCGGAGAAGCAAGCGGTCATCAAAGAGCAAGTTGTTGGAACTCTGGTTTTGATAATGACAATTATGAGTCATGTGAAAATGAAATGCATAAATTTTCTCTTCATTTATGTTTGTGTTTGAATGAGTATGTGTGATATACAAGGTCTGTGCAAGTGTTATCTTGCACAAAAGGTCTGTGCAAGTATTGTTCGTGCAAGTATTGTCTGGCATAAAACATCTGTGCATATGTCATGAAGGTCTGTGCTACGCTTAGCTGAAGTCTGTGTACATAACGTCGGTGCACGTTTGCATCACCAAGTATGCATAAGGTTTGTGCAATGTGCATCGTGCATGAATAAGGTATGTGCAGGTTTTATCTTGTACACACAAGGTCTGTGCATGATCTGTTCTTCACATAATCTGTAGCGCCCCCAATACAGAAATAGAGAAATCAAACTTCTTTCTAAAGAATCCTACCTAAAGGCCTTACATAAAGAACCCAACCTCATGAGGACTATAATATAAATATACAAGCCAACCTTACTTTATGCGATAAAGAATCATGAAGGCTTTATGTAAAGAACCAAGTCTTATGGGGACTAGTATATAAATGTACAACCCACCACTTTATGCACAGTACTCAAGGAACTTCTTCCTAAAAAATCTTATAATGACAGGCTTTGTATAAAGAACCAAACCATGAGAGGGTTATTATATAAATGTACAAGATAACTTTAACATATGGCACATGGGTAGTACGTGAGTGGGTTTCCACTTTTCCAACCAATAGAATTGGCACCCCTTACTAGGGCACCATTCAACAAATTGAAGACCATATAAGGAGGTGCCATTTCCCTTGGGGCCGCATGCCATTATAGTATTAATATGTATATATACACCATGAAGGCCAACACGTGAAAGTGGCAGTTTTGTCTAACAGTTAACGCCCTCATGCAAGGGCATCATTCTCTGGAATAATGCCACCCCGATTAATAGACATCCTTATGCAGAGACGTCATTTACATGAATAGTACAACCTAGATTAATAGACGACCCCTTACAAGGGTGTCATTTAATTTATGTTTCTAGAAGGTTGAGGCACGAATAACCCCATTTAGTTGGCAAAGCACCATGTCTACTCAACCGGACTCGCAAGGCAATAAACCAATGCTTTGTGATTCCCTATAACAAATCCCCTCTGTAGCACTATCAAAGGCTACTGCCATCATTCAGTGCTGCTTGCAAAAGGGAATATTTCCCTTCTTTCCCTCGAAAAATGTGAAGTCTACGTCCTGCTGCTGAAGCTTTACGGCGGCGGAGAACATGTGGCTTCGTCCTGTCATCTGTACCTCGTATTCACGTCAAAAGGTAGGTGTTCTCAAGTCCTTGCCTAACTAGTAGCTAAATAGGTTAACTTATGCATGCTTAGAGTTAGATTAACTTATCATCCATGCTATATTACTTGGCTTTACCGTAATCAAGAAATGACCATGTATATACCATGTTGCACATATTTTAATAGCATGTTACACCTGTCGTATATGATTTTATACACAATATGTTACCATGATTTTATGAGTTTGTACACAATCTGTTACACTGATTTTCATGAGTTTTGAACATATCTTATTACACTAGTATAACCGTCTTAATAATCATGTTTTAAGCTTAGTATATAACCTCTATTACATAAGATACTTACCTATTTTAAAAAAAAAACAAAAATCCCGACCCTCTGGTGAATAGCACCCCTGACCAGGGCGCCAATTCCCAAAGGGGCTCCCACAGCCAGGGCGTAAATTAAATGAAGACACTTTACAGTGTCGTCATTTCCATTTCCATAATTTCCAGTAATTATTAATTCAAAGCATTCAAAAATCCATAACTATTAAACTAAACCATGAAAACTCTGCATGAATATGTTTCTGTGATCCTGCCATTTTACTCTACCTGCTCGTACCCTTACTTCCTGATTTAAAGAACTTTTATACTGATGAATAGTGAACCACCCAAATGTAAATGGCACCCCTGAGCAGGGCGCCAATTACACAAATGAAGACTCTGTGCATGGTCGCCAATTAATTGAAGACCAGGTGCAATGTCATTAATTCCATTTCTGGAATTTCTAGTAATTAGTAAATCAACGCATTCAAAAATCCATAACTATTAAACTAAACAACGAAAATTTTGCCTGAATATACTTCTGTGATCCTGATAATTTTCTCTACCTGTCCATGTCTTTCATTCCTGATTCAGAGAAACTTTAGAAAATGAATAGTAATTTATATCACAGAATGTACCATTCTGATATGAAGCATAACCCACTTGAAAAACAACTCAATTGGTGACCCTACGCAGTGTCGTCAATCAGTTGAGCCATGTATATCAATTACTGACACCCCGAGGAGTCTTCAATTAAATGAAGACTACTCAGAAGGGCGCTAATTGCATTTTTGAGAAATTAACAACACAGCATTAGAAAATTCATATCTGTAAAACCAAAACCCAACAATTATACATGAACATGTTTCTGAACTCCCGAGAATTTTCACTACCTGTTCATGTCTTTACTTCTTATTTTCGAGAAACTTTTTTAGATGAATAGTATTTTGAGTCACAGACGCACCTTGCTGGGTGAAAATCACCCAATGAAATTGGCACCCCAAGCCAGGGCGCCAATTCCTTAAATAGCGACAGCCAGGTCATCTTCAATTAATTGAAGACTCCCTGTGAAGGCGCCAATTTCCTTATATATATATATTTTTTTTGAAAAATCAAAAATTTGAAAGATTAGCCAACCCCCAGGCGCCATTTTATTGAAAGAACCCCTGGACCCTGGGCGCCAATTCACTGAAAGGACCCCTGGACCCTGGGTGCCAATTCATTGAAAGGACCCCTGTACCCTGGGAGGCAATTCACTGAAAGATCCCCTGACCCCGAGGCGCCATTTGCCTGAAAGAGGGGTTACCCCCACGGCGCCAATTCAGTGATTTCATTTTCTGATTATGATCTGCCTCGTGATTTGTACCGACACAACCCTAAGTCATTTTCCTGCATTTTGAGTCCTTGAATTCCATTCAATGAAAATCTACCTTATGTATATCCTACATGGTTAAATCTTGAACCTCTTAAAACTACCATTTGGGAGTGTGGGAGCTTAGTGCCATGCGGGATAAAGTGCTACGTTGTGGGAGCCACCTCTTGAGGCCATACGTCGCAAAGTGCTACACGACGGGAGCCACCTCTTGAGCCTATAGGGGCCACCTCTAGAGTCCTTTATAACCAAATGACTAGTTAATCCTTGTCTGTAATACTACGTTTCCTAATTTCTTGAAATTCCATATTGGCTATAAATGAGAGTGGATGTCATAAGTAATACATGAAATACTATGCGTATAAGGCCCGGTCTGGTCCTAGGAGGAGCACCCGAAGGTACTTGTGCCCATGGGAGTTTATTGACCATAATGTTTGGCATTGCACCGGAGTACTTACTTGACTTGAGACACTCCACACTTACTCTCTTTACTTGCTTGACTTGACTTGCGTGGTCCGAAATGGGCAATACTTGACTTGTGACCCGAGAAAGGGCAGATTACTTGCTTGATTGAAATAGCAAATTCTGCTGACACGTACTTGATATTACTTGCTTGAATTAAATTTTACTTGCTCGTACTTGAGATATGCTTGTACATGAGTTCATTCTTGCACTTGAGTTCAGACTTGTACATGAGTTCCTGCTTGCCCAAAAGTGGCATCTACAGCTATAAGTTCTTGAAATACTGCTTGTCAATTACTTGAAATCCTGCGATACTCTCTTTATACAGTTCTTGATCTCTTATTGTTCATCATGCATAGATTTACTTGTATACCTAATTTTCTTACACGTACATTATGCATAGCCATACTGATAATACATGCAAACTGTAAATTACTTAAAGATTGCTCGAATTTGAGATGTAATTCCTACTGAGCGATTCGCTCATCCAATTGCTTCCTAAAAATTTCAGGTGATTTGGATAACAACAAGAATGGGATTGAGACCGAGTGAAGAGTGCTAGAATGCCACTCGCCTATCATTAGCTAGTCGCATCTTTTGAATTCACTTGAGTCCTACCTTGTATTTCCAATATGTCTGTTTAGTTCTCTAAACCGTGTCAAGGCATGTAGCCTAGTGTTGGATTTTAAATTTGGAATTGTCATGGACTATCTTTAATTCTTTTGGTTAATCAAATAATCATCACCTGGACTATTGGGATTATTAAATTTTATTAGTCTTTTGCGCACTCCGTAATTATGTATGTCAAAAATTCTATCGCTCTAATGACACGATCTATATGACGCGTCACGCATCCGAGTATCGTCCGTGCTCGGGACGTGACAGTCTTCGTGGTATCAGAGCCTAGGATTTTAGTTTCCTAGGTAAAACCCTGAGTCCAACGATAGTTAAAACCTGATTCCAAGGATAGATATACCTTACCTGGTGAGATGGATAAAGCCATCGATTAAGATCTATAATGACTTTTGACCTTGTAAATAAACCTGATCTTTATTATTCTTTAACCCTTTTGTAGGATCATGGCCATTGAAAGAGCACAATGGCGCGAGATGCAGCGCACCGTACAAGGCCTTACACAGGCACTACAGCAAGTGGCGCAAGGCGATGCCAATCGTGGAGCTGGTGATCTCCTTAGGAGTTTCCGTAACTTGAACCCACCGAGGTTCACGGGTTCGTCTGACCCCGAGGATGCCGAGAATTGGTTAAAGGAGATGGAACGAATCTTCCGTGTTATGGAATGCGCGGATGAGGAGAAGGTTTTACTGGCCGTATTCAAACTAGAGTGGGACGCTCGATGTTGGTGGGAATCCATAGAAGCAACACTGCCAGAAGACCATTTCACATGGGATGAATTTGCGGAACATTTCAACAATAAGTACTTCTCCGACCATATCCAGGAGAAGAAGGCTGCGGAATTTGCCGTTCTAAAACAACGGGGCTTGAAAGTGGCCGAGTATGAGGCCTAGTTTTCGAGACTGTCAAAGTATGCACCCCACTTGGTGTGTACAGAAAAGATGAAGGTGAGAAGATTCCTCAACGGGCTTCGGCCCCACTATATTACACAACTTGCATCGATGGACATCCAAGTCTATTCGAAGATGATTCAGCATGCTCAATTGCGAGAAGACGCCACCAAATTATCTGAAAGGATTCGAGGAAGGGACAAGAAGGAACCCGTCACAAGCCTTGGAAAATTCAAACAATCATTCAACAAGAAAAGGTTCTTCATGGGTGGGGAGCCCTCCAAGACGAAGAAATTTCAGAATAATGACAGGCCATTCTCCACCGCCACACCCTCTAAGGAGATTTGCAAGTATTGTGATAAAGCTGGCCATGAGATCGAAGAATGCTGGAGAAAGTTAGGAGCTTGTCTTCGATGTGGGAGCCGAGAGCATCGAATCCCAGACTGCCCATTGATGAAGGAGTAAGCCACCCAAGATGAGAAGCGTCCAGTAAAGAAACAAGGCCGTCGGCAAGCTCTCCGAGTGACGGAACCCACTGAAGGTGGAAGTGTGGAAGGTACTCTCACTATTTGTTCTAAAATCACTCAAGTTTTATTTGATACTGGAGCAACTCATTCATTCGTTTACAAGAAAGTTGCAGCTTCATTATCTAAGAAACATGAACTGTTAGATTTGGTCATATCTACACCTCTTGGGAATGAGTCCGATATCACTTATCACTATCCAAATTGTGAAGTGATGATTAAGGGAAGCAATTTACCTGCTGACCTTATATGCTTAGATATGAAGGGTTATGATGTCATACTAGGTGCCGACCGATTATCCACACACCAAGCAACTGTAGATTGCCGGCATCGCAAGGTAACTTTCGTGGATTTCCCAGAGCTAGTTTACAATAGCCCTCGGGGTAAATCACTTCTTATATCAGCACTCCGAGCTAGTAAACTTATGAATAAAGGATGTATGCCTTTCATAGCATTCGTGACTGCCACGGAAGTCGAGGAGATTAAACTTGAAGACATCCGTGTAATTCGGGATTTTCCAGACGTGTTTCCAGAAGAATTGCCCGGCTTACCCCCGGAAAGAGAAGTGTCGTTCATAATTGACCTTGCCCCTGGTGCTGATCCTATTTCCAAGGCACCGTACAGAATGTCCCCTACAAAGCTGAAAGAGCTAAAAGTGCAGCTAATGGAGTTATTGAAAAAGGGTTTCATCGGGCTAAGTACTTCCCCATGGGGAGCACCCGTGCTATTCGTCAAAAAGAAGGATGGATCGATGAGATTATGCATTCATTATCGACAGCTAAATAACCTTACAATAAAGAACAAGTACCCGCTATCGAGAATTGACGAGCTATTTGATCAATTATCTGGAGCTACATATTTCTCCAAGATTGATCTCCATTCTGGTTACCACCAACTGAAGATGAAAGAAGAAGACATTCATAAAACTACATTCAGAAGCAGGTATGTGCATTAGGAATTTACTGTTATGCCTTTCGGACTAACGAATACCCCCGTAGCTTTTATGCAGTTAATGAACAGCATATTCAGGCCTTACTTAGACCAATTTATTGTGGTCTTTATCGATGATATTTTGATTTACTCAAAGTTTGAGGAAGACCATGAAGAACATCTCAAGTGTTGGCCCGGTTAGGAGGCAATTGAGAGGCGGGTGAATTGATTGCCCACCCTTTCCACTAATTTTAAAAGCAACCCACACAAACCACATGTATGAGGAATAAATTTAAGACAGAGGCTTGATTAATAAAATAGAAAATAAATCAACCAAGCTCTCACAACTCCCCAGCGCACAGAGGTACTCACTCGGACAGCAATATTTGGACGGACAGTTGAGAACACTCACGTCTCACCGTCTCACACTCGTATAGTGAGCGGAAAAATAGATATCAACCAACACCAACCAAGTAAACCACGGCACAGTATTTTTAGATGGTTCGGACGCACAGAGTGCCGTCCTACGTGCACCCCTCTCATCTCGAGAGGCTTTCACTATAAACACTGCTCGACGACAGCAATCACACACACACGGGCTCGACGGCCCACACACGTGGGTTCTCGTACGACAACGAGACAACCTACACACACTCGGAGCAAGCTCCGAAAATGTCTAGATAAGAGAAATAGTATGAAAAGAAATACAAGCCCAGATATGAGATAATCGTTCTAAGCACAAGATGACTAAGAAGATGATGAACAATATGAATCTTCCCTACAAACTCTTAATATGCTAGGAATATAACGAGGGTAACGCTCAGAGCAAAGGAACTGAGGTTGGATGAAGCCGGTGTCGAAGATGTAGTCACCAGAAGCTCCGGATGTAAAGGATGCAGATTGCGACCTCCACTCTTAGGCTTGGGCTCGATGGAACTCGACCTAGCATAGCCCTCCTTCACCTCCAGCAGATGGATACCCTTCTTCTCCTGCAAGACAAGTGAAGACACACGGTAGAAGCTCAAGAGATAGGTTCTGATCGAATGAAGGGTGGCACTATATACAAGGAGATTTAATCCCCCAAATGAAATAAAAGCCCACTCTAAACCCTATTAAAACAACATACAAGATATTAAGGATGCCCTAAGGCCATTAGGGTCATAAGCCATGCCAAATGGATCCAAGCCCAATGGGTTCGAAGGAGATCCGGAAAACCCGCAAGAACGTTCAGAAAAAGTGTCTACCCATGGGGTCGACTCTTTTTCTTGAAAGTTCTGCCATAACATATATAAAAGAAAAACCGAGTCACGAGTGTCGAACCATGGGGTCGACACTTCTTACGAAGTGTTTTGGCCTGTGAAAAGACCAAAACATTCGTGATGAAAAGTGTCGACTCACGAGGTCGACACTTTTTCACAAACATTCTGTTTTCACATAAATGAACAAACTTACCTGAAAGTGTCGACCTTCAGGGTCGACACTTTTTCCCGTAAGTTCTGCCTTAGCAAAACAGCAGAACCCTGGTGAAAGTGTCGACACTTATTTGTGGAATTTCTATCTTACGTTGAAAAAGTGGATGAATGTTGATGAATGGAGTTCATACTACTCACATATACATGGATAGCAGTAATTTTACCCCGATCAGTCCATTTACACTAAGATCCAAATAGTCATGTATTCATACCTTGACCTTGAGAGATTGAGTGAAAAGCCTCACAATAAACCTACATTCAATTTGCCATTCAAATTAAGCTCTCAATGTATCAACTGAAACTCTCTCAATCATCACATAGTAAGTTCCACATTCAAAACATCCATTCATTTTGTGATTCACCAAATGACCTATTCACTTACTACCTATGTTCAACAATTGTGTTCAATCAATAATAGCTCACTCTACATTCAATATTCAATCAAGTTGATTCAGATCAGCCTTTTTCAAATTTGAGCATTCTTCATTCATGGTGTAGACAAATCAATCATTCAAGTCTGAAATTCATCAGCCTCATCTTTCATCAAATATGTATATCAATGAAGATCAATCAAGCAAGTTTTCATTCAAAGGAATTATTCATCAACCCTGTATTCATGCAAATTCATTGAACTCGAAATCATGACACTTCATTCAGAATCTTTGTCAAAATAGTCTGGGGCACAACAATCTCCCCCTTTTTGACGAAGATAAAACCATGGATAGGACTATGACATATGCATGAATGTTGACAATTTTTGAACCGAAACAGCCATTTTCTCATAACTAGCCGACTCAACAAGTAAAGATCAACTCACCCTTTTTGCCAAGAACATAATTAAATCAAAAACAAGGCGAGTTAAGAATTTTCATGCAAGTGCAAGTGCAAGTTATTTCTCCCCCCTTTTGTCAGAGTCAAATAGGGGATTATAAAAACTGTAAAAGGATGAGAGTTAAGCCTCAATATGCATAATTATCTCAATGAGATGCATATGAAACTCAAGAGATGAGCAGTCAAGCACATATGCAATCATCATCGTATAATAGCAAGCAAGTTCTCCATGAACAGGATAGGAAAAATGCGATAGACGGAGAACACGAATTTCATGTGCAATAGCAAAAGGGTAGTGCTTACAAGAAGTGGTACTGCAATACTCATGAAATATGACTGATTCAAGGTGGACATCCATACAATCACTCCCTAGATGAATATGTGAAATATGAGCAATGAAATCTAGATAGCATGGATTTTCAGATTTTCTAAAGAACACAAGTAGGAACTTTTCTTTCCTACACTTTCATACAACGTGCTCGACTTTTGGTAGCTTCGCACAACCCCAAGTTTATTTTTATTTTTAAATGACAGGATGACTAGCCTTTTGACACGAGTCACGCCCTCTGTTTCAGGGACACTTCCCGGTTACTCGACATCGTCACTTATGATTACGTGGATAGCACACTTTTCAATGCGAGTTTCCTCCTTTTTCTCAGGGGAGATTCTTGATTTACTTCATGTCAAATCACACTTATTTGACTATTTTTGATGGGGCTGACAGATTTTTTCCTCACAAGTCACGTGATTTCCATGTAGGGGTTCCAAAGTCCTAAAATGTGTTAAGTGGAATAAGTGAAATCCTTATTAGTTAGATTCATTAACTCACTTGTGCAAATTGTGTGAGAGATTGCGTAGAATGTAAGAGATGAATTAGCCTATTCATGGTGATGTCTCCCCCTAAGTGTATCCACCGTTATAGCAAAAACCTCCCCCTTAATATGTGCCATGTTAAAATATGTCCTAGTCAATGCATTTTATTTAGCAAGGGCATAAGGTCATAGAAAATTTCAACTAAAAGGTGTGTAAATTATATACACTCAAGCATTTCAAAATGAAGTTTTCAAGCAATTTGATTACTGATACGTGGCGGAGTACCTAGGTCTGAAGACCACACTCACACATAGTGAAAGTTTCCAGGTGGGCTTAATCCACCTTTCCACTAACACCATTTGATATACCGGTGAATCATTGCATTCATGCACATATTGATGAGGTATATGCATTTATGTACTCGCGGATGCAAAAGGATAAAAGTATGTATAAGAACCAGATGATTATTCAGTGTGATATGCACAAAAGGAAAAGTTTGAAAAGTAAAGACAATGAAAACTTGTATGTGCAAAGCAAAAGGCAATATGAACAGTTTATTTATGAAAATGATGAAAAGAGTGTATGTACAATTCAGCTCAAAATATCTAAGTGTCTAATCTGCACACTCCTAATTCTCTTCTTAGAAAGTAAAATTTTCCAGAATTCAAAGGTTTTGTAAATATATCAACAAGTTGGTGTTTTGTATCAACAAAAATAAGTTCAAAATCACCTTTATTGATATGATCTCGTATAAAGTGGTGTCTAACCTCTATGTGCTTAGTGCGGGAATGTTGGACAGGATTTTTGGACAAGTTTATTGTAGAAGTGTTGTCACACATTATGGGAGTTTTCTTTAGACAAAAACTGAAATCTAGCAACTGATGTTGGATCCAAAGCACATGAGCCGCACAACTACCGGTAGCCACATACTCGGCTTCGGTAGTTGATAAAGCCACACAATGTTGTTTCTTTGAGGCCCATGAAACCATACAACCCCCAAGAAACTGATAGTGACCGCTTGTGCTTTTTCGATCCATTTTACAACCAGTATAATCAGAGTCAGTGAAAGCATGTAAGTCAAATGAATTATTCCTAGGATACCATAAACCAAGTGTTGACACCTATTTTATGCCGATAAGTTGAGTCGTTCTTCTTACTCCCGTCTGTTGATGCCTCGAGTTGTCCCTCACTCGCTTGACGTTTTCTGGTAAATCATGGGCCAGTTTTATGTGTAACCTCCCTCCTTAGTTGAGTCTGTATCAATTCAGGGCTTAATGGGCCTTGGTTTTTGGTTAATTGAACATGTTTATGAAAATCAAGTGTCCAGGAGCATGTACGGTTCACCCTCAGCCGTTCAACACTGGGGCGGTAAGATATAGACCGTTCATACATTTGTGGTTGATTTTTTATGATTTTCTGAATTTTCACCAACAAGATTTTGTGTGGCTCTCTCCTAGCCGCTCAACTTGATGGACGGACTAAGGGTGACCGCTCCTCTCTCAGAGTCCTGCGCTTCAAAGTTTTCTCAGATAATTATCCAATTAATTGAATTATCACCGATAGGGCTAAAATGGTTTGTCCTTGGCTGCTCTACATTTGAACGGTCTAAATAGAGCCGTTCATCTGTGAGAGTCCAACGGCGGGCGTTTCGGTCAGTTCGATGGACAATTGGGATTATTTTCTGATTGTTTTGAATTTACACCGACGGGGTTGGACGGCTTGGATGAAACCGCCCATCAGGTTGAGCAGTCTATCGTAAGACCGTGCATCCCTTCGACTGTTTAATTTTAACAGATTTTAATCCTTTTATTCGTGGTTTTATTCCCAACTTCTTTTGTCAATTTCTCCGTGGATAATCAACCATTTTAGCTGTCATTTCGACTGGATAAAAGATGATTCATTTATCTACGATTTTTGTTTGATAATCTGGACCTAAAAATGACTCTAAACCCTAATTTCGAGCCACACTTTCTAGGTGCTCTATAAATAGACCCTAAGAGCCGGGTTTGAAAAGGGGGAGATTTTTAGTCGATGGCGAAGCCCTGCCGCATTCTTAAGTGACCTAGCACCAAGGAGGGAGGCTTTCTACGTCCATACAAGCCTCCGATTCAGGGAGTAGTCGATGTTTTGAGTCCTTTGTGTTTTATAGCTTTCGTCACTGTTCATTGCATGCATTGCTTTCTCCCTACGCTCTTCTTCACCTTCATCATCATGCACACATCCACCCACGTTTTGACACCCTAGGGGTTTAAAACCCCCCAGGTATCCCCCTTTCCACTCATTTATGTTCATCTATTACTATCTTGACATTTACTACACCATTCAGTTCTAATCTAGGTTGTTGCTTAGTTTCTTTACGTTGTTTTGCAGGTCAGCACTTCATCAGCACGAGGCCCATCCCATCTGGCCGACCGGAGAGGGTGGAGGTTGGACCCCTTTGTGACTTCTGGCCCGGTGGTCTCGAGCGGTTCCCTTCTGTCCGTGTAAGGAGACGTGCGGTGCTTCTTCGGCCGTTCTTCTTAGTCCGGCGGTCGTTACAGAGCCGTTCAACAGCCAGGAGCGCTTCCTCCCGCATCTTCTGCAGCACCCTTAGGCGGTCTATCGTAAGGCCGTGTGTCCTATAGGTTGTTCTTCATCAACCGCTCATCTTCCCAGTGCTGTAGCTCGGTGAGTGTCTCCCCTTCCTTTCCAAAGCACGGCGTGTTCATCACGTTCGGCGCTTTGGTGGCGATCACGGTCATTTTCATTTTCTATTCTCCTCTTACTATTTTTCACTTACTCATCACATATTGATTTATTCATAAACACCATCTTCTTTTAAGTAAGAGGAGAAAATATATCTACACCCTTCTTTTGTGCCGATCACGGTGGGACCCCTAGTGCCCATCGTGCTTGTGAGTTACTGACCCCCCTTTCGTTGTTTTAGTTCTCTTCTTGGAGTGATTTGCAGGTCGGGAGCCTTTTCTTGCCTTCTGGGACGTGAGCGGTTCTCACAGAGCCGTCCATCCTCTGGAGCGGCTGATCATCCACCGTCCTTCCCATGCGACTAGCGCCAGTGCTACTCCAGCGTCCTGTCGTAGACGGTGTCCAATCGACCGTCCATCCTTCTGCGTGGCCTGTCTCTGGCCGTCCATCTCTTCGGCACAGGTATGCTTTGGTGTGTTCTGACTATAGGCACGCGGCTGCTGGAGGTCCGTTCCATATATTATGCGGCTGGTTATAGACCGTTCTTCTTGTACATTCCTCATTACTTATATCCCATATTTACAGCATTCTGTGATTATTTTGCAGTCATTTTGTCATTCTGTCGCTCCCTGGATTATACGGTCCTATACATACCGTCTGACTCTTTGAGCGGTCACATCCAGACCGTTCTTCTGGTGCCGCAGTGCACTCATAGTCCATTTTGATTGCCATATTCCGTGCAATTTGTCAATTTTGGTGCTAGTTGTTGATCTCCCCCTGCTCCCTTACCATTGTTGCATCATTGTTTTATTGCTCATATATTTGCTTGATCATTATTTGATAGTTGCTAGGCTAGATTGTGCATGCACTCCGGTGCGCATAGGAACATCCATCCCTTTTCATAGTAGTTGCATTCCTATCGAGGTAGGGTTTCCTCTCATCTCCATATTCCTTCGAGTCGACTAGGGACCTTGCTGAGGACCTCCGTAAGCCCCCTTGAGCCGTGGATTCCCACACGGACGCCGGGCAGGTTGTACCGTATTCACCCCAGTCTAGGGTCTGCATCCGCGAGTGAGAGGTCCGTATAGAGTCACACATTTCCTCATTTCTTACCCTAGTTAGGCACCCAGTGGTTGAGTGAATTTACAGTTTAATTAAGCCACTAAGGTTCAAAGAGGAATTCATAAGAATCTGACGGGCATCATTTAATAACTTGATTGTACAATTGGGTGATTCTCCTCTCATCTCTCTCTTCCATTCATTGCATGCTTGTGGTTTGCTTTGTTGCTTTGTTGGTTAGGGTTGTTTGTCCTAGTCCTAGGTGCTTAGTGTATGTGGGGTTGTTTCTTTCCCTCAGGATCATCTCCTAGGGTCAGTTCTCATTTCCATTCTTACTTCAACCCCTTGTTTGATTCATCGCCTCCAATGTCGTCATACGACTTCTCTCAGTCTCATGTGGACTCTCTTCCTCGTGGCCTTCTTGAGGACCCGTCTAGGGTCGCCCATATGCAAGGGGGAGAGGGGACTGCCCCTTCGCTCCCGACCATTCTTGGTGAGGGTTCCCAACCCTCTCTTTCAAATCCACCCATTCAGAATCCGGCTAATCAAATTCTTAATATGATGGCCCAGCTAGACCCCACCCAGCTCCATCTCATCCGGCAAGCCTTACAGGGGGCCGACGCCCCGACTTCAATTCCTGCTCGTGGCATCAATGCTGCTGCCACCACATCTTCTGCTGCTGGGACCACCTCTGTGGCCCCCATTGACCTTACTCCCACCCGTCCTCAAGTCCTTCGCTACTCCAGCATGGAAATGGGCCAGGCTTCCACCTCGGCCCATCAGCAGCTCGATAAGGGGAAGTCTCCAATCCCCTCTGTTCCTTACCTTGATCCCTATGCCACTGTTTCTCCATCGCCGCAGGCCCTCGTAGCCCCGGCAGACTTCGTTAGGTTGCAACCAGGGGCCGCCCAGTTGGCTCATGCGGATGTGGGCCCTTCCCCGGCCCATTATCCATCTTACGGGCCGCCCCCTTAGTCAGCTTATCCTTTGGCCACATATCCAGCTGTTGCTCCTCCGGTTCCTTCTCCTCCATCCCGAGAACGGGAGATTCTTGATAAATGGGCTGCTATGCAACAACAAATCGATCTCCTCCATAAGCAGGTTGGCCTGCAATCTTTGGCTGACGTCCCTATTCCCAACTTCAGGGACATTCATTTTCCTTCTCAGTCCGAGCTCCCCGTGTACCGCAAATATGATGGGAATGGCAACCCGTTCATCCATGTTCAGGAGTTTCTCTACGAGTCAGCACAATTCCGGCATGACGACCGCCTGATGGCTTATTTATTCTGCTGATCATTGGAAGGGGTCGCCCTTGAGTGGTTTTACACCTTGCCTCTGGAGGAGGCCGAGAATTTCAAGACCGTCAAAGAGAGCTTTATTCATGATTTCAAGATCGGGTCGGACCCGAGTATTCCTTCACCGACCTAGTAGCGGAGAAGATGAAGCCAGATGAAGATTTTGCCACCTACGCAGACCGATGGTGGCAGATGGCCTCACATGTGCCCGGGCAAATCCCGGAAGAAGAGAAAGTAAAGTTGTTGATATCCAATGCTATGCCAACATTCAGAAATATCTTGGAAATGAATGACATTTTGAATATGCACCAGTTATACAGCAGAGCTCGGTTCATACAAACACAGTTCAAAGACTCCCCTATTCATTCCCTATTTGAGGCCTAGAAACCCAAAACCGCCAGAAAATCCCAGGGCCCCGTCACTGAGGGAGTGCAGATCAATGAGTAGGTCCAGGCTGTTCAGTTCCCCCACCAAGCCGCTCCATCTCGCTTCCCGCAGCCTCCACGCAACCCCCAGTTCACCTCTCCTCAAGTCCCCCAACCCACTTTCCAGGTTCCCCAATACCCGCAACAACAACAACCACCACCCCAACAGCCTCAGCGGCCGCCACAATACAATAATGTTCCTCCACCCGCTGCTTATGGATCTGCTCGACCGAGTCCCAAGAGGGCCCATTACCCTCCTCTTCCTGAGACCTTGCCCGATATTTTCTCCGCTTTAATGTATACTGGTGATATTCAATTGCCTTCGGAGCGTCAAAATTGGAATCCGGCCGCCGATCAGTCCCGATATTGCATATTTCATCGGCAGCCCGGGCACACAATAGAGCGGTGCTATCAGTTTAGAGATCTAGTGTATGACTTACACGAGGGCCAGGGATTGATTGGGCCTAGATGCACCAGCTGATTGAAGACATCAAGCAGAGGTAGAGACAAGCCAGGCCACTGCAGGTGGCGCCCCAGCAGCAGCAGCAACAGCAACCCCAGCAGCAATAGCAGCCCCAGCAGCAGCAGGACCTTGGGATCCATCAGAATCCCATGCCGATGCATCAGCCCGCTCCTCAGCAACAACAACAGCCGCTGGCACCGGCACCAGCACAAGTAAACATTGTCCAGCACCCAGCCCCCAACGCTGGGTGGACTTTTGATGATGAAACCCCCGCACACCTTTTGGCCTTCCACCACAACCATTCCACCGCACCTGCTATCCCCTCCATCCTTAGGCCCGCCATTCTGACCACTACACCACTTGTTATTCCCTCCGCATCACCCATCAGGCCCGTCGCATTCCCCTCCGCACCGCCAGTCCTTGCACCACCACCCACCATACCCTCCATCATCACCCCTCCGCTTAACCCCTCGCCCATCTCCCCTTCACCAGGGCCCATTAGACCAACCCCCGCCATCCTCACCCCCATTTCTACACCTTCCACCTACCCCACCAGATCAAGCGGGGGTCCATCTCAGGCCGTGCCGACACCACATTGCGCCCTTTGGAGCGGGCGTCCCTTCCAAAGAATTTTTCCTCCCTCTGGTGCGTCTGCACCCAACCTCCAAGTTCCCTCCCCCACAGTTGAGATAGAAGGAGAAGACCAAGTGTCGGGCATGAAATATGACCTATTGCAGCACTTGGACCGGATGCCGGCCAAGATCTCAGTTTTGGAATTGATCAAAAGGTCGCCACTACACCAAGATGCCTTGAAGACTTTTTTACAGAAGGTTATGGTGAGCGAGGATGTGGCAGTGGATAGATTGCCATCGGTGTTGGCAACGATTACCAAGGGTCCTCCTATTTCATTTTCTGAGTCAGAGCTAGCGCCCCTTGAGGCACGGCAGATGCCGCTATGTATTACCATCTCTTTGAACAAAGTGGCTGTGGAGTCTGCCCTTGTGGACACGGGAGCGTCGATAAATGTGTGTCCATTGAGTACCCTTCATGCTTGGAGCATTTCAGAGGATATGCTCAAGCCAACTCCGACCACAATAGCAGCTTATGACAATTCCAGACGTGCTTGTCACGGGGTCGTGACGGTACAGGCCGAGCTAGGGCCTTTGGTTATGGACGTGGAATTTTATGTATTAGACATAGACCCAATGTTCAAAGCTATTCTGGGTCGTCCATGGATAAACAGCCTGAACGTCGTGCCCTCCACTTCCCACCAGTGTTTGAAATTCCCAATCCAGGGGCGGGTGGTCAAGGTGAAGAGCATTTCAACAGTCCAGAATGTTGATGCGATAGCAGCCAAGATTCTTCCTACATTATGGCAGAGTAATAGGCCAGTTCTGTCAGTTATTAAATTGAATTATTCATGGGCATATGCGTCACGCAAGCCCACCACCGCGCCAATAAATGTCAAGATCAAGTCCAAGATGAGAGACTCCAAAGGGTGGCACATGATTCTGAAACTAGGGCTATCAGCCGGGCTTGGGTCTCGGTGCACAATTGCAGGGCCGGACCAACCCCATCCCTAAAGTCAGGAAGATGGGCCGCCAAGGCCTCGGCTACCGTGATTCCGCAATGTCTATACTTGGAGACTCTGGGCCGTTAACATGGGACTATCGACAGCATTTTGTGAAAGGCTCGTTACAGCCCGGCACTCTGAAGACGCCGCCACCCGATTCTGAAGAGAAGGCAGATGATACCCATGTTGTTGCTGACCCACCACCGCCGCTGCAGGGGTTGGTGAATGATATAGAAGATTCTTCTGATGGTTTTGAAGAATTGTTTCATGAAAGAGAAAGCCAGCCGAAGAAGAAGGAGACGCAGCTGGTGAAGCATCCTCCAATGCAACTGGTCTGCCAGGGACCACGAGAAGTGGGGAGCTCTATCACTACTTATTCTATGTCCCCATCCCGTCTTGCCTCTTGGGTTCAACAATCGGGGTTTGTCCCCCGTTCCCCTCCGATCCTGGTCGACCCGTACTTCACGGAGAGACCACCTGAAATTTTATTCGTCCCCTGTGCTTGCAGGCATTGCCCGCCTATTGATCTCTGAACCTTATTTACTCCTCCTCCCCCCGGTGCTCAACTCCACGAGATGTGGTTCTCTTCCTCCGATCCGTTCTTTGATTGCATATTCCCTGAATTATTTCCCATGCAACTGCCTCCTCCTCCGTCTTCTTCCTCCTCCTGCTGCGCGATCACCTCCGGCATCCAAAAAAAAATGCCAATTTCAAAACGGAGGTTTCAATGGAAGATTACGATCTGTTTTGCTCAGATTCCCAGGGGCACAAGACCCCGGTTCCTTTTCCAGTAGATTTCCTCTCTCCTAGGGTAGATGTACAGTGTGTAGAGTCTCCTAGGTTAGTAGAGTCAGTTAGGGTAGAATCTAGTTCGAGTCTAGTCAGCCCGTCCTCATCCGCAGTGCACCCTATGGCGCGTCATCCCAAATCCATCCTGATAGGTTTCTACGATATTTGGCCGAGAGATGCCATGCCCTTCTTACGTGCCCGGAGTTTGTGGAGACTGCGATTGTTTTAGAGGATGATGAGGAATTAGAAGGGGTATGGAGCAACGACAGATTAGGGGTATATGAAATTGTGAATGAGAAGGACCCAGCTGACGATGAGGAAAGCGACGTGGATGACACGGTTGACTTGTACGCGCAAGGTTTGAAGAGATTTGATGAACCATCCTCGGCAGTGGATGAACCCACTAAGGAAATTAACCTTGGAACCAAAGAGGACCCCAGGCCCATACTTATTTCTGCTAATCTCCCCCCTCAGGTTGAAGAGGAGCTCATCAAGATTTTGAGGGAGTATAGCAATTCCTTTGCCTGGTCCTATGAGGACATGTCGGGTCTTGACCCCACGATGGTTAAACATCGATTGATTCTTAAACCAGGGGCAACACCCGTCAAGCAGAAAGCGAGAAGATTCCACCCACAGATGGCCTTGAGAATTAAGGAAGAAGTCGACAAAATGCATAAGGCCAGGTTCATTAGAGTTGTTTTATATCCACAGTGGGTGGCCAACATAGTCCCGGTAATGAAAAAGGATGGTAAAATTCGGATTTGTATCAATTTCAGGGACTTGAATAAGGCATGTCCGAAAGATGATTTCCCGCTTCCTCACATTGATGTATTGGTTGATAACACAGCTGGATATGAAGCCCTCTCGTTCATGGATGGTTATTCTGGATATAACCAAATCCGTCTAGCTCTTGAGGATCAAGAGAAGACCTCGTTCACCACGCCCTAGGGCACGTACTGTTATGTTGTCATGCCATTCGGATTAAAGAATGCAGGTGCTACTTATCAGAGGGCAATGATGGCTATCTTCCAGGACATGATGCATGTCTATTTAGAAGCTTATGTGGATGATATTTTGGTCAAGTCGAGGTCTCAAGAAGAACACCCCACCATTCTAGCCAAAGTGTTGCAAAGGGCTAGGGAGTATAAGTTAAAGATGAATCCAAAGAAATGCGTGTTCGGAGTTGCGTCAGGGAAGTTGCTCGGGTTTATAGTTAGTAAACGGGGGATTCAGATCGATCCAAACAAAGCAAAAGCCGTTATGGAAATGCCGCCGCCTAAGAACATCACTGAACTTCGAGGTTTGATTGGGCGTTTACAATTCATCAGGAGATTTATATCTCAACACTCGCAAAGGTGCCGTCCATTTTATGAATTGTTAAAGGCGGGCGCAAAGTTTGAATGGAATGAACAATGCCAAAAGGCCTATGAGGAGCTTAAGGTTTATCTTTCTAATCCCCCGGTTCTGCAACCACCCGTCCCTGGGAAACCCCTGATCTTATACATTTCTGTGATTGAGGACTCCCTAGGAGCTGTCTTGGCGCAGGTAGATGATGAAGGAAGGGAAAGGGCAGCATACTACCTTTCGAGGTTGTTTAATCCTGTCGAATCTAAGTACACTGCCATGGAGAAGACCTGTGCAGCGCTAGTATGGGTAGCTCAGAAGCTCAAACATTATTTTCTTGCCCATGAGGTTAGGCTGATCTCTAGAATGGACCCCATTCGTTATCTCTTAGAAAAGCCTATCCTTTCTAGCCGACTAGCTCGCTGGCAGAGCTTTCTTTCCCAATTCGACATCACCTTCATTGTCCAAAAAGCAATCAAGGGATATGCTATTATTGAGCACCTCGCTCATTCTCCTATCCCTCGCACTGATTCGATGCAGGATGAATTCCCTGATGAACACTTGGCTGTAATCACTCATCTTCCTTTTTGGTCTCTCCACTTTGATGGTGCTCTCAATTCTTAGGGCAGTGGAATCGGCGCCGTTCTCCTTACCCAGGAAGGGGTAACCATCCCTGTCGCTTATCAACTCTCATTTCCTGCCACGAATAATATAGCCGAGTATGAGGCTCTCCTTGCCGGTCTGAAGCACGCCTACCTCATGGGTGCACGATACCTTAACATCATAGGAGACTCTCAGTTGGTGTTGCGTCTAGTCCTGTCAACTTACCGCACCCGTGACCCTAAGCTTAAGCCATATCAAGATTTGGTCAGGCTCTTGGCTAGGTAATTCCGGAAGCTTATCGATATTCACACTCCTCATTCTTAAAACATTTTGGGTGTTGCCTTTGCATCACTCATTCCCCCTCAGTTGCGCTACTGAGACCATTGTGGTCCAGCAGCTAGATGCTCCTTCTCTTCAGGATCCCTGGTTCGACAAACTTATGAAATCTATAGAAAGGAAGGCAGAAAGGGAAGAGGTGAAAGAAGTTTCATTAACTGAACTCGAGGAGATCATAGAAGAAGAAGAGTTGCCGTGGTATTATGAAATTGAGCAATATTGCAGGGATGGTTGATTCCCGGAGGCGGCAAATGCCGAGCAGCGAAAGTCCATTAGAAGAGTCGCCGCAAGATACATGATCGTTGCTGGAGAATTGTATAGGCGGGCTCTCAATGGAGTTCTAATGAGGTGCCTAGATGACGATGAGGCTTGGAAGGTAGTAGAAGCAGCTCACTCCAGTGAGTGTGGAGGGCACGTAAATGGGCAGGCGTTGGCGAAGAAAATTCTTAGGTAGGGCTATTACTGGCCAACCCTAGAAGAAAATTGCTCCACCTATGTTCGTAGGTGTCTTCAATGCCAGCTTCATGCTGACAAGATCCATGCTCCTGCTTCTTCTCTCCATCATCTTTCTGCTCCTTGGCCGTTTTCCATGTGGGCCTTTGATATCATCGGACCTCTCGGTGACCCGAATTCCGCAGTCAAGCAGAAGTCCTTCATCCTAACGACTACGGTGTACTTCACCAAGTGGGCGGAAGCTGAAGCTTATGCAGAAATCAAAGCCACCACAGTATGCCGCTTCATCATGAAGAATATCATTTCGCGGTTTGGAGTGCCAAGTGATATCGTCACCGACAACGGGCCTCAATTTATCTCTCAAGAACTCCAGGACCTCTATAAGAAGTTTAATATATCATTGCATCATTCATCACCATACTACCCCCAAGGTAATGGCCAAACTGAGGCCATAAATAAAATCCTTCTTAAAATCATCAAGAAAATGTGTGAATCACACAAATTTGCTGATTGGGCCGATAAACTGATAGAAGCTATATGGGCTTATCGCACCTCCGTCCGCACTCCCACAGGGCAAACTCCCTTTGCTCTCACCTATGGGATGGAGGTGGTACTCCCGTACGAGATCCTGATCCCTTCCCTAAGAGTGCAACTGGACAAAGAACTCAATCTCGATGAACGTCGAGAGGCGTTGCTAGTACAACTAGAACTCTTAGACGAGAAGAGGCTTAACGCGGCCAATCATGTTTCGGTTTATCAAAAGCGTGTCTCGCGGTATTTTCAAAAGAAGGTCATCGAATGAAAATTCCAAGTGGTAAATATGGTTTTGAAACGCAAATTTATCAGGTTAGCAGGTCCCAGGTCTAAGCTACAACCTAACTGGGAAGGGCCGTTTGTAGTTAAGGAAGTCTACCCGGGTAACGCGTATCGCTTAATCAACGCGGAGGGCGAAGAATTACCAAATCCGTGAAATGGGCTGCATTTAAAATGCTTTTATCCATAGAGTCAAACCAGCGACGACTTGGTGGCAAGGTGCGCCTTCACTTGATCACAAAAGGAAAATCCCCGGGTCAACATTTCACACACTACACAACCCCTCGTGGGTCAGTTTCTTTATTAAACATAAACACCGTTTCTCCTTTGGCCATGCTTCGGAAATGGTGAAAGTCCTTGTTTTTTCCTTCTCTCTCGGCTGAAAGTAGGGGTAAAGGGTGAAAAGGAGGCGAGAACCGATCTAGACTCCCCTTATAAAATAGGTCTCAAATAGGGGCAGTCCATTATGACCTTATTCCGCAGAAAAACAAGAAAGAAAGAAAAGAAAGAAATGAAGAAAAGGGAAAAAAATCAAGGCTAAAGGATCGCCCAAAGCTCGAAGCCCTCAAAAATTTGAAAGTCCCCAAACAATGAAACTAGGCACGACAAGAGTGGCAGTATAGTTTCCCCGCGGGACGTTATGAGCCTGGTCGTATGCGTGCCTAGGGCGGAAATAGGTTCGATGATGGACGCAAAGTCCCGACGCAACAGACCAAATTCTTTGAAAAGGGGGTGTCGCGAGAAGAACTCAAGCCCTAAAAAACCTCTATACCTATTGACAGCTTTTCTGTTAAAATCTATTTTATTTTTCAAGGAAGGGATCCTACCCCGGGTATGGCCTCGGCAGAAGCACCGTTAAAGCAAGGTTAGCACCGGCCACGGGCGGTCCTTTATATTGCACGTTGTGCCCAGGAGGCCCCTGGTGAAATAGGAGGTTCCCCATCGTCAGGACTGAGCTGGTTCCAAAACTCAAAAAAAAACAAACAAAAAATCAAAATCAGATATTTCAAAACTCAAAAAAATCAAATATGTTCAAAACTCAAAACAAAATCAAAATATTTTAAAAATTCAAACAAAAATTAGATATTTTCAAAACTCCAAAAAAAAAGAGATTTTCTTCATTTGCATTCATACCATCCATTGCATTCATTTGACATTTCTTATTTGCCTATTTAATAAGGCTTACCCCCTTGACCAAGGATCAAGAGCTTGTCACTTTCCTAACTTGTCATAGGCAAGGGGTTAAGCCTAAAACAGATTTAATCTATTTTCTGTATTTTGTGTGTGCAGGGGCAGGTTGAAGCTAAAAGTGCGGTTGGCTCATGGCCATGTGAATGGTAAAAATGCTATTCCAACCTCGCAATCACACCATAACCCAAACAAAGCTCAAACTCAATCCAATCATCAATTTTATTCATATATGAAGCTTTCGAAACACAAGTCCTATCCACCATCATCATCGTGAAACAAAAGGAAATCACTCAATCCTCCGATGGGCATCCCCGCGGGGACGTATCTCTCTCAGCTCTCTAATATAGGCCTGGCGCGTCGCTAGGATCTCTGCAACATCTGCTGGTAGAGTAAGCACCCTACTCACCTCCCACATGATCAGGGCGCTCCTGACTGCCTGCTCGTCCTCCTCTGTACCAATCCTCCTCGCTTGTAGCGCGGGAAGGTGGGGTAGTGCTAGTAGAACTATCCGGGGTAGTCCGACCTATAGGTAGCACCGGTGCGGCCTGTACATCGCCAGTACGGTGTAGCTCACGAGCCTCAAGTCTAAGCCTGGCCTCCTCGGAACTCTGACGGTGGTGTCGCGGAGGAAGCCCGGGCGCATCACGAACCAATCCAGGGGCAGCCTGTTGATGTACAGTCGCCACTCATCCCTGGTCTTCATCTCAGCTGTCATGCACTCTACCTACGGAGAGAATCCGAACGCGCCACCTATGAAGAAGAGAGGGTGGCTCCCAAAGATCCTGCTAGCTGAAGAACCATCCTCCCTATAGATAAACTTTATCCTGGCACCCATCCAACACTCTAGAAGGATTATAGAGCCAAACAAAGGACCTCCTAAGGCTGCTGAAGTAAGGCCCTCGTACGAGTAAGTTAGATGTCCTGGGAGATGGAAAGACCCTGCCATAGGCCACTAATGGTAATAAGAAGGGGCATCTCTAGCACATGGTCAACTGAAGGGAACAAGATGGCCCCGCACAAGGAAATGGACGTAGCCTTAGCCATGGCTTCATCCCACCCACACCTTATCTTGCAATGCTCCACTACCCACTGGCTAAGAGGAAGAAGGTGAATCTGGCGTGGGCCTACAAAGGTGTGAACATCCCTGCTATCTAGTATGAACCCTCCCAAAGATGAGCCTAAGATCTATAGGGGTAACAGTATGACACACTGAGTCTTCCCCTCCCACTTGTGACCTGGGTAAAGAGAAGTAGGTCTCTACTATTAGAATGTAAGGCTCGGATATAGAGGGGGGGTGAATGTATCCCTCTACAAATATAGCCTAATTAAAACTCTAAAGCTCAGTTATGCGGAATTAAAACTGTTGCAGAAATAGCCTGAGGAAACTTAGAAGGATCAAAGCAAGACAACAACTCAAGAAGCCCTCAAATGATCCTAAGCAAGCATCTAATGCGCAGCAATTAAGTGAACATATAAGAAGATCAAACCACAAGGGACACCAGGGTTTTTAGGTGGTTCGGTCAACAGACCTACGTCCACCCCTCACTCCAAACCAGAGTGAGGCTTCCACTAGTAACACTAGCATAGCAAACTCAGTCTGCAATAAATGCTGCCAAACAGCTTGACCAGGGGAACAACCTCCCCTATTCCTCCCAACCAGAGGGACACCCAAAGTGACTCCCAGCCACTTGGAAACCAGAGACACACGGTCTCTCTTCCTCCAGACCTGGAGGGAACCCCTATACTTGCTACCCACAAGCCCAGAACCGGAGGACCAAACCTCCCTTCCTCCAAACCGGAGGGGAACCTAGAGACCCAAGTCTCTCTTCCTCTGAACCCCAGAGGGAAACACAAGTGACATTAAGTCACCTGCAAACCAGAGGTCTCGGACCTCTCTTCCTCCCAACCGGAGGGACCCCTGGACTTGAAACCTACAAGCCCAGAACCGGAGGACGAGCCTCCCTTCCTCTAACCAGAGGGAACCCACAAGTAGCACCCAGCTACTTGCAACCGGAGATAGCAATCTCCCTTCTCCTGAACCAACAGGAGGGACCCCGACCTCTCTACAGAGAATCAGAAATACAGCAAGTGAATAGTTCAAAGGAAAAACAAAACCCAGCAACATAAAGCTGAAAAGATAAAAACAAATGTGGCTCTAGCAGGAGCTGGCTGGCCTGGATTTGATCTACGGTCCAGCAGGAACTTCTTCTACTGCGTCTTTCTTTCTCCCAGCATGAACTCTCTTTTCTTCTTCTTCTTCTTTCTTACTTCTTCTTCTCACTGCGTCTGCCTTCTCCTTCTTCTCACTGTCTCTCTTTCTTTTTCTTCTTCTGCTCTCTCGATCTAGCTCTCAGCATTCTCTATCTCTTCTTTCTCCTCTGCACTTCTTCTCTTAGCTCTGGCTGCTTCTACTTCAATCACTCTCTGCCCTCTCACCAGAGGAAGAAGACACATATATATAGCAGCAACAGATTAGGGCGGCGTGTGCTCTCCACAATTCTCGCCCAAATGCTTCAGTCCACGTGGAGGCTCCTCTGCATCTCGGATCACGTGCCAGATGCCAGTCTCGTATCACGTGCCCACTCTGCATAGGCTCCACGAGCAGTACAATAGAGCAAACTGGTTCGAATTTGATCCTGAAACCAAAATCCTTCTTCTTCTTCTTCTCTCCGCAAAGAGATTAAGGCCATTAATACTCAGGGTTCTCTCTCTCTATATATATATATACCTGAAATAAGTCGGTTGACACTCAAGCTAAAGCTGCACGAGGTGTGTAGGAACAACAAAAGGTGCACCATACTGAGAATGACACAAGGTACATAAGATGACTACAACACGAGATAAAGAGAAAACGACACGAGGTACATACAGTAACAAGGCTAACACTACAAAGAGAACGACACGAAGTCAGATGAGAACAGTACGAGGTGAGAAGGAAATAACACGGAGTGAAACGATAGAAACACACGATCAGAGGAAACCTGGACAAAGATAGAAAGAGGCAACACGAAGACATAAAAATAACAGGAAGACAAAAACACAGAAACAACACGAAGACATTTAAAAAATGACTCGAATACAAAGTTGCTCGAACTTACGAACGACTCTAAGACGAGGACGACACGAGCTGAAAACAAATCGAAGACGAAAACAGAAACCGACACGAAGTGTGATCACAAAGCAAGAAAGACACGGGGTCTTAAAAAGAAAACAACACGAGTACAGAAGACTCGAAGTAAAACGGCTTAAAATAAGACTCGAAGACATAGGGGTGTCACAGATGGAGCGACACGAGGTGGCATAGAAAGTAGCACGAGGTGCTGCAGTGTTCAGCAAGCGATGGAACAAATAACGACACGAAGACAACTGGAATGATGCGTGTAATAGTCCGTTGTACATACTTCCAATGTACAGACTTTATGGAACATTAGACACTGGACGCTATGAATGTATAGACTTTACAGTGAATGCATATGCCAATGTATAGACTTCATGAAATAAAGAGTGTACAGACATGAAAGTTCAAGGCCATGATGTATAGACTTTGCCCAATGAAACGAATGTGTAGACTTTGGCTTGGAACGAAGGTAAAGATGATGCTGTATAGACTTGGCCAGAACGTAGGAAGAACACCAATGTGCAGACATGAACATCCAGCAGTGTATAGACTTTTTGAATGTTCAGACTTGAATGCTCGACCATTGTACAGACTTGCAGAGCCGACCCCAATGTATAGACTTGAGGAATTGAAGCTAATTTAGACTTGTCGAATGGCTTCGCAATGTATAGACTTGGAGCCTTAAGACGCAGCAAGAGTCGCTGGCTGAGACGGACGCTGTACATACTTGATGCATGTGAACAATGAGACGGATGTATAGACTTGATGAACTACAACATGAACATATCAGCAGAGAAGCAATGCACAGAACAGAAATCAAGCATATACCAATTTATCACAGCATGACTCAAGCATACACATGCATTCTTTACAATTCAGACATGGCACACTCATGCAATTTTCATGCAATCTCCTACAGAGTAGATCAGACATATTCAAGACAATGTGGTGACTCATTCATGTTGCTATCATTAAAACACCACATTATCAACAAAGCACAAGGGGCACAACAATCTCCCCCTTTTTGATGATGGCAACATAATGAGTCACACTGACTCATCAAACTATTCTCCCCCTTTGACATAATCAAAAAGAAGGAAATGGTTTGATAGTCAAATGCAGCACATAAATGCAGCACACAAAGACAGCACAAAAAGGCAGAGAATGAGTCATGGTTCTTAAAAATGAAGATCTCCCTTATGACAATGAAACAGCTCTCCCCTTATCAACATGCATGATTGACTACTCTCCCCTTAGATGTGAATAAGCCATAACTCCCCCTGAAGCACATGAATGGACTCTGGTTATCCAATAAATCAATCTGAAATCAGCCATTACAAAGAATCTGAATTCTGGTGAAAATACCACAGAATCAGAACTTATTGCAGAACAAGATGGAAGATTCCAACAGTGTGGAGAGAAATACATCTCAAGAATCAATCTGAAATCCACCACCATAAGGATTCTGAAGTTCAGAGGGCTGCAAGTGAACAAGGTAATAATGGGAGTGGCACCTCACATTTGTATGGTCAAAAAAAAAATGCAGAAGGAGTCAGTCAACTGATAAGAGAGGAGTTGACTATACAGTTTTTGTTGATCATGTAAGAATATGATCATGAGGGATTTGAATGCATACATCACTTCAATAAGTCTTAAAAGATGTAGACTCTTCTATCATAAAGAGTTACGAAGTGGTAACTTAATCAATCTGATTTAATTTTGATGTATACCAACTTTGCCAAATTAAACTCAATACTCATATCTGAATCCAAGTTTTAATAAAAGTGAACCAAATAGTCAGAAAACTCTCAAAAACAATCATCTTTTATCTTGCACATATGATCTCAATAGCACCTTTGAAAAATACACAGGTTAGTACTGAAGTTAAACACTTTTTCAAGAACATGAGTTGACGGATTTTTCAAGATAATTTTATTTGAAGCACATTATATTTTTCCTGAGTAATTTGAGTTGATCAATATCTTTTTACATGAGGCACAACAAGTCTTAGTTGAAATGACCCAATTACTCAGTGTGATAACTGGCATTGCTTCTCACTTTGAGAGCAGAGTTAGCAATATGAGTGTCTTTTTACATGAGAAGACACCTTTATCAGAGGCCAGACTCCCCAGCTACTCAACACCAATAAGCTATTGCTCTGTCAGGTTTTGTTTCACTAAATTTTTATCAGAGATAACTGTGGCACCTCATGACATGAGTTACTTTATTTCATTGATAAACAACTCAGTTTCTCAGTGACCGAGTCATTGCTCTGATTTCACAATTTTCCATTTAGTCAAGTTTTTCAAGTTAATGTTTAACCATAACACTCACTCTATGTATCTCTACCAAAGTAGCCTAGATATCAAATTTTCAGATATCAGATGGGAGACTTTAAGGATTACATGTGACAAGAGGTTAAAATTTATTAAATTTTATCAACATATATTTTCAATTCATTTAATTACAAAGCTGAGAATACATTAATTTTATATCAGTCTGATTCAGTGATAATTCTTAAACCCATATGATAGGAGTTTCTTCCAAAATCTCAGACTGAATTGCATGACATGCAGCTTAAGTTCCTCAGATCAGAACAATAGATTTAGCTGACCAACAACTCAATAATGGAGCCAAAATAGTCACACCAGCTAAGAGATATATGAAGGAAGAGTACAAGCTGGTGAAAGAGTCAATCAGCAAGAGAGAATAAGGTTTAAAGCCACTAGCAGAGTCAATCACTCAATACAGGTTTAAAGTCATTTCAGTCAGACAAAATGAGACACTCCTTCTTCAACAGATTGAGGATTAGCAGCCAAATTTTCAGATTCAAGAAGGTATGAACTCAAAATAGTCAATTGATGATTTGAAAGAGTGTAGAGTGTGAATTTCAAATAGTGACAACAATATAATAATGCTCCCCCTTGTCTATATGCAGTGACTCACATAAGACTCAACAAGCTCCCCCTGAAATGATGCAATGAAATGTAAGATGATTATTCAAACGTCAGAGCATTCTTTATTCAGAGAGCATCATGCTGGAGCAATCAACTTTTCAAGATAATTCAATTTAGCACAGACAGATTATTATGATATGCATTGATCAAAAACAGTTGGACTCCCCCTGACTATATGCATGAAATGTATTAAAATCACATCACATGATATCAAATTTAGCATTCAGATATGATTCATGCAAATTAGACAGAAGAGAATTACTATAAACATGATTGTTCAATTCATATTTCAGAAAACTTCAGTTTAGCACCAACAGATCACCATGATATGCAATACACTGCTCTACATGACTTGACCCATGGTACTGAGCGGAGGACTTGGCCCAAGGACCACCTCACACATGGCAGTAGCATCCAGACATATTCCATCTGCCCTCCAGCACTGTTCCATTTCATATACCATGATGGTCATGCAAATGACATATGCAGTGCAAAGCAATCTCATTTATTTAGTGCAAACAACAGCATGAGAAGAGCATCAAAAATCAACCAAGCAAAATAACAATTTCAGATAATGAAACTGAAATAGATTTCAGAACTGACCTGAATTGAGTCCTGGGATTTTCTTTTTGAGTGCCTTGGTTAACCCCTTTTATTTCTCCCTCCAAGGCACGCCTGCAAAGTATTTGATCATCTTGATCCTGCAGGGACCCAAGCAGCTTTGGGTCCTGCGTTAGCCTTGACAGGTTTTCTAAACATTTTCATAGCAACATTATCATCAAATTTCATCAGTGAACAGTCATCCATAGAATGTCCAAATTTTCCCCAGTATCTACATGAAATGGCTGGTGTTTGATTCTTATGATGCATATTAACAACAGGGTGATGTTTATAAACATATTCGTAAGATTTTCTGTTATATGCATGAGCAGTTTGATGCTTGTTCTTAACCATCCAACATTCAGCAGATTTATGGCCTGGCTTCCCACAGTTATAGCATGAAATTTTCACAAAAGATTTTGCAGGGAATTTGACAAAATGGGGTTTAACATAGTTCTTTTGAACATACCAATAGTCCTTGACTGTATGCCCATTTTTCCCACAGTGGGAGCATGCAAAAGAATTTCTTCTATGAAAACCATTTTTACCCCATGTGGATCTAAACCAGCACTCAGCAGCCTTGTGCCCAGGCTTATTGCAACTGAAACACACAGTGTGCTGACTAGAATTGTGTTTAGATCCATATGGACCATGAACATGAATGGGGGACTTGGCATGCTGTTTATTGTCTTCTTTCATGATAAAACATTCACTCATGAGATGACCATGCTTCCCACAATAATAACATGAGGCATCAGGCTTTCTAGCAACATGGTTTCTATCAAAAGAGTTTCTAGAATGTAAAGTTCCACTAGCATACTCATCCTTTAACATCAATCCACAATCCTCCATTATGTGACCTCCTTTCCCACAATAATAACATGAACCCTTTTTAATGTGAGTGTGTGAGAGATCATGTGAATTATGTGTAGCTCTTTTTATAGTAACAGGAGTGTCTTTATCTTTCTTCTGTGAAGTTTCACCCTTTTTCAGTTTTTGATTTTGTTCCACAGTTTTGGGTTTCACAGTGGATTTTTGTGCAGTGAATTTGAAGACAGAAGGAGCAGAGGTTGTGTTCTGATTGGTGGCTTTGACAAAAACAGTAGATGTTTCATTCCCATTACTCCTTTTATTTGTCGGACTATAGCCCAGTCCCTTTCTCTCAAAGTTATCACTCTTTCCAAGAAGCTTATTCAGATTGTCCTTACCTTTGACAAATTTTGATAGAGAATTGTTCAGATCATTTATTTCAGATTGAAGAGAAGAAATCTGATGTTCACAGTTGACTACATCTTCTTCACAGACCAGAATCTGTTGATGCATCACATCATTCAAATTTTTAAGAGTTTCAATCTGTTGTTTCAATTTGAGCTCATTTTGGTTTTCATCAACAGATTTTCCTTTTTCAAATGTCAGCAATCTCTCTGACATGGTGGAGTTCAACTGTTTCAGTTTCTCAATTTCTTCCTTTAGACTTGTGTTTTCCTGCTCAAGTTTATCATCATCAAATAATACATCAGTTAGGAACCTTGGATATTCTGATTTATAGTTTTCACAGTTTTCTTGAAATTTTAGGTTCGCAACACTAATAGCTTCAAATTCCTCATTGATCAATCTGTTTTCACTTTCAAGACTGATTAGTTTTTGGTCAGATTCCTGACATTGTTTTCTGAGTTTAGTGTTTTCAGATTTAACATGATCAAGTTCTGATTGGATTCCATCTAGTTTAGACACTTGTCTTCTGAGTATTTCATTTTTAGTTTTCAGAATTTCAGGATTTTCAAGATTTTCAGTCCCAGAAATTGGATCCCCTAGATTTGATATCTTCTTTATCATACTTTTATTCTTCTTCCTCAGTTTTTCATGGGAGTGTCACAGATTAGCATAGGCATCTTCCCAGTCATCTAAAGTGAAATTCTCGAAAGGGTTTACCTCCACAGCATCTTCAAATTCATCTTGTTCACTGCTATGGTCGCTCTTATCAGCCATCAGGCAGCTATCCTCATTCATCCTCTGAGCTAGCTTCAACTGATCCAGAATGTCCTTTGCGGACCTGCAGTCATAAAAATAAGAGTGTAGAGCCTTGTCAGTAGCTTCTTTTATTAATCTCAAAACTTTCTGATTCTCTCCATTTCTTGATCGGTCACTTTTAGTCCATTTGGACTCTTCCTTTGGCAGTCTGTGAGGACCATGTGAAATTAACTTCCACAGATCCGGATTCATCAAATTCACATAGTTGTGTAGACTGCTAAACCATGAGTTAAAGTTAGAGCCATTAAAAACTGGTGGAGGGCCCATTGAATAAATCGGTAAGCAAACTAATGTAGCAAAGAGTAAAATCAAAAAGCACCCAGGGACAACAGGATCCTCTGCAGATCGTTGGATCTGATCAATCAGAGAACCGCTCTGATACCAACTGTTAGAATGTAAGGCCCAGATACAGAGGGGGGGTGAATGTATCCCCTTACAAATATAGCCTAATTAAAACTCTAAAGCTCAGTTATGCGGAATTAAAACTGTTTCAGAAATAGCCTGAGGAAACTTAGAAGGATCAAAGCAAGACAACAACTCAAGAAGCCCTCAAACGATCCTAAGCAAGCATCTAATGGGCAGCAATTAAGTGAACATATAAGAAGATCAAACCACAAGGGACACCAGGGTTTTTAGGTGGTTCGGTCAACAGACCTACGTCCACCCCTCACTCCAAACCAGAGTGAGGCTTCCACTAGTAACACTAGCACAGCAAACTCAGTCTGCAACAAATGCTGCCAAACAGCTTGACCAGGGGAACAACCTCCCCTCTTCCTCCCAACCGGAGGGACACCCCAAGTGACTCCCAGCCACTTGGAAACCAGAGACACACGGTCTCTCTTCCTCCAGACCCGGAGGGAACCCCTGGACTTGCTACCCACAAGCCCAGAACCGGAGGACCAAACCTCCCTTCCTCCAAATCGGAGGGGAACCTAGAGACCCAAGTCTCTCTTCCTCTGAACCCCAGAGGGAAACACAAGTGACATTAAGTCACCTGCAAACTAGAGGTCTCGGACCTCTCTTCCTCCCAACCGGAGGGACCCCTGGACTTGAAGCCTACAAGCCCAGAACCGGAGGACAAGCCTCCCTTCCTCTAACCAGAGCGAACCCACAAGTAGCACCCAGCTACTTGCAACCGGAGATAGCAATCTCCCTTCTCCTGAACCAACAGGAGGGACACCGACCTCTCTACAGAGAATCGGAAATACAGCAAGTGAATAGTTCAAAGGAAAAATAAAACCCAGCAACAGAAAGCTGAAAAGATAAAAACAAATGTGGCTCTAGCAGGAGCTGGCTGGCCTGGATTTGATCCACGGTCCAGCAGGAACTTCTTCTACTGCGTCTTTCTTTCTCCCAGCACGAACTCTCTTTTCTTCTTCTTCTTCTTTCTTACTTCTTCTTCTTCTCACTGCGTCTGCCTTCTCCTTCTTCTCACTGTCTCTCTTTCTTTTTCTTCTTCTGCTCTCTCGATCTAGCTCTCAGCATTCTCTATCTCTTCTTTCTCTTCTGCACTTCTTCTCTTAGCTCTGGCTGCTTCTACTTCAATCACTCTCTGCCCTCTCACCAGAGGAAGAAGACACATATATATAGCAGCAACAGATTAGGGCGGCGTGTGCTCTCCACAATTCCCACCCAAATGCTTCAGTCCACGTGGAGGCTCCTCTACATCTCGGATCACGTGCCAGATGCTAGCCTCGTATCACGTGCCCACTCTACATAGGCTCCACGAACATTACAATAGAGCAAACTGGTTCAGATTTGATCCTGAAACCAGAATCCTTCTTCTTCTTCTTCTTCTTTTTCTTCTTCTCCTGTAAAGAGATTAAGGCCATTAATACTCAGGGTTCTCTATATATATATATATATACCTGAAATAAGTCGGTCGACACTCAAGCTAAAGCTGCACGAGGTGTGTAGGAACAACAAAAGGTGCACCATACTGAGAATGACACGAGGTACATAAGATGACTACAGCACGAGATAAAGAGAAAACGACACGAGGTACATACAGTAACAAGGCTAACAGTACAAAGAGAACGACACGAAGTCAGATGAGAACAGCACTAGGTGAGAAGGAAATAACATGGAGTGAAACGATAGAAACACACGATCAGAGGAAACCTGGACGAAGATAGAAAGAGGCAACACGAAGACATAAAAACAACACGAAGACAAAAACACAGAAACAACACGAAGACATTTAAAAAATGACTCGAATACAAAGTTGCTCGAACTTACGAACGACTCTAAGACGAGGACGACACGGGCTGAAAACAACTCGAAGACGAAAACAGAAACCGACACGAAGTGTGGTCACAAAGCAAGAAAGACACGGGGTCTTAAAAAGAAAACAACACGAGTACAGAAGACTCTAAGTAAAACGGCCGAAAATAAGACTCGAAGACATAGGGGTGTCACAGATGGAGCGACACGAGGTGGCACAGAAAGCAGCACGAGGTGCTGCAGTGTTCCGCAAGCGATGGAACAAATAACGACACGAAGACAACTGGAATGATGCGTGTAACAGTCCGTTGTACATACTTCCAATGTACAGACTTTATGGAACTTTAGACACTGGACGCTATGAATGTATAGACTTTACAGTGAATGCATATGCCAATGTATAGACTTCATGAAATAAAGAGTGTACAGACATGAAAGTTCAAGGCCACGATGTACAGACTTTGCCCAATGAAACGAATGTGTAGACTTTGGCTTGGAACGAAGGTAAAGATGAGGCTGTATAGACTTGGCCAGAACGTAGGAAGAACACCAATGTGCAGACATGAACATCCAGCAGTGTATAGACTTTTTGAATGTTCAGACTTGAATGCTCGACCAGTGTACAGACTTGCAGAGCCGACCCCAATGTATAGACTTGAGGAATTGAAGCCAATTTACAGACTTGTCGAATGGCTTCGCAATGTATAGACTTGGAGCCTTAAGACGCAGCAAGAGTCGCTGGCTGAGACAGACGCTGTACATACTTGATGCATGTGAACAATGAGACGGATGTATAGACTTGATGAACTACAACATGAACATATCAGCAGAGAAGCAATGCACAGAACAAAAATCAAGCATATACCAATTTATCACAGCATGACTCAAGCATACACATGCATTCTTCACAATTCAGACATGGCACACTCATGCAATTTCCATGCAATCTCCCACAGAGTTGATCAGACATATTCAAGACAATGTGGTGACTCATTCATGTTGCTATCATTAAAACACCACATCATCAACAAAGCACAAGGGGCACAACATCTACCTCCTCTAGTAGGACAGTGGCCTCGAATGACGGGAAGATGAATGTGTGAGTCTGAGGATGCCATATCTCAACTAAGGCTGAAATGCCGTGCCAATCAAGAGAAAGCTTTGGGTAGTTCTGACCTAAAACTAGAAGAGGTTGTAGGTGCCAAGATCTCAAGATGGATGTCACTCCTAGGGGCAACGCGCGGACCATGGGAGCCAACCACTTCAAGGTGGAATACCGCCTGGGGCCAGGGAGAAGCTGAGATGAAAGAAGGAAGGTGGAAGAAAAGAGAGGAAAGAAAAACATGTAAGTAAAGGAAAGAATTGAATGGAATGAAATCATGATTAGCTTACCTCTCTCAAAGGACTCGAGCTCAAATGTCGCGGGATCGCGGTCAGCCGTTGGAGCACTTCCCGTTCCTTCCTGGCCGACTTTGGCCCTTCAAAAGATGCTCCCTCCATGGAACTTATTTCTAGGGCCTTCTTCATGATGATTTGGTGGTGAATAGCAAAGGTCTTAAAGGCTTAGAAGGAGGAAGATGTGCAAATCATGAATTTAGACTCCCCTCCTACTTGTAGGGCTTGTTAGGAAGCCTAAGCTTCTTAAGATTGGGTTGGATAAGTCTAGGATGGGCTAGGATGAGGTTTGGATAAGTTTAAAGCATTCTACCCTCGGGTTAAGGACTCTCCAGGAGAGTCCCTTTTAGGTTCACAGGGTACCCAGTTGGACGGTCTTACGATCGACCGCATATCGATTTGTACGGTCCTTGACAGACCATTTATCATCTTTCAGGGAACTCGAGGGCAGGATTTCAAGCGGTCTTTCTAAGACCGTTCTTATATATACATGGCTCCTGGTGAACCGTCCAGTCATTCAGAACGGTTTTATATTAACTACCCTATTCTCGTGGAGCGATCGTCTTTCAACCGTGTATCTTTTTGAGCGGCCCACTGAGAACCGTTTTTTGGATCTGAAGCCCCTTGTGCCCCAGTTCAAATGGTAAGTCGTGCTGCCCCTTACCTCACTCAGGTGGCGCACTCATCTCACTCAGTTTGGTGCACTCAGTTGGCATCACTCAACTCACTCATTTGACGTCTCTCACCTCACTCATTGGACGTCACTCATCTCACTCAGTTTGGCACACTCGTTTCACTCAGTTGGCATCACTCAACTTACTCATTTGGCGTCCCTCACCTCCCTCATTTGACGTCCCCCCTGTCTCACTTACACTCGTGTCACGTCTCACTCATAGTCGTGTCACGTCTCACCTGTAGTCATCGTCTCCCACTCACACTCGTGTTGAGTCAGTAGTCGCATTCATCCATTCATTCATACATTCATCCATTCATTTATATATTCATACATCCACATAATCAAAACAAACAAAAACACGCATATCACTATCATATCATATCATATGTACAAAAGTCAGGCCGAGTACAAAGTCAAGCATGTCCCTCTCCTTGGCCCCCGTGATGTGACACACCCTTGGACCAAAATGAACAAGCACAATTTGCAATTCAAACGGACTGATAATGGCAACCGCTCACCCGATGCTCACCCAAGACCCGGGGTAGCTTGGAAATGCCAAGGAGAGGTTGTGAGGGCTGGGCCCTTGCTGGTAGAGGGCCTGCAAGGCCTAGGTTAATTCCCAAGGGTAATGGCAGCCCAATTCAAGGGAGCCGACGAGGTGCCAAGGCACGGGTTACACTCCTCACCCCACGGTGATCTCTTGAAGCAAGGAGCTCAAGGATCGGGCTCTCACTCTCACGGCCAGCGGAGTTTATGAACTAATATTAGAAAGAACAAGCACTAAATGGAGTTAGGAGTGGAGCACTTACTCAACCGGTTTGAAGAAACCGGTCCCGCTCGGAGACGTGGGCGAGCGGGGAAGCGTGGGTTCCCCACACGCCGCACCGGGGTAGCTTGACCTGCTCAAATTGTTACAACACTACACCCCATGCAAGAGGGGGGATCTAGGGGTGGGGGTCAACTGATATTACATCCAAAACTACTTCCACAGAGGGAGGGGCCTTCAGCAGGCCAAGCGGGGAGGGGTGACACCGAACTAGCGATCAACAAGAAAGCTGATGTCGGTTCTGTCCGCTGTCTGTGCTTCAGAACTGACTGATGGTTATCATGATGCTGTGGCCACTCCAGAATTTTTCCGATGACGAGACCACTTGGATATTATTCGTAGCTGGATCGGGATGATGCTTGAATTTTGTTGATTTCTTTGGGCACCGCTACTGGTCGGGGTAGGGGCTTGAACAGGGTGGTAGACCCTCGGTTCTGACAGCTTCAGGTTTCCAATAGCAGGAAGAAGAAGATGCCACGACCGCTCCCAAACTCAGAATTAGGTGCCGCCAGATCCGTTGGAACCGTTGACGGGTCGTCTTCGAAGAAAAACTGGCAGGGAAGCCAAACGTTGTCGGAGAAGACCAGTGGGCTTTGAACTCTGATGAGAGGTCGGTGCAGACTATGGGGAAGCAGAACCGCGCACCCGGGGGAGAAAATTGATAACTCCTAGTTTCGGATGCCAAACTGAGCTCTGCTTTTTGGAGAAGAAAGAAGAGTAGAAGCTTTTTGAAGAAGAACTCTCGATCAGAATCCAAGCAGGACCGTCGCAGTCGGGCTTCCACTCCAGATCTGGTCTCCTACCAGGGAGGCTTTGTGCAGTCGGGGAAGAATGACTCCCCTGGGCGATCACGAACGCAGAACGGGATGGTACCATCGCCGTTGCGAAGAGGACTGGGAGACGCTTCCAACGATGGCTCTTGATCCTTCAGAAACGTCTGGAGGAAACCGTGGTCATCTCTGCAAGCTGCTACTCTTCTGCAGATCTGCAACTGGGAACTATAGGTTGAAGATGACGGGGGGGAATGGGGTATATGGGAGGGGAAATGGGGGTGAATGAGTGTGGGGAAAGCCCGGGCTGTGAGAGGGTCTAGGAGGGGGTGTTCCAAGGTGGGGGAAGGGAAGAATGGGGTCTGGAAGGGGGTCTAACCGGTGGTGGGAGGAGGAGCTACGAATTTGGGAAGGTGGGTGAGAGGGAAAGGGTATTTGAAAATGGGTTTAAGGGTGGGATTAAATTTTGATCTTGGGGGATGGGAAGAGGTGTGTGGGTAAGGTAAAAGGGGGCTTGGGGAGTGGGAATTCTCCCTTGGGAGATGAGAGGGTGCTTGGGGAAGGGGAGTGGGTGGTTGGTGGTTGGAGGGTGGAGTGGGGAGTGGTGGAATCTCCCTTGGGGCTGGGGTGGAGTTAAGGTGGGTTGGTGGGGAGTTGGGGATGAGTTATTGGAGGGAGGGAAGAGAGAGAAAGGTGGTTGGGAGGGGAGGAGAGAGAAAGGGGTGCAAATTTTAAAGAGAGAAAGTGGAGGAGAGAGAAAATGACTTATTAGAGAGAGAGGCAGAGAGAGAGGGGGATAGGGGGAATCACTCCCAAGGGTTTCTCACCCAACTATTGGAATCTCTCCAATAGGAAATTTGAACTCTCAAATGGCAATTTTCATTCATTGATTCATTCATTAGTTCAAATGGAGGAAATGGGGTCCTATATATAGGCAACCCACATTTCTACAAAAGTCTCTGACTCTTACTACAATGACCAAAGACCAAGGGGGTAGGGGCGCCCCTGGGCCTAGCCCAAAGAATTGGGCCCAATAACCATTCCAAACAATCTAATGACACTTAACCTAGGTAGATGACTCATTAACCTAGGTGCATGACTCAAATAAAAGGAAATTATAATGACATGACTCAAATAAAATATGAAAATTACATGACTCGACTCAGAAAAATATGACGGACACAATGGAGCTATGTTGGCGAGCAATCGAAGCTGTGGAAAAATGTGAAGGGCGAGAGATGCCCCCATCACCCTATCACTGTCTCCACCACCCTCGTGCCTCTTTGGTGGAGGCATCGCTAAAGTCGCGTCATCACGCTGACCTCACCGGCGCTGCTCGTCCTCCTCGTTCCTCCGGTGACCGGAGGAACCCGTGAAGTAACTCCTCACAGAGCCGTGAGTACCGTGGCTGACGCTCGGAGTCCCGTTGCGCGATCGCTGGCTCATCTCCTTGTAGGCTCGCAGCTCTCCACGTAGCTCAGACACCGCGGTCCTTTAGCGCTCCGCCTCGACAGCGTTGGCTCGGAGTCGCTCTAGCTCTGCTCGTAGGAGCACCGTCTCCAGCGCGTCTGCCGGTTGGCTCTATGCTGCCTCCTCCCGTACACGGGCCACCTCCTCCCGAGCCGCTGCCCGGCTCTGCTCAAGCTCGGTCCTAAGACGGGTCAGCTCGGATGTCTGCATGCACATATCATTGTCAGTCAATTGCATTTTCATACATATCATAAGCATAAATAACAAAGGGAAAGTGTAGTGATTTGCGTACCCTCTTGGTGAGCGCCACCTAGGCCGCCTTGGCCCGTGCCACCATCCTGGTAAAGTCGGCCTCCCGCTCAGCCCGATCTGCAGGAGTATGGGTAGAGGAAGAAGAAGGAGCGTCAGCCCCCTGTCGCTGGGTACCCTCGGCGCACTGCATCCAAAACTCCAAGTCAGTCACATGCATAATCATAATCATAAGCATTTACATAATTTAAAGAGTCTAGGTTTTTTAGAAAACTCACCAGTAAGGCTAGGGCCTGCCGGGCCTCGTCCCGCTCCCTGATGGTGGAGTGTAGAAGCCCCTGTAGCTCCGCTAGTCATCCCGCTGGATCAATCTGCATTTAGAAGTCCAAGTGTCAATGCATCATATCATAAGCATAATAGACAGAGTTTGAGTTTAGAAGTCGTACCGGTCGGTGGGCACCCCGGAACACCTGGTCTCGATAGTGTCTTGCGTACGCAGTGTAGTACACCGAGTCGCTCTCCGCTCAGGCGGCCACCACTCGCCCTAGAGCTGTCTAGTCGGCCACCTACGTAGCGTTCCTCGTCGACCAATCAAATGATGCCGCTAGGCCCCGCGTCATCCTCGTCACTCGCTCCCCCGCCTTCTCAGGGGATGGGAACTCCACCATTGGCTGATGGACCCCGATGGTCCTCATCACGAACCTGTAGTGTAGTGGCTCCACCACATTCATGCAGTGAAGCCACACGTCTCGTCCGGCGAAGGCGAGGGCGCCCACCACCCAAGGCTGGTCCACCTGGCCCTCCTCCGCGTAAGGTGTCCACCGTACCTACAAGAAATAGAAAGTTGCGTCAGCATCTTCATCATCATATAAGAATTACATTTAATTAGAGAGTCTGAGTTTAGGAGTATACCGAGGCGTATGGTAGAGCGTCCAGGTCGTCCTGCAGCTCCCGGACCTATCGTCTCAGGGCTGTCATCTCCCGAGGTGCTGTCAACCTCCGTGCAATTGGTAGCAGTCCAGGACGGGTCTCCTCGCCTCTGCCCAGCCCACGTAGGTACACGTAGGCCCACACTTGCATCACAGTGTTGTGTCAGCATTTAGGAAGCATGTAGAGTTGCATAATTGGGTCTAGGATAAGATTCATACCTGGAGTAAGGGGGAGAAGCCCCCGAGCATCGTCTGACGGGCCGTCGAACTCAGTGTGTCGAAGAAAAAGGCGAGAACTGTAGCTCCCCACGCATAGTCGCCTACGTGGCTCAGCTCCTCGAGGAAAGGAATGAACTGGCAGCTCTCCACGTCCGCCCTGGTGAAGAAGAGGAGTCGCCCGAACATCAGCATCAGGAACCGCCTCAGCACTCTGTCGGCCTCTGCTCCCGGTCCAGCAGCTACCCGCGGCCGTGCCAGCTCGATCAACCATTGCAAGTGCTCCTCCGGCTGCTCGCCGAATGCAACTCCCGCTCATCGTAAACCCAGGCTGTCCTGGAGACCAGCTCGGGGAAGAAGGGTTGACTGCCTCTCGGGGCGCCGTAGCTCAAGGCCTAGCAACTCCCGAGCCATCCCCCGGTAGTCGGGAAAAGTAATCCCGCTGACCGGTGACTCGTGCACTCAAAGGCCAGTGAGCCTGGCCACGTCCTCCAGCGTGGGGACCATATGCCCCCACGAGAAAAGGAACATCCGACTCACTGGGTCCCAGGGGTCGTGCAGGGCGTAGAGCAGAGCTGCGTCGAACCAACACACCTTAACGCTCAGGAATGGGGTGAACCCCATGACAGCCAACCGCTCCCTATGGAAGTCCGGCAGTGCTAAGTACACTGCGCGGAACTGCAACAACGAGATGCGGGTCCTGCGCTTTCCCTGCATTCATTCATTCATTATTAGATGCATTTTAGTAAATAGTTTAAGCATTTTTTCCATTTCTAAATAAAATCATCAAGCTTTGAATCTTTATCAGAAGAGCGATTCACAACAGGCCGCTCGTCCCTTGGACGGGTTATCATGAGCCGTTCGTCCCTCAGGCTTCTTAGTGTAGGACGGCCACTCCTGGGCCGCGTGAATGCTGGACGGTCCTATGGGGACCGCATTATTCTGCGTTGGTTGGGTGTTAAACGGATCGATATGGCCCGTTTGTTGTTTGTACGGTGATCCCCTCACCGTCCCTATTTTGTTTGGTTCTATTGTTGAGTGAAGTCGAACGGCTTATTCCAAACCGTATGGCTGTTGAGCAGTCCTATGTGGGCCGCGTGTTTTGGTTTATGCGGTTTCTGTTCAACCGCTCTACCGTCGTCTTCCCCGACGATGGTGGGGTTCCCCCGCCGACAGGGAGGCCGCCATAGCCCCCCAAACCGGCCCCTAAGCCTCTAAATCCCTCTAAAACCCCCTAAAAGAGCCTAAAACTAACATGCATCAAGAGAAATTAAAGAAAAATGAAGATAAAAGGGGGGGCCTACCTCGGGGTCCCTCGGTTTCTTGGTCGGCTTCTCCAACGGCGGAGCCTCGCCGGCGGCTTGGTCCTCGGCCACGATAACCTCCAGCCCTTCTCTGACGGCGGGCGGCGGCGGAGGTACATTTTCCCCCGCTGACGGTAGTCCTCCGGCGCTCGTAGCCGCGGTGGCGGTTGACGACGATGAGCCTTCGCCGGTGGGCGATGGCCGGGAAGCCTGGTGCTTTGTCCTCGTCATGGTGCCAATGGGCACGATGGGGAGTGAGGGGGTTTGAGAGATTGAGAGTTGAGAGAGAGGGGGTTGGGAATGGGCTTGGTTGCCCTTCGTTCTCCCTCCCACCGTCGGTTACGGTGGAGGGAGACGAAGGGTTTTGGCTTTTCGAGGTTGCAAAGGATGTACGGTCTAGCGATAGACCATCCTTTTGTTTGCGCGGTTGATCTCTGACCATTTATCTTCAACGGTATGATGCTTAAGTCGGTTCAAATTCTATGATATATGCGGTTTTATCATAATCGTTCTTATTTGGGTGGTTGGATCTTAACCGTGCATGTTTGAAGTTGTTTTACCCGCTATCCCTGCACTTAAATGTTCAAATTGATGAATTATGATATTACTGCAAATATTGTTAACAATCTTATGTGCAGCAACCAAGCTTTCATTTGCCGTTTCGCCTGCACAGGTAAGACATGTATGGCGTTTTATCCCTGTCACCTTTCTTGTATTATTATATGGTACTATTATATATTATCTCGAGAACCAGTTGGTTATCTACGTGTTCCAGGATCTGATGGTCCCCTTCAACAAAAATGATGATGATCCAGGTTCATGTATTTAATCTTCGGATAGGCCGTTAGGTTGGGATGTCAAGGGGAGGATGGTTCTGTCCTGCACGCTGTGGTTGCGGATGGTATATCTTGACTCTGATGTTCCCAGCTTAGCAATATTATTCTCGAATATTTTATATTTTAATCTTTCTTTGCATTTGTTTTAAAGATATCTTTTATTTTAGCCCAGCATGCATCATACGCATCTTTTGAGCTTTCATGACCCATGGTATGCTTGAAGAATGTCCCGTCAGTATTGGCTAGCTGTACGTTCAGTGTTTGAATAAGAGGAGCTAATTCCACTCTGAGCTGGAAGGTTCTCTTTGGTCGATTCGATTGGATTGATTGATTGAAAGTGTAACACCCAGTAATTTTGAAGGCTAAAAAGGGAATAAATGTATAAATATATATTTTAAAAAGAAAAATAACATGTTATTTTTAAGTAGTCATTTAATGCACAACATAATTTTTATTGAATTGAGAATCATTAAATCTTGAAGAAAAGGTCAAGTTATAGTTTTTACTAATTTAGCAAATTTAATATTCCACATTTATTACATTATAAAGGGAGGATATATGAATATAAGATTTACGTAAAGACTTTGGACTGATGTACAGACTTTATGGATGAAGGAATGTGTGGACTTGTGAGTGTATAGACTTATAGACTTATGAATGTATAGACTTTGGATGAATGAATGTATAGACTTGAGTGGGTAGAATGTATAGACTTAGGAATGTATAGACTTTGGATGACTTTGGATGAAGGAATGAATGTATAGACTTGAGTTGGTAGAATGTATAGACTTCAGGAAAGTATAGACTTCAGGAATGCAAAGACTTTGACAATGTATAGACTTGTGTAATGGAATGTATGGACTTGAATGAATGTATAGACTTAGGGAATGAATGTATAGACTTGGGGAAGGAGTGTGTAGACTTGGAGGAATGTATAGACTTATGCATTGTATGGACTTATGGATGTATAGACTTGGAGAAAGAATGTATAGACTTGTGCATTATATAGTTAAAGAGTAACAGGGATATATATACAATATTAGTCTTTTGACGGGTAAGTGGAAATGCTAAAAATGAAATGACGCCAACGTATGCCTGCGTCAATTGCATAGAAAATGACTTTGAACAAGTCGTTACTTCTAATCAGAAAAATCAGATAAAGTATAAATAGCATAAGAAAGGATACATTGATAAGGATTTCTAGGGCATAAACATAATTTTACATCTTCAAAGAAATGCCAAATGGAAATGACGCCATGGTCATGGGCGTGTATTTCCTAAAAGATGACTTAAACTAAGTCGTCAATTCAAAAAGTGAATAGTGCCACTTTTTGATTTAAAGGAATTTTTAAAAACTAATTATATGGAAAAATCAAGAAAAATGGAAAAATATTACCCATAAATTTTCATAACTAGACCTTATCAAATAAAAAAGAAAAAAATCCTCAAATATAGTAACTAGCTTGAGTTAACGTGAAATCGTGAATAGCGCCCGACGGAAGGGCGTTATTTCTTTAAAAATGACGAGATGCAAGGCGTCAATTAAAAATTAACGACCTAGCCTAAGGCGTTAATTACATTTGAGTTCCGTTCGACCCGGGACATTATCCAGGGTAAGTTCCTGGATTACTACGTGTTAGATAGATTATAGTAAGGACTCTATCAAGGAAATACTACCCTTAATCGAACTCTAACTCTATTAGGGTTCCTAAAACTCTATAAATACCCTCCTAATCGACCCAGATCGCTATTTTGGCGATCTGATCTATCGTGCTGCTGAAATATGTAAAGGATAGGTTTTGTTCTTCTTGTTATTACCTTCAACCACAGAAGCATGGTGATTCTAATGCTTCTTCATCTTATTCTTCAATTGCAGGTTGCCTGTAACGTGAAGGAGCTCCTGTCTTCCTGAAGAACGAGGGTTCTTCATTGAACTTACATCTTCCTTCGAAGCAAGCTGGGATTTCTCTACATCCGGAGCATAGGAGTCTCATCACATATCAGCCTTCTCTTTGTCATCCCTGCCTCAGATGCTACTATTATTGGGCTCGTAGGAGGAATCCGTATAGAATAGAGCCTCTTTTTCTCTTCAAGTTCTTCACGTACCATCACCAAAATCTTCAGATCATGTAGGTTTTCTCAAGAACTATAGCCCAAACTAGCTTAAGATCCTTAATAATATCATATGTCATCCATGCATATAATTTTATTGTGGTTTCAAATGTTTCTGTGAAATATTAAAAGAAGCGACCCTACCAAGGGCGCTAATTTAAAAAGAAGCGACCCAGCCTAGGGCGCAAATTCTTCAAATGACGCCCTACCCAGGAGTCGTCAATTTCCCCTAATTATTAATTACCCACGTTTAAAATTTTATATCTAGGAAACCATGAATCTAATCTAATGCATGATTATACCCCTAGAATCCTGCTATTTTTCTTGTCCTGAGCATATAATTGTTTCCCTGAAATTTTATTATCTGGAAATTTCACTGTTTATGTGAAATCTCGATAAAGCCTGAAATAACGACCTGCTGTAAGTCGTCTCTTATGAAAGTGACGTCCCAGACAAGGGCGCTAATTGATAAGAAACGCCCCTGTCGAAAGCGCGTTTTGTTAAAATTCCAGAATATAGAAATTTCTGGAAAATAGAAATATAAAATGGACGACTGATCCAGAAGTCGTCAAATAGAAAAGAAATGACCCAGTGAAGGGCGTGAATTCTTTTAAAAGTGACTTAGGTTAAGTCGCTAATTTCCTGTATAATTATTTTTCACTATTTTCTGTAAACCGAGGGTTATATATATATATATATATATATATATATATATATATATATATATATATATATATATAAGTATATTGTATGGCACTATATTTCTATTCCGTGAATATAGTCCCATGTTTCATGATGATTTATCGCATTACCCACTAACTCTCGGTGACATACAAGCTCTCCATCGGACATTCCGTTCCTTTGGACTAGCAAGTTAGTCATGGGGACCTCCGTAAGTCTCCTCGTAGCCTTGGATTCCCTCAAGGCCGATTGAGCGGGTTGTACCATAAAAACCTTTCACACTATTTTGCCATGTCACTCTATAGAAACATGGTATACCGGCCCTTATGATATGCTAATGGATATCATGAGAATATTCTTGATGGGATAAGAACATCCTGCCATTAATAGGCGGTTCTTGTAGACCTCAATTCTATATCAAATAGGTGACCATCTATATATGGACACTTAATTGTCATGGTACCCAATTAGAGAACCAATTCCACCCAGTTTATCGACATTGTCATGGTTTATATGCTTCGCGTAGATTTTATCGCAAGAATGTCCTTACTCAAGGGCCTTGCCCTTGAATTCCATGAGAATCTTATCTTATCATCCTATTAAAGCTTGTTCTTGAAACTCCTTATTGGCTATAAACTATCGTGGATGTCTAGATCTATCTTTAATGCTGTGCATATAAGGGCCCGATCTGGTCCTGGGAGGAGCACCCAAAAGTACTAGTGCCCATGGGAGTTATAATGATCACGGTGTCTAGCATTGCACCGAAATACTTTCTCTCTTGATCTTTGGCATTCCACACACTCTCTCTCTTTCTCGCGTGCGTGACTTGACTTGCGTGACTTTACTAGCGTGGCCCGACACGGGCAAAGTACTTGCATGAAATAGCCAATAATCTATAAAGTCTCTCATGAATACCTTTTGTTTAAAACTCACTTGAAAGTTTTGCACGACGTGTTATTCTATTGTTAGTTTTCACTTGCTCAGTTATTTCTACATGCATAGCCATATTGCATTTACATGTGAGAAAAATTGTAATTACTTAAACCCATTGCTAGTTCTTGAGATATAATTTCCTACTGAGCGTTCGCTCACTCCGTTTTATTCCAACATTTTCAGGTAATCAGGTGGCTAGCGAGACCGAGACTCACACGGGCGGGACAAGTGTGCAAGCGAGCTTCAGAAACTAGAGAAATCCGAGTCTTTTGTCTTTCTTGAGTCTAGCTTAGCGTCTCTTATTCATTTATCTTGTCTAAGTCTGCTAGTATGTTGTTTCCTTCCTTTCCATTGTGATGGAGTCTTTAAGTTGGAAAAATAAGTTCTTGTAAGAGATTTATATTAGAAATAAAATTTCTATTATTGTTCAAAATTATTTTTGTCTTATGCGATTGCTCTTGATCATTCACGACTGATTAACTGCCACGTTCCGAGCAAACGACACGTTCCGCTGCTATCGGTTCGGGGCGTGACAGAGGTGATATCAGAGCTTCGGCTTTCTTATCCTCCAAGTATCAAGTCCAAGAGATAGGTTGAGTATCCTTGTCAGTCATCCTATAGGAGTTTCGTGAGAGATGGGTAGAACTTGGGGTTAAAGTTATAAAATAAAGATAAAATATTTGCATTAATTCTTGAGTCAATAAATTATCTCCCCACTTATTCTTGCAGGAACCTACATGAAATGGAAGCATCTAAGCCAAGCTTTGTTCATGAGATGATCTTAGTAAATGTCCAAACTTACGCGGACCTTGTCAGGAGAGTTCAAGAGCTTGAGAAAGCGGTGGAAGAAAAAGAAAGAGTTGAAGAGAAATCCCATTAGTCGGAAAAGTTCATCACTACCAAGAAAAGGATAAACGAGGGTGATATTTCACAAAGGTGTAAGAAATGCCAGAAATGTAAGAAGTGTAATAAGAAGGGAACTTTGACAGATCACTCGCAAGGTAAGTGTAAATCTTGTGGTAGATATGGTCACAAATCGAAGAAGTGTTGGTGGAGTTCGGGAGCATGTCTGCGTTGTGGAAGCTTAGACCATAAGATAGCAGAATGTCCTATTTTGATCCAAAAGCCTCCAAGAGAAACTCAAGCTGTGGCCGAACTTGTCAGGAAAGAAGTTGTGGAAGGTATCTCTCACCCGAAATCCTAAACTATCTCTTCCATACTTAAGATTTCTTTTGTATAAGCTCATAATAAGTGATAGCTAGACTCTGTTAGGAATGGAAGATGATGTGAATTTGGAGACCAAATTCTTTTAAGTGGGGGAGGGTGTAACACCCGGTAATTTTGAAGGTTAAAAAGGGAATAAATATATAAATATATATTTTAAAAAGAAAAATAACATGTTATTTTTAAGTAGTCATTTAATGCACAACATAATTTTTATTGAATTGAGAATCATTAAATCTTGAAGAAAAGGTCAAGTTATTGTTTTTACTAATTTAGTAAATTTAATATTCCACATTTATTGCATTATAAAGGGAGGATATATGAATATAAGATTTACGTAAAGACTTTGGACTGATGTACAGACTTTATGGATGAAGGAATGTGTGGACTTGTGAGTGTATAGACTTATGGACTTATGAATGTATAGACTTTGGATGAATGAATGTATAGACTTGAGTGGGTAGAATGTATAGACTTAGGAATGTATAGACTTTGGATGACTTTGGATGAAGGAATGAATGTATAGACTTGAGTGGGTAGAATGTATAGACTTCAGGAAAGTATAGACTTCAGGAATGCAAAGACTTTGACAATGTATAGACTTGTGTAATGGAATGTATGGACTTGAATGAATGTGTAGACTTAGGGAATGAATGTATAGACTTGGGGAATGAGTGTATAGACTTGGAGGAATGTATAGACTTATGCATTGTATAGACTTATGGATGTATAGACTTGGAGAAAGAATGTATAGACTTGTGCATTATATAGTTAAAGAGTAACAGGGATATATATACAATATTAGTCTTTTGACGGGTAAGTGGAAATGTTAAAAATGAAATGACGCCAACGTATGCCTACGTCAATTGCATAGAAAATGACTTTGAACAAGTCGTTACTTCTAAACAGAAAAATCAGATAAAGTATAAATAGCATAAGAAAGGATACATTGATAAGGATTTTGATGTAAAACCGACCTTAGACCTATTTTGCAAGCATTCAAGTTTGAGCAGCGGACTCACACTAGCGAGCTCACCCGTATGGCACACACTAGGGCCCGAAGGCAACTAGGCGATGTTGGAGAGGGTCCGAGGTGGGACCATGAGACTCCAAGGGTTGGCAAGCTTGGGGAGAACCCAAAATGGGCCTAGGATGACCAAATCATGGGCGGCCAACACACCAAGGGTGTGGGTTAAGTGGATTCACTCTCAACTCGCCCGCGGTGGTCACTCAATTTGGTGGCAATGTAAAATCGGACACTCTCTTACCGCCGACGGAGTCACTATAGCAATACTAAGCTAAGCAAGTCCAATACAGCAATGAGGGATGTTCAGGAGCTCACCTAGCCGGCGTGAATACGCCGACTCCGGCCGGAGACGGGGGCGAGCGGGGAGGCGAGGGTATGCACCCACACGCCGCGTCAGTGTCGCTTCAACCTGAAAGTGTAAAGAGTACAACACTACGCCTCTCACAGGAGGGATGATCTTGGGGTGGAGATTAAGTTAATTACATCCAAAACTACCTCCACGCAGGGAGGGGCCTTCAGCTGGCCAAGCGGGTTGGGGATTACGCAATGAAACTTGACCTCCCGAGCTCCACCGGTTCTGCCCTGCTTCAGGTTCACTGGACAGACAGTCGGAGACGGTGCTGCCACGGGTTCCACGGAACTCGGATCTTGACGAGACCAGTGCCAAAACTTTCCCAACTGACAGAGGATGAAGCTTGAATTTTTGGGGAAGCTTTGATACTCGGGGCTGACCGCGCCAGTGACCGGAACAGGACAGCAGCGTCTGGTCTCTGGCGGGTACCGAACTGATGCAGTAGGTTGCAGAAGTCACTGTGGGCTCTCCCGGACTCCGATTGGAATGAAACTAGCGGTGGTGCGATCGTGGTCGGGGTAGCTTCGAGCCGGAGTTGATGGGGATGCGATCCGATGTCGGTGGAGAGAGGGGTAACCGGAGGAGTGAGGACTGGTCTAACCTGGGACCACAGGGGGCAGTCTGCCATCTCCAACGAAGAAAATTGGAGCACAGGGTTCCGGTGGCCAATTGAGTCCCTTCTTCTTGGAGGTGGAAGCTAGCTTGAATTAGTTTCTTGCCTCCAAAAATGGCACTCAGAGCCTTCACGAGCTGGCCGTGGCAGAGTCTGGGACCGGACTGATTGATTCTGCCTCTATTTGGTGCAGATCAATGTGGCTGGTTGCAGAGGGTGCCACGATCTCTAACGAGCTCTGATTGAGGCAAGACCTGAACCGTTGGAACTGTAGCCAAGTCTTCTTTTTTTCGGCACTAACGGCGACATCGGCAGATGTCAGAGAAGACCAAGACGATCAGATGAGTAGAGGGGTGTCGGTTCTGGCTCCTGTAAACTGACCTGACACACTTGGAGTAGAAAATTTGTAACTTGAGATTTCGATGTCTAAATGCAGCTCTGCTTCTTTAGGATGAAAGAGGACTTGAGAGGGAAGAACTTTGCTGAAGAACACTTGATCTGAATCCCAAAAGGTTCGTCGTGGTCGGGCTTCCAATCTCGCTCTGGTTCTCTGCCTGGGGTCTTCTGCGCAGTCGTGGGAGATCAGCTCCTACGGATAGCTCCGACCTCGGAAGCCGGCGAGACCACCACCGTTGGAAATCTATCTCGATGAAGATTCCAGCAATGTAGGCCTTGCCACCTGAATCTTTTAGAGATGGTCGTGGCTATTTCTGCAAGTTGCTGTAACTCTGCTGTCTGAAACAGAGGCTGAATGAGAAGAAGATGAGGGGGTGGGGAAGGGGATGGCCAAGAGAGTAAGAGGTGGAGGGTGAACTTGGCTGGTATGGGGAAGGGGGGCTGCGACTTTGGGTGGTTTGGGAGGTGGGGAGATGGAAGGGCACTACCCTAGGGAGAGGGAAATTCGAATTTGGGCTTAGGGAAGAGCCCCTTCAACCTTGGGGAGAGGAAGGGGTGCTTAGGAAGTGGTGTTAGGTAGTTGGGGGTTGGGAGGTGGGGTGTGGATTGGAGGATGCCACCTTGGGTTGGGGGGGAGTTAAATGGGTGTATGGGGAAGGGGAGAGGTCTTAATGAGGGGTGAATGGGGAGGAGAGAGAAAATTCCGAAAATTGGGTGGAGGGAGAGAGAGAGAGAGATAAAGAGAGAGAGAGAGATAATGGGTGAGAGAGGGAAGAGAGATTTGGTAGAGAGGAGTAAGACTAGAGAATTTTTTCTATTCAAATGATTCTTCAAAAGTTGTTACATATGAGGAGTGGGGTGGCCTATTTATAGGCACATGACTTTTCACAAAGGACCCTAACAAAAGACACAATGACTAATAACCGAAGGGAAGGGGGGGCATCCATGGGCCTAGCCCAATGAGATGGGCCCAATAACCTATCAAACCAACATAATGACTCAATACTTAGGAAAATGACTCAACAACCTAGGTACATGACTCAAATAAAGGGAAAATTACATGATATTGACTCAAAGAAAATGTGAAGATTACAAGACTAGACTCAAAAATACATGACTAACATAATGGCGCTTGCCGACGAACAATCCGAGTCCGGAGAAAATGTGGAGGGGCAAGGGATGCCCTCATCATACCCCCGGGGTGGGGAAAACTCGACCCCGTCGAGTATGGGTCCACCAGATAAGTAGTACATCGAACTGCGGCTCTGGGTGATCCTCGATCTCCATACTCAACCCGCGACCATAGTCGGGGAACGGCGCTTCAGCTCGACAAAGTGACTCGGTCATACCCTCATGCTGACGATGGGATCTTGCTTGCCTAGTATTACCGCTGTGTGCTCACGTCAGGCTCTCAGGCTATTTGTGGTGGCACTCCGAGGGTGTCTCTCACAAGGGTAGGTGTAAGCTGGAGGCACTCACTAGGATCCACCGTGGTGCCCTTATAAGGTGCTAGATCCGCCACATGAGAAATGGGGAGAATCCCAAAACCCTTTTTGAAAGTTCAACCCATAAGCCGGGTTGCCAAAGCCACTCAGAACTTGGCAAGGTCCAAGTCCTCGTGCCCTCAATTTGGAGGTGACCTTGGGGTAGAGCCACTCCAAAGTCATCATCGTCAAGTTACCAACTTGGAATTCCAAGTGGCGCTCATGAGTTTTTGCTCGCTTGTTGTGAATATCACCGCTTGTTGCTTGATATGTGCTTGGATGCATATGCCATGCTTGATGATGCGATGTGAGTGGGCAATGTTTGGTATGCAAAGGTGGTCCGGGGCAGCCACATGTAGATCGATCATGCTTTGATGCTATGAAGATTGTGACAGACTCAGGGGGGCCGGGACATCCATAGATGAACCTTTTATGCATGGGTATGACAAATGTCGGGGGACCCGGACATCCATGTATGCTCCTCTCATACTTAAGACTAATGATGAATGAGGGTGATGTAAATGAATGTACCCGACTTATGAATCATGCCAAGTGGTGTTGTATGCCAAGACTTATGCACTCTTGTGACAAAGATGTCTCCTATGTGTGGGCCTTTGGACTTCCATTGGAATGGGTCGAAGGGGTCTAGAAAGGTGGATATCATGAGATGGGGCACTTCTTCGATCCCTAGGTGTATACCACCCAAAGTCATGGTTCCCATGGTGTAACCCGGGTCTGGGATGGGGTGGATTGGATCAAACATGGTGGGTTGGGGTAGGGAAAGGTAGGTGGTAGTTAAGGTGGTTGGGTTACTCGGGTTCCTTGACTCCCATTGGAATGGATCATAGGGATCATAAAGTGGGTTACCAAGGGGCTCCATGTCCTCAAGGTCCTCAAAAGGTGATGAGTCGTCTTCTTCTAGTGGAATGGTTGGGCCGGTGTATGGGGTGGGCTGGTTGGTCAAGGTTTTAGGAATCACAATGGTAGGGGAGTGGACCAGGATGGGCTCTTCCACTATGGGGAGAAGGAAAAGGATGTCACTAGTGTAGCAACCAATAGTGCAAACCGAGGAGATAGACCCAATGCATGGGTGGATGAGGTTAAGGCTCTTGGGTTGGTCAGCTCCTAGGGCCAATAAAGAAGTCAAGTCTGATTGCCACTTTAGACCTTTGAGGAGATCATCCCAATCTTCTACCTCATAGTAGGATTGGATTGTGGTGTGATAGGAGTGGAGGGGAACAATTTGGGATGGATATCCCAAAGGTGAGAGAGGTGGGGGTGAGCTAGGAAGGGTGGGTCCTTGCTTGAGCCATTGGAGTATATGCTCATTCATGGTGAAGGTGGGTGACTCTTGAGGATCCGGGCTATTTGAAGTGGTAAAGGGTTGAGGCTTTTCCTTACCATTGGTGTGATCTTGGGCTTCCTTATGGGTGGGAATGGGTTCCGGACTAGTATCTACTCCCATGTGGAGGGTTGTGGAGGTTTCAATTCCTAGTGTTAATGGGTTGGGTAGGTCTAATGTGGGAGAATTGGTGAGAGATGGAGCATGGTGCACTTGGGGTGGTGGGCAAGGGTGGACTTGGATCGGAAGGGGAAGTAGAGGAGGCCTAGGTTGGGGAATGATTGGTGTAGGAAGCGGGAGGTGAGTTGGGTGAGGGGTTTTGGGTTTGGGGATGGTGGCCATTATGGGCCTTGGTGGAGGGGTGGACACGGTGTCCACATGGTTTTTAATGGTGAGGGTTGGATGAGTGGTGGTCACCATGGAGGGAATTGGGTCGGTTAGGGGTCTCTTGCCCTTGGGATCATTTGGGGTGGAAGTGGGGGCTAAAGAGGCTTGACTAGTGTAGGTTAGTGAAGGGGGTTTTGGTTGGGGTGTGGGGGCCCTCATGGGATTAGGTGGGGAGGTGGAGGCCTTGGAGACTTGGGTTCTAGTGGTAAGGGTTTGGACGGGTGGGTTTGGAGGAGTGAGAGTGCTCCTCGAGTTTTGGTAACCCGGGTAGGAAGGGGACATATATTTTGCTCTAAGTTGCTCCTTCATGTCCTTCCAAGTGGTGATGGGAGTTTCCCTTCTAAGTATCTTTAGCCCGACAATTTGCATCCAATAAGTTTCCGCCCGTTTGGTAAGTTGCATTTTGGCAACCAATGCCTTTTCATCCTCGGATATATGATACCAAGTGAAGTATTGGTCCATTGTAGCTTCCCAATCTAAATATTCTCTAGGAGAGGTTCCATCAAAGGTGGGAAGTGGGAAAGGGACCATTCTATCGTCTGTCTTTGGGGCGGGCCTATTTTCTCCAAGTTGGTTGAGTCGGTCCGATATGTTATCAAGCCGCTCATTGGCATAGGTCAAGGCTTTCATGAAGTAGTTGACATGGCCAGGGAAGTTATGGGTGTTAGTGGTAGGCATCTCTTGGTGGCTTGGACTTATGGAGTGGGCCGATTGGTAAGGTTGATATGAGGTGGCCATACTAGGGAACAAGAGTGATGCACTTGAAGACTCTAAATGCATAGACATACCCTAGGACCAACTTGATAGAGACAAGTTGTGAACTTGCTCTGATGCCACTTGATGTAAAACCGACCTTAGACCTATTTTGCAAGCATTCAAGTTTGAGCAGCGGACTCACACTAGCGAGCTCACCCGTATGGCACACACTAGGGCCCGAAGGCAACTAGGCGATGTTGGAGAGGGTCCGAGGTGGGACCATGAGGCTCCAAGGGTTGGCAAGCTTGGGGAGAACCCAAAATGGGCCTAGGATGACCAAATCATGGGCGGACAACACACCAAGGGTGTGGGTTAAGTGGATTCACTCTCAACTCGCCCGCGGTGGTCACTCAATTTGGTGGCAATGTAAAATCGGACACTCTCTTACCGCCGACGGAGTAACTATAGCAATACTAAGCTAAGCAAGTCCTATACAACAATGAGGGATGTTCAGGAGCTCACCTAGCCGGCGTGAAGACGCCGACTCCGGCCGGAGACGGGGGCGAGCGGGGAGGCGAGGGTATGCACCCGCACGCCGCGTCGGTGTCTCTTCAACCTGAAAGTGTAAAGAGTACAACACTACGTCTCTCGCAGGAGGGATGATCTTGGGGTGGAGATTAATATAATTACATCCAAAACTACCTCCACGCAGGGAGGGGCCTTCAGCCGGCCAAGCGGGTTGGGGATTACGCAATGAAACTTGACCTCCCGAGCTCCACCGGTTCTGCCCTGCTTCAGGTTCACTGGATAGACAGTCGGAGACGGTGCTGCCACGGGTTCCACGGAACTCGGATCTTGACGAGACCAGCGCCAAAACTTTCCCAACTGACAGAGGATGAAGCTTGAATTTTTGGGGAACCTTTGATACTCGGGGCTGACCGCGCCGGCGACTGGAACAGGACAGCAGCGTCTGGTCTCTGGCGGGTACCGAACTGATGCAGCAAGTTGCAGAAGTCACTGTGGGCTTTCCCGGACTCCGATTGGAATGAAACTGGCGGTGATGCGATCGTGGTCGGGGTAGCTTCGAGCCGGAGTTGACGGGGATGCGATCCGATGTCGGTGGAGAGAGGGGTAACCGGAGGAGTGAGGACTGGTCTAACCTGGGACCACAGGGGGTAGTCTGCCGTCTCCAACGAAGAAAATTGGAGCAGAGGGTTCCGGTGGCCGATTCAGTCCCTTCTTCTTGGAGGTGGCAGATAGATTCAATTAGTTTCTTCCCTCCAAAAATTGCACTCAGAACCTTCACGAGCTGGACGTGGCAGAGTCTGGGACCGGACTGATTGATTCTGCCTCTGTCTGGTGCAGATCAATGTGGCTGGTTGCAGAGGGTGCCACGATCTCTAACAAGCTCTGAGTGAGGTGAGACCTGAACCGTTGGAACCGTAGCCAAGTCTTCTTTCTGTCGGCACCAACGGAGACATCGGCAGATGTCGGAGAAGACCGGGACGATCAGATGAGTTGAGGGGTGTCGGTTCTGGCTCCTGTAAACTGACATGACACACTTGGAGTAGAAAATTTGTAAATTGAGATTCCGATGTCCAAATGCAGCTCTGCTTCTTTAGGATGAAAGAGGACTTGATAGGGAAGAACTTTTCTGAAGAACACTTGATCTGAATCTCAAAAGATTCGTCGTGGTCGGGCTTCCAATCTCGCTCTGGTGCTCTGCCTGGGGTCTTCTGCGCAGTCGTGGGAGATCAGCTCCTGCGGACAGCTCCGACCTCGGAAGCCGGTGAGACCACCACCGTTGGAAATCTATCTAGATGAAGATTCCAGCAATGTAGGCCTTGCCACCTGAATCTTTGAGAGACGGTCGTGGCTGCTTCTGCAAGTTGCTGTAACTCTGCTGTCTGAAACAGAGGCTGAATGAGAAGAAGATGAGGGGGTGGGGAAGGGGATGGCCAAGAGAGTAAGAGGTGGAGGGTGAACTTGGCTGGTATGGGGAAGGGGGGCTGCGACTTTGGGTGGTTTGGGAGGTGGGGAGATGGAAGGGCACTGCCCTAGGGAGAGGGAAATTCAAATTTGGGCTTAGGGAAGAGCCCCTTCAACCTTGGGGAGAGGAAGGGGTGCTCAGGAAGTGGTGTTAGGTAGTTGGGGGTTGGGAGGTGGGGTGTGGATTGGAGGATGCCACCTTGGGTTGGGGGGGAGTTAAATGGGTGTATGGGGAAGGGGAGAGGTCTTAATGAGGGGTGAATGGGGAGGAGAGAGAAAATTCCGAAAATTGGGTGGAGGGAGAGAGAGAGAGAGATAAAGAGAGAGAGAGAGAGATAATGGGTGAGAGAGGGAAGAGAGATTTGGTAGAGAGGAGTAAGACTAGAGAATTTTTTCTATTCAAATGATTCTTCAAAGGTTGTTACATATGAGGAGTGGGGTGGCCTATTTATAGGCACATGACTTTTCACAAGGGACCCTAACAAAAGACACAATGACTAATAACCGAAGGGAAGGGGGGGCATCCATGGGCCTAGCCCAATGAGATGGGCCCAATAACCTATCAAACCAACATAATGACTCAATACTTAGGAAAATGACTCAACAACCTAGGTACATGACTCAAATAAAGGGAAAATTACATGATATTGACTCAAAGAAAATGTGAAGATTACAAGACTAGACTCAAAAATACATGACTAACATAATGGCGCTTGCCGACGAACAATCCGAGTCCGGAGAAAATGTGGAGGGGCAAGGGATGCCCTCATCAGATTTCTAGGGCATAAACATAATTTTACATCTTCAAAGAAATGCCAAATGGAAATGACGCCATGGTCATGGGCGTGTATTTCCTAAAAGATGACTTAAACTAAGTCGTCAATTCAAAAAGTGAATAGTGCCACTTTTTGATTTAAAGGAATTTTTAAAAACTAATTATATGGAAAAATCAAGAGAAATGGAAAAATATTACCCATAAATTTTCGTAACTAGACCTTATCAAATAAAAAAGAAAAAAATCCTCAAGTATAGTAACTAGCTTGAGTTAACGTGAAATCGTGAATAGCGCCCGACGGAAGGGCGTTATTTCTTTAAAAACGACGAGATGCAAGGCGTCAATTAAAAATTAACGACCTAGCCTAAGGTGTTAATTACATTTGAGTTCCGTTCGACCCGGGACATTATCCAGGGTAAGTTCCTGGATTACTACATGTTAGATAGATTATAGTAAGGACTCTATCAAGGAAATATTACCCTTAATCGAACTCTAACTCTATTAGGGTTCCTAAAACTCTATGAATACCCTCCTAATCGACCCAGATCGCTATTTTGGCGATCTGATCTATCGTGCTGCTGAAATACGTAAAGGATAGGTTTTGTTCTTCTTGTCATTACCTTTAACCACAGAAGCATGATGATTCTAATGCTTCTTCATCTTCTTCTTCAATTGCAGGTTGCCTGTAACGTGAAGGAGCTCCTGTCTTCCTAAAGAACGAGAGTTCTTCATTGAACTTACATCTTCCTTCGAAGCAAGCTGGGATTTCTCTACATCCGGAGCATAGGAGTCTCATCACATATCAGCCTTCTCTTTGTCATCCCTGCCTCAGATGCTACTATTATTGGGCTTGTAGGAGGAATCCGTATAGAACAGAGCCTCTTTTTCTCTTCAAGTTCTTCACGTACCATCACCAAAATCTTCAGATGATGTAGGTTTTCTCAAGAACTGTAGCCCAAACTAGCTTAAGATCCTTAATAATATCATATGTCATCCATGCATATAATTTTATTATGGTTTCAAATGTTTCTGTGAAATATTAAAAGAAGCGACCCTACCAAGGGCGCTAATTTAAAAAGAAGCGACCTAGCCTAGGGCGCAAATTCTTCAAATGACGCCCTGCCCAGGAGTCGTCAATTTCCCCTAATTATTAATTACCCACGTTTAAAATTTTTTATCTATGAAACCATGAATCTAATCTAATGCATGATTATACCCCTAGAATCCTGCTATTTTTCTTGTCCTGAGCATATAATTGTTTCCCTGAAATTTTATTATCTGGAAATTTCACTGTTTATGTGAAATCTCGATAAAGCCTGAAATAACGACCTGCTGTAAGTCGTCTCTTATGAAAGTGATGCCCCAGACAAGGGCGCTAATTGATAAGAAACGCCCCTGTCGATGGCGCGTTTTGTTAAAATTCCAGAATATAGAAATTTCTGGAAAATAGAAATATAAAATGGACAACTGATCCAGAAGTCGTCAAATAGAAAAGAAACGACCTAGTGAAGGGCGTGAATTCTTTTAAAAGTGACTTAGGTTAAGTCGCTAATTTCCTGTATAATTATTTTTCACTATTTTCTGTAAACCGAGGGTTTTATATATATATATATATATATAAGTATATTGTATGACACTATATTTCCATTCCGTGAATATAGTCCCATGTTTCATGATGATTTATCCCATTACCCACTAACTCTCGGTGACATACAAGCTCTCCATCGGATATTCCGTTCCTTTGGACTAGCAAGTTAGTCATGGGGACCTCCGTAAGTCTCCTCGTAGCCTTGGATTCCCTCAAGGCCGATTGAGCGGGTTGTACCATAAAAACCTTTCACACTATTTTGCCATGTCACTCTATAGAAACATGGTATATCGGCCCTTATGATATGCTAATGGATATCATGAGAATATTCTTGATGGGATAAGAACATCGTGCCATTAATAGGCGGTTCTTGTAGACCTCAATTCTATATCAAATAGGTGACCATCTATATATGGACACTTAATTGTCATGGTACCCAATTAGGGAACCAATTCCACCCAGTTTATCGATATTGTCATGGTTTATATGCTTCGCGTGGATTTTATCGCAAGAATGTCCTTACTCAAGGGCCTTGCCCTTGAATTCTATGAGAATCTTATCTTATCATCCTATTAAAGCTTGTTCTTGAAACTCCTTATTGGCTATAAACTATCGTGGATGTCTAGATCTATCTTTAATACTGTGCATATAAGGGCCCGATCTGGTCCTGGGAGGAGCACCCAAAAGTACTAGTGCCCATGGGAGTTATAATGATCACGGTGTCTAGCATTGCATCGAAGTACTTTCTCTCTTGATCTTTGGCATTCCACACACTCTCTCTCTTTCTTGCGTGCGTGACTTGACTTGCGTGACTTTACTAGCGTGGCCCGACACGGGCAAAGTACTTGCATGAAATAGCCAATAATCTATAAAGTCTCTCATGAATACCTTTTGTTTAAAACTCACTTGAAAGTTTTGCACGACGTGTTATTCTATTGTTAGTTTTCACTTGCTCAGTTATTTCTACATGCATAGCCATATTGCATTTACATGTGAGAAAAATTGTAATTACTTAAACCCATTGCTAGTTCTTGAGATATAATTTCCTACTGAGCGTTCGCTCACTCCGTTTTATTCCAACATTTTCAGGTAATCAGGTGGCTAGCGAGACCGAGACTCACACGGGCGGGACAAGTGTGCAAGCGAGCTTCGGAAACTAGAGAAATCCGAGTCTTTTGTCTTTCTTGAGTCTATCTTAGCATCTCTTATTCAGTTATCTTGTCTAAGTCTGCTAGTATGTTATTTCCTTCCTTTCCATTGTGATGGAGTCTTTAAGTTGGAAAAATAAGTTCTTGTAAGAGATTTATATTAGAAATAAAATTTCTATTGTTGTTCAAAATTATTTTTATCTTATGCGATTGCTCTTGATCATTCACGACTGATTAACTGCTACGTTCCGAGCAAACGACATGTTCCGCTGCTATCGGTTCGGGGTGTGATAGAAAGGTCCCCGTCTGGAGCTTTAGCATGTTTCCTTTACTTTTGATGCCTGCTTTTGTGGCCCCCTCATTGGACCGCGGGATTGTGTCCCCCATGAGGTCGGTCTTATTGATTTATTTCATCTAGTTTAGTTCCTCCAGACTGGTGTCGCTTTTGGTTTAATCATTCCTCACATTTGGTTCAGAGTTTGCCCAAAGATTCCATGTCGCTTATTGGTAGAAACGAGTGTCGTTTTACCTTAACGCCTGCTTTTCCGGTCCACTCCGCTGCATTTCCGCTTCATCTCCATGTGCCATGTCACTTCTGCTTCACCTCCGCTCGCTCCCCTACAAAGAGGACGTTAAGGAGGGGCATATGTTGACACCCATTTTATGCCGATAGATGCGTTCTTCTTACTCCCGTCTGTTGATGCCTCGAGTTGTCCCTCACTCGCTGGACGTTTTCTGGTAAATCATGGGCCAGTTTTATGTGTAACCTCCCACCTTAGTTGAGTCCGTATCAATTCAGGGCTTAATGGGCCTTGGTTTTTTGTTAATTGAACATGTTTATGAAAATCAAGTGTCCAGGAGCATGTACGGTTCACCCTCAGCCGTTCAACACTGGGGCGGTTAGATATAGACCGTTCATATATGTATGGTTGATTTCTGATGATTTTCTGAATTTTCACCGACAAGATTTTGTGTGGCTCTCTCCTAGTTGCTCAACTTGATGGACGGACTAAGGGTGACCGCTCCTCTCTCAGAGTCCTGCGCTTCCAAATTTTCTCAGATAATAATCCAATTAATTGAATTATCACCGACAAGGCTAAAACGGTTTGTCCTTGGCCACTCTACATTTGAACGGACTAAATGGAGCCGTTCATCTGTGAGAGTCCAACGGCGGGCGTTTCGGTCAGTTCGATGGACAATTGGGATTATTTTCTGATTATTTTTAATTTCCACCGACGGGGTTGGACGGCTTGGATGTAACCGCCCATCAGGTTGAGCGGTCTATCGTAAGACCGTGCATCCCGTCGACTGTTGAATTTTAACATATTTTAATCCTTTTATTCGTAGTTTTATCGCCAACTTCTTTCGTCAATTTCTCCGCGGATAATCAACAATTTTAGCTGCCGTTTCGACTGGATGAAAGATGATTCATTTATCTACGATTTTTGTTTGATAATCTGGACCTAAAAATGACTCTAAACCCTAATTTCGAGCCACGCTTTCTAGGTGCTCTATAAATAGACCCTAAGAGCCGGGTTTGAAAAGGGGGAGATCTTTGGTCGATGTCAAAGCCCTGCCGCATTCTTAAGTGACCTAGCACCAAGGAGGGAGACTTTCTACGTCCATACAAGCCTCCGGTTCAGGGAGTAGTTGATGTTTTGAGTCCTTTGTGTTTTATAGCTTTCGTCAATGTTCATTGCATGCATTGCTTTCTCCCTACGCTCTTCTTCACCTTCATCATCATGCACACATCCACCTACGTTTTGACACCCTAGAGGTTTAAAACCCCCCAGGTATCCCCCTTTCCACTCATTTATGTTCATCAATTACTATCTTGACATTTACTACACCATTCAGTTCTAATCTAGGTTGTTGCTTTGTTTCTTTACGTTGTTTTGCAGGTCAGCACTTCATCAGCACGAGGCCCATCCCCTCTGGCCGGCCAGAGAGGGTGGAGGTTGGACCCCTTTGCGACTTCTGGCCTGGTGGTCTCGAGCGGTTCCCTTCTATCCGTGTAAGGAGACGTGCGGTGCATCTTCGGCCGTTCTTCTTAGTCCGGCGGTCGTTACAGAGCCGTTCAACAGCCAGGAGTGCTTCCTCCCGCATCTTCTGCAGCACCCTTAGGCGGTCTATCATAAGACCGTGCGTCTTATAGGTGGTTCTTCATCAACCGCTCATCTTCCCAGTGCTGCAGCTCGGTGAGTGTCTCCCCTTCCTTTCGAAAGCACGGCGTGTTCATCACGTTTGGCGCTTTGGTGGCGATCAAGGTCATTTTCGTTTTCTGTTCTCCTCTTACTATTTTTCACTTACTCATCGCATATTGATTTATTCATAAACACCATCTTCCTTTAAGTAAGAGGAGAAAATATATGTACACCAAGGTCTAGTGTTCCATTCAAATACCTGAAGATCCTTTTCACGGCTGCTAAATGGGAGTCCCTGGGACAAGATTGGTCTCTCGCACAGAGGCAAACACTAAAGTGTATATCTGGCCTACTAGCAGTCAAATAAAGCAAGGATCCTATCATGCCCCTAAAGAGTTTTTGATCAATTTTGTTATCTTTTTCTTCCTCCATTTTCTGTGAGGTGGACATTGATGTTGCAAAGGGCTTGGCAGTCTCAAGTTAAAATTTCTTCATGATTTCTTGTGTATACTTCTTCTGGTTAATGAAGATGCCATCATCCATTTGCTTTATCTGTAATCCCAAGAAGAAGTTGAGCTCTCCCATCAAGCTCATCTCGAACTCCCCCTGCATAAGTTGGGCAAATTCATCATTCATTTTTGAATTGGAGGCTCCAAAAATAATATCGTCTACATAAACTTGAACAATTAATGAATGATCATCACAAGTTTTTGTAAACAAAGTTTGATCTATGTTACCTCATTTGAAGTCATTTTCAATAAGAAATGAACTTAATCTATCATACCATGCCCGAGGAGCATGTTTCAAACCGTATAGTGCCTTGTCCAATTTGAATACGTGGTCCAGAAATCTTTCATCTTCAAAGCCCGGTGGTTGCTCCACGTACACTTCTTCCTTGATCACTCCATTGAGGAAGGCACTCTTCATGTCCATTTGAAACAGTTTAATGTTCCTGTGGCAAGCATAAGCAAGTAAAATTCTAACTGCTTCTAATCTAGCCACAGGTGCAAATGATTCATCAAAATCAATGCCAAAATCTTGAGAGTAGCCCTTGGCTACTAATCTTGCCTTATTCCTCACAACCACCCCATCTTCACTAAGTTTGTTTCGAAAAATCCGCTTAGTTTCAATGATAGGATGGTCATCAGGTCGGGGCACGAGGAACCACACCCGATTCCTTTGGAATTGGTGTAGGTCTTCTTGCATGGCGAGAACACAAGAATTATCATTTAAAGCATCATCTAATAATTTAGGCTCAATGCTAGAAAGTAAAGCTAGATTATCGTGAATTTCTACTACCCTCATTAAAGCCCGAGTTCGAATTCCTTCATCCACACCGCCGATCACGTTCTCTAATGGATGGTCCCTGTGTGTGGCCCATTGGTGTGGAAGGTTCGGATGTTGCTCTTGTTCCGCTACTTCTTCTTCTTGTTCTTTTTCTTCTTCTTGATTCGCTACCTCACCTTATTTGCTCGACTCTCCCTTTTCAACTTCGCCCTCACCTGTAATAAGAAAATGATCATCATTTGATTTCCTCATTGTGAATTCATCAACAACTACATGTGGACTTTCCTTGACAACAAGTGTTCTAGTGTTATACACACGGTAAGCTCTAGATGTTAGAGCATACCCGAGGAAGATCCCTTTATCACTTTTTACTTCAAATTTTTCTAGATTGTCTTTTCCATTGTTCAAAATATAACAAATTGAACCAAATGGTTTGAAATGAGATATGTTGGGTTTCGTACCTTTGTAAAGCTCGTATGGAGTTTTCTTAAAGATTGGTCTTACCATTGCTCTATTTGTGATGTAGCAAGCGGTGTTCACCGCCTCTGCCCATAAGTACTGTGGAAGACCATTCTCGGCAAGCATGGTACGCGCCATCTCCACGAGCGTCCTATTTTTCCTTTCGACCACGCCATTTTGTTGAGGGGTTCTTGGTGAGTAGAACTGATGCTCGTACCCCTACTTCCTACAAAGGGTATCATACTCATGATTTTCAAATTCCTTTTCGTGGTCACTTTGAATTTTCTGAATTGAATATCCTTTTTCGTTCTGGACTTTTGTGCAAAAATCAATAAACTCATTGCAGGCATCACTTTTATTAGCAAGATATAAAACCCATGCATATCGCGAGAAATCATCGACAATCACAAAGCCATAAAGCTTCCCCCTAAGACTACGAGTCCTGGTGGTACCAAATAGATCCAAATGCAACAGTTGAAGGGGTTTTTCTGTAGACACAATGTTTTTGCATTTAAAGGATGTGGTGGTTTGTTTTCCTTTATTACATGCTTCACAAATCTTAGAAGTTTCAAAACTCAATTTAGGAAGACCTCTGACTAAATCATGACGGTTCAACTTTCTAATTACATTAAAGCTGGCATGTCCGAGACGGCGATGCCACAACCAAACATCTTCACTTCTATTAACAACTAAACACAATTTCTTAGGTGCAAGCTCATCAAAATCGACTTGATACGTGTTGTTACATCTTACACCAATAAACTTGATTTTCTGTGAGTTAGCATCAATGATTGTGCAGTGTGAAGATTCAAAAATCACTTTGTGACCCTTGTCACAGAGTTGACTTACACTAAGCAAATTATGATGAAGACCTCTAACTAGTGAAGCATCTTCAATGCAATGGTTAGAGTCCTTACCAATCCTCCCGATTCCTATGATCTTACCCTTGTCCCGTCCTTCGAAAATTACCGTTCCGCCATTCTTCTCAACAAGGTCTGCAAAGAGGAGTTTATTTCCAGTCATGTACCTGGAGCATCCGATGTCCAGGTACCATTTATTGTCTCCCGCCTTCATGCAGACCTGCACCAATTACCAACCATGCTCATTTTGATTTGGGTACCCAAGGAAGCTTAGGTCCCTTCACATTAGCATTCCCAAGTGACTCATAATATCCATAAAAAAATCAATTCATCATCATATTGCATGAGTTGGCATATATACATGTCATGCCCTATTTTCCCACAATAAAAACACGTGGGTCTTCTCCTACCAAAATTTTTTATTTTATTTACATTTCTGAAGCTTGAGGGGAATTTGGAATTAAAAGTTTGCTCTTCGAGGTGTGTGTGTGAACATTCTCCTTCATGAAATGATTTCTTTACTGCATAATGAACATGATTCTTGTTGCTATGCAATACACTTTGATTTTTGTTAACTTGTTTTCCTTTCTCTCTCACTATCTTTCCATTCTCATTTTTCAATTTCAATAACTAAGCTCTCATTCTTCACTTTCAAGTTTTCTTTCTCTTTTTCACATTCACTCATTTGGACATGCCATTTTTCAAGTTCTTTGTTTAAGAGGTCATGCTTTTCTTGGATTTCATCTTTCAGCTTCAATGCATTCTTCTTCTCTATGTCCAAGCATGTTAATTCCTCTTCAAACAAAGCTAGCTTGGTTTCAAAAGCATCATTTCCATTTTTCATACTTTTCATTTGTATTTCAAGCAAATTACATTTTCCACATGAATCAAATAAGTACATAATTTCATGAATCTTTTTCTTCAAGGTCCTATTATCATTTTTCATCCTTCTATACTTCTCATCTAATTCTTCATAAGCAAGTTCCCACTGTTCATTTGAAATGGCCTCAGTGTCAGAAATTACCTATTCGCTGTCGCTATTGGCTATCAAGCACATCGTCTTCACGAGTTCTTCAATATCCTGCTCCTCATTATCGGTCGTGGGATCATCCTCATCCTCGTCGCTCCATGTCGCCTTCATGGCCTTCGGCTTATTGCCCTTGACGACCTTTCGCTTTTTCTTTTGGAGCTCAGGGCATTCTCCTCGCATGTGCCCCGCTTTCTTACATTCATAGCAAATGATTTCGGCGGCCTTTGATGGTTCATTTCTTTATCTTGGCTGCCTTTTCCCTTTCCTGAACTTCCCACCAAATCTTCTTCTTTAGCGCAAGAATTGTCTTACCTTTCTTGTTAGCATAGCAACCTCTTCATCGTCGGTGGCTCCCAACGATTCCTCTTGGCTCGAGAAACTCTCCGGGAGTGTTTTCAAGGCGATTGGCCTTTTCTTCTTCGGATCCTCTTCCGTCCTTTTGATCACATTGATCTCATAGGTCATTAATGACCCTATGAGTGCATCCACGGTGAGTGTTGTCAAATCCTTGGAGTCTTCTATCACGGTCACCTTGGTGTCCTAACTCGGTGATAGTGACCTCAACACCTTCCGCACCAATTCCTTATCGGTGAACTCTCTTCCGAGTGACTTCAGTCTGTTGGTGATCTCCATAAGTCGTGCAAACATCTGGGAGATATCTTCTTCATCTTTCATTTTAAAGAGCTCGTAGTCACAGGTCAGCATATTCGCCTTTGTCTCCTTGACTTCTGTGGTACCTTCATAAATGAGCTTGAGCTTGTCCCACATTTCCTTGGCGATACAGCACATGGAGACACGAGCAAACTCGTTAGGGTGAATAGCACACTGAATTATATTCAAGGCATTAAAATTTACAATGGCTTTCTTTATAGCATCATCATCCCACATATCCTCATCGGGGTGTACATCATACGGACCATTCCTAATAACAGTCCATATTTCATGACTTTGCGCTCTAAGAAATACGGTCTTCCTATTCTTCCAATATGGGTAATTACTCCCATCGAAGAAGGGTGGCCGTTGAATTGAATGCCCTTCGGGCATCATCCCCTTGTGGAGGTTGTTGGCCATTCCTAACATATCACTCTAAAACCACTAGGTTTTCTAAAGAGCGGAGCCGAGGCTCTGATACCAATTGTTGGCCCGGTTAGGAGGCAATTGAGAGGGGGGTGAATTGATTGCCCACCCTTGCCACTAATTTTAAAAGCAACCCACACAAACCACAGATATGAGGAACAAATTTAAGACGGAGGCTTGATTAATACAACAGAAATTAAATCAACCAAGCTCTTACAACTCCCTAGTGCACAGAGGTACTCACTCGGACAGCAATATTTGGACGGACAGTTGAGAACACTCATGCCTCACCGTCTCACACTCGTATAGTGAGCGGAAAAATAGATATAAACCAACACCAACCAAGCAAACCACGGCATAGTATTTTTAGGTGGTTCGGATGCACAGAGTGCCGTCCTACGTCCACCCCGCTCACCTCGAGAGGCTTTCACTATAAACGTTGCTCGACGGCAGCAATCACACACACACGGGCTCGACGGCCCACACACGTGGGTTCTCGTACGATGACGAGACAGCCCACACACACTCGGAGCAAGCTTCGAAAATGTCTAGATAAGAGAAATAGTATGAAAAGAAATACAAGCCCAGATATGAGATAATCGTTCTAAGCACATGATGACTAAGAAGATGATGAACAATATGAATCTTCCCCACAAACTCTTAATATGCTAGGAATATAACGAGGGTAACGCTCAGAACAAAGGAACCGAGGTTGGATGAAGCCGGTGTCAAAGATGTAGTCACCCGAAGCTCCGGATGTAAAGGATGCAGATCGCGACCTTCACTCTTAGGCTTGGGCTCGATGGAACTCGACCTAGCACAGCCCTCCTTCACCTCCAGCAGATGGGTACCCTTCTTTTCCTGCAAGACAAGTGAAGACACACGTTAGAAGCTCAAGAGATATGTTCCGATCGAATGAAGGGTGACACTATATACAAGGAGATTTGATCCCCCAAATGACATAAAAGCCCACTCTAAACCCTATTGAAACAACATACAAGACATTAGGGGCGCCCTAAGGCCATTAGGGTCATAAGCCATGCCAAATGGATCCAAGCCCAATGGGTTCGAATGAGATCCAGAAAACCCGCAGGAACGTTCATAAAAAGTGTTGACCTATGGGGTTGACTCTTTTTCTTGAAAGTTCTGCCAGAACATATATAAAAGCAAAATCGAGTCACGAGTGTCGACCCAGGGGGTCGACACTTCTTACGAAGTGTTCTAGCCTGTGAAAAGATCAAAACATTCGTGATGAAAAGTGTCGACTCACGAGGTCGACACTTTTTCACAAACATTCTGTTTTCACAGAAATGAACAAACTTACCTGAAAGTGTTGACCTTCAGGGTCGACACTTTTTCCCGTAAGTTCTGCCTTAGCAAAATAGTAGAACCTTGGTGAAAGTGTCGACTCCGCAGGTCGACACTTTCTGCCAGCATCCACTTTTTCAACGCAAGACAGAAACTCCACAAATAAGTGTCGACCTCGTAGGTCGACACTTTTACTGATAGTAGTAAAACATCTATAAAAGCCAATGAAATCTCCACAAATCCAATACATATAACAATGTTGATGAATGGAGTTCATACTACTCACATATACATGGATAAGCATGAATTAACCCGTGTAATATCCTGGATCTTTAGTAGGTTTTTCGGATTCTTTTTGGAGAATTTTGCATTGCTTTTGTATCTCCCGAGATGAGGTCTTATGAACCGTGTGGTTCTTCTCTCGTATAATCTACAGAACCCTACGGTGAGTTTACCTCTCAGCTTATCGGCTCGTGGACAATACAGTTGCAGTGTACTCTTCGTGAGGATCGTTTCGACTATTTTTACAGATTTTTAGGCCTTGGTTAGGCATTTATTCGAATTAGTTAAAGAATTATTAAAATTTAATGGGCATATTAACGATTTTAGTTCTTTGAGGGGTTAAAGTATAATTTGAAGAATTTTTACAAAAAAAAATAAAGAAAAATCAGTTTTTATAAAACTCACGCACCCCCCTCTCTCTCTCCCCTCTCACTCTCGATCTCTCTCTCTCCCTCACACGTTCTCTCTCCCCCTCTCCCTTTCTCTCTCGGTTTTGGCCCGGACGGGGTCCAATCGAGGCATGGGAGATACCTTTGGAACCGGCTCGACGCGAGGGACGTTTTGACACTGACCTCATCTCGATCCGTGGAGCGTGGAGACGCGTGGGAGCGAGAGGACGGCGTGGCTTCCATCGTCCGATCTGCACCGATTTGCGGGTTTCGTCACGATCGAGGTAGGGGAATGGACTCCTCGTCTTGCCAGGAGCCCAATGACGCCACATGCGTCGCCCTCCACTGTCATTCATCGTTTTCCATGCAAACCCCTTTTTGTGTTATTTTAGGCCTAATTTCTTGAAATCTCTCTCTCGCTCTATTTTAGCCGAGACGGCTGCTGATCGAAGCAAGGGAGGTACCGTCGGGAAGGTCGTTTCGCATGGATCGCGGTGACGCCCTTCTTCCCTCGATCTGCGGATCGTGGTGACGCTTGGCGTTGTGAGGACGACGTGGCTCTCGTCGACCGTTCGGCACCGAATCGGCGTTCCCACCGCGTAAGAGGTAGGGGGATGGAATCTTCTCCTCGCTAGGGACCCGTCGGTACCACATGCGCCGTGGTTCGACGCCAATTTTCTTGATTTTTGTGCAATTTTCCATGTTAATGTAATTTAGTGTTATTTAGCCTTAAATTCATGAAATTGATTCCATGGCCATCGTCTTTCAATTTTAATGGCATGATTGGTGATTGAATGTTGTTATGGCAGGGTGGTTGGTTAGGAAACCTGGTTTCTACGTCGATACCCGGCGGTTTCCATCGTCCGGGAGGGAACCGGTTTTAAATATAACCCGTCCGCGACCCAGGTGATGTGACGGTCCTGCCAGGAACCGTCACATCCCTAACGGTCTTCCGGGGACGCGTTACTTCAATATAACGGCCCGTCGCGGGGGCGTTACATTGAGAGTAACGGCGGGGCTCCCGACCGTTGTTTTCTCGTTGGTTTGTGTTGACCCGGTCAGGCGGTTCGCCCGACGGCCAGTCGGCCAGCCGTCGCTTTGATCCGGCGCGCCTAGACTAGTGCGTCACTTCGCCTGCGAACGGTTTTAAACGCAGCACGTTGGTTTTTGGCCTCGGGTAGATGTAACGGCGGTGATCCAACGCGTTGCATCGATGTAACACGCTGGGCCCCTACCGTTACATTCCCTTTTGGGTCTCTTGAGCTGGAACTCCGGTGGAAGTAACGGATGGAGACGGACGCGTTATTCTTGATGTGACGCGCCAGTCCCCGACCGTTACATTCATATAGCGCGTGAGCAGCCGACCGCCGCTTGCCTGGAAGTTTCATTACGTTGCCAGCCTATTAGTTATGCATTCCATGTTGCATTTACGCCATGTTTAACTTATTTTATAAAAACTGTGGCATTATTTTAGATCCCAATAGAGTAGCTCTCTCTTTCCTTGTGATGGAGCCACTAGTCGTAGCCCTCCGACTTGGAGTGTCGGCCCACCTGGGAAAGGTGGAAAGGGTAGTTCCCGTTACACGGTTTTTAAGCTAGTTACCGTGGGCCCTCGGCCAATAGTAGCGTCCTACTAAGAGGGAAAACTAGCGGGAGAGCCTGGCTTAGGCACGAGTCAGTATGTGCACACGTGGTCAGAGACTTATACTGACACTGACGAGTGTTACTCTGACTAGTTACTCGGTTCGGTTTGGTTCTGTTACGCCTCTCGCTTGGAGACTCTAGCCATGCGAGTTGCTTGAGATGCAGTGTAAGCCGTCAGTGGATGCATTTGGTCTCTCACTTCTTGTGGTCTCTTCTTTTTCCTATCTCCGGGTTAGTTGAGCTTTTCTTTCTATTGGTAGATGTAGTTCCTGACGCTTATATCTATATTTAATTCTCATGTAGTTAGCTATTTAAACTGCTTAGATAGGTTTTACAGCTTTACAATAAATGTGTTTTATTTATGCCAATTGCATGTTTATTGCTTTAAATGAATGCTTTAATTGCTGTTATATTTGTATGCCTGCGTGATTAGTTGCGAGGTAGGGATCCGCGTGACCCCTACTGAGTCTGGCTGTGACTCACCCTTCCTACTTTCAGGTGAGCCACATCCGCCGTCTCCTGGAGCTTCACGTGGTTTTGTCGGTAGCTAGTAGGGTGCCAGCAGTAGTCGATTGGTCTTTTGTGCTTTTGACCGGGGTATGCCCCGTGTAGTTGTACATTTGAACTCTCTTTTCTGTCAGTTTGGACTTGTTACTGTTGTAAATCTGGACTATTGTATATATTTTATCATTCTGATAGTTTATTTTGCTTCCGCACTTAATTAGTAATTGTTGTTTAACTAATATTACGCGTTGTAGTTCCAATTTGTTATACAACTCCTCGACAAACTTCACTAACCCTTCAGGGGCCTCATCAGCCTCTTGGGTGGCTTCCCCAGTTCTTGGTATCGGTGTATCGATATTATCGGTATATCGGTATTTGGAGCTCTGGGTCGTCACAGTTGGTATCAGAGCTGTGTTGAGAATTTGTATAAGGAATTGAAATTGCATAGCATCTGTCCAGAGCGAGTCCACCTGCATCGTCTATTGCTGGCTTAGGATGTTTTCCGTGATTGCTGATATGATTTTCGTTGTTATGTGCTTCCTAGGGTTTGATGGCACGTCGTAAAAAGGCGCGTGTTTCCGGGGAGGGAAGTGGTACTTCTCCTCCAGTGGTTGTCGTGTTGGTTTATGCACCTGTGCCTGGTCAAGTTCCTGCAACTCCTGCTCATGTGGTGGAAGGTTTATCGGGTGATCAGGTTGGAATGCCGTCTGGTGAGGGGCAGGTGTGACCTCAAGGGTGTACTCAGGCCGAGTCTGCTCAGCCAGGTGTGCAGTATTACTTTGTCCCTCAGCCGACAGGACAGTTCCAGCAGGTCTATTTGCCGAGCGTACCCGGAGTCCCTTCCGTTATCCCTGCTGCCGAAGATGCTTCTTCCTCTAAGTTTAAAGGCAAGAGACGCCGATACAAGAAGTCTAAGAAGATTCGGACATCTAAGGATCAACAGGACGGGCAGTCGGGTGTGACTAGAGCCTCCTCTCTTGTGCCGGTTAATCGTGGTACACCTCCGTCCATGAATACCCGGAGCAAGTTGAGGGAGCGTGAGAAGCGGCTCGCCCAGCAGCCTTCTGCCAGTGTTGTTCCGTCGTCAATACCTTCTTCTCAGCAGCTTCGGGGGTCTGCCGTTAGTCAGCTATGGACGTGCCGGAGATGCGGTGGTCATCATAAGGGCCAGCCGTGTTCTCTGCCCGTTGTCTGCTTTCGATGTGATCAGCCGGGTCACGTTATTCGAGATTGCCCTTTTAGGTCGAGACCGGTGCAGTTCTCGTGATTTACCCAGCCGCAGCTGTTCCAGTTCCAACCTTTGCCATCACGACCTCAGCAAGATTTTTCGGCCTCTCAGCTTCCCTGTGCTGAGCAGTGACGTCGTATGTTATGGAAGGTGTGATTCTGCTTCTCGATCAGTTAACTTGTGTTTTATTTGTCACAGTTACTTGAATTGTATGTGATGTAGTTATTCCTTAATTGTTCATTGTAATAATTCTATCCGTGTGATTTTGGTTTTCTCCTCTCCTATCCTTTTCATTTCTCCCGTTCTACTTTATCCTCGTTTCTCTTTTTCCTCTGTTTCTCTCGACGCGGGGCGCGCAACCGTGTCGAGTTGACCGAGGTAGAGACACGACGGAATGGGTTAGAACGTGATGGAATGATGGATGAGGTGGACGTTAGCAAGATTCGTTGGTGGATCTTACGCTAGCGTGGTTTAATCGTTTTGTCACCTGTGATTTTCTTAGAGGTCTATTTCTCTGTGGGGGCTAAGTGGATTGTCACCGTCAGTGCCGACAGCCATGTGAGTAGTCTACGTTGTGCTTTATGTTATCTGAATTTGTAGATCATTTGATGTTGTTGATAGGAGGTTCTTAGCCTCAGTAGTTATCTTTTCCTGCTATTTGTGAGTTCCTTAGTGTTTCCATGTTAGCTTTTCCCTTCTTGGTTGGAATTGCTGGCATTGGGTTTGTGATTCCTTATCGCTTGGTTTTTCGTCATTTGCTCAGGTTGCTGTTGACTTTTCGAGTTGTTGAGGTGGCCGTACACGTTTTTACGTTGTTTTGGTCATCCCAGCTCGAGTCCGTTCAGCTCCCGAGGTGTTCTACTTCTGTTGAAGTGCTCGATTAGACCCCTTTGATTGAGAAGTTGTTCGAGCGAGCTAGGCTTTTACCTTCTTGGTGAGCTTCTGTTAGTAAGCTTGATGCTTCTCACCTCGTTTGGTGGTTTCTTTTCGAAGTCGGCCTTGGAATTGCCGTCTTAGTAATGCCTTTGTCCTATATATGCTTAATGAGGACAGCTTTTATTTTGAGCCTGATCTTCTTCTTGCTTTGCGGTCACTTGGCTTGGGACTTAATCTTTGTTTCGAAAGCTGTTGTGTACCGTGTTTCATCGTGTCGTGTTTAACGGCCGATGCATTGTGAGGCTCACTTGTCGTTTTCAGGACGTAAAGGTAGGCTGAGATTAGCGCATTTCCTTGGCCTTTGTGTTGAAGATGGTACTCTCTTCTGTTGCACTTAGGCTACTTATGATCGGTTGCTCGTGGGATCAGTACTCGTGGCATATCGCATTGCGATTTTATGAGTTGCGATGGCGCCGTGTGTGTGCTGAGATGCGGATATCGAGATATTCCCTGTTGCCTGTGTGCGTTATTTGAGTGCGCAGCGGAAGCATGTGTGGGCTGGTCACCCATTGGTCGAGAATCATTGTTGTGAGATTCTGGACAGTCGAGAATTTCGTTCTTCTCGATATAACTTCATCTTTGCTTCCTATGCCTAGATGTTGTCTGTTGCCGTGCTGTTGCTGATCATCTTCTGGTATTGGCATTGATCATTGCGAGTATTGGGGAATTTGTCGACTTTCCTGCTGATCAACTACCCTTTACTCTGCATTCTCTTTCTTGGGTGTTGTGCTCTTGAGGTGTGTTCGTAAACTTTGAGATGCGTTCCCCGAGATTATTGTCGTGTTCTTGTTATATGGGTCTTTTCTTGGTGAGCGACTTGATGCATGACTAGTTCCTTGAGGTCGTGTGTTCAGCTGTTTTTATGCCCTGATATGACCCTGCTTGCAGTGTGCCCGTGGTTCTGTGTCCAGTACGGAGCTGGGATCCTGCGAGTGCCGCTGTGTTGTTGATTTAGTGTTGTATCTGTATGATTTTGTGTCTCAGTCGTGGACCATTGTCTTGTCAGTTAGCTTGTTGTACTCTTGACCCCTGTTAGAGTTAACTCGCGACTCGATTAGATGTGATATCTGAATGAAGGCTGACTTGATTGTGTTTGTGGTCCGATGCTATTGTTGTGTTACTGTTTCCTGCGAATTTGTCGTTGGTATTCAGTGTGCCCGGTGTTCCTTGTTGCCTTGGGCACTGGAATCGATGATGTCGTCAGGATGTCAATCGTAAGGACCTTCTTTCCTTATTTGAGCCATTGCTTGAGGTGTCTGTTGTTTCATCTCCTTGAGATCGGTGATTTGTTGCTGTGGCAGTCGTGTCTCCCGTCCTGTGAGACGTAAGCGACGTTGCCCTGTTTCGGAGGTGTCGGACTTGTGTTCACTTGTGTCGTGCTCACTCCCGGGCGTGTACTTGTGATAATGGTCTGACGGTGTTCCTCTGAGTTGTGTTTCTCGAGATTGCGTTGTTGTGTGTCGGGTTGTTCTTCCCTCGCTTCTCCCTTTGTCAGCCCTTGAATTTCGAGGACGAAATTCCTTGAAGGAGGGGAGGATGTAATATCCTGGATCTTTAGTAGGTTTTTCGGATTCTTTTTGGAGAATTTTGCATTGCTTTTGTATCTCCCGAGTTGAGGTCTTATGAACCGTGTGGTTCTTCTCTCGTATAATCTACAGAACCCTACGGTGAGTTTACCTCTCAGCTTATCGGCTCGTGGACAATACAGTTGCAGTGTACTCTTCGTGAGGATCGTTTCGACTATTTTTGCGGATTTTTAGGCCTTGGTTAGGCATTTATTCGAATTAGTTAAAGAATTATTAAAATTTAATGGGCATATTAACGATTTTAGTTCTTTGAGGGGTTAAAGTATAATTTGAAGAATTTTTACAAAAAAAAATATAGAAAAATCAGTTTTTATAAAACTCACGCACCCCCCTCTCTCTCTCCCCTCTCACTCTCGATCTCTCTCTCCCTCACACGTTCTCTCTCCCCCTCTCCCTTTCTCTCTCGGTTTTGGCCCGGCCGGGGTCCAATCGAGGCGTGGGAGATACCGTTGGAACCGGCTCGACGCGAGGGACGTTTTGACACTGACCTCGTCTCGATCCGTGGAGCGTGGAGACGCATGGGAGCGAGAGGACGACGTGGCTTCCGTCATCCGATCTGCACCGATTTGCGGGTTTCGTCGCGATCGAGGTAGGGGAATGGACTCCTCGTCTTGCCAGGAGCCCAATGACGCCACATGCGTCGCCCTCTACTGTCATTTTCATCGTTTTCCGTGCAAACCCCTTTTTGTGTTATTTTAGGCCTAATTTCTTGAAATCTCTCTCTCGCTCGATTTTAGCCCAGACGGCTGCTGATCGAAGCAAGGGAGGTACCGTCGAGAAGGTCGTTTCGCGTGGATCGCGGTGACGCCCTTCTTCCCTCGATCCGCGGAGCGTGGTGACGCTTGGCGCCGTGAGGACGACGTGGCTCTCGTCGACCATTCGGCACCGAATCGGCGTTCCCACCGCGTAAGAGGTAGGGGGATGGAATCTTCTCCTCGCTAGGGGCCCGTCGGTACCACATGCGCCGTGGTTCGACGCCAATTTTCTTGATTTTTGTGCAATTTTCCATGTTAATGTAATTTAGTGTTATTTAGCCTTAAATTCATGAAATTGATTCCATGGCCATCGTCTTTCGATTTTAATGGCATGATTGGTGATTGAATGTTGTTATGGCAGGGTGGTTGGTTAGGAAACCTGGTTTCTACGTCGATACCCGGCGGTTTCCATCGTCCGGGAGGGAACCAGTTTTAAATATAACCCGTCCGCGACCCAGGTGATGTGACGGTCCTGCCAGGAACCGTCACATCCCTAACGGTCTTCCGGGGACGCGTTACTTCAATATAACGGCCCGTCGCGGGGGCGTTACATTGAGAGTAACGGCGGGGCTCCCGACTGTTGTTTTCTCGTTGGTTTGTGTTGACCCGGTCAGGCGGTTCGCCCGACGGCCAGTCGGCCAGTCGTCGCTTTGATCCGGCGCGCCTAGACTAGTGCGTCACTTCGCCTGCGAATGGTTTTAAACGCTGCACGTTGGTTTTTGGCCTCGGGTAGATGTAACGGCGGTGATCCAATGCGTTGCATCGATGTAACGCGTTGGGCCCCTACCGTTACATTCCCTTTTGGGTCTCTTGAGCTGGAACTCCGATGGAAGTAACGGATGGAGACGGACGCGTTATTCTTGATGTGACGCGCCAGTCCACGACCGTTACATTCATATAGCGCGTGAGCAGCCGACCGCCGCTTGCCTGGAAGTTTCATTACGTTGCCAGCCTATTAGTTATGCATTCCATGTTGCATTTATGCCATGTTTAACTTATTTTATAAAAACTGTGGCATTATTTTAGATCCCAATAGAGTAGCTCTCTCTTTCCTTGTGATGGAGCCACTAGTCGTAATCCTCCGACTTGGAGTGTCGGCCCACCTGGGAAAGGTGGAAAGGGTAGTTCCCGTTACACGGTTTTTAAGCTAGTTACCGTGGGCCCTCGGCCAATAGTAGCGTCCTACTAAGAGGGAAAACTAGCTGGAGAGCCTGGCTTAGGCACGAGCCAGTGTGTGCACACGTGGTCAGAGACTTGGACTGACACTGACGAGTGTTACTCTGACTAGTTACTCGGTTCGGTTTGGTTCTGTTACGCCTCTCGCTTGGAGACTCTAGCCATGCGAGTTGCTTGAGATGCAGTGTAAGCCGTCAGTGGACGCATTTGGTCTCTCACTTCTTGTGGTCTCTTCTTTTTCCTATCTCCGGGTTAGTTGAGCTTTTCTTTCTATTGGTAGATGTAGTTCCTGACGCTTATATCTATATTTAATTGGCATGTAGTTAGCTGTTTAAACTGCTTAGATAGGTTTTACAGCTTTACTATAAATGTGTTTTATTTATGCCAATTGCATGTTTATTGCTTTAAATGCATGCTTTAATTGCTGTTATATTTGTATGCCTGCGTGATTAGTTGCGAGGTAGGGATCCGCGTGACCCCTACTGAGTCTGGCTGTGACTCACCCTTCCTACTTTCAGGTGAGCCACATCCGCCGTCTCCTGGAGCTTCACGTGGTTTTGTCAGCAGCTAGTAGGGTGCCAGCAGTAGTCGGTTGGTCTTTTGTACTTTTGACCGGGGTATGCCCCGTGCAGTTGTACATTTGAACTCTCTTTTCTGTCAGTTTGGGCTTGTTACTATTGTAAATCTGGACTATTGTATATATTTTATCATTCTGATAGTTTATTTTGCTTCCGCACTTAATTAGTAATTGTTGTTTAACTAATATTGCGCATTGTAGTTCCAATTTGTTATACAACTCCTCGACAAACTTCACTAACCCTTCAGGGGCCTCATCAGCCTCTTAGGTGGCTTCCCCAGTTCTTGGTATCGGTGTATCGATATTATCGGTATATCGATATTCGGAGCTCTGGGTCGTCACAACCCGGATCAGTCCATTTACACTAAGATCCAAATAGTCATGTATTCATACCTTGGCCTTGAGAGATTGAGTGAAAAGCCTCACAATAAACCTGCATTCAATTTGCCATTCAAATTAAGGTCTGAATGTATCAACTAAAACTCTATCAATCATCACATAGTAAGTTCCACATTCAAAACATCCATTCATTTTGCGATTCACCAAATGACCTATTCACTTACAACCTATGTTCAGCAATTGTGTTCAATCAATAATAGCTCACTCGACATTCAATATTCAATCAAGTTGATTCAGATCAGCCTTTTTTAAATTTGAGCATTCTTCATTCATGGTGTGGACAAATCAATCATTCAAGTCTAAAATTCATCAGCCTCATCTTTCATCAAATATGTATATCAATGAAGATCAATCAAGCAAGTTTTCATTCAAAGGAATTATTCATCAACCCTGTATTCATGCAAATTCATTGAACTCGAAATCATGACAATTCATTCAGAATCTTTGTCAAAACAGTCTGGGGCGCAACATCAAGAAGGCGTTGCAGATATTGAGGGAAAACAAACTATATGCCAAATTCACCAAGTGCGAGTGCTGGCTCGAGGAAGTATCCTTCTTAGGACATATCATTCCGAAGAACGGAATTGTTGTTGACCCATCAAAGGTGGAAGCCGTGAAGAACTGGGAGCGACCCACAAATGCAACGGAGATTCGGAGCTTCTTGGGTCTAGCTGGTTACTACCGACTTTTTATCAAGGACTTCTTCAAGATCGTTGTTCCTCTGACCAGGTTAATCCGCAAGGAAGTACCTTATGAGTTGGATGAAGACCGTGAAAAGAGTTTTCAAACCTTGAAGGATCTCTTGACCACTGCTCTAGTCTTATCATTACCAATTGAAGGGGAGAAATACGAGGTATATACCGATGTTTCTGGTATTGGCCTCGAATGTGTATTAATGCAAAACGGAAGAGTAATTGCATACTCTTCCCGACAGTTGAAGAAACATGAAGAGAACTACCCGGTGCATGACTTAGAACTAGCCATGGTGGTGTTTGCCTTGAATATCTAGAGGCACTATCTCTACGGAGAAAAATTCACTGCATACTCCGATCACAAAAGCTCAAGTATATATTCTCCTAAAAGGAGCAGAACATGCGGCAAAGGCGTTGGCTCGAATATCTCAAGGATTTCGACTTCATTATATAGTACCATCCTGGTAAGGGTAATTCCGTAGCTGATGCCCTTAGTCGGAAGCCAAGAGCAATTTTGGACAACTGTATGATACAAGAATGGAAGTTGCTGGAGAAATTCCCTGTGTCACGTCCCGAGCGCGGAAGATACTCTGATGCGTGACGCGTCTATATCGATCGTGTCATTAGAGCGATAAGAATTTTAACATACAAAATTTCAGAGTGCGCAAATGACTAAAAATCTAATAAATTTTAATAGTCCAAGTGATGTTTATTTGATTAATCAAAGGAAATAAAGATATCCCATGACAAATTTTTAAATTAAAAAAAAGCCAAACATTAGGTTACACGACTTAACACAAAGTTTATACCACTAACTGACATAACTGGGAATACATGGTAGACTCAAATAAATTCAAAGACTCGACTAGCTAATGACAAATGGATGGCGTTCTAGCACTCTTCACTCGGCCTCAAACCCATTCTTGTCGCTATCCGAATCACCTGAAAATGTTAGGAAGCAACTGGATGAGCGAATCGCTCTGTAGGAATTACATCTCAAATTCGAGCAATCATTACGTGAATTATAATTTGCATGTATTATCAGTATGGCTATGCATGACGTACGTATAAAAGAATCGGGTATGCAGGTATATCTATACATGATGAACAATAAGAGATCAAGAGCTGTATACAGAGAGTATATCAAGATTTCAAGTATTTGACAAGTAGTATTTCAAGAATTATAGATGTAAATGCAACTTCGGGTCTAGCAGGGATTCATGTACGATTACGAATTCAAGTGCGAGTATGTACTCATGTACAAGTATATCTCAGGTACGAGCAAGTAAAATTGAATTCAAGCAAGTAAAGTTAAGTACGTATCAGTAGAATTGGCTATTTCAATCAAGCAAGTATTTCGCCCTTTCTCGGGCCACAAGTCAAGTATTGCCCGTTCCGGGCCACGCAACTCAAGTCAAGTGAGTAAAGAGAGAGTAGGGTGGAGTGTCTCAAGTCAAGCAAGTACTCCGGTGCAATGCTAAACACCGTGGTCAATAAACTCCCATGGGCACAAGTACCTTCGGGTGCTCCTCCCAGGACCAGACCGGACCCTATATGAATAGCATTTCATGTATTTCCTTTGACATCCACTCTCATTTATAGGCAATATGGAGTTTCAAGGGTTGCCTTAGTATGATAGACAAGGTAGATTTTTATGGAATGGAATTCAAGGACTCATAATATGCAAGAAAATGACTTAGGGTTGCGTCTGTACAAACTACGATAGAAATGAGGGAAAAAGTATCAATTTATATACTTTTTTCCTAAACAAAAACTCTAGATAACTCTATAGTATGGTTAAACAAAAGTTAGAACATCCCATAAGGGCTATTATGCAATTATGCCAGTTTATTATTTACGAATACTATTCACTTACTATTCATCACTATTCACTTACTATTCATTTACACTATTCACACAAATAACGCCCTTCACTGAGTCGTCATTTTTGTGACGACTGTTTAAACATTCGTCATTTCTAAGTTTATGTATATATTAATAGTTTAGTATATTAATCATCCATGTGAAAAATTTAATAAATGTGAATCATGATACCTAATCCAATGCATGAGCATACCGTTAGATTCCTTATATTTTTCTCTACCTATCTACGTGTCTATATCAAAAAAATTATTTTATTTGGAAAAGTGATACTATTCATTGAAATAGTGACTTTTATACACTATTCATACGGTAAAAATTTCTCAAAAATAGAAAGTAAGGATATGGACAGGTAGAGGACATTCTCGGGAGTTCATAATCATGCTCATGCGAAATTGTTGGGTTTTGATATTTAATAAATTGGGGTGATTTACGCCGAGAAGGTACATTTCGTGACTCAAAATACTATTCAAACACTATTCATTTTTAATACTTTCATTAAATCAGGAATTCAGTATATAGTTAAATAGAGAAAATTATGAGGGTTCCAGAGCCATATTCATGCAGGAGTTTCGTGATTAGGTTAAAAAAATTATAATTATCTGAACATGGTGGCTCCATATTATGAGTCACAGTTTACTATTTAAACACTATTCATTTTTAATTCTTCCAGTAAATCAGGAATCGAAGACATGGACAGGTAGAGAAAAATCTCAAGATAACAGAACTATATTCGTCCAAAATTTTCATAGTCCAGTTTATTAGTTATAGATTTTTGAATGCTTTGATTTATTGGTTTTTAAAAATTTCAAGAAAATGAATTGACGAAGTTAATTAATTGATGACTACTTTCACAGTCTTCAATTTGGTAATTGACGCCCTGGTCAGGGGCGTCATTTATAAAACTGTTTCACTATTCACATACTATTCATGCACTATTCATCCGTATAAAAATATTCTAAATCATTCAAAAATTTAGTAAATTACATTGACGACATTGGTCATGCCGTTAATTAATTGACGACTATTTGTACAGTCTTCAATTTCTAAATTGACGCCATGGTCAGGGGCGTCATTTACATATAATGTAACTATTCATGTAATATTCATGTACTATTCATCCGCGTGAAAAATATTTTGAATCAGGAAATTAAATTGACGACATGGGGCATGTCTTTAATTAATTGACGACTGTTTGAACAGTCTTCAATTTTAAAATTGACGCCCTGATCAGGGGCGTCATTTACATATACTGGTTCTATTCATGCACTATTCATGTACTATTCATCAGTGTGAAAATGTTCGAATCAAGAAATTAAATTGACGACATGGGGTATGTCTTCAATTAATTGACGACTGTTTTAACAGTCTTCAATTTTAAAATTGACGCCCTGGTCAGGGGCGTCATTTACATATACTGGTACTATTCATGCACTATTCATGTACTATTCATCCGTGTGAAAAGTTTCTAAATTAGGAAGTAATGATATGAATATGTTGAGAAAAATATCAGGATTCCAGAAACATGTTCATGCAAAAATTTCGTGCTTTAGTTTGATAGTTATGGATTTTTGATTGTGTTGAATTATCAATTACTCAAAATTCCAGAAAATGAATTGACGACATGATACATGTCTTCAATTAAATGACGACTGCGTACGCAGTCTTCAATTTTTAAAATGACGCCCTTGTCAGGGGTGCTATTGTTAACAGGGCTAAAAAATATGGTCATTAATACTGTAAAATAGTGTGATAAAATATGCTTAAAATTTTATTAATATAAAATAGTGTGATAAAATATGCTTAAAAACTCATGAAAATCATGCTAACAAACTAAGTTCAAAATCATAAAGATCACAGTAATATGTGACAGGCTATTAAAATAACATGGTATATACATGATTTATAGCATGGTTGATGAGTTAAACGGACTCTAAGCATGCAGTATTTAACCTATTTAGCTACTAGTTAGGCAAGGATTTGAGAACACCTACCTTTTGACGTGTGATACGAGGTTCAGAGCTACAGCAGGATGGAGCCTCGGGAGGAAGACGCTCCGGCAGCACAGCAGTAGCCTCTGACGGTGCTACGGATGGGATTAGTTATAGGGAATGATAATGTATTTGTTAATGCCTTGTGGGTCATGCTGAGTGGGCATTATTTTTGCCAGCTCGAATGGGTTGCTCGTGTCTTAATCTTCTAGAATCACATGTTTAAATGATGCCCGTGTAAAGTGTCGTTCATTTAATAAATGACGCCTTGCATGAGGGCGTCATTTATTTGGGTAGCATTATTGTGGCATTATTAATGGAAATGGCGCCTTGCAAGAGGGCGTCATCTGTTAGACAACTCTGTCTCGCTCACGTGTTGTATATATATATATTAATACTTTAATAGAATGGGGTCCTATTCAAATTGACGCATGTATACATGGTCTTCAATTTTTCAATTGACGCCCTAGTGAGGGGCGTCAATTCACTAAGTGGACAAGGTGGAAGTCCACTTACGTACAAATCATGGCCCATGTGTTTAAAGGTGTTTTGTAAATTTATATATTAACCCTTTCATGATGTATTTCTTTGTATAAGACCTCCTAAGTATGATTCCTTACCCATATGTATAAAGTTGGAATGTACATTTGTATTCTAATCCTCATATAATTTAATTTCTTAAACAAAACCTAAAATTTTATTAAGAAGAGTATGTTACGTATTTCATAAGTTAAGATTTCCATCTTAACTTCAAAGATTTTTATCTTTAAAAATTGAGGGAATTTGTTTGTGAAATTTCAAGGGTGAGACCCTTACATTTTTCTCTATTTTTACATATAAATTTTTTAAAAAAATTTTTTTTAAATAAAAAGTGGCACTATTCACATCACTATTCATGTTTAGGAAATAACGACTTAGCATATGTCGTTATTTTGAACGGAGGTTTTTTGTATTCACTCTACACTAACTAAAATTGTCTATATACTCTTTCTCATTTTCTAAATTATGTTTATCCTTTAACACTTCATCTATATACCCTTATTTCTTTGAAATAATGATATAATGTAAAATTTGAAATATGAAAATTTCTAAATTATGAAAATATGAATTGGCATCTTGTAAAAGTGATGTTTAACCTTTAAAACACTATCTATATAACCTATTTCCTATTTCTTTGGAATAGTGTAATATTAATTTCCTAAGTGATTGAAAATATAAATTGACATTTCCTAAAATATAATTTGACATCTTCTAAAGCATATATTGGTAATTAAATATTTTAAATGGTTAAATCAATAGAATTAGAATATGAGTTCAATAATTAAATATATATATACATATATTTCTATTTTAAAATCTTCGGGTGTTACACCCTCCCCTACTTAAAAGAATTTGGTCCCCAAATTCAACTGTATAAGGATATTGTGGAAAGTATAAAATACTTACAGTTTAGAATAATTCTGGATATCTTCTTTTCATAGATTCTTCGGTCTCCCAAGTTGCTTCTTGTTCCGCGCATGGATTCCATTGGATTTTCACCATAGGGATCATCTTGCTCCTTAGAACTCGGACTTCGCGGTCGAGGATCCGCATCGGCCTTTGCTCATAAGTAAGATCTCTTTGAATCACCAAATCGGCATGGTCGATGACGTGAGAAGGGTCGTGCACATATTTCTTCAGTATAGATATATGGAATACATTGTGCACTTCCGAGAGTTGAGGAGGTAAAGCAATACGGTAGGCCACCTCGCCCACTCTTTCCAATACTTCGAATGGACCGATAAACCTCGGTGTGAGCTTGCCCTTAACACTGAATCTTCTAATACCTCGGCCAGGAGATACCTTGAGAAATACATGGTCACCAACTTAGAACTCCAAATATCTCCTTCTATTATCAGCATAAGATTTTTTCCTGCACTGAGCTACCTTGAGTCTCTCTCTGATAAGGTGTATCTTCTCAGTCGAATCTCTAACCATATCTTGGCCTAGAATTTGTCTTTCACCGACTTCTTCCAAGCATATTGGAGAACGACAACTCCTGCCATAAAGCGCCTCGAAAGGTGACATTTGAATACTAGCTTGATAGCTGTTATTCTAGGCAAATTCGACTAGGGAAAAGTGGTCGTGCCAGCTTCCGCCGAAATCTATAATACATGCCCTTAACATATCTTCAACAACCTGATTTGTCCTTTCAGTCTGACCATCTATCTGGGGATGGAAAGCAGTGCTGAAATTAAGTTTCGTCCCTAGAGAGTGTTGTAGACCCTTCCAAAAATGATAGGTTAAGCACGGGTCTCGGTCAGATACGATCGAGACGGGAACTCCATGCAATCTAACCATCTCCTTAATATACAGGGCAGCAAGTACGTCGACTGACCATCGACTTTTGATGGGTAAGAAATGGGCCGATTTAGTTAACCGGTCGATAATTACCCAAATTCCATCATATCCGCCCCTAGGCTTGGGCAAACCCATGATAAAGTCCATGCCAATGTCTTCCCACTCCCACTTGGGAATATCCAGCGGATGTAGCTTTCCGGCGGGTTTTTGAAGTTCCGCCTTCACTTGTTGGCATGTGAGGCAACGAGACACAAAGTCTACTACCTCCCTTTTCATGTCAGGTCACCAGAAAGTTCTTATTAAGTCTTGGTACATCTTAGTGGCCCCAGGGTGGATTGTGTACCTCGATCTATGAGCTTCTTCAAGAATCTTCTTCTTCAATTCGGGACAGTCGGGCACACATGTCCGTTCATGAAATAGCAATCTGCCATCAGGTGCCAGCTTGAAATCCAGTCTCTCGTCCAGCTTGCTCTTTATCTCCACTAGCGAGGGATCCTCTTCTTGTAGCTTCTTGATTTCAGGTAGCAAATCTGGATGTAGGCTCATATGAGTTAGAATAATACACATGTTCTTCTCATTTGTGCTGATATCAAGCTCAGAGAATTTCTCCAGCAGTTTCCATTCTTGTATCATGCAGTTGGCCAATATTATTCTCGGCTTTCGACTAAGGGCATCAGCTACGGAATTACCCTTACCAGGATGGTACTGTATTGTGATGTCGAAATCCTTGAGATACTCGAGCCAATGTGTAACGACCCAGAGTTCAGGATACTGACATACCGATACCAAGAACTGGGGAAGCCACCCAAGAGGCTGATGAGGCCCCTGAAGGGTTAATGGGGGGTAAGCTGAGGGGTATGCATAAAGAATTACAATTTGGAATGCGCATTTTACAATTAAGTAAAGAAATTAACACAAGTGCGGAAGCAATTCGAAATGACCAGAGTGATATATATATACTAGTCCAGATAACAAGAGCACTAGTCCAAAGAGAGTACAACTACACGGGGCATACCCCGGCAAAGGTACTACAAAAGCCTCAAAAAGGCGGCTCGACTATAGCTGGCAGCTAGACACGGTCTCCGAAACAGCTCACGAAGCGCCGGGAGACGACGGGCACGGCTCACCTGAAAAAGCAGGGGTGAGTCTCAACAGAAACTCAGTAGGGGTCACGCGGATCCCCACTGGAAAAATGCACAGTGCAACGGAACCAACTCAAACAACAAGTGCAGCAAAGCAGGAGAAGCTACACTACCAAGCTGTAAATAGAACAAGGACAGCAGGAGTAGGGAACAGGCAAAGAGCGAGGGGAGTTCAACAACAAAGAAGAGCGAGGCCGTAAAACACGGAACACGGCCACCGAGAAGGACTCGGCACCCTATGCTACTCCAAACGGCAACAGACGGTCAACCCCAAACTCACACAGTAGGGTAACCCAGTCTGTCAGCCAAACAAAGGGCGAGGGCAGACACTGACGCCACAAACACAGACAGGGAGTGGGAGTAGGGAACAAACAGGAGAGGGCAGAAACCGCGCCACACAAACGGCTGCCAAACTAACTTCGGCACCCCGACTACTCCAACACAAAAGGCAACAAGCGGTTGACCTTGAACTCACACAGAAGGGCACACCAGCTTGCCAGCTAGCCCAACCAAACAAGTACACGACCGAAAACGTCGTGCAAACAGCCCCACGCATGACCAAAACGTCATGCAACCGATAGAACACTGACCTCGAGTACAGCCACGAGCGGGCAACTCGCAAAGGTCACAACGCGCAAGAAACGCGAGAGTCACAGCACCCAGTGACAGGAGCACCCTCCTCCCAGAAGAACAGCCAGAAGCATCCACTGACGACTTACACTGCGCTACAAGTGTCATGTCTCTCAAGGACAAGACACACAAAAAACCAGGTCCGAGGAACAACAGTTCCAAGGAAACATGGTACCACAGCACAAGACTATAGCACCAACTGCGAGTGACTAGTCAGGGCCACGCCCGTCGGCGCAAGTCCCCAGTCCCTGACCACGTGTGCACACACCGACCTCTACCTAGGTCAGGCCTCTAGCTAGTATTCCCCTCGGTAGGACGCTACCGTTGGCCGGGGCCTACGGAACTAGCTTAAAAACCGTACGTACCAAACGCAACAGGAAAACCCCTCCACCACTCCTGGTGGGTCGGCAAAAGCCTAAGACTACAACCAGGGGAGGCTTACAAGGCACAAACTACAAAACACAAGTGCTAGAGTACAGACAGTCTAAGAACAGCCCTGTCACACGTACTACAAAGCACCACTGGCAGCACGCCCACTACCAACAAACTCAGGACTAGGCAACTAGACGTACTACGTAACGATCCCGAGTCGGACGACTCAAAGGCAAGATCGTCACAACAGCGGAACAAGCCGCCAATCGGTCTAATCCTAAGCCAACAAAACAATGCTCCGCAGAAAACGACACACGGAGACCTAAGGGAACAATAGAAACCCTCAGCACAGCTGGACATGCAAACCGAGGTAAGACAACACCTCGAGGCATCCAGAAACAGTGTCTCGGGCAGGACAAAGCCACCAAGACACCTACACACAAGGTCACTAGTCAACCCTTGGGTCACACCAGGTCGACCAGAACCAAAAATAGCAGCTTACAAAAAGTAGGATGGAGAATCCTACCTCAAGTAAGAAGACTCCTGGCTACCTTACAACGTAGTCATAGCCCTCATAGGATGTCAGAAGACATCCACGGGACAACGGGCAGACCACAAGGCCAAGCCAAGCCACAACAGAAATCAACAGGCGGAAATCGAAGCACGAGGCTAATAACGCACCATACCTAGACCGCTATTAACAAATGATGGTCTAGACCAGGTCGTTACTCACCAACGACGGACGAAGACTAAGCCGTCGCACCACCACCCTAACGCTCTACTAAACACAGGAAGCCAAGTAACGCGCAAAGCCAGGCGCGCTACAAGCAAACGACGCGGCAAGGGAGACGCGTCACAACCAAACGACGCGCAGGGGCAGGCGCGTTATTCTCAACGTGCACAGCCACCCTCAACCCAGCGCAAAACAACAAATAACGGACGGAAGCAGGCGCGTTATACAATAACGACGCACAGGGGCTCACCCGTTACTTCCAAACGACACAGCCACCCAAGCTCGGCCAAAACAGAATGTAACGGCCAGGGGCAGGCGCGTTACACTCAAAATAACGGATGGGAACCCATCCGTCGGGGGAACCGCCTCAACAGTCAAAGTCAGTCAAACGGAAAATAACGGCCAGGGCAGGGCGCGTTAATTCCCAACTAACGCGCTGGGTCAAGCTTGTTAGACCAACTGACTCAACCCCAACACAAAACGACGAAGGTGAAGTAACGCGCAGGCACTGACGCGTTACACGGGGACGACACGCCACTCCAGGGCCGTCGCTTACCCAGAAGCCAAAATGCTCAAAGACCTCAAACTGAGTAACGGCCTATCGTAGGGCCGCCAGAAGCAAATAACGGCCACTGGAACGACCGCTACATCGGTCACGGCGGGAAAACAGAGGAACGGCCAAATCGGCCCGTTCCACGCCCCATTCACGCCGAAACGCAGGGGAAACAAACCACAATGACAAATAACAACTTCAGGGCACCAAGGACCCCACATGCAAGCTCAAAAATGCGCGATCCGGGCGATTTCATCAAATTCACCCAAAGTGGGTCACCGAGGTTCCCGGGCTTCAACCGGCCTCGAATGAACACCAAACCACACGAAATCAACGTGGATGGGATTCTAACATCCCCGCGGTCAGTTAGGAACTAACTACGCCGCAAACAGTCGCCGTTTACCGGTCGACCCTAAAAACCACGAAAATCACGGTTTAGGCAAAACAAGCCCATACTTGACCGATTCCTAGCCGAACGCCGTGCAATGGCAGGGAAAACAGAGAGGACGAAGTAAGGATCAGTCACCCTACCTCCACCGAAGAAACCGTGCCCCGAAAGGACTACACCACGCCGAAAACCACTCACGAACCGATTTCACCGGCTTTGAATCCACCGATCGGGATCGCGCCAGAATCAATTCGATCCTCGCCCCATCGCGCATCTCGACAGCTCCACGGCCTCGCCAACCCGCCCACGATCGCTCCGTCTGCAGCCGGGGCCAAAGAGGGGGAAGGACGAGAGAAAACGGGAGAGAGAGAGATCGCGAGAGTGAGGAGAGAAAGAGAGGAAAAGAAATAAAAGAAAAGAAATTAGGAATTTTTCCTAATTTCCAAAAATTCCAAAAATGCGCCGAAAATGCACAAATTCAGAAAAATACGCAAAAATAGGCGAAACGACCGGCTCGACGAGTACATCGTCGCTGTAGCATCCACGAGCTCGAAAATTGACAAACAAACTCACCGTAGGGCTCCGTAACTAGGACGTGAGAAAAACCCCACACGGCTCGTCAAACTCGACTCGGAAGCCACAAAAGCGAACCGAAACTCAACGAAACCAATCCGAAAGATCCAACAAAGATCCAACATGACCTAACACGGATCCAGGGCATTACATCCTCCCCTCCTTTAAAAAATTTTTCCCTCGAAATTAAGGACTAACAAAGGAGAAACAGGGAAGAACAACCCAACGACACAAATCTCGAGAAACACAGCTCAGAGGAACACCGTCGGATCACAGTTACAGGTACACGCTCTAGCTTCCCAGACAGCAAGTCCACAGCACGAGCATAGCACCAAAGTGAACACACCTGACACCTCCGAAGCAAAGGCAACGTCGTTTACGTCTCACCAGACAGGAGACACGACTGCCACAACAACAAAGAACCAACACCGAAAAACACAATAGCACACAGCAAGCGGCAGCTTACACCAGGAAACACAGTCCTCACAGCTGACAGCTTGCAACATCATCGGCTCCAGTGCCAAAGGTAACAGGAAACACCTGGCACACAGGACACCAACGGCAACAACACCACTGGACCACAGACACCATCAAGTCAGCATCCACCCAGACATTACATCTGGTCGAGTCGCAAGCTAACTCTACCCAAGCAAAGGGAGTACTGCAAGCTAACTTACAAGACAATGGTCCAAGGCAAGGACACAAAATCATAAAGAAACAGCGCCAAGACAACACAACGGCAACACCTGCAGGATTCCGGCTCCGTATAACACACAGGGCCAAGGAACACCACTGCAAGCAAGGTCACATCAAGGCATATGAACAACTGAACACACGACCACTAGAGACAGGTCACGCACCAGACTGCTCACCAAGAGAAGACCCACAACAACAAGAAACAACAATAATCTCGGGGAACGCACCTCAAGGACTACAAACACGCCTCGAGAGCACAACACCCAAGAAAGAAACGCAGAGCAAAAGGGCACTCAATCAGCAAAGAATGCCGACAAATTCCCCAACACTCGCAACATGCCGATGCCAACAACAACGGAAAACCACAAACACAGGCACGGCAACAGACAAAGTCAAAGCACAAGGAAAAGCATCAGTCTCAGCTTACCTTCACGTCCGAAACGATAAATGAGCCTTCACAACACGTCGGCTAATGAACGCAGCACGACAACACGGTACACAACAGCTCTTAATACCATCATGGAGTCAAAAGCCAAGCAACCGTACAGCAAGGGACAGATCCGGCTCAAAACAAAGCTGTCCACACTTAAGCAGACACAGGACAAAGGCATCACTAAGGCAGCAATTCCAAGGCAAAATTCAAAAAGATTCCACAAGAAGGGATGAGAAGCAAGAAGCTCAACCACAAAAGCTCACCAGGAAAGGAAAAATCCTAGGCTCTCCTGAGCAACTTCTCCAATACGGGATCTAATCGAGCACTTCAACAGAAGCGAAGCACATTAGGAGCTACACAGACTAAAGCCGGGACAACCCAAGCAACGTAAAAACGTGCATGGCCATCACACCAACGCTAAAAGTCACAAGCCACCTGAGCAAAACACAGAAAACAGCTCAAACAATGCACTGCAGGTTCATGCCAACCGACAAACACTGCCAAGCGCAATGCGATCGAGACCAACACTAAAACTGAACGAAGCACCTCGTCACATCTAGACGAGAGCAAAACCCATCTCGTACAGTGCCAACCAAACATGCACAAGACCACACACAAAAAGCACCGCGATAAACATCGCAACACCTAAGCCAGCAAGAGACGACACCAAGGACTAGCTCTGGACAAGCACAAATTCCAATTCTATATACAATCCTCAACTAATGCTCTGATACCAACTGTAACGACCCAGAGTTCAGGATACCGACATACCGATACCAAGAACTGGGGAAGCCACCCAAGAGGCTGATGAGGCCCCTGAAGGGTTAATGGGGGGTAAGCTGAGGGGTATGCATAAAGAATTGCAATTTGGAACGCGCATTTTACAATTAAGTAAAGAAATTAACACAAGTGCGGAAGCAATTCGAAATGACCAGAGTGAGATATATATATATATCCTAGTCCAGATAACAAGAGCACTAGTCCAAAGAGAGTACAACTACACGGGGCATACCCCGGCAAAGGTACTACAAAAGTCTGAAAAAGGCGGCTCGACTATAGCTGGCAGCTAGACACGGTCTCTGAAACAGCTCACGAAGCGCCGGGAGACGACGGGCACGGCTCACCTGAAAAAGTAGGGGTGAGTCTCAACAGAAACTCAGTAGGGGTCACGCGGATCCCCACTGGAAAAATGCACAGTGCAACGGAACCAACTCAAACAACAAGTGCAGCAAAGCAGGAGAAGCTACACTACCCAGCTGTAAACAGAACAAGGACAGCAGGAGTAGAGAACAGGCAAAGAGCGAGGGGAGTTCAACAACAAAGAAGAGCGAGGCCGTAAAACACGGAACACGGCCACCGAGAAGGACTCAGCACCCTAAGCTACTCCAAACGGCAACAGACGGTCAACCCCAAACTCACACAGTAGGGTAACCCAGTCTGTCAGCCAAACAAAGGGCGAGGGCAGACACCGACGCCACAAACACAGACGGGGAGTGGGAGTAGGGAACAAACAGGAGAGGGCAGAAACTGCGCCACACAAACGGCTGCCAAACTAACCTCGGCACCCCGACTACTCCAACACAAAAGGCAACAAGTGGTTGACCCTGAACTCACACAGAAGGGTACACCAGCCTGCCAGCCAGCCCAACCAAACAAGTACACGACCGAAAACATCGTGCAAACAGCCCCACGCATGACCAAAACATCATACAACCGATAGAACACTGACCTCGAGTACAGCCACGAGTGGGCAACTCGCAAAGGTCATAACGCGCAAGAAACGTGAGAGTCACAGCACCCAGTGACAGGAGCACCCTCCTCCCAGAAGAACAGCCAGAAGCGTCCACTGACGACTTACACTGCGCTACAAGTGTCATGTCTCTCAAGGACAAGACACACCAAAAACTAGGTCCGAGGAACAACAGTTCCAAGGAAACATGGTACCACAGCACAAGACTATAGCACCAACTGCGAGTGACTAGTCAGGGCCACATCCGTCGGCGCAAGTCCCCAGTCGCTAACCACGTGTGCACACACCGACCTCTACCTAGGTCAGGCCTCTAGCTAGTATTCCCCTCGGTAGGACGCTACCGTTGGCCGGGGCCTACGGAACTAGCTTAAAAACCGTACGTACCAAACGCAACAGGAAAACCCCTCCACCACTCCCGGTGGGTCGGCAAAAGCCTAGGGCTACAACCAGGGGAGGCTCACAAGGCACGAACTACAAAACACAAGTGCTAGAGTACAGACAGTCTAAGAACAGCCCTGTCACATGTACTACAAAGCACCACTGGCAGCACGTCCACTGCCAACAAACTCAGGACTAGGCAACTAGACCTACTACGTAATGATCCCGAGTCGTACGACTCAAAGGCAAGATCGTCACAACAGCGGAACAAGCCGCCAATCGGTCTAATCCTAAGCCAACAAAACAACGCTCCGCAGAAAACGACACACGAAGACCTGAGGGAACAATAGAAACCCTCAGCACAGTTGGACACACAAATCGAGGTAAGACAACACCTCGAGGCATCCAGAAACAGTGTCTCGGGTCGGACAAAGCCACCAAGACACCTACACACAAGGTCACTAGTCAACCCCTGGGTCACACCGGGTCGACCGGAACCAAAAACAGCAGCTTACAAAAAGTAGGATGGAGAATCCTACCTCAAGTAAGAAGACTCCTGGCTACCTTACAACGTAGTCATAGCCCTCATAGGATGTCAGAAGACATCCACGGGACAACGGGCAGACCACAAGGCCAAGCCAAGCCACAACAGAAATCAACAGGCGGAAATCGAAGCACGAGGCTAATAACGCACCATACCTAGACCGCTATTAACAAATGATGGTCTAGACCAGGTCGTTACTCACCAACGACGGACGAAGACTAAGCCATCGCACCACCACCCTAACGCTCTACTAAACACAGAAAGCCAAGTAACGCGCAAAGCCAGGCGCGCTACACGCAAACGACGCGGCAAGGGAGACGCGTCACAACCAAACGACGCGCAGGGGCAGGCGCGTTATTCTCAACGTGCACAGCCACCCTCAACCCAGCGCAAAACAACAAATAACGGACGGAAGCAGGCGCGTTATACAATAACGATGCACAGGGGCTCACCCGTTACTTCCAACGGACACAGCCACCCAAGCTCGGCCAAAACAGAATGTAACGGCCAGGGGCAGGCGCGTTACACTCAAAATAACGGATGGGAACCCATCCGTCGGGGGAACCGTCTCAACAGTCAAAGTCAGTCAAACGGAAAATAACGGCCAGGGCAGGGCGCGTTAATTCCCAACTAACGCACTGGGTCAAGCGCGTTAGACCAACTGACTCAACCCCAACACAAAACGACGAAGGTGAAGTAACGCGCAGGCACTGACGCGTTACACGGGAACGACGCGCCACTCCAGGGCCGTCGCTTACCCAGAAGCCAAAAAGCTCAAAGACCTCAAACTGAGTAACGGCCTATCGTAGGGCCGCCAGAAGCAAATAACGGCCACTGGAACGACCGCTACATTGGTCACGGCGGGAAAACAGAGGAACGGCCAAATCGGCCCGTTCCACGCCCCATTCACGTCGAAACGCAGGGGAAACAAACCACAATGACAAATAACAACTTCAGGGCACCAAGGACCCCACATGCAAGCTCAAAAACGCGCGATCCGGGCGATTTCATCAAATTCACCCAAAGTGGGTCACCGAGGTTCCCGGGCTTCAACCGGCCTCGAATGAATACCAAACCACACGAAATCAATGTGGATGGGATTCTAACATCCCCGCGGTCAATTAGGAACTAACTACGCCACAAACAGTCACTGTTTACCGGCCGACCCTAAAAACCACGAAAATCACGGTTTAGGCAAAACAAGCCCAGACTCGACCGATTCCTAGCCGAACGCCGTGCAATGGCAGGGAAAACGGAGAGGACGAAGTAAGGATCAGTCACCCTACCTCCACCGAAGAAACTATGCTTCGAAAGGACTACACCATGCCGAAAACCACTCACGAACCGATTTCACCGGCTTTGAATCCACCGATCGGGATCGCGTCAGAATCGATCCGATCCTCGCCCCATCGCGCATCTCGACAGCTCCACGGCCTCTCCAACCCGCCCACGATTGCTCCGTCTGCAGCCGGGGCCAAAGAGGGGGAAGGACGAGAGAAAACGGGAGAGAGAGATCGCGAGAGTGAGGAGAGAAAGAGAGGAAAAGAAATAAAAGAAAAGAAATTAGGAATTTTTCCTAATTTTCGAAAATTCCGAAAATGCGTCGAAAATGCACAAATTCAGAAAAATACGTAAAAATATGCGAAACGACCGGCTCGACGAGTACATCGTCGCTGTAGCATCCACGAGCTCGAAAATTGACAAACAAACTCACCGTAGGGTTCCGTAACTAGGACGTGAGAAAAACCCACACGGCTCGTCAAACTCGACTCGAAAGCCACAAAAGCGAACCGAAACTCAACGAAACCAATCCGAAAGATCCAACAAAGATCCAACAGGACCTAACACGGATCCAGGGCATTACACAACGCCTTTGCCGCATGTTCTGCTCCTTTTGGGAGAATAAGTACTTGAGGCTTTTATGATCGGAGTACACAGTGAATTATTCTCCGTAGAGATAGTGCCTCCAGATCTTCAAAGCGAATACTAGTGTAGTTCTAAGTCATGAACCGAGTAGTTCTCTTCATGTTTCTTCAATTGTCGGGAAGAGTATGTAATGACTCTCCCATTCTGCATCAATACACATCCGAGGCCAATACCAGAAGCATCGGTATTGTAAGGCCCGTGCCTTAATGGATCCTTGATGGTTTTTGTTCTATTATTTGTTTTGAAATTTCTGGCTATTTTCCTGGATTTTTAGGAATTTGTCTGATATTTTTCCAGATTTATTTGGAGTTATCTAAGGGTTATTAGAATTAATGAGATTTTAATATATATAATAATTATATTATATATATTTTAATTTCTTTTTTTTCTTCTTTTAATCCCTCTCTCACCCTCTCTCCCCCGTCGATCTCTCATTTTTCTCACCCTCTCTCTCTCCTCCATGCGACCGTCCTTTCCCCTTCCTAGGGATCGCGGACGAGACGAGGTCGGATTGAGACAAGGTTGGCGCCGTTGGATTCCTCGCGTCGAGAGGAGCGCGTAGGTGTCCACTTTGGCAGGGTTCGGTGATCGTGGGAGCGAGGTGGAGCGTGAAGGCTTCGTAGCTCTTCCTCCTTGCATGCGGTCTTTTCTTCGGTTTTGGCTTGCGAGAGGTAGGGGGATGGAATCCTGATCTCGCTAGGATCATTTCCTGTGGCTCGTTCCGTTGATTAGAGCCCGTGGCATGCATAATGTTCATTTCTTCCATTTGTAGGGTTTTAATGAAATTCTTGAGATTAATGCTTATTAGGCCTTGCATGTGATGTTTTTAGTTGTTATATTGTCGTATGGGTTGCATGGTTTGACAGGTTACAGGTTTTACGTCGTTACCCGGCGATTCAGATCGTCCGGGAGGGAACCGATTTTTATATATAACCCATCCACGACCCAGGTGAAGTGACGGTCTCGCCAGGAACCGTCACATCTCCGACGGTCTTTCGTGAGCACGTTACTTCAATGTAACGGCCCATCGTGGGTGCGTTACATTGAGAGTAACGGTAGGGCTCCCAGCCGTCGCTCCCTCGTTGATTTACGTTGGTTTGGTCAGGCGGTGCGCCCGACGGCCAGTCGGCCGGCCGTCGTTTCCAAGCGACGCGCCGAGCCCGGGGCGTCGTTTCGCCTGCGATTGATTTAAACGCTATACGTTGGTTTTAGGCCTCGGGTGAAAGTAACGGTGGTGCTCCTGCGCGTTGCTTCGAAGCAACGCATAGGACCCCCACCGTCACTCTCCCTCTTAGGTCCTTTGAGCTGGAACTCAGGTGGAAGTAACGGATGGAGACCAGCGCGTTGTTCTTGGTGTAACGCGCCAGTCCCCGACCGTCACTTTCAAGTAGCACGTGGGTATTAGACCGCCACTTCCCTGATGGTTTTAATATGTTGCCAGCCCATTTGTTATGCGTTCCTTTTTATACTCATGCCATATTCGTATTGTTTTAAATGTTTAGTGGCGTGTTTTATTACCATTAGAGTAGCTTTTCTTTCCACGCAATGGAGCCACTGTTGTTGCCCTGAGGTCTGTTGAGTGCCGACCCGCTTGAGGATGGCGGAGGGGTGTGTTTCCCATGCACGGTTTATAAGCTAGTTCCGTGGGCTCCCAGCCAATGGTAGCGTCCTACCAAGGGGGAAAACTAGCTAGAGGGCCTGGCTCAGGCTAGAGTCAGTGTGTGCACACGTGGTCGGAGACTGTGGACTGACACCGACGGGTGCCACTCCGACTGGTCACTTGGTTTGGTACTGTTTATGCGCTTAGCTTGTCGCTTCGTCGACTGCGAGTGCTTGAGACGCAGTGTAAGTCGTCAGTGGACGTTTCTGGTTTCTACTCCAGTGGTTGTCCTTCCTTGTTGCTTGGATTAGTTGAGACTTATTCTATTTGGTAGCTTTAGTTTTAATCGCTTGCATTTAGTTAGCTGTGGCATGCTTTAGCTGTTATACCTGTTTAGTTAGAGTTTACAGCTTTACTTGAGTAGTTATTCATGCCATTGCCTGTTAGCTTATTTAAATGCATGCTCTACTTGCCTTATTTATGCGTGTATGCTTGTTTAGTGCGAGGTAGGGATCCGCGTGACCCCTACTGAGTCTGGCTGTGACTCACCCTTTCTCCTTTCAGGTGAGCCGCGCCCGTCATCTCCCGGTGCTTCGTGAGCCGTTTTGGAGACCGTGTTAGCTGCCAGCTTTAGTCGAGGCGCCTTTTGAGGCTTGTTCGTACTTTTGCCGGGGTATGCCCCGCGTAGTTGTACCTTGTGGACTAGTACTCTTGTTTCTCTGGACTAGTATATGAATATCACTCTAGTTATTTTTGAATTGCTTCCGCACTTGTGTTAATTTCTTTACTTAATTGTAAATTGCGCGTTCCAAATTCCAATTCGTTATGCATATCCCTCAGCACTTTTCTTCTAACTCTTCAGGGGCCTCATCAGCCTCTTGGGTGGCTTCCCCAGTTCTTGGTATCGGTGTATCGATGTTATCGGTATATCGATATCCTGATCTCTGGGTCGTTATAGTTGGTATCAGAGCATTAGTTGAGGATTTGTATAAGGAATTGAAATTTGCGCTTTGTCCAGAGCTAGTCCTGTTGTCGTCTATTGCTGGCATAGGATGTTTTTCGTATGATTGATTAATTACGATTGATTTACGTTTTGGTAGTGTAATTATGCCTCCCCGTCGAGGAAGACCCCCTCGAGCTCCTCGTGTTCCTCGAGATGCGCCCAGGGAAGATAGTGGTTCTGCACCTCCTCCTACAGTTCCTACTGTCCCATTTGTTCCTCCTCCAGCGCCGGTTATTGCTCCTCCAGTTGAAGCGCCTGGCAGTCGAGGTAAGGCATTGAAAGAATTTCTTATGTTCAATCTGCCTGCTTTCGATGGTCAAGCTGATCCAGAGGTGGCAAGGCAATGGTTGGACGCAATCGAGCGTGTGTTCGTATCGATGGAGTGTGCTGAAGATGAAAAAGTTATGCTTGCTACTTTTCAACTCCAGGGTACATCCATCACGTGGTGGAAAGCCGAGTGGCAGATTGCGTTCCGTTCAAGACCTCTTCGGCAGATCACTTGGGCAGAGTTTGTTGCTGCTTTCGAGCGTGCCTATACTCCTGCTTGTCTTCAGATGGACAAGATGTATCAATCTATGGAGCTGACTCAGGGCGGTATGACTGTGCTTCAGTATCGGAATAGGTTTATGGAATTGGGTCAGTACGCGCCTCATGTGCTGGCTAGTGAAGCTTTGAAGACTCAGTAATTTTTGCGAGGTTTGAGGCCTGAATTGAAGATGCCTCTTATCGCCAGTCGTGTTGCGGATCTTGATAGTGCGTGCCAGACAGCGGTGGCTTTAGAGCTGGAGATGACGAGACCTGGTGGATATCCTCAGGCAGGGTCAGTGCAGCCGGTAGCTCAGTCGCAGCAGAGTTACCGACCGCCAGTGCCAGGTGTTCCCTCGGTCCAGTCAGAGATTTCTAGTGCTTCCTCTCCTTCCAAGCCCAAGTTCAAGCGGTTCAAGAAGAAGAAGAAGTTTTTTCCAACAGCCGTCTGGTACAGATTCTGTTCAGCAGCCGACAACACCTTCTTCTCAGACTCGGCAGAGCTCAGCTGTCAGTCAGCCATGGACGTGTAGGAGATGCGGTGGTCATCATAAGGGCTAGCCTTGTTCTCTTCCTGTTGTTTGCTTTAGGTGTGACCAGCCGGGTCATGTGGTTCATGATTGCCCGCTGAGGCCGAAACAATTGCAAGTTCCTCAGTTTTCTCAACCTCAGCAGCCGCAATTCAGACCTCCGACTGCACCTCAAGCTCAGCAATTTTACTCTCAGGCGTCGGCGTCTTCTCAGCAATCTTCAGCTAGTTCTAAGAAGTAGAAAGGCAAGGTTTCTCATTTGACTAGAGCTGATGCTGTTGCGTCCCATCTTGTGGAAGGTACGATTATGCTTTTTGGTCATTCAGCTCGTGTCTTATTTGATTCTGGTGCTTCTCACTCTTTTATTTCTGAGGATTTCATGGCCTGTATTGAGGAACCGACTTCCGAGGTATCCTGTGAGATGTTTGTTGAATTGCCTTCTGGAGATTTCATGGTTACACCTTTGTGCCTGGAAGAATCTCCTGTGATGATTGATAATCACCAGTTACCGGCAAGATTGTATGCGTTGCAGCTGGCAGATTATGATGTTATTCTGGGAATGGATTGGCTGGAGCATTATGGAGCTGTGGTTGACTACAGATCGAAGAAAGTCTATTTTCAGCCACAGGGAAAATCAGCCTTTTATTTTCAAGGTATTCGATCCCGATCTTCTCGTATGATTATTTCTGCTATTCGAGCCTATAGGTTGCTTAGCGCAGGTTGCCAGGGATTCCTTGCTTCAGTGGTTATTGTTGAAAAATCACGACGGGATGTTTATGATATTCCGGTTGTCTGTGAATTCCCTAATGTGTTTCCTGACGAGTTGCCAGGCTTGCCCCTAGAGTGAGAGATAGAAATGGTGATTGAACTGATTCCAGGTACCGGCCCCTTAGCAAAGCCGCCGTACCGAATGGCTCCAGCTGAATTGAACGTACTGCGTGCACAGCTACTAGAGTTACTGGAAAAAGGTTATATTCACCCCAGTTTTTCTCCGTGGAGTGCCCCAGTGCTGTTTGTGAAAAAGAAAGATGGAAGCCTGAGACTTTGTATTGATTACAGGCAGTTGAATCAGGTGACTATCTAGAATAAGTATCCGCTTCCCAGGATTGATGATTTATTTGACCAATTACAATCTGCTACTGTCTTTTCACGGATTGATCTCCGGTCTGGCTACTTCCAATTGTGAATCCGGGAATCCGATGTGGAGAAGACAGCTTTCAGCACTCGATATGGTCACTTTGAATTTCTAGTTATGCCGTTTGGTTTGACTAATGCCCCAGCAGCTTTTATGGACCTAATGCAGCGTATCTTTCGTCCATTTCTGGACCAGTTTGTGGTGATCTTTGTTGATGATATTCTGATCTATTCTGCCTCTGATAATGATCATGTGCAGCATTTGAGGATCGTTCTGCAGACTCTAAGAGATCACGAGCTTTATGCGAAGTTTAGTAAATGTGAATTCTGGCTTCGGTAAATTCATTTTCTTGGTCATGTGATTTCTGGTGATGGAGTGGCAGTGGACCCTACAAAGATCGATGCTATTTTGAGTTGGCAGAGACTGAGAACTGTAATAGAGATTCGAAGTTTTCTAGGTTTGGCTGGGTATTACCGTAGATTCATTCAAGACTTTGCGAAAATTGCAGCCCCGATGACTAGATTGACTCATAAGGATGTGTCCTTTGTCTGGTCGGATCAGTGTGAGGCTAGCTTTGTTGAATTGAAAAGGCTATTGACTTATTCTCCTGTGTTGACTTTGCCTTCCGGCTCGGGTGGATTTATGGTCTGTACAGATGCTTCTCGAGTAGGTTTGGGTGCAGTGCTAATGCAAAATGGTAAGGTTATTGCATATGCGTCCCGGCAGTTGAAACAACATGAAGGAAATTATACCACGCATGATCTAGAGCTAGCTGCAGTTGTTTTTGCCTTAAAGATCTGGAGACATTATCTGTATGGTGAGAAATTTCAGATTTTCACCGATCATCAGAGTTTACAGTATATTTTCTCCCAGAAAGATCTGAATCTCAGGCAGAGGCGATGAATGGAATTCATGAAAGATTATGACTTTACACTCTCCTATCAGCCTGGTAAAATGAATGTAGTGGCTGATGCTCTGAGCAGGAAAGTACAGGTCAGTCATTTGTTGCTTCATGAATGGAAATTATGGGAATAGCTTCCAAGTGAGGCATTCAGTGTAGAGTTTCCTGCTGATCCGAAGATGGCAGTTTGTGCTAGCTTGGTTTTGGGTTCAGCTTTATATCATCAAATTAAAGATGCCCAGCAGGCTGATTCTGATTTGGCTCGTGTTATATCAAGCTATGATGTGGATTTTGATACGGAGCTAGTTGTCAGTCTTCAAGGCAGATTATATATTCCCGCTGATGATGATTTAAGACTTGAGATTCTGAGTGAGGCCCATGGTTCTCGTTTTGCTATTCATCCGGGTGTCACCAAGATGTATCAGAATTTGAAGAAGCAGTTCTGGTGGCCAGGTATGAAGAAAGACGTGGCTGTGTTTGTTTCTAAGTGCTTGACTTGTCAGTTAGTTAAAGTCGAACATCAAAAGCCAGGTGGTTTGCTTCAGCCGTTAGAGATTCTGATGTTGAAATGGGACCATGTTACTACAGATTTTGTGGTGGGTTTGCCTCGGACTTCTCAGGGTTTTGATGGCATCTGGTTGTTAGTCGATAGATTGACAAAAACTGCCAGATTGTTGCCGATTAATGTTACTTGGAATGTGCAGAGATTTGCCGAGCTGTATGTGCAGAAGATCGTGCCACTGCATGGAATTCCTGTTTCACTTGTGTCAGATCGTGACCCACGTTTTACCTCCAGCTTCTGGCGTAGTTTCCAGAAAGCTTTGGGCATTGAGTTAGCTTTCAGTTCAGCATATCACCCTCAGTCAGATGGACAGTCAGAGAGGACTATTCAGACTTTGGAGGACATGCTGAGATTGTGTTGCCTTGATTGGCAGGGTTCGTGGAGTCAGCATTTGCCACTTGTTGAATTTGCTTATAATAACAGTTTTCATACCAGTATTGGTATGGCTCCTTATGAAGCACTTTATGGTCGTCCTTGTCGAACTCCTCTGAACTGGTTTGATGTTGGGGACAGATTGTTGACGGGGCCTGACATGGTGCAGCAATGTTCGGATGTGGTTCGTCTGATCAGGTAAAGATTGTTGACGGCTCAGAGTCGACAGAAAAGCTACGCAGATCAGCGCAGACGTCCACTACAATTTGAACCTGGAGATATGGTGTTTGTTAAAATATCTCCGATTAAAGGTGTTTCCAGATTTGGGAAGCGTGGAAAGCTTAGCCTGCGGTATGTTGGCCCTTTTCCTATTGTTGAAACTATTGGTCAGGTGGCTTATCGTTTGCAACTTCCTGCGGCTATGCAAGCTGTTCACGATGTGTTCCACGTGTCTCAATTGAGGAAATATGTGCCAGATGCTTCTCATGTTCTAGATGATTCAGTGTGGCCTGAGGTGACTGCTGATTTGTCCACGCCAGAATTTCCAATCAGAATTGAAGACCGTCGCGAGCAGCGGTTGAGAAATAAGGTTATTCCTCTGGTAAGAATTGCTTGGCAGCGTCACTCCGGTAATGAGTCTACTTGGGAGTGTGAAGAAGAGATTCGTCAGCTTTTTCCCTTTTTATTCCAGTGAGGTATAAGTCCTTTCTCAGTTTCCTCCTTTTCGATTGTTGTAAATTTTGTGGGCAAAATTTCTGTAAGGAGGGAGGGACTGTAAGGCCCGTGCCTTAATGGATCCTTGATGGTTTTTGTTCTATTATTTGTTCTGGAATTTCTGGCTATTTTCCTGGATTTTTAGGAATTTGTCTGATATTTTTCTGGATTTATTTGGAGTTATCTGAGGGTTATTAGAATTAATGAGATTTTAATATATATAATAATTATATTATATATATTTTAATTTCTTTTTTTCTTCTTTTAATCCCTCTCTCACCCTCTCTCCCCCGTCGATCTCTCATTCTTCTCACCCTCTCTCTCTCCTCCATGCGACCGTCCTTTCCCCTTCCTAGGGATCGCGGACGAGACGAGGTCGGATTGAGACAAGGTTGGCGCCGTTGGATTCCTCGCGTCGAGAGGAGCGCGTAGGTGTCCACTTCGGCATGGTTCGGTGATCGTGGGAGCGAGGTGGAGCGTGAAGGCTTCGTAGCTCTTCCTCCTTGCATGCGGTCTTTTCTTCGGTTTCGGCTTGCGAGAGGTAGGGGGATGGAATCCTGATCTCGCTAGGATCATTTCCTGTGGCTCGTTCCGTTGATTAGAGCCCGTGGCATGCATAATCTTCATTTCTTCCATTTGTAGGGTTTTAATGAAATTCTTGAGATTAATGCTTATTAGGCCTTGCATGTGATGTTTTTAGTTGTTATATTGTCGTATGGGTTGCATGGTTTGACAGGTTACAGGTTTTATGTCGTTACCCGGCGATTCAGATCGTCCGGGAGGGAACCGATTTTTATATATAACCCGTCCGCGACCCAGGTGAAGTGACGGTCTCGCCAGGAACCGTCACATCTCCGACGGTCTTTCGTGAGCGCGTTACTTCAATGTAACGGCCCATCATGGGTGCGTTACATTGAGAGTAACGGTAGGGCTCCCAGCCGTCGCTCCCTCGTTGATTTACGTTGGTTTGGTCAGGCGGTGCGCCCGACGGCCAGTCGGCCGGCCGTCGTTTCCATGCGACGCGCCGAGCCCGGGGCCTCGTTTCGCCTGCGATTGATTTTAACGCTATACGTTGGTTTTAGGCCTCGGGTGAAAGTAACGGCGGTGCTCCTGCGCGTTGCTTCGAAGCAACGCATAGGACCCCCACCGTCACTCTCCCTCTTAGGTCCTTTGAGCTGGAACTCAGGTGGAAGTAACGGATGGAGACCAGCGCGTCGTTCTTGGTGTAACGCGCCAGTCCCCGACCGTCACTTTCAAGTAGCGCGTGGGTATTAGACCGCCGCTTCCCTGATGGTTTTAATATGTTGCCAGCCCATTTGTTATGCGTTCCTTTTTATACTCATGCCATATTCGTATTGTTTTAAATGTTTAGTGGCGTGTTTTATTACCATTAGAGTAGCTTTTCTTTCCATGCAATGGAGCCACTGTTGTTGCCCTGAGGTCTGTTGAGTGCCGACCCGCTTGAGGATGGCGGAGGGGTGTGTTTCCCATGCACGGTTTATAAGCTAGTTCCGTGGGCTCCCAGCCAATGGTAGCATGCTACCAAGGGGGAAAACTAGCTAGAGGGCCTGGCTCAGGCTAGAGTCAGTGTGTGCACACGTGGTCGGAGACTGTGGACTGACACCGACAGGTGCCACTCCGACTGGTCACTTGTTTTGGTACTGTTTATGCGCTTAGCTTGTCGCTTCGTCGACTGCGAGTGCTTGAGACGCAGTGTAAGTCGTTAGTGGACGCTTCTGGTTTCTGCTCCAGTGGTTGTCCTTCCTTGTTGCTTGGATTAGTTGAGACTTATTCTATTTGGTAGCTTTAGTTTTAATCACTTGCATTTAGTTAGCTGTGGCATGCTTTAGCTGTTATACCTGTTTAGTTAGAGTTTACAGCTTTACTTGAGTAGTCATTCATGCCATTGCATGTTAGCTTATTTAAATGCATGCTCTACTTGCCTTATTTATGCGTGTATGCTTGTTTAGTGCGAGGTAGGGATCCGCGTGACCCCTACTGAGTCTGGCTGTGACTCACCCTTTCTCCTTTCAGGTGAGCCGCGCCCGTCGTCTCCCGGTGCTTCGTGAGCCGTTTTGGAGACCGTGTTAGCTGCCAGCTTTAGTCGAGGCGCCTTTTGAGGCTTGTTCGTACTTTTGCCGGGGTATGCCCCGCGTAGTTGTACCTTGTGGACTAGTACTCTTGTTTCTCTGGACTAGTATATGAATATCACTCTAGTTATTTTTGAATTGCTTCCGCACTTGTGTTAATTTCTTTACTTAATTATAAATTGCGCGTTCTAAATTCCAATTCGTTATGCATATCCCTCAGCACTTTTCTTCTAACCCTTCAGGGGCCTCATCAGCCTCTTGGGTGGCTTCCCCAGTTCTTGGTATCGGTGTATCTATGTTATCGGTATATCGGTATCCTGAACTCTGGGTCGTTACAGGTATATATCTCGTATTTTTCTCCTTCCATTGGTAATGATAAGATTAGAGCAGTGGTCAAGAGATCCTTCAAAGTTTGGAAACTCTTTTCACTGTCTTCGTTCCACTCATAAGGCACTTCCTTGCGGGTTAACCTGGTCAGAGGAACTACAATTTTGGAGAAGTCCTTGATAAAACGTCAGTAGTAACCAGCTACACCCAAGAAGCTCCGAATCTCAGTTGCTTTTGTGGGTCGTTCCAAGTTCTTAATGGCTTCGACCTTTGATGGGTCAACATCAATTCCGTTCTTCGAAACAATATGGCCTAAGAAGGATACTTCCTCGAGCCAAAACTCGCATTTGCTGAATTTGGCATATAGCTTGTTTTCCCTTAATATATGCAATGCCTTGTTGAGGTGTTCTTCATGATCCTCTTCGGTCTTTGAATAGATCAGAATATCATCAATAAAGATCACAATAAATTGGTCTAAATAGGGCCTGAATATGCTGTTCATTAACTGCATAAAAGCTGCGGGGGCATTTGTTAGTCCGAAAGACATAACAGTAAATTCGTAATGCCCATACCTGCTTCGGAATGTAGTTTTATGAATGTCTTCTTCTTTGATCTTCAATTGGTGGTAACCAGAACGAAGATCAATCTTGGAGAAATATAAAGCTCTAGATAGTTGATCGAACAGCTCATCAATCCTTGGTAGTGGATACTTGTTCTTGATTGTAAGGTGATTTAGCTGCCGATAATCTATGCATAATCTCATCGATCCATCCTTCTTTTTGACGAATAGCACGGGTGCTCCCCATGGGGAAGTACTCGGCCTAATGAAACCCTTGTTCAATAACTCCATTAGCTGCTCCTTTAGTTCCTTTAGCTCAACAGGGGACATTCTTTACGGTGCCCTGGAAACAGGACCAGCATCGGGGACAAGGTCGATTGTAAACGACACTTCCCTTTCCGGGGGTAAGCCGGTTAAATCTTCTGGAAAAACATCGGGAAAATCTTGAATTACCCGGATGTCTTCAAGTTTAACCTTCTCGACTTCTGTGGCAGTCACGAATGCTATGAAAGCCATGCATCCCTTATTCATAAGTTTACTAGCTCGAAGTGCTGATATAAGAAGTGATTTACTTTGAGGGCTATTGTAAACTAGCTCTGGGAAATCCATAAAAGTTACCTTACCATGCCAGCAATCTACAGTTGCTTGAATTGTGGATAGCCAGTCGGCACCTAGTATGATGTCATAACCCTTCACATCTAGGCATATCAGGTCAGCAGGTAAATTACTTCCCTTAATCATCACTTCACAATTTGGATAGTGATAAGTGATATCAGACTCATTCCCAAGAGGTGTAGATATGACCAAATCTAACAGTTCATGTTTCTTAGAAAATGAAGTAACAAAGTTCTTGGAAATGAATGAATGAGTTGCTCCGGTATCGAATAAAACTTGCGCAGTTTTTGAACAAATAGTGAGAGTACCTTCCACAATTCCGCCTTCAGTGGGTTCCGTATCTCGGAGAGCTTGCAGACGACCTTGTTTCTTTACCGGACGCTTCTCGTCTTTGATGTCCTACTCCTTCATCAGTGGGCAGTTTGGAATCCGATGCTCTCGGCTCCAACATCGAAGACAAGCTCCTAACTTACTCCAACATTCCTCGGTCTTATGGCCAGCTTTATCACAATACTTGTAAATTTCTTTTGATGGTGTGGTGGTGGAGAATGGCCTGTCATTCTTCTAGAATTTCTTTGCCTTGGAGGGCTCCCCTCCCATGAAGAACCACTTCTTGTTGAAGGATTGTTTGAATTTTCCCGGGCTTGTGACGGGTTCCTTCTTGTCTCTTCCTCGGATTCTCTCGGATAATTCGGTGGCGTCTTCCAGCAATTGGGCACGCCGAACTATCTCCGAATAGACTTGGATGTCCATCGGGGCAAGTTGTATGATATAATGGGGCCGAAGCCCGTTGAGGAATCTTCTCACCTTCATCTTTTCTGTACACACCAAGTGGGGTGCATACCTAAATAATCTGGAAAATTGGGCCTCATACTCATCCACTTTCAAGCCCCGTTGTTTTAGAACGGCGAATTCTGTGGCCTTCTTTTCCTAGATATGATCGGAGAAGTACTTGTTGTTGAAATGCTCCGTGAATTCATCCCATGTGACATGGTATTCTGGTAGTGTTGCTTCAATGGATTCCCACCAGCATCGAGCGTCCCGCTCTAGTTGGAATACGGCCAATAAAACCTTCTCTTCATCAGCGCATTGCATCACACGGAAGATTCGTTCCATCTCCTTCAGCCAATTCTCGGCATCCTCGGGGTCGGACGAACCCGTGAACGTCGGTGGGTTCATGTTACAGAAACTTCGGTGGAGATCTCCCGCTCCACGGTTTGCTCTGCCTTGGGCCACTTGCTGTAGTGCCTGTGTGAGGCCTTGCACGGTGCGCTGCATCTCGCGCCATTGTGCTCTTTCCGCAGCCATGATCCTACAAAAGAGTTAAGTATAATAAAGATCGGGTTTACTTGTAAGGTCGAAAGTCATTGTAGAACTTAACCCATGGCTCTATCCATCTCACCGGGTAAGGTATATCTATCCTTGAACTTGGGTTTTACCTATCCTTGGACTCAAGTTTTTACTTAGATTTCAATTTCTAACCTTTTATTTCTTCTAGTTCCCTAGGTTTGAAAACCTAGGCTCTGATACCACGAAGACTGTCACGTCCCGAGCGCGGAAGATACTCGGATGCGTGACGCGTCTATATAGATCGTGTCATTAGAGCGATAAGAATTTTAACATACAAAATTTCAGAGTGCGCAAATGACTAAAAATCTAATAAATTACAATAGTCCAAGTGATGTTTATTTGATTAATCAAAGGAAATAAAGATATTCCATGAAAAATTTTTAAATTTAAAAAAAGCCAAACATTAGGCTACACAACTTAACACAAAGTTTATACCACTAACTGACATAACTGGGAATACAAGGTAGACTTAAATAAATTCAAAAACTCGACTAGCTAATGATAAATGGATGTCGTTCTAGCACTCTTCACTCGGCCTCAAACCCATTCTTGTCGCTATCCGAATCACCTAAAAATGTTAGGAAGCAACTGGATGAGCGAATCGCTCAGTAGGAATTACATCTCAAATTCGAGTAATCTTTACGTGAATTATAATTTACATGTATTATCAGTATGGCTATGCATGACGTACGTATAAAAGAATCGGGTATGTAGGTATATCTATACATGATGAACAATAAGAGATCAAGAGCTGTATACAGAGAGTATATCAAGATTTCAAGTATTTGACAAGCAGTATTTCAAGAATTATAGATGTAAATGCCACTTCGGGTCTAGCAGGGATTCATATACGATTACGAATTCAAGTGCGAGTATGTACTAATGTACAAGTATATCTCAGGTACGAGCAAGTAAAATTGAATTCAAGCAAGTAAAGTTAAGTACGTATCAGTAGAATTGGCTATTTCAATCAAGCAAGTATTTCGCCATTTCTCGGGCCACAAGTCAAGTATTGCCCGTTCCGGGCCACGCAAGTCAAGTCAAGTGAGTAAAGAGAGAGTAGGGTGGAGTGTCTCAAGTCAAGCAAGTACTCCGGTGTAATGCTAAACACCATGGTCAATAAACTCCCATGGGCTCAAGTACCTTCGGGTGTTCCTCCCATGACCAGACCGGGCCCTATATGCACAGTATTTCATGTATTTTCTTTAACATCCACTCTCATTTATAGCCAATATGGAGTTTCAAGGGTTGCCTTAGTAGGATATACAAGGTAGATTTTTATGGAATAGAATTCAAGGACTCATAATATGCCAGAAAATAACTTAGGGTTGCGTCTGTACAAACCACGATAGAAATGAGGGAAAAAGTATCAATTTATATACTTTTTTCCTAAACAAAAACTCTAGATAACTCTATAGTATGGTTAAACAAAAGTTAGAACATCCCATAAGCGCCATTATGCAATTATGCCAGTTTACTATTTACGAATACTATTCATTACTATTCACTTACTATTTATTTACACTATTCACACAAATAACGCGAGGTCCTCATTTCTAAGTTTATGTATATATTAATAGTTTAGTATATTAATCATCCATGTGAAAAATTTAATAAATGTGAATCATGATACCTAATCCAATGCATGAGCATACCGTTAGATTCCTTATATTTTTCTCTACCTATCTACGTGTCCATATCAAAAAAATTATTTTATTTCGAAAAGTGATACTATTCATTGAAATAGTGACTTTTATACACTATTCATACGGTAAAAATTTCTCAAAAATAGAAAGTAAGGATATGGACAGGTAGAGGACATTCTCGGGAGTTCAGAATCATGCTCATGCGAAATTGTTGGGTTTTGATATTTAATAAATTGGGGTGATTTACGCCGAAAAGGTACATTTCGTGACTCAAAATACTATTCAAACACTATTCATTTTTAATACTTTCATTAAATCAGGAATTAAGTACATAGTTAAATAGAGAAAATTATGAGAGTTCCAGAACCATATTCATGCAGGAGTTTCATGATTATGTTAAAAAAATTATAATTATCTGAACATGGTGGCTCTATATTATGAGTCATAGTTTACTATTTAAACACTATTCATTTTTAATTCTTCCAGTAAATCAGGAATCGAAGACATGTACAGGTAGAGAAAAATCTCAGGATCACAGAACTATATTCGTCCAAAATTTTCATAGTCCAGTTTATTAGTTATTGATTTTTGAATGCTTTGATTTACTGGTTTCTAAAAATTTCAAGAAAATGAATTGACGACATTGGTCATATCGTTAATTAATTGACGACTATTTTCACAGTCTTCAATTTGGCAGGGGCGTCATTTATAAAACTGTTTCACTATTCACACACTATTCATGCACTATTCATCCGTATAAAAATATTCTAAATCATTCAAAAATTTAGTAAATTACATTGACGGCATTGGTCATGTCGTTAATTAATTGACGATTGTTTATATAGTCTTCAATTTCGAAATTGACGCGTCATTTACATATACTGTAACTATTCATGCACTATTCATGTATTATTCATCCGCGTGAAAAATGTTCTGAATCAGGAAATTAAATTGACGACATGGGGCATGTCTTTAATTAATTGACGACTATTTGAACAGTCTTCAATTTTGAAATTGACGCCCTGGTCAGGGGCGTCATTTACGTATACTGGTACTATTCATGCACTATTCATGTACTATTCATCCGCGTGAAAATGTTCGAATCAAGAAATTAAATTGACGACATGGGGTATGTCTTTAATTATTTGACGACTGTTTGAACAGTCTTCAATTTTAAAATTGACGCCCTGGTCAGTGGCGTATTTACATATACTGGTACTATTCATGCATTATTCATGTACTATTCATCCGTGTGAAAAGTTTCTAAATCAGGAAGTAATGATATGAATATGTTGAGAAAAATGTCAGGATTCCAGAAACATGTTCATGCAAAAATTTCGTGCTTTAGTTTGATAGTTATGGATTTTTGAATGAGTTGAATTATCAATTACTCTAAATTCTAGAAAATGAATTGATGACATGATGCATGTCTTCAATTAAATGACGACTGCGTACACAATCTTCAATTTTTAAAATGACGCCCTTGTCAGGGGCGCTATTTTTAACAGGGCTAAAAAATATGGTTATTAATACTGTAAAATAATGTGATAAAATATGCTTAAAAACTTATTAATATAAAATAGTGTGATAAAATATGCTTAAAAACTCATGAAAATCATGCTAACAAACTAAGTTCAAAATCATAAAGATCACAGTAATATGTGACAGGCTATTAAAATAACATGGTATATACATGATTTATAGCATGGTTGATGAGTTAAACGGACTCTAAGCATGCAATATTTAACCTATTTAGCTACTAGTTATGCAAGGATTTGAGAACACCTACCTTTTGACGTGTGATACGAGGTTCAGAGCTGCAGTAGGATGGAGCCTCGGGAGGAAGACGCTCCTGCAGCACAGCAGTAGCCTCTGACGGTGCTACGGATGGGATTAGTTATAGGGAATGATAAGGCATTTGTTAATGCCTTGTGGGTCATGCTGAGTGGACATTGTTTTTGCCAGCTCGAATGGGTTGCTCGTCTCTCAATCTTCTAGAATCACATGTTTAAATGACGCCCGTGTAAAGGGTCGTTCATTTAATAAATGACGCCTTGTATGAGGGCGTCATTTATTTGGGTAGTATTATTGTGGCATTATTAATGGAAATGACGCCTTGCAAGAGGGCGTCATTTGTTAGACAACTATGCCCCGCTCACGTGTTGTGTATATATATATTAATACTTTAATAGAATGGGGTCCAATTCAAATTGACGGATGTATACATGGTCTTCAATTTTTCAATTGACGCCCTAGTGAGGGGCGTCAATTCACTAAGTGGACAAGGTGGAAGTCCACTTACGTACAAATCATGACCCATGTGTTTAAAGGTGTTTTGTAAATTTATATACTAACCCTTTCATGATTTATTTCTTTGTATAAGACCTCCTAAGTAAGATTCCTTACCCATATGTATAAAGTTAGAATGTACATTTGTATTCTAATCCTCATATAATTTAATTTCTTAAACCAAACCTAGAATTTTATTAAGAAGAGTAGGTTACGTATTTCATAAGTTAAGATTTCCATCTTAACTTCAAAGATTTTTGTCTTTAAAAATTGAGGGAATTTGTTTGTGAAATTTCACGGGTGAGACCCTTACATTTTTCTCTATTTTTACATATAAATTTTTTTGAATTTTTTTTTAAAATAAAAAGTGGCACTATTCACGTCACTATTCATGTTTAGGAAATAACGACTTAGCATATGTCGTTATTTTGAATGGAGATTTTTTGTATTCACTCTACACTAATTAAAATTGTCTATATACCCTTTCTCACTTTCTAAATTATGTTTATCCTTTCACACTTCATCTATATACCCTTATTTCCTCAAAATAATGATATAATGTAAAAGTTGAAATATGAAATTTTCTAAATTATGAAAATATGAATTGACATCTTGTAAAAGTGATGTTTAACCTATAAAACACTATCTATATAACATATTTCCTATTTCTTTGGAATAGTGTAATATTAATTTCCTAAGTGATTGAAAATATAAATTGACATTTCCTAAAATATAATTTGACATCTTCTAAAGCATCTATTGGTAATTAAATATTTTAAATGGTTAAATCAATAGAATTAGAATATGAGTTCAATAATTAAATATATATATATATATATATATATATATATAATTTTTTCTAATTTAAAATCTTCGGGTGTTACACTCTAAGCTTGATATCAATACAGATGAGAAGAACATGTGTATTATTCTAACCCACATGAGTCTACATCCAGACTTGCTGCCTGAAATCAAGAAGCTGCAAGAAGAAGATCCTGCACTAGTGGAGATAAAAGACGAGCTAGACGAGAGACTTGATTTCAAGCTGGCACCTAATGGTAGATTATTGTTTCATGAACGGACATGTGTGTCCAACTGTCCCAAATTGAAGAAGAAGATTCTTGAAGAAGCTCATCGATCGAGGTACACGATCCACCCCGGAGCCACTAAGATGTACCAAGATTTGAAAAGAATTTTCTGGTGGCCGAACATGAAAAGGGAGGTAGCAGACTTTGTATCTCGTTGCCTCACATGCCAACAAGTGAAGGCGGAACATCAAAAACCCGCTGGAAAGTTACATCCGCTAGATATTCCCAAGTGAAAGTGGGAAGATATTGGCATGGACTTTATCATGGGTCTGCCTAAGGCTAGGAGCAGACATGATGGAATTTGGGTAATCATCGATCGTCTAACCAAATCGGCACATTTCTTACCCATGAAGAGCCGATGGTCAGTCGATGTACTTGCTGCCCTGTATATTAAGGAGATGGTTAGATTGCATGGAGTTCCCGTATCGATTGTATCTGACCGAGACCCACGCTTTACCTCTCATTTCTGGAAAAGTCTACAACACTCTCTGGGGATGAAACTCAACTACAACACTACTTTGTATCCCTAGGTAGATGGATAGACCGAAAGGATAAATCAAGTTGTGGAAGATATGTTGAGAGCATGCATTATAGACTTCAGCGGAAGCTGGCATGAGAACTTACCACTAGCCGAATTTGCATATAACAACAACTATCCAGCCAGTATACAAATGGCACCTTTTGAGGCACTATATGGCAGGACTTGCTGATCTCCAATATGCTGGGATGAAATTGGTGAAAAATAAATTATAGGCTCAGATATGGTAAGAGATTCTACCGAGAAGATACACCTCATTAGAGAAAGGCTAAAGATAACACAATCCAGGCAGAAATCTTATGCTAACAATAGAAGATGAGATCTGGAATTTCAAGTCAGAGATCATATTTTTCTCAAAGTATCTCCCGGTCGAGGTATTAGAAGATTCAGGGTTAAGGGAAAACTAACACCCAGGTTTATTGGTCCATTTGAAGTGTTGGAAAGAGTATTCGAGGTGGCTTATCGCATCGCCCTACCTACGCCACTATCAGAAGTGCACAACGTATTTCATTTTTCTATGTTGAAGAAATACATGCACATCCTTTCCATGTCATTGACCACAATGATTTAGTGCTACAGAAGGACCTTACCTACGAGCAGAAGCCAATGAAGATCCTCAACTGAGAAGTTTGAGTTCTAAGGAACAAGATGATCCCTATGGTGAAAATCCAATGGAATCGATGCTTAGAACAAGAAGCTACATGGGAAACTGAAGAGTCTATGAAAAGAAGATTTCTGGAGTTGTTCTAGTTGTAAGTACTTCGCACCCTTTCTATTTCCGCATAATACAGTTGAATTTGAGGACCAAATTCTTTTAAGTGGGGGAGAGTGTAGCACCCCCAATACAATAACAGAGAAATCAAACTTTTTTCTAAAAAATCCTACCTAAAGGCCTTACATAAAGAACCCAACCTCATAAGGACTATAATATAAATATACAAGCCAACCTTACTTTATGCCATAAAGAATCATGAAGGTTTTATGTAAAGAACCAAGCCTTATGGGGACTATTATATAAATGTACAACCCACCACTTTATGCATAGTACGTAAGGAACTTCTTCCTAAAGAATCTTATAATGAGAGGCTTTGTATAAAGACCAAACCATGAGAGGGTTATTATATAAATGTATAAGACAACTTTAACATATGGCACATGGGTAGTACGTGAGTGGGTTTTCACTTTTCCAACCAATAGAATTGGCGCCCCTTATCATGACGCCATTTAACAAATTGAAGACCATATAAGGAGGCGTCTTTTCCCTTGGGGCCGCATGCCATTATAGTATTAATATATATATATACACCATGAAGGCCAACACGTGAAAGTGGCAGTTTTGTCTAACAGTTAATGCCCTCAAGCAAGGACGTCATTCTCTGGAATAATGCCACCCAGATTAATAGACGTCCTTATGCAGAGACGTCATTTACATGAATAGTACTACATAGATTAATAGACGACCCTTTACAAGGGCATCATTTAATCTATGTTTCTAGAAGGTTGAGGCACGAACAACCACATTTAGCTGGCAAAGCACCATGTCAACTCAGCCGGACCCGCAAGGTAATACATCAATGCTTTGTGATTCCCTATAACTAATTCCCTCCGTAGCACTGTCAGAGGCTACTACCATCATTCAGTGCTGCTTGCAGAAGGGAATATTTCCCTTCGTTCTATCGAAAAATGTGAAGTCTACGTCTTATTGCTGAAGCTTTACGGCGGCGGAGTACGTGTGGCTTCATCCTGTCATCTGTACCTCATAATCACGTCAAAAGGTAGGTGTTCTCAAGTCCTTGCCTAACTAGTTGCTAAATAGGTTAACTTATGCATGCTTAGAGTTAGATTACCTCATCATCCATGCTATATTACTTGGCTTTATTGTGATTAAGAAATGACCATGTATATACCATGTTACACATATTTTAATAGCCTGTTACACCTGTCGTATATGATTTTATACACAATCTGTTACCATGATTTTATGAGTTTGTACACAATCTGTTACACTGATTTTTATGAGTTTTGAACATATGTTATTATACTAGTTTTATAGTCTTAATAATCATGCATTAACCTTAGTATATAACCTCTGTTACACAAGATACTTACCTGTTTTAAAAAAAAACTAAAAATCCTGACCCTCTGGTGAATAGCACCCCTGACCAGGGCGCCAATTCCCTAAGGGGCGCCCCAGCAAGGACGCTAATTAAATGAAGACACTTCACAGTGTCGTCATTTCCATTTCCATAATTTTTGCTAATTATTAATTCAACGTATTCATAAATTCATAACTATTGAACTAAACCATGAAAACTCTGCATGAATATGTTTCTATGATCCTGCCGTTTTACTCTACATGCATGTACCCTTACTTCTTGATTTAGAGAACTTTTATACTGATTAATAGTGAACCACCCAAATGTAAATGGCGCCCATGACCAGGGCGCCAATTACACAAATGAAGACTCCGTGCATGGTCGCCAATTAATTGAAGACCATGTGCAATGTCATCAATTCCATTTCTAGAATTTCCAGTAATTAGTAAATCAACACATTCAAAAATCTATAACTATTAAACTGAACAATGAAAATTTTGCCTGAATATACTTCTGTGATCGTGATAATTTTCTCTACCTGTCCATGTCTTTGATTCCTGATTCAGAGAAACTTTAGAAAATGAATAGTAATTTGTATCACGGAATGTACCATTCTGATACGAAGCATAACCCACTTGAAAAATAACTCAATTGGTGACCCTACGCAGTGTCATCAATCTGTTGAGCCATGTATATCAATTACTGACACCCCAAGGAGTCTTCAATTAATTGAAGACTACTCAGAAGGGCGCTAATTGCATTTTTGAGAAATTAAAAACACAGCATTAGAAAATTCATATCTGTAAAACCAAAACCCAACAATTATACATGAACATGTTTCTGAACTCCCGAGAATTTTCACTACATGTTCATGTCTTTACTTCCTATTTTCGAGAAACTTTTTTAGATGAATAGTGTTTTGAGTCACAGACGCACCTTGCTGGGTGAAAATCACCTAATGAAATTGGCACCCCAAGCCAGGGCGCCAATTCCTTAAATAGCGACAGCCAGGTCATCTTCAATTAATTGAAGACTCCCTGAGCAGGCGCCAATTTCCTTATATATATATATATATATATATATATATATATATATTTGAAAAATCAAAATTTTGAAAGATTAGCCAACCCCCAGGCGCCATTTTATTGAAAGAACCCCTGGACCCTGGGCGCCAATTCACTGAAAGGACCCCTGGACCCTGGGCGCCAATTCACTGAAAGGACCCCTGTACCCTGGGTGCCAATTCACTGAAAGATCCCCTGACCCCAGGGCGCCATTTGCGTGAAAGAGGGGTTACCCCCATGGCGCCAATTCAGTGATTTCATGTTCTGATTATGATCTGCCTCGTGATTTGTACCGACACAACCCTAAGTCATTTTCCTGCATTTTGAGTCCTTGAATTCCATTCAATGAAAATCTACCTTATGTATATCCTACATGGTTAAACCTTAAACCTCTTAAAACTACCATTTGAGAGTGTGGGAGCTAAGTGCCATGCGGGGCAAAATGTTACGTTGTGGGAGCCACCTCTTGAGGCAGTACGACGCAAAGTGCTACATGACGGGAGCCACCTCTTGAGCATGTAGGGGCCACCTCTAGAGTCCTCCATAACCAAATGACTAGTTAATCCTTTTCTGCAATACTATGTTTCTTAATTTATTGAAATTCCATATTGGCTATAAATGAGAGTGAATGTCAAAACTAATACATGAAATACTGTGCGTATAGGGCCCGATATGGTCTTGGGAGGAGCACCCGAAGGTACTCGTGCCCATGGGAGTTTATTGACCATGGTGTTTGACATTACACCGGATTACTTGCTTGACTTGAGACACTCCACACTTACTCTCTTTACTTGCTTGACTTATCTTGCATGGCCCGAAACGGACAATACTTGACTTGTGGCCCGAGAAATGGAAGATTACTTGCTTGATTGAAATAGCCAATTCTACTGACACGTACTTGATATTACTTGCTTGAATTGAATTTTACTTGCTCGTACCTGAGATATACTTGTACATGAGTTCATTCTTGCACCAGAGTTCATAATTGTACATGAGTTCCTGCTTGCCCAAAAGTGGTATCTACAGCTATAAGTTCTTGAAATACTGCTTGTCAATTACTTGAAATCTTGTGATACTCTCTTTATATAGTTCTTGATCTCTTATTGTTCATCATGTATAGATTTACATGTATACTTGATTTTCTTACACGTACATCATGCATAGCCATATTGATAATACATGTAAACTGTAAATCACTTAAAGATTGCTCGAATTTGAGATGTAATTCTCACTGAGCGATTCGCTCATCCAGTTGCTTCCTAACATTTTCAGGTGATTCGGATAGCGACAAGAATGGGATTGAGACCAAGTGAAGAGTGCTAGAACGCCACTCGCCTATCATTAGCTAGTCGCGTCTTTTGAATTCACTTGAGTCCTACCTTGTATTTCCAATATGTCAGTTTAGTTGTCTAAACCGTGTTAAGGCATGTAGCCTAGTGTTGGATTTTAAATTTGGAATTGTCAAGGACTATCTTTAATTCGTTTGGTTAATCAAATAATCATCACTTGGACTATTGGGATTATTATATTTTATTAGTCTTTTGTACACTCTGTAATTATGTATGTCAAAAATTCTATCGCTCTAATGACAGGATCTATATAGACGCGTCACGCATCCGAGTATATTCCGCGCTCGAGATGTGACATAATCAAAGTCTGTGCACACAAAGTTGGTGCATGATGTCTAATTAGTGCACTCGAAGGTCAGTGCATGTTTTCCTCCTTCACACGAAGTCTATGCACACAAGCTTTCAAGGTCGGTGCATGTGTTTCTTCTTCGCATGAAGTCTGTGCACAGAAGTCTTTACGGTTGGTGCATACTTGCCTCACGCATGTTATAATGTATGTGCATGTCTTGGTAGAATGCATACAACATCGGTGCACCTTCTGTAGACTGCATACATAGTCTGTGCATAGTTGCATCATTAAGCATATATATATATATATATAGTCGGTGCACACACTACAGATGGACAGTGCATGATTGATTGCAAGCACATGAAAGTCGGTGCATTGTTTTGACTTGTGCAACAAGGTCTGTGCAAATTATGTTAGAGGCATAGCACGTCAATGAACATTCTGTCATAATTGTGTATAAGGTCTGTGCATTAACTGTAGCAGGTAAATGCATAGTTAGTGCATCTTTTAGCAAGGTCTGCATTGCTCAGGTTGTGTTTGTGCACGTTTTCTTTTTGAACGGTTCAAGAAAGTCTGTGCACATCTTGTATTGACTCAAAATGACAGTATAGGTTGTGCCATTGGTTTAGAAGGGGATGTGCATACATGCGGTGTTTGTTTGGATTGTCTGTGCATACCCCATCTCATGCCAAATCAAACTCGGTGCATATTTTATCTTGACTTATCCTTTTCTGCATTGCAGGGCAGAATACAAGGCAGATTCATTCGAACGATTCTGCCACGTGTATTCGTCCATCTATCTGCATCTGACACGTGTCCTCTTCAAAAAGGCGGGAATGAGATCCTCACACGTAAAATGTGCGAGCTCATGGGTCCTGGAAATCGAAGCCATATAAAAAGCCTTTTTTGAAGATCTGATCGAGGGTGTGGAGGCATTAAGAAATAGAGAGACTGAGCAGAATCACAGAGCGTGAAAAAGAGGGGAGTTGCAGAGAGTTGAAAGAAGAGAAAAGAAAATATAGTGAGCAGTGATTCAGTCTGAGCTGAGAAGAAATGTGCAGCAGCCCAAGCAAAGGAGGAAGAAGATCTTGTAGCCTCTGGATCAGATCCAAGCTACGTGTGCTCCATAGCGAGCTATATTTTGAGGTTTTAGTGTTCAACTTTCTGTTGCTGATTTCATCGTTATTTTTCTTTTTCTATTTCCACTTCTTAAGCTGTGTGACAGCGGAGGCATAAGCTGTGAGGCCTAGCAGCAGAGGTGGTTTCCTCTGGATAGCGAAGCTGTAATGCTCAGCGGTTGGCGAAGCTGTAATGCCCAGCGGTTTGTAGGCAAGCTATGAGGCTCATCGGTTTCAAGCTGTGTGTCAGCAGTAATCCACACTCAGGATTAAGTGTGGGGTGGATGTAGGTTTAGAGGACCGAACCACCTAAAAGATTCTTGTGTATTGTGACTTGATTTCTTATGTGTCAAACGCTAGATGAATGATAGGAGCGTTTCCACCTAATTTATTGGTTGGTTTTCATTTCGCATTAGTCTAAAGTTTTCACGATAAATTTTAATTTGATCATATTTTTAGAGGGAGATTCATTCACCCCCCCTCTAAATCTGGGTTTGCACCACCTCAGAGTTCTAACAATTTGTATCTGAGCGGGTGTCTGCACAGAGGGTCCTACGACCATCAGATATGTTCCTGTATTTCTCTTGGTGTGATCTAGTTTCTTCTAATTCTTACTGTTGTTTCTGATCTGATCTGATTCGACTGTCATCCATGGTTGAAATTACTCAATATACTGGTCTTGGTTTCTATGACTGGTTTAGTCGATTTAGAGATCATATAATGCATGTTAATCCGGATCTGTGGATACTGATTGCATATAGTCCGTATGAAGTTCCAGAGGACAAATCCCAATGGAAAGCTTCTGACAGACTGAAAATTTTTGAAAATCAAAAGGCCCTAGATATAACCAGAAGGGCGATAGATGCTGATTGTTTTCCATGTATTACTGAGTGTAGAAGTGCAGTAGAGATTATCAACATGATATCAGCAAATACTTGTGAAGATGAAGTGAAATGTTTGAGGGCTAAAGATCGCATCTGTGATCAGACCGAGGATTCATCCTCACAGGTAAATTCTGAAACTGATGACATTATCTTTGACGACTTAGTTATACTGCATGAAAACTTGCTTGAGAAATATGAAAAAGTAAAGTCAGAAAAGAAGAAATTAAGAAAAGAAAAAATTGCTGAAGTCACATGTCTAAAAGCTGAAAATGCAAATCTAAAGTCAGACATGAAAAAGGATAGATCTGAAATAGATAGATTGAATTCTGAAAACGAAAGCCTTAGAAACAAACTTTTTGGAACTGAAAATTCATGTAATGAATGTGCTTTCTTAAAAGAATTAATTGAGGATCTTGATTCTGATGATAATATACAGAAAAGCTTAATCAACTCATTAAAAGAAGAAAATGACCTATGGCTGGAAAAGAAAAAGGAAGCTGATGAATACGAATAAAGAATTTTGGAAGAAAATAGCCAGCTGAAGGAACAAAACAAAAAGTTGATGGTCTTGAACACTATTATGTCAAAGAAATGGTTAGAAATGGAAAAAGGAAAATGTGTGTTGAAAGAAAAAGAAGCAAATGATGAAATAGGAAAATGAAACATTGAAAAGCTTGAATGATGTTTTGCAACAACAATTAATTTCTTGTGAATCTGAGCTATCTAAGTATGAAGCAAGCATTGTTTCTCTAAATTCTAAAATTAAAGATCTCAAAACTTCTTTGTCAAAGTTTATTAAGGGAAAATATAATTTGAATAGACTGCTTGGTTCAAATGTAAACTTTCAGAAAGAGGGGTTGGGCTATATTCCATCTAATAAGAAAGCTAATGAAAAAAAAGGAATCAATTGTCTTTATAAAAAGCTCAGAACAGACTAATCCCTCTAGTTCATCCATCTTTCAATTCACTGCTCAGAAAACTGAAAATCCTTTAAAAAATATGAAAAAGACTGAAAAGAAGAAAAAGAATCTGAATAAGGAAAAAGCTCATTCTGCTGATTTTGAAAAGGGTGTCCATGATAAGAACTTTTTCATCTCTGAGAAATCTTGTAGCTCAGTGTAGGTAATCAAGAAATTCCCCACTCATTCACATGCATACATTAAAAAACTTTCATGCTATTACTATGGTAATGTAGGTCATGTAATAGATGACTGTCAAATAATGATATCTGGTGACATGAAGGCCTTCAGGAAGATAAATGCATCTCAGAATAGGAACCAGCATGCACATAAGAATGTTAGACATATTTCCAGAAATAGTGCTAATTTGCATGCTAAGTCTTATTCCATTTCTCACATGCATGCAAACAAGAACAAAAACAGAAATTCATGTTTTAACTATGGTAGATATGGTCACTACATGCATGATTGTTATTATATATCACATTATGATAAACACACTCAAGTGCCCATAATTGGAAACATTCATGGAAGGAACATGTATATGCAGACATCCTGTTTGTAATCACTATGGAAAATTAGGGCACACCATTACTCAATGCTATTGGATAAGTGGCTGGAATAATCATGTTGGACCCAAGAATTCTTGGGGTCCAAGATATTTCAAATGATTTCTTGGATGCAGGTGTGCTCCTGTGAATAAAATAAAAATGAGAGTCAACATGGCACAAAGGTTAGTTAAACCCCTCTTCTCAATTTTCCTTGTTTGAACTTCCATAAATAATGTTCTCTATGGATTGCTGCATGTCTGACTTGATGCGGGATGAGACCATGGACACGACAAGCTCGCGATTGTCCCTTAACGAGGGAAGCGTCGGACGTGCGCGGTTGAGAAACCGGCAGTGAGCTAGGGTGGTCGGCTCTCTCTTTCGTGCCCGGATCGGGTCACATGTCGGTAACGCTCTCTCTCGCAGCAACGGTGATATAAATAGAAAGCGAGCTAATTACCCTATCATGCTCTCTAGCAGCGGCATAAACAAGCATATATGAAATTAAGCAAAATGCCAAGTAAGGAGCGAGGACGATACCTCCACGCGCTCGGCGTGGGGACGACGGACCCGGCCGAAACTCGTACTCCCGGAACAATAATACACAAGATTACAGCAATACAAATCGCTGTCCACTCCACGCAGGGAGGTAAAGGGCTACACAATGGGGTCTGGGAAGACCGAATTCGGGTTGACGGGCGGCTTCTCGGGTTGATTCGGCAGCACCCGAACACGTGACAGTGGGGCCCACGTGCTGTCCGGAGGGACCGTGCTGGATCCAGTGTTACCACTGTGGTGGGGACACTTGTGGAAGTGTTCCCTGGGCTGGCGGCACGCTGGTTCGCCGGCCGGAGGCCAGGCGGCTCCGTTCGGCACCGGTCGGAATGACCGGCCACGGATCTGCCGGTTCTGTTTTCCGGCGCGCGCTCCGGCGAGAACGGACGCTGCGATCAGCCCCGACGTCGAAATGTGACGAAACTGGTGCCGTTGGAAAGCTGCTTCGAAGGGCTTCAACTCTTTGTGATTGCAGAAAAATAACAAAGCCTGCACTTCCAATTGGCGAATTTTGAAGGTTGTTGTTGTATAGTGGCTTAACTCTCAGTTCTGCAAGGATGTCCTCTGAGAACTGTCGTTAACCGCAGGGTAGATGTCCTATTCAGCTCTTGAGGTCTTCATAAAAGGTTTAGGACATTGAGCTAGGAAGACGGAAAAACTAGTTTGGACAAGTTTGGATGTGACTACGAATTGATAGGATTTTTTCACTAACAGTGGGTCGGATCTAGAATCTGACTAAAGACACTGTAGCAGAGATAGAACACGAATTTTGAAAAATGGATAGAGGGTAGATCAAAAATCATGAAAAATGGTGGATGTAGGGGATGATGGACAAAACTCCTAGTAAAATTGGGAGGGTTTGGAAAATTCAAAAAGGTGGTCGGAGATGGGAAACTCAGAGCTATTGTCACTGTAGACAGAGACAAAACAGATCTGGGAATGCAAAATGAATGAAAATGGAAAATTACTAAATGGAGGAGTTTGGACGTGAAAATTTAAGTGGAGATGGGGATTCAAGATAAGAACACACCCTCAAAATTTCAAATCCATCTGAGCTCGTGGCTGGCAGCAAGAATCCACGAACTACACCTCTGTCCAGTAGGACAGAAACTTGAAGACGGCTCCGCGGCTGCTCGAAGGCGGCACGAACGGCGGCGGCGGTAGCACCGATGAAGATCAGAGGTTGAGAGGGGGAGATAGAAGATAGATACACTCTAGAATTGTAGAGGGGCTGGGGGAAGAACAAAAGGAGAGAGGAAGGGGGCGCAAGCTTCTTGCTTTCCAAACAAATTTTCTGAAATTTTCACTAATTTTCACATGAAAATACATGGTTTTATATGCTTCCAACCAAATCTAACCTCCCCCCTTAGATCTAGGGATGTGAGATGGATGGCCTAGATTGCATGCCACAAACACAAAAAAATAAATATAATATACAAGGGGGGGGGGGGGGGGCGGCCTATTGACCAAGAATGGCAAGGGGGACAAGTTTGACATGGTAGGTAGCCTACCATGGAAATTCTTACCCCCTTGTCTAACCATGTGGCATATGACTAGTCCAACCTTCTAGATGTCCACCTAGGATAGTTGACCAGCCCCACATGGTGACATAGACCAATGGGAGAGGGCTGAGGGCCCCCTTGATGGTCCTACTGACAAATTACATAGAAACCCACACAATCCGTGGGAATGACGCATTGGCTTATAAAGCCGTACAATTGCGCATATACTTTCCCAAGGATATAAACACAAACTAAAAGGGCATAAATGTAAAAGTAAATGTACATGCTCGGCGTCGATTCCCATCAACTCTCCTCGGGTGGGAGGAACTCGACTCCGTTCAGTAGGGGTATGGGTGCTTGGGTACTCCGGCGGATCCGTCATCGTGCCAAGTAACGCGGGTATACTCCACTCCAAGTGACCGTCACCTACTCATTCCATATATACTCGATATGCACAAGCTGCTATGGGCTAAAGGTGGACACTCCGGGTGGGGCACTCTCAAAAGGGGAGGTGGCGGCGAAGACTCACTAGGAATCACCGCTGAGTCCCTGTAGGTGACTAATCCGGGTATAGATGTAGAACCGATCCCATACTCATCGAGGGAGTCCAATCGCCTCTTACTCATAAGAGAATGACAACGAGCTTGCACAAGACACATGCAGACTCTCAAACTACACACAAACCATTCAAACAAATCACACAAAACAAACCACACAAAGAAGAGACAATACCGACTCATATATGACCCTAGACATACCTAATGTTAGTCCGACCCGTACATGGGTGACGGCGGACCAGGACACCCGAATATATGCCATGCATGCATCTGACATAACCGGTGGTCGACATCATGTGGAAATCCTAGACCTCCTAAGGTGGGCCATGCATGCATATGGGATGTGGATGTGGGAGGGCCAAGAGTATCTCCCCTAGATGATGGTGTATCTTGTGAGGGTACGGGCTTGGTGGGCATAGACGACCCGGCCCGTGGGGAAGGGGTGTGGTAGCGGACTCCTTCGAAGAAGTGAAGTGAATATGAAGGGTCTAGGGATCCACTAGGGAAGGGGTCAAAGGGATCAAAGAAGGTATGACCCCTTATGGTGGGTTCCAACATGACAGGGTCCCAATCGTGAAATTCTTGAAGGTGCGGATGGTCACCTTCCTCCGTCATGGTAGATGGGACCGTGTATAGGAAATATGACTCCTCCCTCGGAAGTAAAGTCATGAAGTCGGGCTCATCCAGTAGCGGGAGAAGTAGAAGAACCTCCATGGTGATATAACCCACGGTGCATACGGAGGTAATGGACCCTAAGGTCGGATGGGTGAAGCTAAGACTAGCGGGTTGGTCAAAGCCTCGGGCCAGTAGGTGCGTTAACTTCCATTGTGAATCTAATCCCATGACAAGATCATCCAACGTGTCAACATGGTGACTAGATCGAAATGTGGTATGGAAAAAATTCACCGACACTAAAGGGAGGATGGGGTCCATAGGTGGGAAGGGAGGTGGGACCAAGCCATCCTTGAGCCAACTAAGAAGCGGCTCAGCTATGAAAAGCGTACCCGTTAGAAACACGGGTGGCTGGGGCTTGGGTGGCTCCAAATGAGAGGGTTCCGAATTAAGATCGGAAGGTGAGGGTGACAATGGAGCACTCTCGGGTGGTGAAGGAATTGGGTTAGGTAGTCCGATCGGCTCGGGACTTCGTTGGGAGGTAGATGTTTGCCAAATGGTTCGACCTCTAGAGCGAGAAAAATGAGACTCAAAGGGCTCGACCTCTAGAGCGACCTTATAAGATTGCACCAGCGAGAACGCGTCGCGGACAAGACATTCAAGTTGGAAGTGAAACCGCAAACCTCTCCGGAACTGAAATGCGGTCGTGGTGCTCTCCTCTCCCAAGCCATATTCCAACCCGTACTTATCATAGTCCCAGATGTACTCGGACACGGACCTATCACCTTGGACGGGTCGACATGGGTTGGCCATTGGTGCCGAAAATATGGGAATGGATCCCTAGGAATGGGTATGCAAGGCCATTTAGATAAGACACTAGACCGACTATGCACGGTTTGGGATGCATGCACACTAAGGACAAGACACTAAGACTCGGTACGTGGCGGAGTTAATCGATCCGAAGATCACTCGCGCAAGTGTGCGACCTTCCCGATAGGCGTAGCCTAACGTTCGGACAACACCTTTTTATATACCGACTAATGGTATGCAAAGGTAACTCCTAAGACTGACTTAGACACTTAGACTTAAATGACACTCTTTTTTTTTTGACACCCTAGACTCAACCTCGCTCTGATACCAAATTGATGCGAGATGAGACCACAGACACGACAAGCTCGCGATCGTCCCTTAACGAGGGAAGCGTCGGACGTGCGCAGTTGAGAAACCGGCAGTGAGCTAGGGTGGTCGGCTCTCCCTTTCGTGCCCGTATCGGGTCACGGGTCGGTAACGCTCTCTCTCGCAGCAGCGGTGATATAAATAGAAAGCGAACTAATTGCCCTATCATGCTCTCTAGCAGCGACATAAACAAGCATATATGAAATTAAGCAAAATGCCAAGTAAGGAGCGAGGACGATACCTCCACGCGCTCGGCGTGGGGACGACGGACCCGGCCGAAACTCGTACTCCTAGAACAATAATACACAAGATTACAGCAATACAAGTCGCTGCCCACTCCACGCAGGGAGGTAAAGGGCTACACAATGGGGTCCGGGAAGACCGAATTCGGGTTGACGGGCGGCTTCTCGGGTTGATTCGGCAGCACCCGAACACGTGACAGTGGGGCCCACGTGCTGTCCGGAGGGACCGTGCGGGACCCGGTGTCACCACTGTGGTGGGGACACTTGTGGAAGTGTTCCCTGGGCTGGCGGCACGCTGGTTCGCCGGCCGAAGGCCAGGCGGCTCCGTTCGGCAGCAGTCGGAATGACCGGCCACGGATCTGCCGGTTCTATTTTCCGGCGAGCGCTCCGGCGAGAACGGACGCTGCGATCAGCCCCAATGTCGGAATGCGACGAAACTGGCGCCGTTGGAAAGCTGCTTCGAAGGGCTTTAACTCTTTGTGATTACAGAAAAATAACAAAGCCTGCACTTCCAATTGGCGAATTTTGAATGTTACTGTTGTACAGTGGCTTAACTCTCAGTTCTGCAGGGATGTCCTCTAAGAACTGTCATTGACCGCAGGGTAGATGTCCGATTCAGCTCTTGAGGTCTTCATAAAAGGTTTAGGACATTGAGCTAGGAAGACAGAAAAAGTAGTTTGGACAAGTTTGGATGTGGCTACGAATTGATAGGATTTTTTCACTAACAATGGGTCGGATCTGGAATCTGACAAAAGGCATTGTAGCAGAGATAGAACACGAATTTTGAAAAATGGATAAAGGGCAGATCAAAAATCAGGAAAAATGGTGGATGTAGGGGATGATGGACAGAACTCCCAGTAAAATTGGGAGGGTTTGAAAAATGCAAAAAGGTGGTCGGAGATAGGAAACTCAGAGCTATTGTCACTGTAGATAGAGACAAAACAGATCTGGGAATGTAAAATGAACGAAAATGAAAAATTACTAAATGGAGGATTTTGGATGTGAAAGTTTAGGTGGAGGTGGGGATTCAAGGCAAGAACACACCCTCAAAATTTTAAATCCATCTGAGCTCGTGCCTGGCAGCAAGAATCCATGAACTACACCTCTGTCCAGCAGGACAGAGACTTGAAGACGGCTCCGCGGCGGCTCGAAGGCGGCACGAACGGCGGCGGCGGCAGCATCGTTGAAGATCAGAGGTTGAGAGGGGGAGATAGAAGATAGATACACTCTAGAATTGCAGAGGGGCTGAGGGAAGAACACAAGGAGAGAGGAAGGGGGCGCAAGCTTCTTGCTTTCCAAAAAATTTTTCTGAAATTTTCACTAATTTTCACATGAAAATACAGGGTTTTATATGCTTCCAACCAAATCTAACATCCACCCTTAGATCTAGGGATGTGAGATGGATGGCCTGGATTGCATGCCACAAACATAAAAAAATAAATATAACATACAAGGGGGGGGGGGGGGGCTATTGACCAAGAATGGCAAGGGGGGCAAGTTTGACATGGTAGGTAGCCTACCATGGAAATTCTTACCCCCTTGTCTACCCATGTGGCATATGACTAGTCCAACCTTCTAGATGTCCACCTAGGATAGTTGACTAGCCCCACAAGGTGACATAGACCAATGGGAGAGGGCTGAGGGCCCCCTTGATGATCCTACTAACAAATTACATAGAAACCCACACAATCCGTGGGAATGACGCATTGGCTTATAAAGCCGTACAATTGCGCATATACTTTCCCAAGGATATAAACACAAACTAAAAGGATATAAATGCAAAAGTAAATGTACATACTCGACGTCGATTTCCATCATGACTGGAATGAATTAATGATTGGTGGTTATTTTGTTATGAGTTATACATGCTGACTATGTGATTCATGCAAACTCTATTGGATGGTTAAGAGAGGATCTAGATGGGGGGTGATTAGATCTGGGTAAACACAATCAGCAATTTAAAACGATTTGAACGATGAATCAGAACGAGCCTTAGATCTGAACAGTAAACACGTGAGCTATGCAGCGGAAGAAAGATATTGGTAACGCTGTGAACGGAGATAGAAGAGATGGAAGGAAAACATCACACCATAACACAAGAATTTAAGGTGGTTCGGTTGTCCCAAGACAAACCTACATCCAACCCTCTCCCAACTAGGAGAGGCTTCCACTCTTTCGCCAAAAGAAGTGTTACCACACACACATGTTGTGCCCCTAGTTTTGATGATGACAACCATGAGATGTGAATGTTGTAATCAACTCAAATGTTGAATTAAATCTTGATTCAATAACGCTTTCGTTTAATTTCATTCTTAATGCAAGAAAGGAATTGGGTCGACGCTGGAGTTCAAAGCGTCCACGCATCAGTTGAAGATGCATTCACAGATACTCTTCACTGCGTTAACTCCACGCTAAGTACTGCGTCAACTCATCCACTTAAGAAGCAGAGGCTTCTTCAGAACTACTCCAATGCGTCAACGCAACAGTAGAGCAGCGTCGACGTAGCAGTTAATAAAGCAGAGTTAATGGTTCACTGGAATACCGCAGTGCGCCAATGCTATTGCATGACAGCGTTGACGCAGTAGTTGAGTCTGATGAGAATTCAGCTCTGGGTCAGTTCAGTGGGTTGACGCAGTGACCCCAGGCGTCAACGCATCCTGTCTTACTATCAAAGCCATATGAGAGATTTCAAGGCTGCGTCAACCCTGTGGACTCAATGGGTTGACGCCAACGGGAACTTCCGAGATCAGTTGGGTGGACCCCAGTCGCAAGTGACGTCAAAGGCCACATCAGCCAAAAGTGATTGCGATCTGTTTTTTCCCTCGCGATTCCAGAAGGCTCTACACGGAGCAATCAGGGGGCTAACCAGAATATCTGGTTGGGGCCCACTAGATGTATATACGCATGGATCTGGAAATGAGCGCGAGAATTTTGCCGAATAGCAGAGGAGAAGGAGCCTTTCGAAGTTTGCTGTGGACAAGGCTGAGGAAGAGAATCACGAGAGAAACGGGGAGTTTATCTTCCGATGTCAATCTATTGAAGACAGTAGTGAGATCAAGGAGCAGCGTTCTTTGGGAAGCTCGTCTACATTTTGGAAGAAGAAGATCAGACGATCATTGAAGCTTCTTCCTCCAGAACTCTGAATTCAAGGCCGAGCTTCGGCTGCTTCACAGACCTGAGTTTATTCCTTCTTTTACTAAGTGGTTTCGTTTTCTTATTTGTCTTACCATTTTGAACTCTATTATACTGTTTCTCCCTCGTACTGGTTTGAGTAGAGGGAGGGGTTGATCCAGCAGACTGTGCTTGGATCAAGGGTCATTGGGCGTGTTGCCTGCAAGCTGTTTGTCAGCGGGTTAGAGAATCTGTTTCTCTGGTTAAGCCAAGCTGTAATGCTCAGCGGTGTATGTGAGGAAGCTTTTTCCTCGGTGTAGCTAAGCTGTAAAGCTCAGCAGGGATCCTCACTGGTTAAGTGAGGGGTGGACGTAGGTCTCCACAGGGAGACCGAACCACCATAAAAATCTGCGTACACTGTGTGGTTTGATTTCTCTTATTATTCTCCCTTCGTTAGATGTTTGATTAGGCACGATTCTCATTGCTGTTTAGTTATTGATCTTATCTCTATCATTCTGCACCATAATTCGTGTGTGATCGTGCATAGAATATTTTAAAGGGTCAACCTATTCACCCCTCCCCTCTAGTTTGACATTCCACCTAATCCAACACGTGGTATCAGAGCTCGGCTCTCTTGTCAAGGGTCTAACAACCCAGAGAGATTTGGTAGAATGGAAAACAAGGGGTTCATGCCTGAAGGGTATGCAGTGAATAGGCCACCCTCTTTGATGGCACTAACTATGCCTACTGGAAAAATCGGATGCAGGTTTTTCTAAGAGCTCAGGACCATGAGATTTGGAGAGTCGTGAGCAAGGGACCATATCAGATAGAAGGAGATGAAGAACTGTGGGTGAAGGAGCAGATTCGGAAGTCTAATGTCAATTGGCAAGCTATGAATATCATGCAATGTTCATTGCACCCTATGGAGTTTTCACGAGTATCTTCATGTGCCAGTGCCAAGGAAATGTGGGACAGACTCCAAGTGATTTATGAAGGTACGTCCGAGGTAAGGGAGACAAAAGCCAATATGCTAATTTCTGAGTATGAAGCTTTTAGGATGAAACCAGAGGAAAACATATCTGAAATGTATGCCAGACTAACCCTATTAGTGAATGGTCTTAAAGGTCTAGGAAAGGCTTACACAGATTACGAACTGGTTAGGAAGATTCTTAGATCTCTAACTCCAGTTTGGCACACCAAGGCCACTGTTGTTGAGGAATCTAGGAACCTTCCTACCACTACTCCTGATGAGCTTATCGGATCTTTGATGGCCTATGAGCTGAACTTCAAAAGGACTGATGAGGATGTGAAAAAGAAAAAGTCTCTTGCATTGAAGGCAGGACCAAGTAGCAAGGATAGCTCAGATGACAGTCATTCATCTACCTCAGATGATGACTCAGGTGAGATAGCAATGCTTACTAGAAAATTCAGGAGGTTTCTAAGGAAGGAAGGTAAATTCAGAAACAACAGAAGACCAGAGGTAAGAAAGAGTTCAAAATTCAAATCAGAAAATTCTAGGAAATCTGACAAGGTTGTATGCTATCAATGCAGGAAACAAGGACATATAAAATCTGAATGTCCAGAGAATGTGAAGAAAGTTCAACCCAAATGGAAGAACAAGAAGCCCAAGGCCATGATAAGCACGTGGAGTGATGAGGAGAAAGATGAAGATGAAGAAGAAAGCACTTCTGAAGAAGAGAGCGATGTCAAGTTGTGTTTCATGGCTAAAGGAGATGATAAAGATGAGGTAACTTCTTCTTCTGAAAACTTCTCTTGTAGTGATTGGGAAGAAGCATTCAATGAACTGCTAGATAAGTATGATCATGTGAAGAAAGAAAATAAATCACTCAAGAAAAAGAAGAATCTGACTAATCAAGAAAACTCATTGAATGATAAAATCAAGTCCCTAGAAGCTGAAATAACCAGTTTAAGAAAATCTCTTGATGAAAGTGACCAACAGAGAGATCAATTGATAGAAACGAATAGGGAAAATGAATATTTGATGAAAATTCAAGATGACATGTAACTCAGAATGCAAAAATTGGAGAATGATGTGAAAATTGCTGAAGAAAAGTATGAAGCCATTAAAGGAGTAAATCAGGAACTCCAAGAAAATTTGAAGAAACTGGAAGATGAAAATTCAAGCAAACAAACCTCTCTTGAGAAATTAACTCAAGGTAAAAACAATCTTGAAGCTGTCATGGGAATAAGAAGTAATTTTGGAAAAGAAGGACTTGGTTATAATCCAATCAAGAAGAAGGAACTAGGAACTAGATTTATAACATTTGTTTCTGAACAAGGTACGTCTGAGCAGAGTCAAATGGATGAAAAAGAGTCTTGTGAGGAAAATCAGGAAGAAGGAAAACCAACAAATGAAATCAGAAAAGAAAAGGGCAAAGAGAAAATGTATGATACCCTTAATGCCAAGCATCATAAAAATGTGCCCAAGTTCAGAAGAAAATCCTCAGGTCAGCCCATAGACCCTAGCTCATCAACCCAGCATCAAGAACATAGAAATTCATGGAGTCATAGGACTGGTACCCAACAGATGCGTCAACACACTGAGCATCATGCGTCCACTCATCCCATGTACCAAGGGTTTTACAGAAACAATGCTAGATCAAATCCTTGGGCGCGTCAACGCAGTGTCCGCACTGCGTCAACGCATACACCCTTCCCCAGTGGACATTCCTTGAGAAACATGAGAATGAGTCGACACAGCCACTTCAGTGCGTCGACACACCCTATGTACCAGAACCCATATGACAGAAAGATTAACTGGATGAGTCAACGCAATCATATGACAGGGTCTACGCAGCGAACCTACATGCCATCAAGAATTCAGTATTCCTACAGAACTTCACATCCTAGGTTCCCCAATGAGTCTTGGAGTCACAATAAATATTGGAATAAGAATGAGAACAAAACCTCATACCTCTCTAATAACAGAATTGGTTCAAAGAGGTCATTCCAAACGGTACCCCAATCCAATCAGAAGAATTTCAAATCTATGAACCCCACATCTCGAAAACCCTCAAAACAACAGATCTGGATTCCCAAAAGCATGCTGTCTTACTTGACACAATCATATGGTCTGATGGGACCCAAGTGTATTTGGGTTCCAAAATCTCTTGGTTGATGTGACTTGCAGGAGTGCCTTACAGCTGTACACAATAGATGGTACCTCGACAGTGGCTGCTCAAGGCACATGACGGGCGATAAGGCAAAATTCTGTCTCCTAGTTGAGAAAGAAGGAGGACATGTCACGTTTGGGGGAAACAATAAAGGTAAAATAATTGGAAAAGGTAAAGTTGGCAAAACTCCTCTTAACTCTATTGATGATGTGTTACTTGTTGAAGGTTTAGAATACAATCTTCTTAGCATAAGCCAATTGTGTGATAGGGGGCACAAAGTTGTGTTTGATTCTCATGCATGCACCATTATTGAAAAGAAGTCTGAAAGTGTAAAATTCTCTGGAAAAAGAATAAATAACATGTACATGGTAGATCTAGATGATCCTGCTCATAACAATCTTTGTCTAGCTGTGAATAAAAGTGAACTGGCTTGGCTGTGGCATCGTAGACTAGGTCATGCTAGCTATAGTGTCATGCATAAGTTAGCCAAATTCAACATGGTGAATGGTCTGCCTGATATTTCATTTAAGCAAAATGACAAAATTTGTAATGCATGCACTCAAGGCAAGCATGCTAGAAAATCATTTAAATCCAGAATTGAAAACCAATCTTCTAGACCTCTTGAACTTGTTTACATGGATTTGTTCGGACCCACAAGAACATCAAGTTTGAGTGGCAATAGGTGTGGATTTGTTCCGGTAGATGATTTTTCTAGGTTTACTTGGGTGTTATTTTTAACTCATAAGAATGACGCATTTGAAGAACTTCAAGCATTCTTCAGGAAAATTCAGCAGGATGGTAAGTACTCTATTTCATCTATCATGTCAGATCATGGAGGAGAATTTGAAAATTCAGAATTTGATGATTTTTACAGGGCAATGGGAATATCTCACAAATTCTCATCTCTAAGAACTCCTGAACAGAATGGAGTGGTGGAAAGAAGAAACAGAACTCTTGTTGAAATGGCTAGGACCATGCTGATTGAAGGACAACTCCCAAGGAAGCTATGGGCAGAGGCTGTAAACACAGCTTGCTACATTGTAAACCGAGCAATGGTAAGACCTATGTCCAAAAAGACTCCATATGAGCTGTTGAAAGGTAAGAAACCATCTGTTATCCACTTCAGAGTTTTTGGATCTAAATGCTTTGTTCAAAATAATAACAAACGGGACTTAGATAAATTTGAACCTAAGAGTGAACCAGCCATATTTCTAGGTTATTCAAATCACTCTAGGTCCTATAGAGTCCTGAACATTAAAACTCAATCTGTTGAAGAATCTCCTCATATCATCTTTGATGAAATGGATGTCAAATCTGAAAATGAACTATCTTGCAGGGACAAAGATGATGGTGAGTTTCTTGAAGAAAAGGAAGAACAACACACTCAAGAGGAAGAGCCAAGGTCAAATGAGGATCTAGCAGAATCAAGTACTAGAGGTAATGCAGATGTCAATGAAGGTAACTCCTTGACCAATGTTAGAATGCTAAAAGACCATCCTCTATCAAGCATTATTGGTAATCTGCATGATCCTACCAGAACTAGATCTCATTTTAGAATCATTGAAGAAATGGACAACTTAGCTCTTATATCTCAAATTGAACCAAAAAATATAACTGATGCCCTGAAAGATGATTGCTGGATAAATGCAATGCATGAGGAATTAAATCAATTCAAAAGAAATAAAGTGTGGCACCTTGTGCCAAGACCTAATGAACTTTCAGTAATTGGAACTAAATGGGTCTTTAGAAACAAGCAAAATGAAAATGGAATTGTGATAAGAAATAAAGCAAGACTGGTTGCACAAGGATATAACCAAGAATTTGGCATTGATTTTGAAGAATCCTTTGCACCAGTAGCTAGATTAGAAGCTATCAGATTATTACTTGCATATGCATGTTGTCATGGAATAAAACTCCATCAAATGGATGTAAAAAGTGCATTTCTCAACGGGTTAATAAAAGAAGAGGTGTATGTTGAACAACCCCCTGGTTTTGAATCTATAGATTGCCCTGACCATGTTTACAGATTAGACAAAGCTCTCTATGGGCTAAAACAGGCACCTCGAGCATGGTATGATAGACTCAGCTCATACCTCACTGAGAAAGGATATTCAAGAGGTAAAGTGGACCAAACTCTATTTACCAAGGTGAGAAACAATGACATTATTCTGGTTCAAATCTACGTTGATGATATAGTTTTTGGTTCCACTAAACCAAGCATGTGTGAGGATTTTGCAAATTTGATGACCACAGAATTTGAGATGAGTCTCATGGGTGAGCTACAATTTTTTCTAGGTCTACAAATCACCCAAAGCAAGGATGGATGCTTCATCAACCAGGCAAAGTACGTCTCTGAACTTCTGAAGAAATATAAGATGGAAACTCTTAAGGCAATCAGCACACCCATGAGCACCAATACAAGTTTGGATGCAGATCTGAAAGGTACAAAAGTAGATGCAAAAACTTATCGAGGTATGATCGGATCACTCCTTTATCTTACTGCATCAAGGCCAGACATCCAATTTTGTGTTTGTATGTGTGCTCGGTTTCAGTCTGATCCTAGAGAATCCCACTTGATTTCTGTCAAGCGTATTTTTCGATACCTTGCTGGAACTCGAGACTTAGGGATTTGGTATCCTGCATCTTGTACTTTTGATCTGGTATCATACTCAGATGCAGACTATGCTGGATGCAAACTTGACAGGAAAAGCACAAGTGGCTATTGCCAATTTTTGGGAGGGTGTTTGGTTTCTTGGGCATCCAAGAAACAACACTCAGTGGCACTATCCACTGCAGAGGCAGAATATGTCGCTGCAGGGAGTTGTGGCACTCAAGTGTTGTGGATCAAACACCAACTCCAGGATTATCAAACTGATCTTGGTTGTGTCCCAATATTGTGTGATAACACAAGTGCCATTAACCTGGCAAAGAATCCCATCCAACACTCTAGGACCAAACATATCGAAATAAGGCATCACTTCTTGCGAGATGAAGTAAATAAAAGTAGCTTTAAATTGATCTTTGTAGACTCTGAACATCAACTTGCTGATATTTTCACCAAGCCACTGAATAATGAAAGATTCTCTTGTCTTAGGAGAGAGCTTGGTTTGTGCAATCCTCATTTTGTTGCCTAAATTGATTGCTTGAATTCTTCCATGAAACTTGTCTGATTAACTTTGCCTAAAAATAAATTGATTGCACGTCCTGCTTGAGTTGCAAATTTCTGTTTTCTAAATAAGTCACAGATTTAGGGGGAGTTTAGTTTTGAGCTTATCTGCTTAATAACTCATGTTGAATAAATACCCATCATTAATAAAAACCCATCATGAATAAAAACCCATCATGTCAACAATTGCATTTTCATTCATACTGTCTGTCATGAATAAATGGAGGGTTAGTTTGCATCAGACTTTACACGCTAAGGAGTGCAATTCCGTTCTGTTAGAGTCAGCTGTCTGGGTATCTGAAGATTGGTTTATGAGACTGAGTCAACACTGAAAAACATCTTCTGGAAACAGACTGAAAATTGATCTGATTGGTTGAGTGAGTAAACGCAGTCATCAGGTTGAGTCAACGCACTGACAGAAATTTTCTGAAAATAGTTGCTGGAATTGATTGGATGTATTCAGAAGGGTACTGCAGCTCTGAAGTTTGGATCTCACATATCCTTCTCTATATTGGCGCTGGGCATCCAAGTCTATACATCCACTGTTGAACCTCAAAGTCTACACATCGCCTCATTTCTTCAGAGTCTATACATCCACAGTTGAACCCCAAGTCTGTACATCGCTTGCATCTTCAAAGTCCATACATCCATAGCAAGTCTATGCATTGGCAGCACTGTACAAGTCTATACACTGGCAATGTGTCTGTGTTTCAAGCCATTCGTAAAGTCTATACATCGTTCACATTGATTCAAGTCTATACAGCCATTTCCAAGTCTGTACATTGGAGAACCTTCCAAGTCTATACACTGTCCTGTGGCCTTCAAGCGTTTCAAGTCTATTCATTGATGTTTTGGCCAAGTCTGTACAGCCTTCTGTTGAAATCTTCGAGTACCTCAGCTTGTCTTCTCAACTTCTCATCAATCCTGTTGCTTCCACATTCAGTGTTTCAACTTGTAGTGAAGAACCACTCAATCTTGAGTATGAAGGAAGTTTCTTGAGATCTGAAATGTGAATTGATGCCATAGATTCAGGGGGAGCTAAAATGATAATTCCCTTATAAGATGTGATGATTATTATTGACTGTCTCTAGGCTATATTAATGGTTGGAGTTTTATAAATCTTCTGTTCTTTGAACGATAAAAATTCGTGAACGCTAAAGTGCTGTGCATATGGAATAGGTTCAGAACCATTTAATAAAACTGAGAACTCCTCATTTCTTGAACTATTATGATCAATAGTAAAGAGACCTTTGTGCAAAATGAATTTAACATCTGTATTGTTCTTAAACTCAGTTCAGGGTTAATAAAAGCTTAAGAAACATACCCTATATATACAATGATTCATATCATAAATTGTAGAGCAATGGCAAGCCTTCACTGAGAAACTGTCTCTATGCACCAATGAAGTGCAAATGAGCATGTCATGATGTGGGCTGTTACCTCTATTTTAAAAGAAAAATAATTCAGTGCAGAGCAATGGTTACTTTCCACTGAGAAACTACCTTCATGCACCAATGAAGTGCTACAAGGCATGTCATGATGTGAGTTGCCAACTCTGTTTCAGGTATGCAGAATAGTAAGCTATGCTAAGTAGCCGGGGACTCTGGTGTCTGATAAACATGTGCACCTGTGTCAAAAGGCTAGCTATACTTGACTGCAACTGTTGAAAAATAAAAATTATCAATGTTCATATGGGGTTGACCTGAAGCTCAAAAATAAAATCCTTTTGAGTTTATCCTCAATTCATGTTAAATTCACAACCATAAGGGTATCTTGAAATTGAACCTTCTAGGGATATGATTTGAGAAAGTTCCATGTGTGAAAATTGTTCAATCCTCATTCCATAATCATGCTCTTCTTATTCAAGGATTTTTCTCAAAGTCTTAAGATTATCTTACTCCACATCGTTATATGGATTTAGGGCTCTCATAATCTCTCATCATAATATCTTATAGGGGAACTTGAATTTTATCGATTAAAAATCCCTGAATGTCATTTCATCTCTTCACAACTTCTTTGTCTTAAGAATGCCTAAATACTGTGGGACTTCACTATCTACTGTCCACTTTACACTATTTTACTTTGGTGGCGTCGACGCAGTGCCTTACAGCGTCAACGCAGTCATTTACTTACTCCACTTACATCCCATTCCGGTTCAGCACAGTGAACCGGTGTACCCTTTTTGAATCGAAAAGTGAATGGTCTTCTTATATAAAACCCCGCAGCGTAAACGCTGCAGTCGCCTCCGCCTCTTCCAAAACCTAGTGGGTTTCTACCTTTCTGAATCTCTCCACCCTGCCTCTTCCGTTCTTTCTCTCAATCTTCACCCTTCCTGTTCCCATTTGTCTCTCGCTGCCATGGCGCCTCCGGAACAACAGAATAAGGGGAAGAACAAGAAGGGTCTACAGAAGAGAGATCCCTCTTTGCTACGGGCAGGATTGAGCCTCGCACCAAATATACGATGAAGGAAACACCGTCTGTGTCAGCTCCACCACCACAACAAGGAAAAGAGAAAAGCCCGCCGGCAAAGACAAGGGCAGCAAGGAAAAAGGGCAAAGACAAGGGCTTGGCAGATCCCTCAACAGAGAAACCGTCTCCTTCAGCTCCAAGGAAACGGAAAGGCAAAGAGATAGCGTTACCTCTTCGGAAACGCAGTCTTCATCCCAGCCCGCCAACCAAAAAGAGAAAGGTATCTAATGTCAGGACAGAAGAGCAGGTTCCATCTTCAGGTGCTGCGACGGGAAAGAAAGGTGCGGACAACTCTCATGCAAGGTCTTCTGATCCCTCTCTTACCGTCAACGTGGAAGAACCTCTGAAAGTTCTTATTTCACGGTATATTGTTGCTACCGACCATGAATTGCTTGAAGTTTTTCCGCAACTATTTCCTACCTTGGATTATCAGGGCTGGTGGTCTTTCGTTACAACTCATAAGGTCTATTACCCCACCCTGGTCCGAGAATTCTACCACAATTTGAAGTATGAACCTCATATTCCGAAACTTTCATCAACTGTCAGGAATGTTAGTTTCGAATTAACAAATAAATTGTTTGCCGAGCTTGGAAAATTCCCATGAATGGGGTTCAGCTACATAGCTTTGAGTTTGATGAACATGATGCCTATGCTCTCCTGACTGACAAACCTAGTGATCCTTCAGCCGTCAGGGAAACTTACTTATCCAGTCTTAAAGCAAATCAGTTCCCTCCATTGAATAGACTGCTCCACCATATGTGCACATCAATAATCACACCTCAAAGTAGTGGTAGAGAACGGGTCACTGAGATGCAGAGATTTTTACTATACTGTATGCTGAAAAGAATACACATTTCACTGTCTGATGTAGTTATTCAGACTATGGGTTCTTGCTTGACACAATCCAGAACACTCCCTTATGCTGCTCCATTGACTGCCATTTTTCGAAAAGTTGGAGTAGATTTTGGTTCTGAGAAGAAACTGATCATCCCTAAAGGGAACGTATACTCCCTTTCTTACATTCAGAAGTTTATGGGATTTAAAGTTATAAATGGACAGCCAGTCAGGATTCTACCAAGTCAGAAACCAGTGACTACCTCAGTGGAGACTGGTCATGTAGCCAGAACTGAAACTCAACCCCAGCAAGAGGCCAGTCCAAACAGAATGGCAAGACCAGAAGCTAGGGCAGATAGACCTGAGACTAGCTCAGCTGGCATGGAATATCAAGAGTTCAGTAACATCCAGGATGAGTTCACTGTACAAGATGATACTCCTATGCTTCCTGTTACTTCCAGAGAACTTGTCATAATACAAGGTCCTCTTCCGGAACCCTCTCCACCAAGAGGACCTGCATCTTCTTCTGAGGACATTCCAGCCAACTCTCCGAATGATTTTTCAGGTATCAATCCTACTCTCATTCAATTTTTGGAATCAAAATTCAAGAGTATTGACTCCTCCATAATGCACCTAAGTTCAACAACGGATATGAGGCTGTCACACCTTGAACAGAAATTAGAGAGCAGATGGGAAAATTTTACACGTGATAAATTCAAGTCAGACAAGAAGCTTCATGAATTTATGGAATCTCTTCTTCAAGCCTGTCAGAAAGCTGGTTCAGTCATGCGAAACTTACAAAACATGCATCAACAATGTTTGCACAGGATACAAAATGTACAGACATACAACTATGATGTCAGGGAAAACCAGTCCAAGTTGAACTTGAAATATTCCACCCTGATTGACAAGAACAATGAGTTCAGTGCCCAAGTTCAAACTTTGTTTGCCAAGATTACATCCTTTGGTCAGGACATCACTAGACTGTTTGAAAGAACCACTTTGGTAGGTGATGAGGTGGTGGATGTGCTGCACATTCTAAAAGAAAATTTCCCACCCACAGTTGAAGATCAGCGTGATGTATACTGCCCTCCACCAACTGAAGCATCCTCCTCTGCACCTGAATGGGGATCTCAGCAGAAAGCTCAGGTGGACTATCTGTTTGATATACTGCACAACTGGTTTGATGGTATTTCTACTAAGCTCAAAGAATACCACAAGTTTGTGGTGAACAGAGATCAGCTGCTTTCTGAAAGGATGGACACTATGGCAGCTTCCATAGCTCAGCTTCAGCAACAGTTGGATATTGTGTCTGCAACTGTACTTCAGGCTTCCTCATCTACTCCCCTTCCTGATGATGTCAAAGGGGGAGAATCATGAACTCAAGCTGGAGTCTAGACTAGAGCTGCATTGCATCTGCATCAAATATGTTGACTGACTAAAAGTTTCCTTCTTTTTGTCTGTGTCTATGATGTAAAACCCTGAACTTAAATGAATGACAAAATTGATGTTTGCTTCAGTCACTGAATTGAATTCTTGTTGATCTGAATTTTCTTGCTTGATCTGAATAAACATGTTTGTTTAGATGCAATGGCATTCACCTCATAGTTGCCATCATCAAAAAGGGGGAGATTGTTGTGCCCCTGGTTTTGATGATGACAACCATGAGATGTGAATGTTGTAATGAACTCAAATGTTGAATTAAATCTTGATTCAATAACGCTTTCGTTTGATTTCATCCTTAATGCAAGAAAGGAATAGGGTCGACGCTGGAGTTCAAAGCGTCCACGCATCAGTTGAAGATGCATTCACAGATACTCTTCACTGCGTTAACTCCACGCTAAGTGTTGCGTCAACTCATCCACTTAAGAAGCAGAGGCTTCTTCAAAACTACTCCAATGCGTCAACGTAACAGTAGAGCAGCGTCGACGCAGTAGTTAATAAAGCAGAGTTAATGGTTCACTGGAATACCGCAGTGCGTCAACGCTATTGCATTACAGCGTCGACGCAGCAGTTGAGTCTGATGAGAATTCAGCTCTGGGTCAGTTCAGTGGGTTGACGCAGTGACCCCAGGCGTCAACGCATCCTGTCTTACTATCAAAGCCATATGAGAGATTTCAAGGCTACGCCAACCCTGTGGACTCAATGGGTTGACGCCAACGGGAACTTTCGAGATCAGTTGGGTGGACCCCAGTCGCAAGTGACGTCAAAGGCCACATCAGCCAAAAGTGATTGCGATCTATTTTTTTTCCCTCGCGATTCCAGAAGGCTCTACACGGAGCAATCAGGGGGGCTAACCAGAATATCTGGTTGGGGCCCACTAGATGTATATATGCATGGATCTGGAAATGAGCGCGGGAATTTTGCCGAATAGCAGAGGAGAAGGAGCCTTTAGAAGTTTGCTGTGGACAAGGCTGAGGAAGAGAATCACGAGAGAAAGAGGGAGTTTATCTTCTTTCGATGTCGATCTGCTGAAGATAGTAGTGAGATCAAGGAGCAGTGTTCTTTGGGAAGCTCATCTACATTTTGGAAGAAGAAGATCAGATGATCATTGAAGCTTCTTCCTCTAGAACTCTGAATTCAAGGCCGAGCTTCGGCTGCTTCACAGACCTTAGTTTATTCCTTCTTTTACTAAGTGGTTTCGTTTTCTTATTTGTCTTACCATTTTGAACTCTATTATACTATTTCTCCCTCGTACTGGTTTGAGTAGAGGGAGGGGTTGATCCAGCAGACTGTGCTTGGATCAAGGGTCATTGGGCGTGTTGCCTGCAAGCTGTTTGTCAGCGGGTTAGAGAATCTATTTCTCTGGTTAAGCCAAGCTGTAATGCTCAGCGGTGTATGTGAGGAAGCTTTTTCCTCAGTGTAGCTAAGCTGTAAAGCTCAGCAGGGATCCTCACTGGTTAAGTGAGGGGTGGACGTAGGTCTCCACAGGGAGACCGAACCACCATAAAAATCTGCGTACACTGTGTGGTTTGATTTCTCTTATTATTCTCCCTTCGTTAGATGTTTGATTAGGCACGATTCTCATTGCTGTTTAGTTATTGATCTTATCTCTATCAGTCTGCACCATAATTCGTGTGTGATCGTGCATAGAATATTTTAAAGGGTCAACCTATTCACCCCTCCCCTCTAGTTTGACATTCCACCTAATCCAACAACACACACACACACACACACACACACACACACACACACACACACACACACACACACACACACACACACACACACACACACACACACACACACACGACGAGCTGGCTCGTCATGAGGACGATGTCCTCACTACACACGGGGATGGGTCCCCTACACAGAACAAGCTAAACATGAAAAGGAAAGGAAAAATAAGAAAGCAAAAACAACAAGAGCATAGAAGGAAAGGAAGGGCTGGCTTCACGGCTGCTGATCTTCATTCTAAACTTCCCCCTATTATTCCATCTGGGCTTAGCAGGTGCTCTTCTCCCTTTTCTTTTCTTTTCTTTTTTACTCTCTATCTTTTGCCCTTAGAAGGGTTCACCCCATAACCCTTGTAGAAGCGACAACAGCTGCATCTTCCTTGATGAAGTCCTTCTATTTATAGGCGCAGTCACCCCTTTCAGAAGACGTTCCAGGCTGAGCGTGATTGGCCATTCATAAACAACCATTTGTTTTCAGGGACCTTTTGTCTTGGCAGCTGCTGGTTGGCCACGGAGGTATCAGACAATTTCCTCTCACTTTGTTTCTTTTGGTTGACCGGAGAGGGCGTGAGAGGAGCCTCCTAAGAAGGATATGTAGGATATTCACTGCCCGGCTGGTAGGATACCCAGGACGTCCTTTTGTCCTGAGGGATCTTACAGACAGAGCCTCTGATTGGGTGGAAGCAAAAAGTTACGTACCAGGAAAGGTAACTTTTCCTACAAAAGGTAGCTTGCTTTTCCACTGACCAAAAGGACTGATATAGCAACCCATGATTACCAAAAGGTTCATTGACCAAGGAGACCTTTCCAGATCTCAAAAGGTGTGTTTTTGGACACTTGTGGTTCCTATTTTTGGTCTCTAGATCACCCAGTCGAAATGATAGGAAACTACTTAAAACGGAGGTAGTTTGGCTCATTGAGACATTTCATCAAACACCTTTTGTTGATTCAGTAAGGTCGGTGCAGCTTCTGGACTTGAACAGTGAGCTTGGTGTAGACAAGATCCTTGGCAGGGTTGGTGCACATCAGAAGCTTGGCCTAGGCAGGGTTAGTGCATATTAAGAGCCTCTTCAGTAGAGGTCGGTCCTTCAGATGAAGTCGGTGCAAGCTTCAAGGTCAGTGCATGCTTCAGGGTTCCTTGCATGCAGGTCGGTGCACATCTTGAACTTCCTCAGCAAGGTCTATGCATATTGAGGAGCAGGGTCCATGCACACTAGACCAAACTCGGTGCACATCCAGGCTACTAGCACTCATGGTCGGTGCACATGGGCTTGACATCCCTTGGAGCAGTTGTGATGAGGCATGCAGAGGTCGGTGCACATTTGGATGCTTGGCCTTGTCCAGGGTCGGTGTAGTTCTTAAGTGACGCCGTTGCAGCCTGATGAACCAGGTCTGTGCAGCACAGAAGTCGGTGCACTTCTTGAGCAAGGTCCGTGCACACTTTGAACTTCAGCAAGAAGGTCGGTGCAAAATCCATTCTTTGGACTCTCAAGGCCGGTGCACACTCTTGCGTGAAGGGAGATGCATATGAGCTGATTGGTAGAAGGTCTTTTTACCTGGACACATCAAAAAGGATGTCATGAGTTTCTGAGCCAATTGACTAATTACTCATGATGTGACATCATCAAAACAGTATAATTAAGCATATTACACATATGCCCAACATTGATGAGGACATCCCACGACACTCGCTATGGCTCGGGTCGCCTGCACACCCTTGATTTGGTCGACTCATTCTCATCTTATGTATCTTCCTTTTATTGAGTCTTATCATATGTAATTTTCCTTTTATTGGGTCATGTCGCATGTATTTCCTTTTATTATGTCATGTTGTACTAGTCCATTTCCCCTATTTGGTCTAATTGGGCCCTAATACTTAGTTTGGGCCTATTGGACTAAGTCTAGGACATGTTTGGTCTTTTGCCTTAAATGGCAGGGTTATTTTTGTCTTGTAAAGATGGGTTGCCTATAAATAGCCCCCATCTCCCTCCATGTACTCACTTTTGATGAAATATTAAAAACTACTTCATTCCACCTCTCAAGATCGCTCTCTTTTACTCTCTCTCTCTCACTCTCTCTCTCATTCTCTCTCTTCCCAAGGGGAGTTCGACCCTCTCTCTCTCCTCCTTCCCCCTCACTTACTCCAACCCCCAACCACCTCCACTACCTCACCCACCTCCATTAAGGCCCTCCACTTCCCCATAGCCCCTCATTTACTCCCCCTCCTCGTCCCAAAGCAACTCTTCCACCTCCCAACACAATCCCCCCACTTCCCCACACAAATCCCACCCCTCCCAAGGCCAATTTCGAATTTGAACCTTCCCTCCATTGCCTTGGCCGCCCCATACCCCTCCCCCTCAAGCCAAGTTCGCCCCCACCCTCCATTCACACTCCCCCTCTCTCTTGTGCACACCCACCTCTCCACCTCCACCTCCAGCAGCTCCAGCCAGGTTCGCCATCACCCCTGCTCCCCTCAGCCCTCCAGCAACCTTCCTCCATATCCCACAGCCCACAGCCACCCTCCCCTTGCTAAGTTACCCCACCCCAACACCATTTGACACCATAAGATTGCGGCTACATCAATAGTTCGTTGGCAGCAGAATTGGGTCCTGAAAGTCGCAACATCTTTGGCCGATCCCTGATCTTCCTGGTGTCAAGGCCTACATCTCTAGAAAGGTCTTCCAGAGAGCTTTCCAGGCGAGGTGGTTTTGTCGGCATCCGAGCTCCGAGCTGTCCGCGGCAACCATTCTCCCTTGACTGCACAGGGCTTCCCAGGCCAAGAACCAGAACGACAGAGCAGGCTCTCCCACGACGAACCTTGAAGGAACCAGCCTTCAAGGTCTTATACAAAGATCTTCCTCCCCCTGTCAGCGTCCAGGAACAGAAGGCGGAACCCAGTTCGGCATCCGAAAACCAGAGATCTCAATTTTCTACCACAACCACGCCGATCTGCCTCCTCACAGTCTGCACCGACCACCGTCCACTCCTCTGGACACCCAGCTCATCTCCGACATCAGAAGACTTCCCCGTTTGTTTTGCTACAAAGTAGACTCATCCACGGTTCCATCGAGTCTGGCGGTGCCTGATTTGGAGCTCAGGAGCGGTCGTGGTAACTTCTGCAACCTGCTGTTTCAGATCATGTTTGGCCAGAGACCAGAACTGTAACCACCTTCCAGTCGCCGGAGCAGCCAGCCCCCAGATCGGAACATCGCCCAAAAATTCAAGCCTTTCCCCTCTCCAGTTAGGAAGCTTTTGGCACAAGTCTCGTCAGATTCTGAGCTCGTTGGAATTATTGGCAGCATCGACATCGATCCTCTGTCTCGAAATACAGAAGCTAGGCAGAATCGGCGAAGCTCGGAAAGTCGAATCTATCTCGCTCATTCCCCTCCCCGCTTGGCCGGCTGAAGGCCCCTCCCTGCGTGGAGGTAATTTTTGGTTGTAATACATTAACCCCCACCCCAAGATCCCCCCCTTGCACGGGGTGTAGCGCTGTACCTCTTCGCATTTTCAGGTCAAGCTCCATCGCCGCGGCGATCGAGTGTATACCCTCGCCTCCCGGCGCGCCCTCGTCTCCGAACGGGATCGGTGTCTTCACACCGATCAGGTGAGCTTCTGATCACACCCTTGTAGCTTCATTTCTGCAAATGTAGTATTGCCTTGAATGCCCGTCGGACGGTAAGAGAGTGCTCGGACTTCACTTTAGGCAATATCGTGCCCACCGCGGCCCGTGAGTGAGTGCCACCCAACACCCCATCTTGCGGGCCAGCCACCCACAAAGTTGGGTCTCCTAGGCCCATTGGGGGTCAGCCATAGTATTGTAAGTCCATTAGGACAGTTGGGTCCCACCTCGGACCCTCACCATCATCTCCCGGATCCACCGGGTGAACGTGTGAGCCGTGTGGGCAAAAATCGTCATTGTGAGAATCATTGAGCGCTTGTATGCTTGCGGGTCTAAGTCCTAGGGTCATCTCATCATATTTAGTGGTCTTTAGGCTGTGCCACATCAAGTGGTATCAGAGCGGTCATAGGCTTGTCCTTACAAGTCTAGTCTTGGGTCACACTAAATTTTTCTTAGGTGCACTCGCACACCCTTGCATAGCCCACCCAACTTTGCATGACCACTCGTAGTGGAACTCATTTTAAAGACAATTCATCTTCTTCCAATAACACCATGAATCCCAATTCCCACGGTGACCGGTTCACCATGTACTTTAGCTTCAAAGTAGTCCTACCCCACAACAAAATCACCACTATGTTCCTTGATGAGTACCAATCGGGAAATTATGTCTCCCAAACTCTTGTGAACTCCTTATCACAAGAAGGGAAAATTATCATCCATGGGGAATGGGTTTTCGTAGAGTTCTACGTACCTTGTGTAAGCCGCATTCTCTCCAAATCCATTACGTGGGGTAGTGGAGCATGGTGCAAAATTCGGCCCCTTGGGTCACATATTATTTTGGGAAAAGAATGGATGGAAGAACAACAAGCAATCATAGACCCCGAAGGAAAAGGGTGTCACTTGCAATCCCCGGGAGACAAGAAAAGGTTCCACTTCCCAAATTCTTATAACCAAGCCCTCTCCAAGTTTAAGCAAACCATTCAAAAGCGATCAGTTAAAGTGGAAAATGAGCCTCAAATCTCCATTGCACAAAACCAACCCGAACCCCAACATGAGCAACTCATCCCACCCACTGGTGAGCTAACCATAGAGGAGCCCCTAGCTACCTGGCTCAAGAAAGGTCCCATCTTGTACCCTTCAACCCCATGCAACCTCCCCATAGAGCAAGTTCAACTAGTGCCATGTCATTCTCGTCACACAACATATCAATCCTTTTGCTTTGTGGAAACCCTTGAAGACCTACTTAGGAGTTTGAGTTATCAAATGGGGTTGACTAGCATGTTGGCCATGGAACCCATTAAGCCCAAGTACCTTGCCTTTGCCTACTCATCCATTGGCTCCATTACATCTATTTGCACTATAGGCCAATGCACTAGTGAGCTTCTAATCTTCCTGCCAACCCCTAGGGAACTTGACCCAATGAGCCCCACAAAAAAATGCTCTCCTCTCCTCAAGGTCACACTTCCTAGTGAGTCCACACTCTTGTTGTTGCCCCTTGTCGATGAAGGTTCAACATGCATCGGGGAACGTCCTACTTGGGCCAACCTATCCAAGGACATAGAGGAATCCCTCCACAAGAGTTTCAATTTCTATGATCCTTTTGACCCCACTCAATGGAAATCCCCTCCTTCCACAAGGAAAGGGATTTCAATTCCCGATGAGTTTTACACCACTCCCCTACCACAAGGAGAGGGCAATCAACCTAAGGAATCCACTTTGGTGCTTACCCCATTAGGAGACGAGTGCCCAGCCCACACTAGGGAGTGTATGCTTTGGAATGCTCAAGGTCCAGGATGGGAAGAAGCCTCATTCCCTTCAACCCAAGTCCTCCTAGATCCACATGTTCCCTTCCCACTAGCCCCTCATTACCAACCCACCTCCTGGCCCTCCTACATCTCTCCCTACCCCTTTGCAAGGAGCATTACGATAAGTCCCACTGGGTTCATGATTTCCACTTCCCTATGTGTGCTAGGGACCCTAGGGCGACCACTTGGATTGAAACCCACCTCCACATCACCCACCCCTTAACCCATCTTGATCTGTTTGGTCACTCCCTATGGGCTTCCAAGTACTCCTCACCCACCACCCACTCCCTCCTACCCACACCCACCATGTCAGGCCTAACCCACCCATTCCGAAATTCCGCCCACACTATGAGAGTCAATGCCAAGGGTGGCATCAACCTTGGAAATAAGGGAGTGACCCATCCCAAGATGTCCACCCCTTGGAACCGCTTCGATCCCCATGAGTGGAAACCCCCAAATCTCACAGATGGGACCATCTTGATAGGAATCCATGTATCAAAACCTTTTGCATCATGTGGTCAGGCTAGTCACATCATTTGTGTCATTCACACACTAGGTCCAGTGCATGATAGGCTTACATTTGGACAAGTTGGTCTTCCCCCACTCTTCACCCGTCTCATGCATGATAGGGCCACTTGTGGCTGCCCCGGTCCACCTAAGTGCATCAAGGTCCACATGGTTTCTAAGCATGATAGGTCAATTCATGGATGCCCTGGTCCTCCTAAGTCTGTCAAAACCAATCTAACACTTGATAGGGCTGAATTTGGCTGTCCAGGCCCTCCCTTCATCCCTATAGGATCATCATTCATGACAGTGCATGGTTTTAGGCCTAGAAAGCCCTCGGATCTCATTCCCCTTCCCCCACATACTAGGGTGTCAGTCTCAGCTTAGTCCTTTGCACAGCATATCAAAGAGTTGCATGATGACATCCGCAAGCATATAGGGAAAAGCAATGAGGCTTACAAAAGACGGGCAGATGATCACCGGCGCCACTGTGAATTCCAAGTAGGAGACCTAGTGATGGTGAGGACGGAGCGGCTCCTTCCCGGGCCTGCCTCCAAGTTGAGGGCACGAGGGTCGGGACCCTTTCGAGTTCTACGACGACTTGGTAGCAATGCTTATGAGCTTGACCTGCCAGAGAGCTATGGGGTGCACCCTACTTTTAATGTGGCGGATATGGTACCCTACAAAGGCCCCGCGGTGGAACCCAGTGAGGAGCTTGAGCTTTTACCCCACCTTGAGAGGGACACTTCCGGAGGGACTCCACCTTCTAGCCTGAGAGACGGACGAGAGCAGATAGAGGCAATACTGGATGAGCAGAGCATCATTACGAGGCACAAGGTGTATCAGCGCTACTTGGTTAGGTGGAAGAACCGTCCCCCGACGGAGGATACTTGGGTGAGTCGGGAGGACCTGCTACGGTTGGATCCCGACATTCTGGAGCACTATGACAGCCAGGCAGACCCGCACTCGACAGGGTCGAGTTCTCCCCACCCCGGGGGATTTGATGAGGACATCCCACGACACTCGCTATGGCTCGGGTCGCCTGCACACCCTTGATTTGGTCGACTCATTCTCATCTTATGTATCTTCCTTTTATTGAGTCTTATCATATGTAATTTTCCTTTTATTAGGTCATGTCGCATGTATTTCCTTTTATTATGTCATGTTGTACTAGTCTATTTCCCCTATTTGGTCTAATTGGGCCCTAATACCTTAGTTTGGGCCTATTGGACTGAGTCTAGGACATGTTTGGTCTTTTGCCTTAAATGGCAGGGTTATTTTTATCTTGTAAAGATGGGTTGCCTATAAATAGCCCCCATCTCCCTCCATGTACTCACTTTTGATGAAATATTAAAAACTACTTCATTCCACCTCTCAAGATCTCTCTCTTTTACTCTCTCTCTCTCACTCTCTCTCTCATTCTCTCTCTTCCCAAGGGGAGTTCGACCCTCTCTCTCTCTCCTCCTTCCCCCTCACTTACTCCAACCCCCAACCATCTCCACTACCTCACCCACCTCCATTAAGGCCCTCCACTTCCCCATAGCCCCTCATTTACTCCCCCTCCTTGTCCCAAAGCAACTCTTCCACCTCCCAACACAATCCCCCCACTTCCCCACACAAATCCCACCCCTCCCAAGGCCAATTTCGAATTTGAGCCTTCCCTCCATTGCCTTGGCCGCCCCATACCCCTCCCCCTCAAGCCAAGTTCGCCCCCACCCTCCATTCACACTCCCCCTCTCTCTTGTGCACACCCACCTCTCCACCTCCACCTCCAGCAGCTCCAGCCAGGTTCGCCATCACCCCTGCTCCCCTCAGCCCTCCAGCAACCTTCCTCCATATCCCACAGCCCACAGCCACCCTCCCCTTGCTAAGTTACCCCACCCCAACACTATTTGACACCATAAGATTCCGGCTACATCAATAGTTCGTTGGCAGCAGAGTTGGGTCCTGAAAGTCGCAACATCTTTGGCCGATCCCTGATCTTCCTGGTGTCAAGGCCTACATCTCTGGAAAGGTCTTCCAGAGAGCTTTCCAGGCGAGGTGGTTTCATTGGCATCCGAGCTCCGAGCTGTCCTTGGAAACCATTCTCCCTCGACTGCGTAGGACTTCTCAGGCCAGGAACCAGAACAACAGAGCAGGCTCTCCCACGACGAACCTTGAAGGAACCAGCCTTCAAGGTCTTCTACAAAGATCTTCCTCCCCCTGTCAGCGTCCAGGAACAGAAGGCAGAACCCCGTTCGGCATCCGACAACCAGAGATCTCAATTTTCTACCACAACCACGCCGATCTGCCTCCTCACAGTCTGCACCGACCACCGTCCAGTCCTCTGGACACCCAGCTCATCTCCGAAATCAGAAGACTTCCCCGTTTGTTTTTATGCAAAGTAGACTCATCCACGGTTCCATCGAGTCTGGCGGTGCCAGATTTGGAGGTCAGGAGCGGTCGTGGCAACTTCTGCAACCTGCTGTTTCAGATCGTGTTTGGCCAGAGACCAGAACTGTAACCACCTTCCAGTCACTGGAGCAGCCAGCCCCCAGATCGGAACGTTGCCCAAATATTCAAGCCTTTCCCCTCTCCAGTTAGGAAGCTTTTGGCGCAAGTGTCGTCAGATTCTGAGCTCGGTGGAATTATTGGCAGCATCGACATCGATCCTCTATCCCTAAATACAGAAGCTAGGCAGAATCGGCGAAGCTCGAAAAGTCGACTCTATCTCGCTCATTCCCCTCCCCGCTTGGCCGGCTGAAGGCCCCTCCCTGCGTGGAGGTAATTTTTGGTTGTAATAAATTAACCCCCACCCCAAGATCCCCCCCTTGCACGCGGTGTAGTGCTGTACCTCTTCGCATTTTCAGGTCAAGCTCCATCGCCGCGGCGATCGGGTGTATACCCTCGCCTCCCGGCGCGCCCTCGTCTCCGAACGGGATCGGTGTCTTCACACCGATCAGGTGAGCTTTTGATCACACCCTTGTAGCTTCATTTCTGCAAATGTAGTATTACCTTGAATGCCCGTCGGACGGTAAGAGAGTGCTCGGACTTCACTTTAGGCAATATCGTGCCCACCGCGGCCCGTGAGTGAGTGCCACCCAACACCCCATCTTGCGGGCCAGCCACCCACAAAGTTGGGTCTCCTAGGCCCATTGGGGGTCAGCCATAGCATTGTAAGTCCATTAGGACAATTGGGTCCCGCCTCGGACCCTCACCATCATCTCCCGGATCCACCGGGTGAATGTGTGAGCCGTGTGGGCAAAAATCGTCATTGTGAGAATCATTGAGCGCTTGTATGCTTGCGGGTCTAAGTCCTAGGGTCATCTCATCATATTTAGTAGTCTTTGGGCTGTGCCACATCAAACATTCTCCCCCTTTTTGATGATGGCAACACTATGAGTCATGTCTTCTCAAAGAGTAATGCATTAGGATATGATATGAACAAAATATGCATAAATTACAGATGCAAACTCCCTAATTCAAATTTTCCTAACAGGGCAAACTCCCCATGAACTCACACTCTCTCCCCCTTTGACAACATCAAAAAAAGGAAATAGGGAAGAGCTGAGGAGAAATATCTGAGGAGAGGTTCAGAACTAAGACACATAATGGTTAACCTGGGCCATCAAAGTAAAGGGTTTCCTAGCATGCAAGCATCGGAGCGCAACAGGAGAAGCTTAAGGATTAAACCCAAGAACACATGCAAGCACAGTTGAAGACTAGGAACGAGCCAGGGTATGCTCACAGAGTCTACTAAGGTTGGTATACCTTGAGGAAATTGGAAACAAAATGTTCCCGGTTCAGTTTATCTCAAGAAGCCAAGTGACGTGAAAGTAACAGCAGCCATCGGTATTGAAGTCAACCAAAATGTAACATAGAGACGATGAATATAGGCACCTATGGTAAGCAAATTTAAGATCAATTGACCGTCAAGTTGAACTGGCAACGTTTGACATGAAGAGTCACATTTGTTTTAGTGCAACTTCCCCAGTTACTTAGTGTAGTTAACTATCGTGCCATATGGGAACCAGAGTTGGCCTTCCACATCATGCCTGACCCGTGAGCACTTCTTTGGTGAAAGGGTGTAGATTCTCAGTGGGAATAGGCTATTGCTCTGACTTTTGACAAGCTTATTTCACATTTTTGTTTTTTTTTGATGTTGAAGAACCAGAGCAGAGATAGTCAAGAGGGTGGTTGGACATAAGCCACCTCACGTCTTAGGTTGAGTGTACCTAGTTACTCAGCACACCTTAACCATTGCTCTGAAAATAAGTGCATTGAACCAAGGTCTCGTGAAAAGAGAATGGTGGACCACAATACAGAGGGTGTTAGCAAACAAAGGCCACTGGATGAGAATAAACAGACTGTGTGTCAGGGCATATCAATCACAGTTGACCGATGAGGTCCCCCTGTCAAGGTTCAATGTCTTAAGGTGTAGAAGGTTGTTGAGTTTAAGCCCTCTATTCAAGGGTTAGCCTCAATGCTACGTGCAGGGATTTCCAATGAGAGTGGCCAGTCAAGGAATGGATCTTAGAGAAGAACCTCTCATGAAACAACTTGCTCCCCCTGAGTCCATGCATGCAAAGGGAGGAGAAAATGCAGAATGCAGAGTGCAAGTGAGTGTTTCCAGGCAGACTGAACCTGCCCTTCTCCACATCAGCATTTTATGTACCAAAAGGACACTTACATATGATGAACATGGCAACATGTAGACATAGACACATGAGATGCAGCTAGCTAGACATGCAAAAGAGCTTAAGAAGGCCCTGTATGTGGGATGCACTTATTTCAAATGACAACAATCAGGTGGGAGGACGACACAAACCCAGTTCTCTTCTCAAGGCAGAGAATCTATCATTGCTTAGAGGTTTTGTAAAAATATCTGCCACTGTGGACGCGGGATTTTTCTCCTCTTTTTCAATTTGGTTTTTTTTATTTATTAATTTGGTTTATTAGGCGTGCCAGTCACATGTGTGATGATTTCATTGTGCGCTCGACTTGACTTGATCAGTCGATTGTGAAGTCTGAGTCGGGACCAAAAGTCCGCCATACCATAAAGGCTATGACGTTAATTACGCCCTTCCTAAGAAGGACAACCCTTGATTAAACGCCAAAATAGGAGGCCTCAGAAGGCAGTCAAAATACTAATGTGCGAAATAAAGGCTTCATGCTTATGGAAGAGGACGAATGGAGGGCGGATTTATTTAGTTCAACGGACTAAATCGGGCGGCACAACCTTTAACTTTCAGCCATACCGGGTAGGGATAGAAGACCATCCACGCAGTGGCGGGACGGAATTCGGCTAATCATTAGGGTATTCCCTTTTGACACTTCCACTTGACCGGATGCTCCAAATAGGTTCGTTTCCCCCGAAGATGGAGCCGGATGGGAAGTGTATCGGAGACACCCCCTTGACTCATCGGGGTTGATGACATTGGACTAGATTTCGGCAGCATCTCCCCTCAACTTGGAACATGCCCAAGGGGAAATAGGTGATCATCCACGGAGTGCCGGGATGAAAACCGAAAGAGAAAGGCACTGGGCCCTGGCACGATGTGATGTTGGGGATGGTTCCCCGTTTATTTATTCCATGTGGTGTACCCTGTGACCTGCAGATATCCCTCGAATTAGTGTGGCAGGGTGCTCAAGGATTGGGCAGAGGAGGAGAGGCTCTCGGCATGGCTGTAACGAGCATAAGCAGGCTTCCCGGTGCGGGGGAATGGGTTCTCGGCATGAGGTTCCCGGCATGGTTTAAAGAAAGAGGAGGGAGCTCTCGGCGTGAGGTTCCCGGCGCGGGGGAATGGGTTCTCGGCATGAGGCTCTCGGCATGGTTTTAAAGAAGGTGGAGGGAGCTCTCGGCGTGAGGTTCCCGGCGCGGGCCGCGCCGGGAGCTATTCATAGCGCCGGAAAGTTTTGTGGAGGTTTGTGGGGTTCTACGGTGCTCTGTTTTGGGATTTTTCCTGGGATTCAGGTAACGGCTAGGGGGTTTTAGGATGCAAACGAGGAGGGGGCCGAGGGCTCTACCAAGTCACCAGATTGACATCAAGGAGTCACATGGATAGAAGGGATTCGAGGGATTGAAGTCACCAGGCGTTCGAACCCTCTGGAACAGGCTTTATGCCATTCATATCGCCGACCATCCAGGAGATCAAGAGATGACTGTCTCTGATCCCTGTAATGGCCCCAATGGCTTAGGAAACTCGAGAGGACTATGGACTTCGCAACGTTTAAATCATCGATGTCGTCGAGGGAGAGAGAGGGACAAAGCCCAAAGATCCACGGTAAGGATCGGGGCTCTGTTACCTCCTTCCCATCTGAAACAATCATGCATATAGGCACAAGAAATCACTGGAATTCTAAGCATCCGAGCAATTAATGTATGCGGGGGATAACATACATTCCGAGAGAGAGAGCACAGGGAGAAGAGGGCCAACCAAAACCATTTCATCGGAACAACCGTGGAGTTGCATTTCACTGTTTCATCGTTTACATCATTCATAGAACAAAGGGGACGGAGGGAAGAAAAATAGACTAATACTCTATCTCCTCGACAACAGGGAGATCTCTTCACTTCGAAAGCGAAAACGGAATCGAAGCTTATACATCAAAAGAAAGGGAAGCAGGAAGGGACGACGGCAATAAAGGGAAGGGGAGGGCGGAGCATTGACTCCTCTCCCTCCCCTAGCACCCCACCTTCTCCTTCCTTCCGACCTCGCAGCAGCTTTTCTTCTCTTCTCTCTTTTTATCTGGCTATCTGGAGATGCCTCTCTTCGCTCTTTTTTTCTTCTCCCTTGCTTTCTTTTCTTCTTGCCCTCTCTGTCTCTGTATGTCCTCTCTTTTCGAGATGAACAAGGGGGGATTTTATAGGCACAGCAGCCCCCCTCTCGGCATGACCCTTCCCGGCGCGCCCTTGTCAACCGGGGAGGCTTCCCGGCGCCCCTATGGGCTTTGGACCTTGTGAGGATTTCCCGGTTCCACCTTAGTGAGCCCATTTGGGCTTTAATATCTTGAACTCCCTCGTTATCAAGTCTGGACTATCAAAGACGTATAACCTGCCTTTTCATTTGTGAGTCCTTCGAGCCTGTCAGAACAGGTGAAGGTTGATTAGTGAGTTGACATAGTCTTATCAGAATATTTCTGGATATTTTCATCAGTCAGTAGACCGCAGTTCTTCATCAGTACTGTTATCTGAGCGACGATAATACCGGACATCAGCTTGGCCGGGAAGGGCTTCAGCCGGGTGGCAACTTTAGTGACGACTATTCTGTAATTCTGGCTTTGCAGGAATCTCTGAGAGCTGCATGTATGGTTCAATCTTCTCTTTGGTCTCATCTTTATTCTCAGTTATATTTCAGGTGTCAACAAATGCCCCCCACTTGCAGGTGGCGGGAATGCAGGATAAGTGACACGGTGCCTGCAGGTGTGTATATCATTCAGCATCTAAACCCATTTATCAGCTTGGCATTGCTAGTCAACTTTCATTTTGCAGCTTGGAAGCATCATTACTTTGGCATTTCTTTTGATTTCTCTCAATTTCTTTGCCTTGAACGCCTTTGGCGCGAGCTTCTCGGCGCACGGCCTTAGGCACAGCCTTCTCGGCGCGTTGGCTCTCGGCGCATGGCTTTTCGGCAGGGCTTCTCGGCGCGCCCGGTCACAGGGGTTCTCGGCGCGCCTTTTGGCATATGGGGGGCTCTCGGCCTGCCCCTTTTTTGGCGGGCTTTTTGAATTAGGGGGGTTCTCGGCGCGCTAAAGGCCGCGCCGAGAACCTCTCTTCTGCTTCCACTATTTGAGGCGCCGGGAGGTTTTTTCTTCTCATTTTCATCCGAGCTTCCTCTCTCTTCATCTTCTTCTCTTCGGCGCGAGCTTCTCCCCCTCTCGGCCGTCCCATTTTCCTTCCCGGCGTATACTTCGCTCGGTAGGGCACTGTTTTGGGATTAAATCCCTTTTGTTCCCGGGATCACTCCCTCTTGGTGGGTGACTCCCTATCTTCTTTGGGCAGACCCTGAATAAGGGGAGATGCTGCCGAAATTTTCACATGGCTTCACACTATAATCTTTATAAGACTGTTTCTTATTTTAGGACTTTCATTCACATCTTTTCTCTGACTGCAGACATTGCAATGGCTTCCAGCTCTGCTGCTACATCTTCTGGAGCTGTTGGGGCGAGCTCGTCAGCGCAGCCAGATATATCACGGGCTGTAGTAAATTGGCTGAACGTGCATAGCCTGGACTTCGGGTATGACAAAGTTGCTGCCGTTGACGAATCGTCTGATTCTGAGACGGATACAGTATCAACATCGAGGGTATATTCCACTGCAATGGAGACATGCTTCAGACGGGGCAACGACTATCGGCCGGATCTTCCGAAGGACCGCCACTTAATGCCGTTCATCCGAACTTTCACAGTGGGTGGCCTGCGAGACTATCGGATAGCCCGTGCTGTCGAGGCTGCCATCCTTGCCGAACGAGATAGCCTGAAGGAGTCGGTGTACCGCCACAAGGCCATCTATCTTCCCGGGGAGAAGCGCGACTGGGACGCAGTCCTCGGTATATCAGAGCTGGAGCCGGAGAAGAAAATGTTGACCCGGGCCCCGGAATTTACACCTGCCCGGTGGGATAATGCTAGTGGCCGAGTTCATAGGGAGAAGCCTGGCTATGGTCTATTCCTGGCACCGATAAAATGGGGATACCGTGAAGAGCCCTTTGTGTTGAATTGTTCGGCCGTCCAGTTCAAGTATCATCTGGCTGCCGGTTGGTTTGGAGATACCAAGATCACTGACGCCCACCTGTTCCGGGTGGGAGCGGTGGAGTTCACCGAGTTTGTTTTAAAGGAATACGCCCCTCTGCTGATCAGAGCCGGGGTATATCACAGTGTCTTTGCTTCTAGATTCCGCTATCCCATATCCCGAGGGTTATGCTGTGGGATGTTCAAAGTATTCTTCCCTTTGTTCAACATATTTTATACAGCAGAGGGTGAAACATCTCTCGACCTCTGGAGTTTGTCACAGCTTTCTGGTCTGCCTATTGACGGCGAGCCGTATGAAGAGGTCTGCTTGGCAGATTCCGAGAAGGATAGCTCAGATGGCGAAGGCAAGTATTCACTTGGCTATTCCTACCGGTATTTAATGAAGGCTTATCGCTCCATCTGTCTGGCGTATAGTAGAGGATCCTCCAAGGGTTACCATCCTCGAGAGAAAGGCAGCAAGCTGAGGGTCCGGATAGGGCAGTGGATTCAGTATTTCTTTGACGGTCCCTTAAAATATGCAGACTTCCCTTCCATGGGTCCGACTGCCAGCAAGCAGATAAGGGCTCCTCGCTATAAGTCAGCGTTGCCATCTTCATTGCGCCGTGTAGGCAATGGTGGTCCAAATCCAGCAGGGGTGGATCCTATCACACATTGCGCGGCTTACTTCACATTCTGGCTGTGCACTTTTGCTCTCCCTCAAGGGGACGAGACAATCATTCGGCCCGAAGCCATATACCCGGCATGCCAGATGGCCTGGGGAATGAGGCTGTCACTTTGCCCAGTGGCCTTGTGTTTAATCTACAAATCTTTGGGGGATCTGTACAAGCATCGGACTCCCCGTTCTTTGAGGACCGTGGGCCCTTTTCATTTCTTCAATGCCTGGGTCTGCAGTCTATTTCCTGAATTGGCTCCTAGAACTCTGCAGGCAGATACAGTGTTACCCAGAATGATTGAATTTGCCAGTGCCGAACCTGGCTCTTTCTCTGATCAGTTGTTCAAAATAAGGGGCCGACTGATAAGGGTACCAGTGGATGCCCCTGGCAGCATTCATTTCTGGAGCTTGGCAGCAGGTTCAGCTCCTTTGGTTCATTCTCAAAGAGAGTGTAAGATGGAAGAGGTAGAGACCTATGTTCACCCCGTTTCAGGGGCTAATGCTGTTAGGTCTATTCTGGAGCCGGAGCTGGTTAGATGGGCCATGGCCATTCGACCCAGTGTTTTAGTCTTCAGGAAGGGTGGTCTGCTTCTTCTGGAACCATATTATCCATTCCGCTTCGGGCGGAACTTTGGCTATGACCAGCATATCCCTACATCAGTTGCCCAGTTTCCCCTGGATAGCCGGGCCAAGCACGGATCCGCCATTGTCGGTGATGGCCGGTTGTGGTGGGATTTCTATCATCGCCATGATGGCGCCGTTTTCAGAGTTCCCACTGTTTCCAACCGTGTCCCCCGCGTCACATCAGAGTATATCAAATGGTGGAACATTCGGACCAGCTTTTACAGGGATGGCAGGGGTGCATTCTGGGACGTGGCCAAGCGTTCTTTCCTGAAACAACAGCCCGGGCCGGTATTTGACATCCCCGAGGCCCACCTAAAAAGGATTTATTCACAACATCCGAGGGAGGCCGAGAACTATCTGGCTCAGTGTCGGGTTCTGAAAGAAGGAGGCTCCGAGCCGCCCGCTCCTGTCTTTGCTGCCATTAACGAAGATACTTTTATGAAGAACTTGAAACATCTGTGTCATGTAGGAGGCGCTCGTCTGGAGGCGCAACAGTACCCTTTCCCTGTTGAAGAGCCGCTCCTGACGGTCGTCCCCTGGAAGGGTCCGACAGATAGATTTCATCCCTACAGGACGTTTGTGCGCAGGGAAGATAGGACTCAGACGTACTATAAGCACACGTCTTGGCTGTTTGTTCTGCTGAATGTACATGGGTTATCTGCAGAGAGTCCGATAGCCGGCATATTGAATAAGCCATTGTTTATTTCTTTTCATTATGTCGACGGCTGGGGCATGGACCACCTCGACTTATTTCGATGTCTTGATTTCATGGTCATAGCGATCTGGCATCTTTAGTGGAGAAGTGCCAGACATTTGGTGATGTCTGTTGGCTTGTCAAGGAGGCTGCTTTCCGCTCCAAGGAGGTAGCTTATCTGTACTGGCCGCTTTCTGTCTTTTATGATGGCCCAGCAGGTATGGTCTTTCCTTTCTGACTGTAGTGCTTTCTGTTTGTTATTCAAACTCTGCATCTACTGGTCTCATTGCTTCTTTGACGTCTTCAACAGATAGGCCAGATATAAAGCGACAGGGGCTTTACAGAAAAATCATTGCGCAAGCTGAGAAGCCTGCTTATTTCGAAGTCCCTGCAGCAGCACCGACGACCACTCCCCTGCCTCCGGGCAAGAAGAGAAAGATTTCTGCAGTGAAGACTGCAGTTGGGAAGGCCAGGAAGGCTAAGAAGGCCCATGCTCGGCAGTCGGCTTCAGCATTGACGGACCCTGGGACCCCTCTTCCTGATATCCCCTCCTTTGATGAGTTTGAATCTCAAAGGGAGGGCGCCCAGACGTCAGTCAAGGGTAACATTAACAGCCTGCAGTTATATCTTTCATCATCTTTTGCTGAATTTTATAGAAATCTTTGAATCTGACCGCCCCCTTTTTTTACAGCCCAAGAGCCAGTTGTGACACCTTCCGTGGCGGAGACCAGACTGCCTTCCCCCACGCCGGCTAGTGAGGCGGAGGGTAAGTGTGCTTTTTCATCTTCTTTTGCACATTTCGATTATCTGTTTATTGTCTCTCTCACGAACCTTTCCCTGCAGTGACGGCCGGTGAGGGGGCTGCAGTTACGGGAGCAGCTGGCGATATAATTCAGCCACAGGAGGGCCATAAGACCCAGACGAAACGGGGCCTTGTCCCTGTGAGGCGCATAGTTACCCGGTCTTCATCTAGGCAGCCGTTAGGGACGCAAGTCCCGCCCGTGGATAGTGTGGAAATCTCTTCTAGCAGCTCCGCGACCGCTTCCGAGGCAGAGGGAGAAGGAGCAGATTTCAGCGAGAGCGAGACGGAGGGTATCTCCCAATCAGAGGCCCCACTCGTATGTACTGCCATTGTTCCACTGTTCACCCCCTCCAAACTGCTGGTGCCGTCTTATGAGGAGGAACTACCGGAAGAATTTGCTGGCTTGGACACCGAGGCAGATATAACTCCTCCCTTTGCTGCTTCAGCAGCGGAGCTTTCCTCTTCCTTGCACTCCTTTGAGGATATCGACATCACATTAGAAGTGGGTCTCTCTCCTTTTCCTCATTATTGTTGTTATTATTATTTTTTATCTGCTGCTTGATGTTGCATTGATCTATTCACAGGAATCCCCTGTTGCTAACCCGGTAGCGACTGCAGCCTTTGAAGCCATTCTATCTGACACCTTGGCTATTGTTCCTGCTTCGTCAGCCACTTGTGCAGGCGTTTCTGAGATAATTCGCCCTGTGCCGGTAAGGGTACAGTCTTCTAAAGACTTAGCATTGCTGGACTTGAGGACCTCGGGGGAGAGTTCGGCCCTCATCCGGGTCTTGGATTTTAGAGCTGAGACGGACCCAGCTAGGGGTTCTGCCTTTATACCGGCCGCAGTGATGACCATTGCGCCAGAGTCAGCATTTCCCATAACAGTAATTAGGGAAACTGAACTTTTGCCTCTACAGTCCGTAGCCCCTACCGCCTTGACATTGAAGGAACTGGCCGCTGAAGCGGGGATGGAAGAAGGGGAGGTAGCTGCCACAGAGATCGGAGTATTGTCCCTAACTGACCCAGAATCGATCTCCTTGCTCTCGGAATCTGAGGAGGAGGTGCCCCGAGAAGAGGATGCTGAAGATGCGGGTATCACATTGGGGACCCAGGACGCAGCCGCTCCAGCACTTATTAAAGTTGCCCATACGAGCATTCAAATAGCAACTCCTGAGGAGATGGAGGTGGAGGGCCTCTTGGTTTCGTCAGGGGTTGCATAGAGAGCTCAGTTGGCACCTTCCGCAGACCTCCCGTCTTCCTCTTCCCAGCCTGATGTTACACCATGGGCGGACATAGACAGTGAGGTGACTTTCGAAGTAGCTCCAGTTCCTTCTCCTGGCTTCGCTTCATCTGAGAGTTTTGTCTGGCAAAATCTTGACATGCTGCGCCAGCTGGTGGAGTCCCAGCCTGGACTGACTTATCTGCGACTGAAGGAGATAGCCGAGCGTTTCACCGCCTGGTCTACAGGCGATGGGCTGTCCCATGGAAATATGGGCCCAGCGGGTTCTATTGTTGTTAAAGTTTATACATCGCCGGGACTTCTTGGCATACATTATGTCTGACAGACTGGCAGCTTTGAAGTTGCAAAGGAAGGAGTGCAAATCTGAGCTGGAGAAGGTGGGCTCTGTTCTCCAGGAGCGCCAATGCCAACTGCAGTCTCTGGCGCAGCGGGAGCAGTTCGTGCGCAGCCGGATAACCATCCTGGAGGCTGAACTGTTTGACCTCCGGGCTGAACTGCCGCAGATAACAACTTCTCGACCGCAGCTTGCGGAGGAAGTGGCCCTGTTGGAGGGGCAGGTGGCGTCCTTTCAGGACGAGTCTGCTCGGCTACAGGAGGAGGAGGCTTGACTCCATGAGCTGGGGGCTGCCCCGCATGTAGGGCTTCTGGCCTTCGAAGACATATTCCGGCGCCCGTGAATATCTGTTTCCCCCTTTTTGTAATACAATTCCCCCTCAGGGGCCCTTCTTGTATTCCCTTTTTTTATTCAATGAAAAGGAATCTTTACACCAGTCTCATATGTGGTTCGTCCTTTACTTATCGCACCATCAATATTTCACGGCGATTTGGCAACGGTTTCAGCGGTCCCTATGCGAACAGCCCGTACCTAGCAGGAGAGCGTCCACCCTTTCAGAGAAAGGATGGGGAACTCGCTCCACCGCGCGACGGTATCCGGAGGGTGCCTAAACCCAATCCTGGGGGTAGCTGAATAAAAGAGGTTTAGAACATCGTCTGGAACAAACGGATGTTTCATCTCGGACAGGTTTCAAAGCTGGTCGGGGCAATGTATCAAACTACCAGTGACGGATTTTATCATCGATATTGGGTTTATATCGACGCAAAGAAGTTTTATAGGTTTCATCAGAACAGACATAAGGTCTAGACTGGGTAGACTTGATCACAGGTGGGACGTGAAAAGGGTATGTGGTTTTCATCAGGACGGACGTAAAGTCTGAACTGGACAAGTTTTCATCATTGATCGGGCAATGTACCGATCGACCAATGGTTGGCTTCATCATCGATATGGGGTTTATATCGATGCAAAGGGTTTCATAAGTTTCATCAGGATAGACGTAAGGTCTAAACTGGATAGGGTTTCATCACTGATCGGCCAATGTGCCGGTCGATCAATAGCTGGTTTCATCATCGATATTGGGTTTATATCGATGCAAAGGAATTTCATAAGTTTCATCAGGATAGACGTAAGGTCTAAACCGGATAAGGTTTCATCATTGATCGGGCAAGGTGCCGGTCGATCAATAGCTGGTTTCATCATCGATATTGGGTTTATATCGATGCAAAGGAATTTCATAAGTTTCATCAGGACAGACGTAAGGTCTAAACTGGATAGGGTTTCATCATTGATCGGGCAAGGTGCCGGTCGATCAATAGCTGGTTTCATCATCGATATTGGGTTCATATCGATGCAAAGGGATCTCATAAGTTTCATCAGGATAGATGTGAGGTCTATTCCAGCAGGTTTTATCGCGGGTGGGACTTTGCCAAGAAATACGTAGGTTTCATCAGGATAGGCGTAGGGTCTATCCTGGTAGGGTTTCATCGTTGACCGGGCAAGGAGCCGATCGATCAAGGGAAGGTTCAGGAGTTTGATCAGGACAAACGTAAGGTCAGAACTGGCCAGGCTTTATCAGAATGGTGACGGGTTTTATTGTCGGTGGGACATGTGAAAGAGGGTATGTAGATTTCATCAGGGTAGACGTAAGATCTATCCCGGAAGGGCTTTATCATCGGTGGGGCATAGAGCCAGATGACCGACGGAAGGCTTCATCAGTGAAGGGGAGGTGAAGGCAACGTGCCGGTTGGCATGGAACTTCCGAATTACCACATTACTGACCCAAGTGCCCTTTTGGGTTTTCACCAGAGCCAGCCCCCTCTTGCTTTTGCCCACGCGTCCTTTCGATTTTCACGTGGCGGGGTTCCCAATTTTGCCTGCAGTGCCCTTTCGGGTTTTCACCACAGCTGGGTTTTAGCCATTTTTGCCCTTGTCCAGAATGCCTGAACAAGTCTGGCGGGGTATCTCTATTTTTAACCCCATTTCTATATACGTACTTTTTGTCGTTTTCTTTCTCTTTTCTTTTTCATTGTCTTTTCTGGGACCAGAACTTTCATCCTGTGGACCATGGCGCCATATGTTTATTGTGGACACACGATCATTGATGTGGGTGTCAACATCAATGCAAAGGGAAGTAGGGTTTCATGATCTATCCAGACGAAAGGTCCGAATTGATTTAGAGGATATGGATAGCAGCTCGGGCACGAGGCCGTTTGCTGAAAATATGAGTTTCATCGTTAATGTGGGGTTTAACATTAACGCAAAGGAATAGAGTTTCATGATCTATCCAGACGGAGGGTCTGAATCGATTCAAAGAGCAGTGTTGTGCTATGTCAGAGCGGACGGAAGGCCCACCCTGGATGGATTTTAGCGTCGATCAGGCAGCGTGCCAATCGATCGATAGCAGGTTTCATCATTGGTATTGGCTCATACCAATGCAAGGATTTCATATGCTTCATCAGGATAGACGTAGGGTCTAAACTGGGTAGGGTTTTATCATTGATATTAGGCGAGGTGCCAATCGATCAATGGCGGGTTTCATCATCGGTATTGGATTTATACCAATGCAAGGAGTTCATGGATTTCATCAGGGTAGACGGAAGGTCTAAACTGGATAGGTTTCATCATAGATCGGGCAGTGTGCCAATCGATCAACAGCAGGTTTCATCGCGGTGAGACGTAGAATAGGTTTCATCGGGATAGACGTAAGGTCTAAACCGGACAGGTTTCATCGTGGTGGGTTTTAGACAGAAACAAGTGGAAGTGTTTTATCAGAACAGACGGAAGGTCTATCCCGAGGTGGGCTTATTATCGAGGGAAATTTTTCTTGAGTAATGCATGAAGGCTTCAACAGAATAGATGTAAGGTCCATTCCGATGGGTTTAATCGTTGATCGGGCAAGGCGCCGGTCGATCGACGAGGAGTTTTATGGTGGGAGGTGAGGCTTTCTTTGAAATCACCACATTACCGACCCAAGCGCCCTTTCGGGTTTTCGCCGAAGCCAGCCCCCTCTTGCTTTTGCCCACGCCCCCTTTCGGGTTTTCACGTGGCGGGGTACCCGATTTGCCTGCAGTGCCCTTTCGGGTTTTCACCACAGCTGGGTTTTGGGCCATTTTTGCACTTGTCCCTAATATAGGAGCAAGTCTGGCGGGATATCTCTATTTTTAACCCCATTTTTTTTTACTTTCTTTTTGTTCTTTCTTCTTCCTTCCTCTTTTTTTTTTAGAGGGTGACAGGTCGGAATGCCACCAGCTCAAGATGAGGGTAGCTTGGTTAGGGCGGAGTGCCACTAGACCAAAAAAGGGTGTATCTTGGCTAGGGCAGAGTGCCACTAGACCAAGGAAAGGGCAGCTCGGTTATGGCGGAGCGCCACTAGACCGAGGAAAGGGTGTAGCTTGGCTAGGGCGGAGTGCCGCTAGACCGAGAAAGGGTGTAGCTTGGCTAGGGTGGAGTACCACTAGACTAAGGAAAGGGCAGCTCGGTTAGGGCGGAGTGCCACTGGACCGAGGAAAGGGTAGCTTGGCTAGGGCGGAGTGCCGCTAGACCAAGAAAGGGTGTAGCTTGGCTAGGGCGGAGTGCCGCTAGACCAAGAAAAGGGTAGCTCGGTTAGGGCGGAGTGCCACTAGACTGAGGAAATGGTAGCTTGGCTAGGGCGGAGTGCCGCTAGACCAAGAAAGGGTGTAGCTTGGCTAGGGCGGAGTGCCGCTAGACCAAGGAAAGGATAGCTCGGTTAGGGCGGAGTGTCGCTAGACCAAGGAAGGGTGTAGCTTGGCTAGGGCGGAGTACCACTAGACCAAGGAAAGGGCAGCTCGGTTAGGGCGGAGTGCCACTGGACCAAGGAATGGATAGATTTTGCCTGATTACTCGGGGAATGTTGGTCGTGCTGTATGATACAGCCTCAGATGTCTTTCGTTGAGTGGCGAGAATTAGATTTCCCCTCGATGGTTAACAACCACGTAGGCCCCTCCTTCGTAGACCCTCTGTATCACATAAGGACCTTCCCAATTAGCATTCAGCTTTCCTTTTGGGTTGGACGCCATGACTTCTTTTTTCTTGACCATGACGAGGTCGCCTTTCTTGAATTCTCGTCCTTTTACGAGTTTGTTGAATGCAGTGGCCATGCGGGCCTGATACATTTGGATACTCTTCTGAGCTCGGAGGCGCTTCCCTTCCAATTCAGCCAGCTCTTCTAGTCTTCTTTCTACATTGGTCTGTTCGCCACGGGCCAAGCCATATTGGACTGCCACTCTGAGTGACGGGACTTCCAGCTCTAGCGGAACCACTGCCTCTGAGCCGTATACCAGCAAGTATGGTGAGCACCCTGTAGTTGTCTTGAAGACCGTGCGGTATGCCCACAGAGCTTCATACATTTTCTCTTCCCAGTCCTTCTTATTAGAACTGACGACCTTGGCCAGCAAGGTGCAGAGAGTCTTGTTAAAAGCTTCTGCCAATCCGTTTGCCTGTGGATTGTAAGGAGTGGAAGTCCTCCATTCGATCTTATATTTCTCAGGAAGCCGATAGACCTTCTGATTTATGAAATGACTTCCATTGTCGGATATTATTCGGCTGGGGATCCCGAACCGGAAGATAATGTTCTGTTTGATGAATCTGGCGACCAATTCACCAGTCACTTCTCTTAATGCTATAGCCTCCGCCCATCAGGAGAAGTAATCTGTTATGGCCAGTATGTACTTATGTCCGGCCGAGGAAGTCGGTAGTGGCCCGACTACGTCAGTTCCCCATTGTGCAAATGGCCAGCTGGGAACTGTAGGGTGCAGAGTTGTTGGAGGCCTTCTAGGCACAGTAGCATGCTCCTGGCATTTCTGGCATGATTTTGTAAATTTACAGCAGTCTTCAAACATGGTGGGCCAATAGTAGCCTAGCTTCTTGATTTCTATCTTCATCTTGGGACCAGCCTGGTGGGCACCTGCTGTCCCAGCATGTTTTTCTTTCATCGCTTGCCAGGCTTCCTCAGTGGACAGACAGCGGAGTAGAATCTTCTTGCGTGCATCTGCCATTATTCGGAACAAAATTCCATTCCTGAGTTCATAAGAATCTTTGATTCTTAGGAGTTTCATCTTTTCTTCTCTTATCTGCGGCAGTTGTTGGTGTAGAAACCACTGCAGCAAGTGTTGTCTCCAATCAGACGCTTGTTCTGTGCTGATGGTGGCAACCTCGTCTTCTTCGAGGCACCCTTCCAGCATACTGGGTACTTGCCGCCGGTTCATAACGATAATGTTCAGTGTCTTATTTGGTGGGACTGCTAGTGAGCTGGCCAGCTTCGCCAGTGCATCAGCCTGGGCATTGTGTTCACGGCCCACATGCTTGAGCTCAACATGGTAGAATTTCGCCATGAGGCGCACAGCTTTTTGGTGGTAGGGACTCAGTTCTGGCTTCCGCACTTCGAACTCCCCTTGGATCTGTTTTATTATCAACATTGAATCCCCGAATACTTGAAGCATTTGGATACCCATGTTGAGGCTTATATATATCCCGATTATCAGAGCTTCATACTCGGCCTCATTATTGGTGCAGGGCTTGTTTATAGAACATGAAGTATGCACGACCTCCCCTTCTGGTGATTTCAGCACGATACCGGCTCCAGCCCGTATTCTGGTCTTTCCATCGGAGTCTGTCTCTGCTCTAGATGCTCCATCAAAGAATAGTTGCCACATAACTGGCTGGGCCTGGCAAGCCTCGAGTGTCTCATCATCGGGTAACTCGGTCCCTAGCATATCATTTTCCGACACAGGATGCTCTGCGAAGAAATCAGCCACGGCCTGTCCTTTTATCGCCCTCTGGGGTGTATAGGTAATATCGAATTCCATCAGGATCACTGCCCATTTGCCCAACCGGCCCTTCAGTACTGGCTGAGTCAATATGTATTTGAGCGGATCTGCTGCAGATATCAATCTGACTTCATGTGACAACATATAGTGTCGGAGCTTCTTGACAGCAAAGACCAGTGCCAAGCAGGTCTTTTCTATGTAGCTGTAGCTTTCTTCAGTTCTAATCAGCCTCCTACTCAGATAGTATAAGGCTTGTTCTTTGCCTTCTTCATTTATCTGTGCCAGCATTGCCCCCAGGGAACAGTATGTGGCCGCGATATACAGTATCAAGGGCCTGCCCTTAATTGGTGCCCCCAGCACCGGAGGGGTCTTGAGATATTCTTTCAGCTTATCAAAGGCTTCCTGACATCCATCGTCCCAGAGGAATGGTACATCCTTCATCATGAGCTTGTGAAAGGGGTGGCATCTTCCCGACAGATTTGATATAAATCGTCGGATATAGGCTAGCCGCCCTTGCAGAGATCTCAGCTCGGGCAGATTCCTTGGTGGAGGGAGCTCCTGGATAGCCTTAATCTTGGATGGGTCGATTTCAATGCCCCTATGACGGACAATAAACCCGAGGAATTTTCCACTGGACACGCCGAAGGCGCATTTCATGGGATTCATCTTGAGTTCATATTTGCGCAGCCTCTGGAATACTACCCTCAGGTCTCGCAAATGGTCTTCTCTTCTTTTAGTTTTTACTACCAAATCATCAATGTAGCACTCTACTTTCTTGAAGAGCAAATCATCAAAGATCTTGGTCATAGCTCTTTGGTAGGTAGCGCCGGCATTCTTAAGACCAAATGGCATCCTTCTGTAGTGGAATATCCCCTTCGGGGTACGGAATGCAGTATGCACTCTGTCTTCCTCAGCAATCTAGATTTGGTTGTATCCGGATGACCCATCCATAAATGATAGGGCCTCATGACCAGTAGTCGCATCGATCATCACTTTAGTGATTGGCACTGGAAAGTCATCTTTCGGGCAAGCCTTATTAAGGTCCCGGAAATCAACACATATTCTAATCTGCCCATTCTTCTTCTTTACGAGCACTATGTTGGCTAACCATGTAGTATACTGATTTTCTTCAACAAAGCCTACATCAATCAGCTTGTCAACCTCTTTGTTAATCTGATTTATTAATTCAGGGCGCATTCTCCTGGAAGGCTGCTTTACAAGTCTAGCCTCTGGGTTTATTGTCAATCGGTGCTACGCCACATCAGAACTCAGTCCCGGCATTTCATCATATGTCCATGCAAAGCAGTCTCGGAATTCTTTCAAGAACTGTACATACTGTTCCCTGGTAGCTGGCTCCAGCAGTGCACTGAGGAATGTCGGCCTTGGCTCATTTGCGGTCCCCAAATTTATTTCCACAAGCTCATCGACGGTGGCCTGACCTCCATCTTCGACCTCGGGCGGGGCTTCTTGCAAGTCAATGAAGCCTCCCGGGATATAATCTTCTTCAGTTTCATGATTTTCTGTTTCATCATACTGGCCGTCAGCGGGTGCTGGCTCATCATATACGGCCAATATTGTTGGATTCTGTTCAGTCTGCCCCGAGGACGTGACTGGCTCAGCAGGAAACTCAAAAACGGAGTCTTCCGCCCTTAGAAGCTCTCCTGATGCAGACGCCCTTGAGAGATCATCATTCTGTAGAGCCCGGACTTCTTCCAGGATGCGCTCAAACTCCAGGCACTCCCTAAGCTCTTTGGCTATTTGGTCTTCATCTGGGGTTCCCGTATCAAACTTTGCTTCAGCATGGAACAGATCCTCTTTGCAAGGTAGGTCTTCCCAGCACCAATCTTTCTTTGCTTCATCAGACGTCCCCGTCTCCGGATGACTGTCTGGGGCTTCATTGTTCATTATGGATTGATAAATGATTTCTTCATGTTCCGAGGGGTACTTGTCATATCCCACCTCGGAAGGGTCTTCATGCTGGTAGGAGACAGAGATGACATCCACTTCAGCTTCATAGTATTCTTGAAAGGTATAACCCAATCCCGGGTGCTGAGTGATCTTCCTCAATTCTTTATCATCCCGGGGCGGATCCCATAGCTCCTTGAACGCCTTCTTCTGGGCAGCAGGCTGCAATGACGGCATTTGCATCTTAGAGAACATCTGCGAAACCAGTTGGGTAGTATAATCCAAGCCTGTAATCGGCACCATCTGGTTTGCAGCTTCTTCAGGGACCATGCAGTCTTGATCATCTTCCTCGACTGACTCCCCAGTGTAGAATATGGTAGGAGGCTCGCAGAAGCGAGGGATTTTCATAGTCTTCCGTGGTAGCACCGTCTGGTACTCTAGGCTGGCGATGGGCTTGACTAAACCCTGCGGAACCTCCACCTGTGTGTACTTTTCTTTCATTTCTTCATCGATATCATCCGGGTGAATGCTAGGAGGGGTGATCCGAGCAAAGTGACCAGCATAAGAGATGTGAGATACCTCATGCTTTTTAATATAGCCCTTTGGTGGCGGTGGAGACCAGTTTCTTGCCTTCGTCGCCGGCTTTTTCTGGCTGACCACAGCCTCTTTCTCTTCACAATTTTGCGACACCTCAGTGTAGTAGGATGCATCGAGCATATGACACTCGAATACTTCGAAGGGATGTATATAGTAGATCCTCAAACACCCTTTCTTCTTTTCCTTCATGGCAGTATTTAATGCACTTATGCAGCGTGGACGGCACTATCTGATATTCATGCAGCCACGGTCTCCCCAGCAGGGCCTTATATGTGGTGTTGGAGTCGATTACATAGAATCGTACCACGGTAGTGAGATCCCCCAATGTGAGGTTAAAATCAACCACCCCAAGGGGCGTCTCACATTTCTGGTTGAATCCCGCAATTTTCATGTCTCTGACCTTGGTAAGCTACAGATCAAAGTAATATTTTTGGTAGATGCGGTATGGGAGAATGTTCACGGCAGCCCCGGGATCTATCAGTATCCTGCTCAGTGGCTGACAGTTCAGGGAGCCCCTCATATATAGCGGTCTGTTATGGCAGGAATTCGGAATCAGCATGTCATCCTCTGTGAATGTAACTGACGGCCCAGAATTCACTTCTGTCAAGAGTGCTTCATATTGTGCCGGCGACTGCAAGGCATCAACAATTGCTTGGCGAGCCTCTTCACTCAGAGAGAGAATCTCCCAGATGGAGAATCTGGTAGGGTTGTTCCCCTCTGAACATAATGTTATGATTAGCTGGCGGTGGGCGCCCCCACCTTCTTCTGGAGCGTGTTGCATGTGCTGAGGTTGAGGCCTCGGCATGGTTGGCCTCTAGCGGGGCATTTGATGTTTCATCCTCATCATTCTCCACGGGCGAGGTAAAGAGTGCCGACATGGTGTTACATTGTACTGTCACGACCCTCTTTCCCTTCTTGGACTTGGGCCGTCTCTTCTTTTTCTGGGAATTTGGCTTTATCGGCCCCTGCCCCCAGAAGGGTTCAGTCTCAGCCTTTTCTTGTTCTGCCTCTGACTGCCCTTTATTTTCAATTCTTCGAGCTGTTCCCAGAGTATACAGTCTTTCACCAGCAGGTGCCCGGGCTTTTTCTGTTCATATTCATCGAGCCCATTAATATACTGCTGTAAACGCCTGGCTGTAGGACTTACTTCCTTATGTGCAGGTAGGGGGACTTGTCTTCTCCGGTTATGAGTGGGGATCCGGATGACTGGCCCTGTCTCAGCTGTGCGCCATACTGGCTTTACTGGAGGCAGTTCAGGTCTTGGTGTGACACTGCGGATAACTGCTCCATTGGTATTGGCTGCGGGAGTCTTCTTTCTGTTCTTTATGGGTTTCATCTGCCATCCTTCCTGATTCTTCAGTGGGGTGAGGAAGCAAGCTTCATAAGTATGCCTGGTACATTCTTCAACGGCCTCCTTAGGCAGCTGCTGGTAGATTGAAATCATATTGGCGGCCATTTTTAATGCCGGAGGCTCATGTGGACGAGGTGGCTCTACCTGGTAATCTCCCAGCTGTAGCTCGCCCTTTTTGACCATGCCTTCCATAATATCTTTGAAGACGTAGAAATCTTCAATTACGTGCCCCAACGCACGGTGATATAGACAGAACAATGGATCACCTTTCTTTGCCGCGTCCTCGGGTCTCTTTGGCTCAGGCAATGTTACCTTGTTGAACTTGTATGCCCAGTTGAATAGTGCGGCTGTCTTATCTTTCAGGAAACAGTATGGCTTTCTCATTTTGTTTCTCAGAGAGACTTTATCTTTTCTTTCTGCTGTGTCTGCTGGCGGGGGAGCTTCATCTGCCCCCTTCTTCCCTTTCTGTTGCTCGAAGGTTCTGAAATCGACGGTGTTGGCCTCAGAGTGCCGTGGTCATCTATCATTAGATTTCCCTTTCGGCACAGTTGGAGCATTGGCCGTCGGACGCTTAGACAGGAACGTCTCGACCTCCGCCACTATATTGTTCAGCCGGTCAAATGTTCTGACATCTGCACCAATCATCTTTTCCAGTACCTCTCTCCTGAGGCTCTGCTTACATATTTGCACTGCATCTTCTTGATGAGGAGGTCTTCTGCATCTCATAGCTAAGTTCCTCCACCTTTTGATGTAGTCCAGTGCTGTTTCATCTTGCTTTTGCCTGGTTGCATATAGTTCTGCTATTGTAATTTCTCTTTCCGTGACGTGAAATCTGTCGCGAAACTTTCTTTGCATATCAGGCCAATCGGTCACTGACCCAGCCGGCAGGCTTGAATACCATTCAAAGGCTATCCCGGTGAGGGATGAGCCGAAGAACTTAAGCAGATAAGCTTCATCAGCTGCCAAGTCACCCATAATTGTGGTATAATAAGCTATGTGCTCCCTGGGAGAGCCCTGGCCATTAAAATTTTCAAACTTCGGCGGCTTACTGACGCCTGGAGGTAGTCTCTTAGCAGCATACTGGGGAGGATACGGTACCTTGTACACATCGTAGGTACTAGCATCATCACCAGTCTTTTTAGACAGCTTCATCTCCACAATCTTTTCAATCATCAGCTTCTGGGCTATGGCTGGATCTATGTTTTCCGGGAAGAAGTGAGCTTGTTGTTGACTCTAAGGAGTTGTCATCACAGTTACGCGCAAGGTAGGCGTGGTAGGCTGCGTCTGAGATATAGAGGGCTGAGCTACCGTCTGCTGCAGAACGGGTTGGCTCGGCGCTTTGCCCTTATCAGCCGGGAGAGGATTAACTGGAATAGCCATTTCGATTGAGCTGGCAGTCTGTCCCACAGGCTCGGCTTGCTTGGAGACCGGTGTAGCTTCATGCCTCTCATTTAGCTATCTTATGAGAGCATTGATCTCTTGTTGATATCTTCTAAACATCATCTGGATCATGGGATCCAGGGTTGACGGGATCTGTAGATCTTCTGAGGTCCCTTCAGCATCATCAACGAAGGGATTGTCTTCCTCTTCTGTCGTCACCACATTAACTGTCATAGTGGTGATCTTGCGGGCTTCATCATTAGTCTTTATCTTATCTTTTGCCGCCTGGCCTCTTCTTGTGACGGGACCTGGTCTGGTTGCCAATCTAAGCAGTTCATATGGCTGTGTCGGTAACATATCCTACCCTTTGACAAGCCCGGCCATATTGCAGGCAAAGATCTGCATCTTTTCCCTCTGCCTGTGGACTTTCCTTCTCACCTGATCGGGGTATTTGAGCCGGTCAAAGACTGATATTCTTTCTCTAGCTTTTTCCCTGTGCAGGTCTTCTTTCCCATATCCGGCTCTGTGGCCTTCTTCATAGTCATTGGAATCGGAGGAGGAGACTCCGAGCATCACTTTTTGAAGGGTTTCTTCCTCTTCTTCATCCATGGTGCCCAAGGCACGAGATAATCTTTGCTGCCCGAGGGCGGAGTTCCCCAGGTAGTGGAAGTAGTCTTGAGCCACTTGTTTCATCTCCTCTTGATTGTGCCTTCGTGGCTCTGGTTGGAGCATCAATCTTTCCTGGCTCTTCTGCTGATAAGCCAGTCTCCCCACCTGAGCAGTCAAGTGCTCGACTTTGCAGTATTTGAATATATCGGCCTGTCTGGCACAGGCTCTTGGTCTTCTTAGAGTGACAGCAGCGACTGGTTCGCTTATTCTCATTTCCTCTTCCTCCCTGAACCTTCTACTCCCATCTTGGCAGCAGTTGGCAGCATAATTCTTTCTTTCCCATCTTTTGCCCCCAGCCATGGGGTGGGTGACCGTGAGGTCTTCCTTCTACTGATATCTTCTGCCCCTCATCCTGGGGCGGATAGTAGTCAGATTTCTTCATTCGTTCTCTTCTGCTTCCTGCCCTGAAGCGGGCAACAGTGGTATCAACAATGTTTTCTTCCTCTCGAGCTGGGACCCAGCTCTGGATTTTCTTCGGCCGCCAGATCTGCCTGAACTTGGGCGCCTTCGGCGCCAGTGGCCTTCTATCCTCCTCCTTCATGTCGACCCTCCTGGCAGCTAGTACCCAGAACCTGTTGGTAGTAGGCACCATCGGGACGATCACGTTTGGCTTAACCGCCCTTGGGCAACCACTGAGGTTTACCCGGACATCTCCAATCAGCATTGTCTTTCCTGAGTTGGATATCCGACGACCCGCAGCAATGGGTCGGGCTCTCCTGTCGGATCTCCTCCTTCTTCCAGCAGCAGAGGATGTGCCCCTTTTTGCCTCGTGATGGACGAAGCAGGCCACAACCTCAGGAGTATCCTACATCACCTGGCTCATTTTGGGGCTGGTAGCTTGCGGCAATGTCTCGACAACAGTCTTTTGCTCCTGGTTGTCAATCTCGAGCAAGTCAGTGAAGATGAGGCCCAGGCAGTTGGGCATCCCGACAGCAGGCGGCATCGATCCGAATGAAAGAGGTACCGCCAGGTAGCCTTCTCGAACATGCACATCGACCGCTTGTTGATCAAAGCGTACAGACATGATTCCAGCCGTCATCGTAGCTTCCTGAAAATAGAGAAAGCGCGGAATCAGAAATTTGAGGGGGGGCCCACTGGGCCTCCTATTTTGGCGTAGAGATGAAGGGAGACTAGGTCCCACCGGGCGTGCCAGACTTGTGGAAGCGGGATTTTTCTCCTCTTTTTCAATTTGTTTTTTTTTTATTAATTTGGTTTATTAGGCGTGCCAGTCACATGTGTGACGATTTCATTGTGCGCTCGACTTGACTTGATCAGTCGATTGTGAAGTCTGAGTCGGGACCAAAAGTCCGCCATACCATAAAGGCTATGACGTTAATTACGCCCTTCCTAAGAAGGACAACCCTTGATTAAATGCCAAAATAGGAGGTCTTAGAAGGCAGTCAAAATACTAATGTGCGAAATAAAGGATTCATGCTTATGGAAGAGGACGAATGGAGGGCGGATTTATTTAGTTCAACGGACTAAATCGGGTGGCACAACCTTTAACTTTGAGCCATACCGGGTAGGGATAGAAGACCATCCACGCAGTGGCGGGACGGAATTCGGCTAATCATTAGGGTATTCCCTTTTGACACTTCCACTTGACTGGATGCTCCAAATAGCTTCGTTTCCCCCGAAGATGGAGCCGGATGGGAAGTGTACCGGAGACACCCCCTTGACTCATCGGGGTTGATGACATTGGACTAGATTTCGGCAGCATCTCCCCTCAACTTGGAACATGCCCAAGGGGAAATAGGTGATCATCCACGGAGTGCCGGGATGAAAAACGAAAGAGAGAGGCACTGGGCCCTGGCACGGTGTGATGTTGGGGATGGTTCCCCGTTTATTTATTCCATGTGGTGTACCCTATGACCTGCAGATATCCCTCGAATTAATGTGGCAGGGTGCTCAAGGATTGGGCAGAGGAGGAGAGGCTCTCGGCATGGCTGTAACGAGCATAGGCAGGCTTCCCGGCGCGGGGGAATGGGTTCTCGGCATGAGGTTCCCGGCATGGTTTAAAGAAAGAGGAGGGAGCTCTCGGCATGAGGTTCCGGGCGCGGGGGAATGGTTTCTCGGCATGAGGCTCTCGGCATGGTTTTAAAGAAGGAGGAGGGTGCTCTCGGCGTGAGGTTCCCGGTGCGGGCCGCGCCGGGAGCTATTCATAGCACCGGAAAGTTTTATGGAGGTTTGTGGGGGTTCTACGATGCTCTATTTTGGGGATTTTTCCTGGGATTCAGGTAACGGCTAGGGGGTTTTAGAATGCAAACGAGGAGGGGGCCGAGGGCTCTACCAAGTCACCAGATTGACATCAAGGAGTCACATGGATGGAATGGATTCGAGGGATTGAAGTCACTAGGCGTTCGAACCCTCTGGAACAGGCTTTATGCCATTCATATCGCCGACCATCCAGGAGATCAAGAGATGACTGTCTCTGATCCCTGTAATGGCCCCAATGGCTTAGGAAACTCGAGAGGACTATGGACTTCGCAATGTTTAAATCATCGATGTCGTCGAGGGAGAGAGAGGGACAAAGCCCAAAGATCCACGGTAAGGATCGGGGCTCTGTTACCTCCTTCCCATCTGAAACAATCATGCATATAGGCACACGAAATCATTGGAATTCTAAGCATCCGAGCAATTAATGCATGCGGGGGATAACATACATTCAGAGAGAGAGAGCACAGGGAGAAGAGGGCCAACCAAAACCATTTCATCGGAACAACCGTGGAGTTGCATTTCACTGTTTCATCATTTACATCATTCATAGAACAAAGGGGACGGAGGGAAGAAAAATATACTAATACTCTATCTCCTCGACAACAGGGAGATCTCTTCACTTCGAAAGCAGAAAACGGAATCGAAGCTTATACATCAAAGAGAAAGGGAAGCAGGAAGGGACGACGGCAATAAAGGGAAGGGGAGGGCGAAGCATTGACTCCTCTCCCTCCCCTAGCACCCCACCTTCTCCTTCCTTCCGACCTCGCAGCAGCTTTTCTTCTCTTCTCTCTTTTTATCTGGCTATCTGGAGATGCCTCTCTTCGCTCTTTTTTTTTCTCCCTTGCTTTTTCTTCTTCTTGCCCTCTCTGTCTCTGTATATCCTCTCCTTTTCGAGATGAACAACGGGGGGATTTTATAGGCACAGCAGCCCCCCTCTCGGCATGACCCTTCCCGGCGCGCCGAGGACGACTTCCCAACGCGCCCTTGTCAACTGGGGAGGCTTCCCGACGCCCCTATGGGCTTTGGACCCTGTGAGGATTTCCCGGATCCACCTTAGCGAGCCCATTTGGGCTTTAATATCTTGAACTCCCTCGTTATCAAGTCTGGACTATCAAAGACATATAACCTGCCTTTTCATTTGTGAGTCCTTCGAGCCTGTCAGAACAGGTGAAGGTTGATTAGTGAGTTGACATAGTCTTATCAGAATATTTCTGGATATTTTCATCAATCAGTAGACCGCAGTTCTTCATCAGTACTGTTATCTGAGTGACGACAATACCGGACATCAGCTTGGCTGGGAAGGGCTTCAGCCGGGTGGCAACTTTAGTGACGACTATTATGTAATTCTGGCTTTGCAGGAATCTCTGAGAGCTGCATGTATGGTTCAATCTTCTCTTTGGTCTCATCTTTATTCTCAGTTATATTTTAGGTGTCAACATCCACTTGTCTTTTAGATTCAATAAACTAGAATTCAAAGTTTTTCTTGCTTACCTCATCTCGAAGAAAATGATGCATTACTTCAATATGTTTTGAGCGAGAGTGATGGATGGGATTTTTAGCCAGATTGATGGCACTAGTGTTGTCACACAAGATGGGCTTGCATCCAAGATCTACTCCATAGTCCTGGAGTTGGTGTTTTATTCATGGTACCTGAGTCCCACAGCTGCCTGCCGCTACATACTCAGCTTCGGCCATGGACAAGGCTACGGAGTGTTGCTTCTTGGACGCCCAATAGACCAGGCAGCCACCCAAGTAATTGCAATACCCACTAGTGCTTTTCCGATTAAGTTTGCACCCAGCATAGTCAGCATCAGTATATAAAATTAATTCAAAATAGCATGATGAGGGATACCATAGTCCTAGGTCATGTGTGTTAGTAATGTATCTTAAGATTCTCTTAACTGTAATCAAGTGAGATTCCTTTGGTTGTGCTTGAAAGCGAGCACACATGCACACACTGAACTGTAAGTTAGGCCGAGATGCAGTGAGATATAAGAGAGATCCAATCATACCTCAATATGTTTTAGGATATATAGATTTGCCATTTTCATCTGCATCTAGGGAGGCATTTGTTCCCATGGGTGTGGTTATGGCCTTGGCATCCTTCATCCCGAATCTCTTCAGAATTTCCAGTATGTACTTGGATTGATTTATGAAGAGCCCTTCCTTTGACTGTGAGATCTGCAATCCAAGAAAAAAATCGAAGCTCTCCCATTAGGCTCATTTTGAATTCTTCTGTCATGAGTTCAGCAAATTGGTTGCACAAGGCAACATTTGTTGATCCAAAAATTATGTCATCTACATAAACCTGTACAACAATGATGTGGCCATTCATTACCTTTGTGAAGAGTGTTTGATCAATCTTACCTCTGATGTAGCCTTTTTCAGTTAAATGGGAACTGAGTCTATCATACCAGGCCCGTGGAGCCTACTTCAAACCGTACAGAGCCTTGTTCAACTTATAAACATGATTAGGCAAATTATCAAGCTCAAAGCCAGGGGGCTGTTCTACAAAAACTTCTTCCTTTATCAGACCATTCAGAAAAGCACTTTTGACATCCATTTGATATAATTTAATCCCTAAAGAACATGCAAAGGCTAGCAATATTCTGATGGCCTCTAATCTAGCAACGGGGGCAAAGGATTCTTCAAAGTCAATTCCAATTTTATGATTATATTTTTTGGCCACTAACCTGGCCTTGTTTCTTATGATGGCTCCAACCTCATTGAGCTTGTTCTTAAACACCCATCTAGTTGCAATGACATGATGATCGGTGGGTCTGGGAACTAAGTACCAAACTTGACTCCTTTCAAATTGGTTGACTTCATTATGCATGGCATTAACCCAATTTTCATCTAGCAAGGCCTCTTAGAAGCATTTAGGTTCAAATTGAGAAACAAGAGCAGAGAGGTCTTCATTATGAACAGCAATATGGAAAGACCGGGTCCTAGGGGGATCATGAATGCTTCCTATGATGTTCTGAATAGGATGGTCTTTTAGAGTACGAATGTTTGTAGAAGACTCACCTGGCATGATTGGTTGTGCAGGGACTTCGGTTGGCTGAACGGTCCCTTGTTCCGCAAGTTGTGACTGATCGTTCACCATAGGATCTTCTTGGTGTTCCAAAAAGCTTCCGTCAGGATCCTCCCTTTCCATGGTCACAACACTGTCATGTTTATCTATTAGTGTTTCAGAGAACACCACATGTGGAGTTTCCTCCACAGCTTGATTTCTAACATTAAACACCCTATATGCTCTTGATGTCTCGGCATATCCCAAGAAAAAGCCAATGTCACTCTTGGCCTCAAATTTATCTAAATCTGATTTGTCGTTATTGTGCACATAGCATTTTGCACCAAAAACTTTGAAATAGGCGAAGTTGGGTTTTCTACCTTTCATCATTTCATAAGGGGTTTTCTTACACTTTGGCCTTATCATGGCCCTATTGATGATGTGGCATGCGGTGTTTGCTACTTCAGCCCAAAACTTTCTTGGGAGTTGACTCTCAACCAACATGGTCCGGGCAATCTCCACAATGGTGCGATTTCTTCTTTCCACAATCCCATTTTGTTCTGGAGTCTTGGGGGAAGAAAATATGTGCATTAGTCCTTCTTGATCACACAATTATGAGAAGTATGAATTTCTGAATTCTCTTCCATTGTCAGACTGGATGGTGGAGATTTTGAATTTACCTTCCTGCTTCACTTTTCTAAAGAATTTCTGAAACACAGTAAATGCATCATTCTTGTTATTGAGAAAGAAGATCCATGTGTAATGAGTGTGATCATCAACAATTACATATCCATACCTTTTCCCACTAAGGCAAGCTGTTCTCGATGGACCGAACAAATCCATATGCAAGAATTCAAAAGGAGTAAGAGATAGGGGCTCACTTCTTGATTTGAAGGTTTTTCTAGTTTGCTTGCCTCGGGAACACGCTTCACAAACATGATCAACTTTTGAATAAGACAATTTGAGTAATCCTTTCACCATTTGATGTTTGGATAGTTTGTGCAGTGTGCCGTAGTTGACGTGTCCCAGTCATCGGTGCCACAGGCCTGCGTCACTGAGTTGACTGGCCGTCAGGCACATTCATTCAAACCTAGGGGCATCAAGATCAATCATATAAACATTATTGACCCTGTGACCTATAAAGAGTACATATTTAGAGTCTTTATCAAGAATTCTACACTCATTAGCATCAAACATCACCTTGTGACCTTTGTCGCACAACTGGCTTATACTAAGCAGATTGTGCTCAAGACCCTCAATGAGCATCACATTCTCAATTGATTTAGAAGGGTTCTTACCCACGGTGCCTGTGCCAATTACCTTGCCTTTATCCTTACCTCCAAACTTGACTTGCCCTCCTTCCTTCTTGATTAAGTGGCTAAACTTGTTCCTGTCTCCCATCATATGCCGTGAGGAGCCACTATCCAAGTACCAGCGGTTGTGATGGCCTGCTAGGCAATCCTGCATAGAAAATGTCTGGCAGAGGTCTTTGGAACACAGGCACATCTGGGTTCATAGTCAGAACTGAAAGTGTGTAATAAAATCTTTGGAACCCAAACTTGCCTAAACACTTTTGTCCTATGACCGAACCATCGCGGGTTATAAATGTTACTTGGTTGGTTGCAGGCATGAAAGGGATATCTCATGAAGTTCATGGGGTGTGAGTTAAACTGAGGTTGGTTTTGAGTTTTTTCAAAGCGACCATGTTTCTTATGGTAGACACTCATGCTGGACTGACCATTGAACCTTCTTTCTTTACTGTGGTGATTTTTCTTGTCAGAGTGGTAGGTTGTCCTGTGTCTAGGCATATCCCAGGTGCTTTGACGTGAAGGGCGTTGAAGGGTATTGAAAACACATCATGGTTGTCCAGACCATTGACCTCGCCTCTTGGCAGCCTTGTGTTGAGTCTGGGGCTTAGAATGGTTGTATATGTTCTGATGATTGTGGCCATGATCTGATTCAATAGCATGATGGGTGGAAGTCTCTTTCACGGATTCATCAACAATCAATTTTCCCTTCCCTTTTTCAGGACAGAATGAAACAGTTTTGAACTCGAAAGGCCTCTTATTGGTAGGATTGAAACTAAGCCCTTCTTTTCTAAAGTTGACTTGGGTACCTAAGATAGCATCTAGATTAGATTTTCCTAGTGTCATTTTTTCAAGGGTAGATTGTTTGCCCTTTAACTCTTCTTCAATCGTTTCAAGGTTCTTTTGCATCACAAGGTTAATAGTGTTAACAGCTTCATATTTTTCAAGATTAAGCCTACTCTCATTTTCCCACTCTTCACATTTTTGTTTAGTGTGGCTCAATTGAACATCACTCTCCTTTTTTAAAGCTAACATGTCTGAGCAGGTGATTTCAGCTTGTTTTTTCAGTTCTTCATTCTTAGCTCTTATAGTTTCTAGATCCTTATTAATAGAACCATTTTGAGCAAGAGAGTTTAGTTTCTTTTTCAACTGTTTGTTCTCCTTTCTATATATTTCATGTTTCTCAAGAAGTTCTGCATAGGCATCTTCCCAATCTTCTATAGAAAAGGTCTCGAAGGGATTCCTTACCTGATCCTTACTCTTCTCAACCATGAGGCAGTAATCGTCTTCATATTCATCCGAAGAAAGGGTTTCATCCTCCTCTTCTTCATCGCTCCAAGTGGACACCATGGCCTTGGGCTTCTTTTCCTTGGCCTTGGTCAGTTGCTTCATCAACGTAGGACACTCTCCTCGCATGTGACCTGGTTTCTTGCACTGGTAGCAAATCAAAGGATCAGACTTCTTGAGGTGGGTAGATTTGAAGAAAGGATTTTTACTTACCTGAGGGTTCTTCTTCTTCTTCTGGAATTTACTTCTTCTTCTTAGGAAATTCTTGAACTATCTTGCGAGCATAGCATGGTTGGCCATAGATGTCTCTGGGACGTCATCTTCATCCTCTTCATCTGAATCTTCTGTTGTCTAAGATACCTTGAGCCCAACAATCTTCTTGGCTTTAAAATCTTCCTCACTTCGCCTGAAGTTAAGCTCATATGTAATGAGTGAGCCTATCAATCCGTCAATGGTCAATGTAGACAGGTCCTTTGAATCCTCAATGATAGTGGCCTTGGTGTGCCATGCTAGGGTGAGAGATCTAAGGATCTTCCTAACAAGTTCGGTTTGACTGTATTTTTTGCCTAGAAGTTTCAGATTGTTTGTCAACTGAGCGAATCTTGCGTACATTTCAGAGATAGATTCTGTTGTGCCTCTGTGATTTTGATGATACCAAACACTATAAGTCACCATGTGTTTGCTTGAAAGATTGAATGTTTATGCATCTGCTCTTGCTTGATGTGCATTGCTTAAGTCAGTGCTGGTGAATAATTGTTGTATGCATCATGAGTTTGATGAGCATTTCATGGGTATGCTTGTGCATGCATCACACTGAAGAAGGTCAGTGCATTTTCTGTCTCGGTGCAAACTTTGCATACTTATATAGCATAGTCATGGCATGTTTTACTTCGGTGCATATGTGCACTCGGTGCAATGTTGGTCGTGAACACAGCACACTTGGGTCAGTGCATATCGCTCATTGTATATACAGAGTCAGTACATGCAAAAGTTTGACTCGATGCAACATTCGTCTAGTCTGCATTGCATCAGTGCAAACCTTAGCTGTAGCACGCAACTAAGTCCTAACAGAGTCTGTGCATAGGTTGCATCTCATGCGCTAAAGCTCCTGCATGCACATTCAAGTCTGTGCAAACTTGGTCATTGCACATGGAAAGGTCGTGAAAGCATCTAACAGTTCATTTCATAGTCAGTGCATTCACTGCTCATGCACACACGAAGTCTGTACTTTTCTTACCTTTGCATCTCACCTTTCGAGCTCGGTGCAAGTCTTTAGGTCCGTGCAACACTTGCACAGCACGCACTGTTTAGCCTTGTCATTTAGTGTCAGTGCTTTCTTCTCCATCATCTCGGTGCCAGTTCTGTCTTGCATTTTTCCTTTGTCTGTATACTCTTCTCCATCATCTCGGTGCAACTCGTGTCTGGATAGTAAATCCAACTCGGTGCATCTACTGTGATACGCATTTTTTTAAGAGTCAGTGCATTGTTCGCCCTAGACATCTCTAGAGTCATTGCATATCTTTGGTCCTTCTTTTTTCTTTGACTCGGTGCATAGTCTTCTTCTTGTGCCTCTTGGGTTCATGTCCGTGCACATCAGCTGCACGGGTGGTCACTAAGATTTAGGCATATGGTGTCATGCATATTTGTAAGTCAATACATTTCCCACGTCTAGTTTTATCAACTCAGTGTATGCTATGTTTACTCTCTCATTACCTCAGTGCAAACTATGCTAAGTGCTTGACTAAGTGCCTTGCGTTTTCTGATAGAGTTTCTCTCCGAGGAGGGGCACGTGATCCAAGGTAGATCGACCTCCGAAAGAGTGCCACGAAGAAGGCTACAACGCTTACATGGTGACACGTGGCTGAGAGCCTTCTGGAAGCCGTTTGGGCGGGAGTTCACCCTCCACACGCCCAGGGCGTGAGCACGGGATTCAGTGACAGAAGATATATATATATATATATATCTCGGGCGAGATCAATAAGAACATCCCTCTCGAAAGTAGTAAAATAAGAAAGGGGAGAAAATCAGAGAGAGAGCAGAAGAAAAGCAGAAGAGAGAAGTGTTCGAAAAAGAAAGAGTGAGGAGATAGTGAGAAGAAAAGAAAAGAGAGGCAGAGAGACATAGACCAGCAGTAAAAAAGAAAAAAGAGAAAGAGAGAGTTCGAGGAAGAAGAGAGATAGTGAAGCTGCTGAAGCAAATTGAAGATCTACTATCTATTGGCTTCTGGATCAGATCCAGACCAATATGCTCCTGCGAAAGCTACATTCTTATGCTTTATTCCCAGCTATCCGTAGCTGAATTTTCTCACACTTGTTTTTCCCTTTTCAACTATTTTTCGATTCTCTGATTTGAGGTCGGGGTCCCTCCTGTGGACTCAGGAGAAGAGAGACTTGGGTCTCTGGTTGCTAGTGACTGGGTGTCGCTAGGTTTCCTCCGGGTTGGAGGAAGGAGATTGGTCCTCCGGTTAGCAAGTGACTGGGTGTCGCTTGTGGTTTCCCTCTGGTTTAGAGGAAGAGAGACTTGGGTCTCTGGTTGCTAGTGACTGGGTGTCACTAGTGGTTCCTTCCGGGTAGGAAGAAGAGAGGAGTGTGTTCCTCTGGTTCAAGCTGTTAGGCAGCGTTTGTAGGCAAGCTGTGATGCCCAGCGGTTTCAAGCTGTTTGGCAGCAGTAAGCCACACTCTGGTTAGAGTGTGGGGTGGACGTAGGTCTATGGACCGAACCACCTAAAAATCCTATTGCTTTGTGGGTTGCTTTGCGTACATCTTCCATATCTTCTTTCCCCACTTCTCAGGTTGCTTGGGCACTCCATTTTAGTATATGTGATTTCTGCTTGAATTCGTTTCAACTGACAAGTGTATGATAGAACGTTTAGCAGAAGCATTTGCTTCTTAGTGTTTCTCATGGCAATTGCTCTTGTGAGTTAAGCTGTCTGATTTCTGAGTGAGAAAGCTTGTAGTCCCATGAGACTACATTGAATCGAGGCAAAAGTTTTATTCCGCAATAGAATTTTATCGGGATTCATTCACCCCCCCCTCTGAATCCGTGCCTTGCACCCCAACAAGTTGTATCAGAGCAGGTTACTGGCTCTACAGATCTAACGATCTACAGTAGGTCCTGTGACTCTCGGTGCTTCTTCGATTGGTCATTTATCATTCTTGGTCGATTGCTTTCGATTCACCTATGGCTCATCCTTGTGTGTTTAATGGGTCTGATTTCCCTACCTGGCTAGGCAGTGTGTGCACATCTATAAATGCAGTGAATCCCAACCTCTGGAACCTTATTTCCAAAGGACCACACAAACTGCCAAAAGATGTGTCCAAATGGACAGATAAACATAGGATGAAAAATGCGAGAATATTAAAGTTCTAAGTATTTTGAGAGACGCCAAAAATGCTGACAAATTTCCACATATCCGTGATTGCAGGTCTGCCAAGGAGGTCTTGGATGAAATGACAACAATTCATTGGAATAGTAAAAATAAGTGTCTCGTGGCAGATGGCATTGATCAAAGCGAAGATCAAAATGATGGCAAGGATGAAGAAGAGGTAAACAATACTTTCTCTTCTTTTACTTTAGAAGACTCAAAAGATGCATATGCTAAGCTGTTAGAATCTTTTGAAATGCTGAGAAACCAGAATAAAACTCTAAAAAGGAAACTTAAAAAACTTGAAAAAGCTAAATCCTTAATAAAGGACTACGAAACACTGAAAACTGAAAATGGTGTTCTCAAAAGACAACTGACAGATCTTGATGTTCTTAGCTCTGAGCTTGATTGTCTTAAATCTGAAGACAAGAAACTCAAAAACCAGGTTCGAGAATCTGAACATAGGACAATGAGTCTAGAAAGTGAAAATAGACTGATCTCCGAAGAGCTGGAGGATGTTAAAGCTACAAACTTAGAGCTTCGGAAAAACCTTGACAAACTTCAATCTGAAAAACAACAAGAAATGTTTTATGAATGTCAATTTTCTTTAGATGATTGGGTGGTTGGTGATGAACTCCAGGAGCAAAATAGTAAACTGAAAGAGGAAATTAACAAGCTGAAACACCTAAACTCAGCTATGTCTGAGAGGCTAATAACTTTAGAAAAAGGGAAGAGTGTAAGCCTGGTGAGCTCTAGTGAGTTGTTGAATGCTGAACAAGAAATTGCTAGCCTAAGGACCATCAATCAGATGTTAAACGAAAAGGCTGTGTACTATGAAGATAAAATTGCTAACTATGAGCTTCATGTTTCCAAACTGCAATTTGAGATTTCAAGTTTGAATGAATCTTTAGCTAAATTTGTGAGTGGAAGGGATAATTTGGATAAGCTCCTTGGTAGCAAAATTAATTTCCAACGTGAGGGTCTGGGTTTTAACCCAGCTAATAAAAAGGGCTTTAACAGTAAGATTCACACTTCATTTGTGTGTAGTTCTGAGCCAACTAGCACATCTAGTGTACCTATCCTCGAATTCAGTGCTCAGAAAAATCAAAAATCCACAGTCAGTCCCAAATCTGCAGAACAAATTCAGAAACTGAAAAAGAATGAAAATCTACAGAAAAAGAACAAAAGCACTCATGTTGATACAAAGAATGCTGCACACAAGTCACATGATCTCTCACACACTCATACTAAAAAGGGATCATGTCATTATTGTGAATATTCGGACATATGATGCACAACTGCTATATCCTGAAATCTGATGAATTGAATGCTCATAATAGAATGAAGAAAATTGAAAATTCAGGAAATACACATATGCATTTTATTAAAAGCTCACCCAAGAATCAGTTTGCCCAGAAGAGGCAACTCAAATGTTCCCATTGTGGACGATCTGGTCATGCAAAGCATGATTGCTGGTTCTTGAAGAAGAATGAGTTCAAGGCTCCAAGGAGAACCACTGTTCCAAGGAGACCTCATTGCCATTTATCTGACAAGTCTGGTCATATGGCTACTGAATTCTGGTCAGGTTTTCATAGAAGAAACTCTTCTGCTTGCTCTCACTGTGGAAAGCATGGCCACACAGTCAAGGACTGTTGGCACGTTCAAGGTAGAAAATTCAACTCTAAACATGTCAACCTTTCTACAAAAGAAAATGCTTTTGGTAGAAATAATTTTGCTTTTAAGGAAAAATCTCTTGCATGTTTTGAATGTGGAAGGTCAGGCCACCGAGCCTCTGACTGCTGGATGGCAGGTTATGAAAAACAATATGTTCATGCTAATAATAAAAATTTCCATGTTAATGCACAAGAATTCCATGCTAATAATTGTGTGCATAACAAGAAATCAAAGCATGTATTTTTCTGTCACTATTGTGGGCAATCTGGGCACTCCATGAATGACTATCGTTTGATGATATTTGATGACTCAAAAGCCCAAGGACTGTGGAAAGCATCCATCAAAGGTGCTATTAACCATGCAGGACCCAAGACTGTTTGGGTACTTACCCATGCCAAATAGTGTGCTAACTTGCAGGTGTGCCTTGAAATGGAATAAAGGGGTTAATAAACTAAGGCACTCAAAAATTGAGAACCCAAGTATTGCACTCTTCAGGTCAGTTCTGAGAACCTATTTTAAATTCTGTCATATGAAATTGTGTGTTTTAGATAGTCGCATATCATGCTAATCTGTTTGTGCTTAATTGAAATTACTCCAAAAAATCAGAAATGGACTTGGAGTTTATGGTATCCTTTCTCTGGCTGCACTTCATATCTGTTTCATATGTGTGAATCATGAAATCATGTTTAATGCTTAAATTGGACAATATGCATTATGTCAGGGGGAGTTTAGTTGTTTATGCATGAATGTCAGGACATTCAGAATTAGGAAACATCTTTAGAAAGTGCATTGAATGTGCATACATGTGGTGTAGAGCATTACATATCATTATATGTAAAAAATCCAATAAGAAGAATCGCATTGCATCTAGACAGGGGGAGCATTTTAGTTTCATCAGTTCTTCACACTTTGAACACCTCCTGTCTGGCTATCCAAATCTCATATTCTCTCTTGATGATAAAATCCTTGCCCCTCATTCATTATCAATACATGTCAAGCTAATCTATCTGTATTTCAGACTCAGCTATTGGTTTATTGTAAATCTATCTGATGCATATTGATCATACCTGTTGTAAGCATGAGTTCCATTTGTCTTACTCTCTATGCATGTTTGTCAAATGTCTCTTGCTGCTGAATGCTTTGTCCATGTTAAACGTACAGAGAAGTGAAGTAATATCAATTTATGTACCCTTTCACAAATCTGAAATCACTCTTAATAAAGAATCTTCTATTATACAAGTTTAAGAATGTTTGTTGATTTGAATTGGTTTAAGTCTTATGTATTCCTAAGTTTGAATTTGAAGGACCTGAAAATATCTAAATCAGTTTTTCTTAACAAACATTAACTGACTGTCTCATGTAAGTTCATATAAGATCTTCCGACATCTAAAAATTGAAACCTTGATTTACTTTGGTTGAAATGCATGTAAACTGTATTGTTTTTAAACAAGTCACTTTGAAAATTAAAAGGGCAACAACAACAAAATCATTGTAAAAGAAATGAATATTATGACAGAGCAATGATTGAATTACACTGAGAAACTAAACCCTCAATCAAAGAAATGTAGAGGAATTTATGTCATGAAGTGCTTCATGTTACCTCTGTTCATATGGTCAAATCTATAGGGCTGGTTTCAATTAGTAACTGGGGGTACTGGCGTCTGAAAAATGTGTACCCTTAATGTCAAAGGTGTAAATCATTTGTGTAGTTTTTGATTAGAGACAGATATGGTAGTTTATTCTTAGTAACTGGGGGTACTGGCATCTAACCCACATGTACCCTTAATGTCAAAGGTATAAATGACACATGTCTGGTCACTAAGCTCAATGTTAAAAGCAAAAGTGAAAAAGACTTGATGTAACCCTTGCAATTCAAAATTCACTGAGTGTTACTTTGTTTAACCTCAATACTCTTGACTATTTTTCCTAAAGAAGTCAATGGAATTAATTGTGTAAGATGAAAGGAGTTTGAACTAGAATGTTATATGAGAAATTGGTTCATCTTTATTAAAAAGTTGCTTTAGATATGCGTATTGTATTTTATTGACAAACCTTGTGTACATCATTCTTAAACCATGCTTGTCAATTAAAGCCATTTCATAAGCTTTTATAATAGAAGATTCTGAAACTTTAAACATGGATATATGGATTAGGTACTTCACTGAAAATCTTCTCTTCTCATATACTTAGGTTTGGAGATCATGATCCGAACTACTATATAAATGTACCAAGTATCAGACTTCCAATCTCACTGATCCTGTGGTTGCTGATCATTCATGATCCTCTTGTTGCATTCATGTTGTGCCATTAAGGGGGAGAATAGATTTTCTATGCCTTCATGACTTAGTCAAAGGGGGAGTTTTCACTTCAATCATTTCCTGCATGCTTGTATTTCTCTCTCAAACTATTTTCTTTTTGCTGATGTTAAAGGGGGAGAATAATTTGCCATGAGAGTCAATGTTGACTCATAGTGTTGCCATTATCAAAAAGGGGGAGATGGTTGTCCCTCTGTGATTTTGATTATAGCAAACACTATAAGTCACCATGTGTTTGCATGAAAGATTGAATGAAAGATTGAATGTTTATGCATCTACTCTTGCTTGCTGTGCATTGCTTAAGTCAGTGCTGGTGAATAATTGTTGTATGCATCACGAGTTTGATGAGCATTTCATGGGTATGCTTGTGCATGCATCACACTGAAGAAGGTCAGTGCATTTTCTGTCTCGGTGCAAACTTTGCATACTTATATGGCATAGTCATGGCATGTTTTACTTCGGTGCATATGTGCACTCGGTGCAATGTTGGTCGTGAACACAGCATACTTGGGTCAGTGCATATCGCTCATTGTATATACAGAGTCAGTACATGCATAAGTTTGACTCGGTGCAACATTCGTCTAGTCTGCATTGCATCGGTGCAAACCTTAGTTGTAGTACGCAACTAAGTCCTAACAGAGTCTGTGCATAGGTTGCATCTCATGCGCTAAAGCTCCTGCATGCACATTCAAGTCTGTGCAAACTTGGTCATTGCACATGGATAGGTCATGAAAGCATCTAACAGTGCATTTCATAGTCAGTGCATTCACTGCTCATGCACACACGAAGTCTGTACTTTTCTTACCTTTGCATCTCACCTTTCGAGGTCAGTGCAAGTCTTTAGGTCCGTGCAATACTTGCACAGCACGCACTGTTTATCCTTGTCATATAGTGTCAGTGCTTTCTTCTCCATCATCTCGGTGCAAGTTCTATCTTGCATTTTTCCTTTGTCCATATACTCTTCTCCATCATCTCGGTGCAACTCGTGTCTAGACCGCAAATCCAACTCGGTGCATCTACTGTGTTACGCATTTTTTTAAGAGTCAGTGCACTGTTCACCCTAGACATCTCTAGAGTCATTGCATATCTTTGGTCCTTCTATTTTCTTTGACTCGGTGCATAGTCTTCTTCTTGTGCCTCTTGGGTTCATGTCTGTGCACATCAGCTGCACGGGTGGTCACTAAGATTTGGGCATATGGTGTCATGCATATTTGTAAGTCAATATGGTGTCATGCATATTTGTAAGTCAATACATTTCCCACGTCTGGTTTTATCAACTCAGTGCATGCTATGTTTACTCTCTCATTACCTCAGTGCAAATTGTGCTAAGTGCTTGACTAAGTGCCTTGTGTTTTCTGACATAGTTTATCTCCGAGGAGGGGCACGTGATCCAAGGTAGATCGACCTCCGAAAGAGTGCCACGAAGAAGGCTACAACGCTTAGATGGTGACACGTGGCTGAGAGCCTTTTGGAAGCCGTTTGGGCGGGAGTTCACCCTTCACACGCCCAGGGCATGAGCACGGGATTCAGTGACAGAAGATATATATATATCTCTCTTGGGCGAGATCAAGAAGAACATCCCTCTCGAAAGCAGTAAAAGAAGAAAGGGGAGAAAATCAGAGAGAGAGTAGAAGAAGAGCAGAAGAGAGAAGTGTTCGAAAAAGAAAGAGTGAGGAGACAGTGAGAAGAAAAGAAAAGAGAGGCAGAGAGACATAGACCAGCAGTAAAAAAGAGAGAGAGAGAGAGAGAGTTTCAGAAAGAAGAGAGATAGTGAAGTTGCTGAAGTAAATTGAAGATCTGCTATCTGTTGGCTTCTGGATCAGATCCAGACCAATATGCTCCTACGAGAGCTACATTCTTATGCTTTATTTTCAGCTTTCCGTAGCTGAATTTTATCACACTTGTTTTTCCCTTTTCAACTGTGTTTTTCGATTCTCTGATTTGAGGTCGGGGTCTCTCCTGTGGACTCAGGAGAAGAGAGACTTGGGTCTCTGGTTGCTAGTGACTGGGTGTCGCTAGGTTTCCTCCGAGTTGGAGGAATGGAGGGTTGGTCCTCTGGTTAGCAAGTGACTGGGAGTTGCTTGTGGTTTCCCTCTGGTTTAGAGGAAGAGAGACTTGGGTCTCTGGTTGCTAGTGACTGGGTGTCACTAGTTGTTCCTTCCGGGTAGGAAGAAGAGAGGAGTGTGTTCCTCTGGTTCAAGCTGTTAGGCAGCGTTTGTAGGCAAGCTGTGACGCCCAGCGGTTTCAAGCTGTTTGGTAGCAGTAAGCCACACTCTGGTTAGAGTGTGAGGTGGACGTAGGTCTGTGGACCGAACCACCTAAAAATCCTATTGCTTTGTGGGTTACTTTGCGTACATCTTCCATATCTTCTTTCCCTACTTCTTAGGTTGCTTAGGCACTCCATTTTAGTATATGTGATTTCTGCTTGAATTCGTTTCAACTGACAAGTGTATGATAGAACATTTAACAGAAGCATTTGCTTCTTAGTGTTTCTCATGGCAATTGCTCTTGTGAGTTAGGCTGTCAGATTTCTGAGTGAGAAAGCTTGTAGTTCCATGAGACTACATTGAATCGAGGCAAAAGTTTTATTCTGCAATAGAATTTTCTCGGGGATTCATTCACCTCCCCTTCTGAATCCATGCCTTGCACCCCAATAGATTCCTCTGGCTTCATTCTAAACATTTCATATTCAGAGGTTAGCAGATTGGCCTTGGTGGCCCTTATTTCAGTTATCCCCTCATAGATTAACAGGAGTCTATCCCACATTTCTTTTGCTGATTTGCAAGTGGAGACTCTTGAATATTCTTGTGGGGTGGATAGCGCATTGCATGATGTTCATGGCTCTCCAATTAGTGGTGGATTTTTTGATATGATCTGGGGTCCAGGGTTTGTGCACATCAGAAGCTTGGTCTTTGGCAGGGTCAGTGCATATTAAGAGCCTCTTCAGTAGAGGTCGGTCCTTTAGATGAAGTCGGTGCAAGCTTCAAGGTCAGTGCATGGTTTAGGGTTCCTTGCATGCAGGTCGGTGCCCATATTGAACTTCCTCAGCAAGGTCTATGCATATTGAGGAGCAGGGTTCATGCACACTAGACCAAACTCGGTGCACATCCAGGCTACGAGCACTCAAGGTCGGTGCACATGAGCTTGACATCCCTTGGAGTAGCTGTGATGAGGCATGCAGAGGTCGGTGCACATTTGGATGCTTGGCCTTGTCCAGGGTCAGTGCTGTTCTTAAGTAACGCCGTTGCGGCCTGATGAACCAGGTCTGTGCAGCATAGAAGTCAGTGCACTTCCTGAGCAAGGTCCATGCACACTTTGAACTTTAGCAAAAAGGTCGGTGCAAAATCCATTCTTTGGACTCTCAAGGTCGGTGCACACTCTTGCGTGAAGGGAGCTGCATATGAGCTGATAGGCATAAGGTCTTTTTACCTGGACACATCAAAAAGGATGTCATGAGTTTCTGAGCCAATTGACTAATTACTCATGATGTGACATTATCAAACCAATTTAATTAAGCATATTACACATATGCCCAACAAACTCCATGTGAGACTTTTAGTTAGCCATTCATGTTCATAAGTAGATGCATAAATCTATATAACTTCTTGGTATACCAAATGGAAGTTGGGAGAAGGACATATGTTTTCTGTCTGGAAACCCACGCCATGTTTAGAGGCTAGACCTCCACCAAGTACCAAGAGTAAAAACACTATATGTAGCTTAAATCAGAAATTTGCATCTAGTTGATACATCCCTGTGTACTTTAAGAAAATCAAGCAATGTTTGGGTAAAATCCCTGCACTTCTTGAGAGGGAGATGAGCTATTTATGTCTGTATGCTTGATATTTTGGAGCTGAAATTGTCTGGTTTTAAGATGCTGATTAAAGATTGCGTAGATGGATTGTCTGGTTTTGAGTTGCTGTTAAATGTTGTATGGCGATGTGCTGATTGAGTTAGTTCAAATCCTATCTGAAATAATTCGTTATCAGTTGGGGATTGATGTTATGGAACATTGACTGTAAAAGAAGCTGAAGGATGAGGTTGGTAGTTTATATAGAAGGTTGTATGCTAATTGCTTGACCTCTCTGGCTAAGTCTTTGGACTTTTATGAATTTGGTCTGAATCTGAATCTTGCTCTTGTGCAACCATCATACATACCTTCTTGCCTATCTTCTCTATAATCCATCCCTATCCATGCTCTCATCTTTCTCCATAACATGCTCATAGACTGTGGAAGTCAGGGGGAGTAAAATCTGAAATCTATCAACTTCATTAATTTTCAACAGTAAACTACTAGGAACACTCCAATCTAAGAACAAAACTGCTGATCTTAACTGAAGTGTGATTTTTTGTTTATGGAAATTAAATCTTATCTTAAAATATTCACAAGTATCCTTGAATGTGTTTTCAATGGTCTTAAAATAGTTTTTAGGGGAACTGCTCAGAAGATTGGCTAATAATCTGAAGGTCATTTGTAGTAACTGAACCTGGTGGAAAATCTGGGTTTATATGGTTCTTAAGCTTGTTTTAAGAAAATTCTATTAAGAGATCAGGGAATATGCCATAAAAATAAACAAAAAGAAATGAATGTGAAGATGGTTTTGGCAGAGCAATGACATTTATTTTAAGAAACTGACTATCTGTTTCAAAGAAATTTAGAGGTCAAGTCATGATAATAAGTGTTATCTCTGTTCAGAATGTGAAGCATAAAGGTAAAACTTCACTGAGTAACCAGGGATTCTGGTGTTTAATCAACATATTTCCTAGCATAAAAAGGCGTAGTAATACCAGCATGCTCAATCAAATTTATAAAGAATTCAATATAGAATTGGTTGACCCTGATATCTTTTCGGTAAATTAAAACAGTTCTAAGTTCTATATAAAATGTTTTTTTTAGTTAGGTCTGGATGATGAATTTGATTTGTAAGATTAACAGTATTTCTAATTGAGTGTTGTTATTAATAAAATTGTTTCATTTCCATTGATCTTGCTTCAAAAGATTTTTGTGAAGTTTTATGATATAGGATATAATCCCATATATCGTAAATCACATAATGTCGTAGAGAGGTATTTTCTTTTAAGTAAAGGGGTATTCTGGGTATTAAATGTTGAATTTGGTAAAGTCGACAGTATTTCTTTATAATACTTAATCCTATTCACATTTTCCCTTCGTACCCTTCTCTTTCAATCCGAAACCCTTTCCTGCACTCGCGACTCTCTCGCTCGTGCTCCTAACCCAAGTCTACAAGCTTGGCCTCTTCATCTTCTTCTTCCACATTTCCTCTACTTGTTCCTCCACCATTCGTTCTCTACTTCCAACTGCTTTTGCCATGTCGTCTCCAGTCGCCGAGAGCAAGGGGAAGAGGAAGGCAATGGAGGAACATCTACCAGAGGATTCCTTGCCCGCGGAGGCTGTGGAGCAGAGGCCGGCAGATTCTATGGAGGAGAAGTGGACAGTGGATATGCCCAGTGAGTTCTCTCAATTGAAGAAAGAAAAAGGGAAGGAAAAGGCTGAGGGAACATCCTTCAAGTGACGTAAAATAGTTCCCGCAGAAGATACTTCTGCCATATCTTCAGCGTATGTTGAGAAGGTTTTGGAAGTAGGCAAGATTATGCTTCCACGATATGTTGATTTTGCTGACCAACCTACGATTACTGCATTTCCTGAACTATTAGAGATATTTGAGTTTCAAAAATGGAAGAAGTTTTTGAGTAAGCATAGAACATACTACCCAAGACTGGTTACTGAATTTTATTGTAATCTGAAATATGATTATGAAAGGTCAAAAATCCAGTCTAGTGTTAAAGGGATCAAGATTGACCAATCTTGGCACTCTCTGCACAAGATTTTTAGAATTCCAGAAGGAGGGGTAGTAAAAGGTGAATTTGATTTCAATTTGCATGAGGCCTACTCCCTCATCTCAGAATAGCCTAGAGATCCCAGAGACCTAAAGAAGCAAGCAAATCTAGCTCAGTTCAATGCATATAAATTTACCCCTCTAAGGAGATTATTGCATCACATTCTCACTACAATGATAACTCTACAAGTTGGAGGTAGAGGGTGAGTGACTGAGTCACAGAGATTTATTCTCTTTTGCTTACTCAAAGGAATCAGGATTAGCCTACCAGCTATAATCATTCAGATTATGGGTACCTGCAAGGAATCAAGAAGAAATTTACCTTATGCAGCCCATTTAACTGCCATTTTTAGGAAAATGGACATTCCATTAGAAGAGGAAACTTCAAAAGAAATTCTCAAAGTGAATATTTACAACATGGATTTCATTGATAAATTCTTGAGATTGAAGTCATCCTCAGTCAGTAAGGTGGAAGATATAGCTAAAAAAAAACTTCAATAGCTGCATTAGACATTGTTGAACAGTCTCAGCCATCTCCTACCAGAGATCACTTTGAACAGCCTCAGATCAGTCAGGGGGAGGATCTACAAACTACTGTTGAGCAAATAGAAGCCTTAGAGCAACCTCCCCAGTTGATTCAAGAAGAAAAAGAACAGCAGCATATTGAAAACTTGCAATTGGAACAAGAGGTTCATGAACTGAACCTAACTGAAGAGCAAGTATCGAATCAACTAGATAAGCATATTGATGAACTATTTAATCATTTTGGACAGCAGACTCAGTAGCAAAATGAAACTGGACAGTCTGAACAGGCAACTAGTCAGCATATAGAAGAGACTCAAGAAAAGTCTCAATTAGAAACATCTGAAGATGATCAGATAATTGATGAAATAGTCCTCTCAAAAGGACACAGAACTGATTCAGGAAGGGAGACAGAGACTAAAATAGATGTACACTCATTGGTTGATATGGTTGTTGAAATCATGCAACAAGAAGCCGATAAAATCAAAGAAGAAATTGCTGATAAAGTTGTTGAAGAACATATAGTTCAGGATGAACAACCACAGGAAGTTCAAGAGGCTGATGAAGTAGCCTCACAGGATCAATTTCTCTATCATGGGACATTAACTACACTTGGGATATAGCCTCTTCTTTGCCCTAAACAACCATTTATTTCTCCTGGCTATCAAACATCAAGCCCTACTAGACCGAGCTCAGAGCCACAGATTATTGAAATGCTCACTACTCTGACAAATTATGTGGTAAATCATCATGGTTTGATGAATGCACAATTTGTCAACATAAATTATGCTATTGATCGATTGGATGCCAAAATGCGACATTTGGAACAAACTGTAGACAACCAGTGGATGAAATTTGTCTATGATAAACACAAGTCCGACTCCAAATTAAATGGTGTTTTGGACTCCATTATATCAGTCTATCAGCAGGCAGGTGAAATTTTGAATAATCTACATGGGACTCAGACTTCAACTTTTGTCAAGCTGACTAAAGTTCATGATCACTCCTGTGATATTCAAATACATCTTGAAATGATAAGAATTCAGATGAATACTCTCAAAGAGAATCAGCAGGAGCTCACTAGAAAACTTGAATTAGTTCATCAACAAGTGGAAAACCTAGTTCACAGATGCGAAACATCTATCTCAGAATAGGTAACCACTTCTTCTACGTTTATGACTGACACTTACAATCAGGTGATCTCCTAATCAGACAATTTGAACAGCATGATGCAGCAATGGTTTCTGGTTGTAACAACCAATGTTAAAGAGCTTCGTGATTTTATTCAGCAGAATGACCATAGAATCATAACAAAGTTTGCAGCACTTGGTACTAAAATAGACAGACTTCTTCCTCCTTTTGCAAGAGCAATACTGGTAATACCTCTTAGGGGCTCTAGTAGTGCACCACCACCTCGTAGTGGTAGCTCCAGCAGGTCATCACCCAGAGGAAGAAGAGGCTCCAGAGGTACAAGTTCTGGTCACTCAAATCACTGATGTCTAAAGGTTCTTCTCTCTTTTTGATAATGACAAAGGGGGAGAAGTGGGTTATGCATGAAGTCATGCTGAGCTGTGTTGTGTCTGCTGACAAGAGATGTGTTGACAAGAGATGTACTATGGAGATGTGCTATGCTGATGGGTGTTATCTGAAGTTATATGAATGAGAATGAGAATGTCTATCTTGTATAAAGGGAGATACACTCAAACATTTTTGTTTTTCTTCCTGTGCACAGAAGTATTCATAATGCATACTTGCATACTTGTCTTGAATGATTTTGTTCAGAAAAGGCTATCATGACTCATAGTTGTCATCATCAAAAAGGGGGAGATTGTTGGAACCCTGGTTTTGATAATGACAATTATGAGTCATGTGAAAATGAAATGTATACATTTTCTATTGATTTCTATTTATGTTTGAATGAGTATGTGAGATATACAAGGTATGTGCAAGTGTTGTCCTGCACACAAGGTCTGTGCAAGTATTGTTTGGCATAAAACATCTATGCATATGTCATGAAGGTCTGTGCTACGCTTAGTTGAAGTCTATGTACATAACGTCGGTGCACATTTGCATCACCAAGTATGCATAAGGTCTGTGCAATGTGCAACGTGCATGAATAAGGTATGTGCAAGTTTTATCTTGTACACAGGAGGTCTGTGCATGATCTGTTCTTCACATAATCAAAGTCTGTGCACACAAAGTCGGTGCATGATGTCTAATGAGTGCACTCGAAGGTTAGTGCATGTTTTCCTCCTTCACACAAAGTCTGTGCACACAAGCTTTCAAGGTTGGTGCATGTGTTTCTTCTTCACATGAAGTCTGTGCACAGAAGTCTTTACGGTCGGTGTATACTGGCCTCACGCATGTTATAATGTCTGTGCATGTCTTGGTAGAATGCACACAACATCGGTGCACCTTCTGTAGACTGCATACATAGTCTGTGCATAGTTGCATCATTAAGCATATATATATATAGTCGGTGCACACACTACATATGGACAGTGCATGATTGATTGCAAGCACATGAAAGTCGGTGCATTGTTTTGACTTGTGCAACAAGGTCTGTGCAAATTATGTTGGAGGCATAGCACGTCAATGCACATTATGTCATAATCGTGTATAAGGTCTGTGCATTAACAGTAGCAGGTAAATGCATAGTTGGTGCATCCTTTAGCAAGGTCTACATTGCTCAGGTTGTGTTTGTGCACGTTTTCTTATTGAACGATTCAAGAAAGTCTGTGCACATCTTGTATTGACTCAAAACGACGGTATAGGTTGTGCCATTGGTTTAGAAGGGGCTGTGCATACATGCGGTGTTTGTTTGGAATGTCTGTGCATACCCCATCTCATGCCAAATCAAACTCGGTGCATCTTTTCTCATGACTTATCCTTTTCTGCATTGCAGGGCAGAACACAAGGCAGATTTGTTCTGAGGATTCTGCCACGTGTAATCATCCATCTATCTACATCTGACACGTGTCCTCTTCAAAAAGGCGGGAACAAGATCCTCAGATGTAAAATGTGTGAGCTCGTGGGTCCTAGAAACTGAAGCCATATAAAAAGCCTTTTCTGAAGATCTGATCGGGGGTGCGGAAGCATTAAGAAATATAGAGACTGAGCAGAATCACAGAGCGTGAAAAAGAGGGGAGCTGTAGAGAGTTGAAAGAAGAGAAAAGAAAATATAGTGAGCAGTGATTCAGTCTGAGCTGAGAAGAAAAGTGCAGCAGCCCAAGCAAAGGAGGAAGAAGATCTTGTAGCCTTTGGATCATATCCAAGCTACGTGTGCTCCATAGCGAGCTATATTATGAAGTTTTAGTGTTCAACTTTCTATTGCTGATTTCATCGTTATTTTTCTTTTTCTATTTTCACTTTCTAAGCTATGTGACAGCGGAGGCACAAGCTGTAAGGCCCAGCAGCAGAGGTGGTTTCCTCTGGATAGCGAAGCTGTAATGCTCAGTAGTTGGTGAAGCTGTAATGACCAGTGGTTTGTAGGCAAGCTGTGAGGTCCAACGGTTTCAAGCTGTGTATCAGCAATAATCCACACTCAGGATTGAGTGTGGGGTGGGTGTAGGTCTGGAGGACCGAACCACCAAAAAGATTCTTCTATATTGTGACTTCATTTCTTATGTGTCAAACGCTAGATGAATGATAGGAGCATTTCCACCTAATTTCCTAGTTTCTTTTAATTTTGCATTAGTCTAAAGTTTTCACGATAAATTTTAATTTGATCAAATTTTTAGAGGGACATTCATTCACCCCCCCTCTAAATCTAGGTTTGCACCACCTCCTAGTTCTAACACAGGTCATCAGGGGATAGAAGACTGGCCTCTTTCGACCGGTCCTGTACCCTACATGGCTCGCCAACGTCATCTTGGTGCCAAAGGCTTCGGGGAAATGGCGAATGTGCATAGACTTCACCGACCTTAGCAAGGCTACCCCGAAGGATTGCTACCCGTTGCCGAGCATCGATCAACTGGTCGACTCAACCTCTGGCAACGAGTTGCCCAGTTACTTGGACGCCTACTCCGGATACCATCAGATCAGGATGGACCCGGAGGATATCGAGAAGACCGCCTTCATCACTATCTTCGGCGTACACTGCTACACCCAAGTGTCGTTCGGGTTGAAGAACGCTGAAGCAACATATCAGAGACTGATCAACCACATCTTCGAGGGATAGCTCGGTCGGAATGTCGAGGCCTACATTGATGACATGCTCGTCAAAACACCGAAGGCCGAAGACCACCTTGCCGACTTAGCTGAGACCTTCGACACCCTCCAGAGGTGTAATGTGAAGCTCAACCCTGCTATTTGCGCCTTTGGAGTCAGATCCGAGAAGTTCCTAGGCTTCCTGGTAACTCAGCGTGGGATCGAGGCCAACCCTGACAAGGTTTAGGCCATCCTGAACATGCGGCCACCCACTTGCATCAAGGACGTTCAATGCCTTACGGGGCGCATTGCTACGCTCTACTATTTCAAGTCCCGGGCGGCAGAACGATCCCTACCCTTCTTCAAATTATTGAGGGGACCCAAAATGGCATCTGCTATGTTCGCCTGGGATGAGGAATGTCAGAAGGCATTCATCGAACTCAAGGAATTCTTGGCCTCGCCCCCGGTGCTGTCCATGCCGGTCTCGGGCGAAGCTCTGCACCTGTACCTCTCGGCGACCCCTTCCACAGTAAGCTCGGTCCTAGTCAGGAATGATGTGTGGGTCGAGACACTGGTTTACTATACTAGCAAGGTGCTTAATGAGGCTGAAAGAAGGTATCCTACAACCGAGAAACTTGTGCTAGCGTTGGTTACCTCAGCCAAGCGGCTTCGACCCTACTTTCAAGGGTACTCCATCGTCGTATTGACCGGCGAACCCCTGAAGAAGATTCTCTTTCACCCCGAAGCCTCGGGACGCCTCGTCAAATGGGCCATCATGCTCGGCACCTATGATATCTCGTATCACCCCCACTCGGCCATCAAAGGACAAGCCCTCGCAGACTTCATCACCGAAAGCACGGTCCCGATTGAAGAAGCACTTTCACCTGCACCCGGGCCCACTTGGGACCTGTTCGTGGACAAGTCCTCCAACTCAGCGGGATGCGGCGCTAGTGTCCTTCTCAAGTCCCCCGAAGGAGCAGAGCTACGGTACGCCTTGAAATTCAACGTCTAGGTGTCCAACAACGCCTCCGAGTACGAAGCCCTTATCTCAGGGGCCAGGATGGCTCGACAACTTGGAGCCGAGCGAGTCAGGATCCACACCGACTCCCAACTGGTCGCTAGCCAGGTTAACGGTGATTACGAAGCTCGGGAAGGATAAATGATCAAGTACCTCCAAGTGGTCAAGATGATGGCCCAACTCTTCGAGAGCTTTGAGGTAGTCCGGATAGCCCGGCAGGAAAACTCCCGAGTAGACGCCCTCTCTCGCCTGGCCTCCTCCCTCGACCCCGAAGGTACTCGGTCGGTCTTCCTCGAACAGCTCGAGAGACCGAGCATCGAATCTGAGTTTATGACCGTTGACTCGGCACCCCCGAGCGACTGGCGGACCCCCTACATATCTTGGCTTCGGGATTCTCGAGCCCCACGACCCTAGGGAGGCTAAAAAAATTAAGTACCAAGCTCGGCGTTTCATCATGCTGGACGATGTCTTGTACCGTAGATCTTTCTCTCGTCCCCTCCTCAAGTGCATCGGCGTCGACGAAACCAACCGAGCGGTTCACGAAGTACACGAAGGCATCTGCGGCGTGCACCAAGGAGGAAGATCGCTCGCCAGGATCTTGCTTCGGCAGGGTTAATGGTGGCCCACTCTCTAGTGCGACTGCATGACCTATGTACAGAAGTGCGACCAATGTCAGCGCTTCGACCATCTGATCCACCGGCCCGCCACGGAACTCATCACCCTTGTCGAGCCATACCTTTTCACTCGGTGGGCAATAGATATTCTCGGGGCGTTCCCCACGGCCCAGGCTCAAAAGAAGTACATCATCATCGCCATCGACTATTTCACCAAATGGATCGAAGCAGAGGCCACCACCAGGATCACCGAATCGGTCGTATGGAGTTTCGTTTGGAAGTCGATCATTTGTCATTACGGTGTCCCCTGAGTGATCATGAGCGATAATGGTCCGCAATTTGATTATTATTACTTCAGAGATAGATGTGCCAACCTAAACATTCGCAATCACTTCACTTCGGTAGACCACCCTCAGGCTAATGGACGGGTCAAAAATGCCAACAATACAATCTTAAAAGGCATCAAAACCAGGCCCAGCAAGGCCAAGGGAAGCTGGCTTGAGGAATCACCGAGCGTACTATCGTCGCACCGAACTACTCCAAGAACGGCTATAGGTGAAACACCTTTCCAGCTGGTGTATGGCACGGAAGCCGTGATTCCATTAGAGGTCAACAATCCTTCTCTCTGAGTTGTCCACTTCAAATCCGAGGTGAACGAGCAGAAATTGCTGGAAAACCTCGACTTAGTGGAGGAGACCCAAGAGATTGCACATATCCGAGCAATGGAATACCAACGGCGCATCACTCGATACTACAACTCCAGAGTCCGAGATAGACATTTCCAACCAGGGGACTTTGTCCTAAGAATGGCCGAAGCCTCTCGACCACTGGAGGCTGTGGGGAAGGTAGCCCCTACCTGGGAAGGCCCCTATCGAGTGGTCGAAATGCTCAGGAAACAGGTGTATCAACTGTCCACCATGGAAGGAACACCCGTCCCTCGAACATGGAACGCAACAACACTTCACAAATTCCACTTTTGAACATCTGGAAAGCATACACATGTAAGCAAAGTAGAATAAACACCATCCTTTTCCTTTCATTAAACTCTAGTGTACATCAAGTAGGCCGCATCCAATACAATACAGTTTGGGAAAAAGAAAAATTACATCCACTAGTACTATGACACGAGCAGAATGCTCGGCCAACTCGGTAAGCACTCCTACGTCCAGCCACTGACTCTACCTAGTGTAGAAATTGGCTCGGATAAAGGATAGCCGGCCCCGTTGGTTTGAGAAGCTCAGAGGAAAGGTGCTAGAGGGATTGCAAAGACAACAAGAGAAGGCCTCCCCTGCCAACTCTTTGGAAGGAGGATGGAAGCCGAACAGAAAGCAAGCACCCCCTAGCGGTGCAAGCAAGGAAAGAGGAACGGAGGGGCTGGGTGATCAGAAAGGATGAAGCATAAAGAGCTTCCCCTCCCCCCAAGCATGGCGTCGGCGGGTCAGGGACAGGATGTCACGCCCCGATGCGGAAAATCGGAATATAGCAGTTTATATCAATCATGTCAATCAGAGCATACATTGCCACAAGAGACTAAACCATCAAGCTAAATAATAAAGAAACAATTAACCAATCTTTATTAATAATAATAAGAGAAAGTATTCAATTACACCCGACTCCTTGTGGACTTCTATCTCATTAATGGAAAATACAACAACTCTAGATAACAACTAAGCCAAACTTGACTTGAACATAAACTCTAAATGGCTCGCTCCTTGAATCACTCGTTCCCGTCCCCATCGGAACGCACATCCTCATCCGAGCTACCTGAAAAGGATTGGAAAGTAGGGGTGAGCAAAGGTTAGTAGGATTTTATATCTCTATCATCAGGCATAATTAAAGTGATTAACCATTTATGAATAATGTTATAACAAAAGTGATGATAAATAAATGACAAGAGATAGATAGGAAAAAAACATGAGCTTTCAAGTAAAGAGTAAGCACAAGTATAACAAGAACCTTTCATGTCATGAAATGATAAATGAAATTGGCCATATCAAGCACGCATATCATGTCACACAGGAATTTCAAGTAATTGAGTAGAAGTGGAAATGTCATAGACTAATCACGCTAGTCATGCACTTCGGTGCAATGCCACACCTTGTCATTATAAACTCCCCGGGGCACAAGTACTTTCGGGCGCTCCTCCCAGGACCAGACCGGGCCCTTTATGATGCGTTGGCATTGAAGGTTTGGATCAATGATCCTAGTCTAGACATTCATCACATTAAATGGCCAAGAGTTCCAAGGTTAAGCTCACGAACTTACTTCTAAGATCAAGAGAAATTCCAACAAAATTGGAATGACATCAAGTAGAAAGACTATGAGTCTTTAGGTAACAAGGATGTAAACAAGGATTTCACAGGATCTCACAGTTCAAGGCCAACCTTGATGACTACTTCACGATGATAAAACAAGAAAACTTTATTAATATCTTATCTGTGACGGTCTATAATAGGGCCATTACAGAAATGTGACGGTCGTACATAGGGCCGTTACGTTGATGTGACGGTCCAATCCTGGGCCGTTACAAGACACATACCAGTTTAATTTGGACTAGCCCAAAACACACTTCAAACTACGTTCATGGGATCAGGTCTTTAGGGTACAATCTGCCTAGCGTCCTGGTGGGAATCCAAGGCTCACGGGGTCTTACGGAGGTCTTATAATAGTGGTCCTAGTCCGATGGAAGGAATATCCGGTGGAGAGTCCCATCCATTACAAGAATTGAGGCTAATAAACACGGAAACCAAGACGGTGCGGTCAGTCAATCCCACCGGAGTGGCATGACTGTCAAACAATAAAGCTATATCAAATATATATATCTTACATAAATCAAAATGTATACAAGTGTTAACTAAGGGTTTTTATCAAATTCTTCATGATCATTCAACTTAGGATTTTCTAAACATCTTTCATGTAGATCAATGAAAAATTAATGTTTATGATCATAATACAATATTAACATCACGTTCTGCCTTGCTTATAGATCAAGATATCATACTAACATAAGAAGTTTCTGGTTTTAAAAACGCATAATCAATAGTTTAAAACACTGTCAGGAGCACGTGACGGTTTAAAGAAGGGGCGTTAAAAGCATGTAATGCTCTATAGTAGGTGCGTTACGTACCAAAAAATAAATAGATTAAAATTTCAAAATTTTAAAACACATGGACATGTGACGGTCTGTCGTGGGACCGTCAGGCTCATGTGACGGTCTGTCGTGCGGCCGTCAGGCTGTAACGGCCTCTGAAAGATGCGTCACATGACCTGGAACCCGCCGACGATGAACTTTGACATGTTACACTAAAACTTCAATTTGCTCATCATAGAATGAATAAAAATTAGGGAAAATACTACCATTCGAAAGAGCATAAAAATTCGTATAAAATAGCATGCTTTGATTTAGATCTAACACAACAAGATTCAATCTTTATCTAATAATCATGAAAGTCGCCCTTTTGATACACCTCGGAGTAAAACGTGAAATTCGAACACATGATGAACGAAAGTTGGGCAATTAGGTATCAAAAGAAAGAGCTCATGGAGACGCTTGATATGGTATTATTATATTCATGTTTCACCTGAGAGACACCTACCTTTGCTTGAAGGAAAGAAGGATGAAGAAGAGGGGTCGCCGGAACCCTAGGTATCACTCCTAGAACGCCCAAATTCTCCCTTGTCCGGTCACGATCGGCCACGGCACCTGATGCTGGTGCAAATAGGGTTTTAAGGTGTCGAAAGCCCTCTATAAATAGAACCTATAGGGACTCCTAGAGATTGAATTTGGTTGAAGAGTCCTAAGAAGAAACTCCGGTGAAAACTTCGGGTAAGGTTCTAATCCACCGCCGCCGCCACTGGTAGAAGCGTCTAGACTTAGGGTTTTTGAAGAGAAAGTAAAGACCTAATAATGGGCTAGGGTTTGGCTCGAAACGGAGCATAATTGTGCTAGAATTGGGCCCAAATTGCGATGGTTAAACTAGGCCTTCTAAACCCACGAAAAACTCCTAAAAACGTGAAATTGGGCCTACATGAATTTTATTTTGGGCTCTTACCTGAAGACAAAGTTGTTACAAATTTAATTTTACACTAGTTTCATCTTTTTCTAGAATTTTAAAAATTTCTTTAGAAGTTGAGCCAATAAATAATTAATTTATGTTGAAATATTATAGTAGAAAAAGACAGGGTGCTACACCCTCCCCCACTTAAAGATTTTGGTCCCCAAATTCACCGAATCTGCTAACAACCAACCTTAAAACAATTCGGGATATAATTTTCTGATTGCATCCTCGGATTCCCATGTTGCTTCCTCAACTCCACACCGACTCCACTGGACCTTGACCACCGGAATGGATCGATTCCTGAGTTGCTGTTGCTTGAAGTCCAATATCTTGATATGCTTCTCTTCATAAGATAAGTCCTTCTTCAATTCCAAATTAGCATGTTGGATAATGTGCGAAGGGTCATACACATACTTCCGATGCATAGATACATGGAACACATCGTGAATACCAGCTAACTATGGTGGTAGGGCTAATCTATAGGCAACTTCGCCTACCCTCTCTAAGATCTCAAATGGGCCAACAAACCTTGGGCTTAACTTGCATCGAATTCCGAATCTTCTAATTCCTCTTGATGGTGACACTTTCAGAAATACATGATCTCCAATCTGAAATTCTAGCACCCTTCTTCTATTATCTACATAGCTCTTTTGTCGGGACTGGGCGACCTTGAAACGGTCTCTGATAACTTGGATGTTCTTTGACGATTCTGAGATAAGATCTGGCCCGAGCCATTGCTTTTCGCCAATTTCTTCCCAACAAAGAGGGGATCTACAACTCCTGCCATACAAGGCCTCAAACGGTGCCATCTGAATGCTGGATTGGTAACTATTATTGTATGCAAATTCAATCAAAGGTAAATGTTCATGCCAACTGCCTCCAAAATCAATTATACAGGCTCTCAACATGTCTTCAACAATCTGGCTTGCCCTCTCAGTCTGTCCGTCAGTCTGAGGGTGAAAAGCTATATTGAAGTTCAAACAAGTGCCTAATGATGCTTGCAGTCCTTTCCAAAAGTGAGATGTAAACCTGGGGTCTCTGTCAGATATGATGGGCACAGGCACTCCATGCAATCTTATTATTTCCTTTACATATAGGGAAGCCAAAATATCCACGGTCCACTTTGACTTAATAGGTAAAAAGTGTGCGGATTTTTTCAGTCGGTCAATGATCACCCAAATTCCATCAAGGCCTCCTCGTGTTCGGGATAAACCCATAATAAAATCCATATCGACACTTTCCCACTTCCACTGTGGTATTTCGAGAGGCTTTAACTTCCCAGCAGGTCTGAAATGCTCTGCTTTAACTTGTTGACATACTAAACACCTACTCACAAAATCGGCCACATCCCTCTTCATGTTCGGCCACCAGAAAGTCCTCTTCAAATCTATGTACATCTTTGTAGCTCCTGGGTGTATAGTATACTTAGATCTATGCGCGTCTTCAAGAATCTTATTCTTTATTTCCATGGAATCAGGGACACATGTTCTCCCTCGAAACAACAATCTCCCATCGTCAACTAACATAAAATCTGGTCGATTAGCCATCTGTTCTTTAATTTCAACGAGCACAGGGTCATTATCCTACAACTGCTTAATTTCTGCTAGCAATTCTGAACGAAGCTGGACATGAGCCACCAAGATCCGATCTTCCTTTTCTGTAATATCTAAACTGGCAAACTGTTCTAACAACTTCCACTCTTGAATCATTAAACTGGCTAGTCTAGCTGTCGACTTCCTGCTTAAAGCATCTGCCACAACATTCCCCTTTCCGGGATGATATTCAATGGAGAAATCGAAATCCTTTAAGTACTCTAACCACCTTCTCTGTCTCATGTTCAACTCCTTTTCAGAAAATAGATATTTCAAGCTCTTATGGTCTGAGTACACTATGAAAGTTTCTCCATAAAGATAATGCCTCCATATCTTCAGAGAAAACACAACAGCTGCTAACTCCAAATCATGAACATGGTAATTCTCTTCATGTTTTCTCAACTACCTGAAGGAATAAGCTATCACCTTCCCTCGTTGCATCAATACACAACCTAAACGGATTCCTGAAGCATCGGTATAAACATCAAAACCTCCTTCACCTAACGGTAAGGCCAAAACTGGGGCAGTGATCAAACACTCCTTCAAAGTCTGAAAACTCTTCTCACAATCATCTGTCCATTCAAAACAATTCTCTTTACGAGTTAACCTTATCAAGGGCACTGCAATCTTAGTGAAATCCTTAATGAACCTTCGATAATAGCCTGCTAAACCTAAGAAACTTCTGATCTCAGTTACATTCACATGTCTTTCCTAATTACGTACAGCCTTAACATTAGAAGGGTCTACTGCGATACCCTCTTTAGAAATAATGTGGCCCAGAAAAGATACATCTTGCAACCAGAACACACATTTACTAAACTTGGTGTAAAGCTGATGCTCTTTTAATATTTGCAACGCCATTCTCAAGTGCTGTTCATGCTCCTCCTTGCTCCTTGAATATATCAGAATATCATTGATAAATACCACGACCCTCTGATCCAAGTAGGGCCGAAACACACTATTCATTAGCTGCATAAAAGCTGCAGGAGCATTTGTTAGTCCAAATGACATCACCACAATTTCAAAATGCCCATACCTGCTACGGAATGCCATCTTAAAAATATCTTCATCTTTTATCCTCAACTGATGATACCCAGATCTGAGATCGATCTTTGAGAAATACTAGGCTCCTGATATCTGATCAAATAATTCATCGATCCTTGGTAATGGGTACTTATTCTTCACGATGAGCTGATTCAACTAACGATAATTGATACACTGTCTTAAAGAACCATCTTTCTTCCTTACAAAAAGAACAGGAGCACCCCACGGGGAAGTACTCAGACGAATGAACCCTCTTTCTAGCAAGTCTAACAACTACACCTTCAATTCTCTTAACTCAGCAAGGGACATACGATAGGGGGCTCTCGAAACAGGTGAGGCGCCAGGAATCAAATAAATAGAGAAAACCACCTCTCTTTCAGGGGGAAGACCTGGCAATTCATCTTGAAATACCTCCAGAAAATCATGAATAACAGGGATATCCTTCAACTCCACTTCCTTCTTCTCAGTTAAAGAAATTAAAGCCAAGAATGCTTGATACCCCTTTCTTAACAGCTTATCTGCCCGAAGTGCCGAAATGAGTGGCATGGTCTTGGATAGCCTAGAGCCAGAGAAAGAAAGCTCCGGACATCCAGGGAAAGACACTACTCCTGATTTATAATGAACACTAGCACCATGCTTAGATAACCAATGAACCCCTAAGATTACATCACAATCTTTCATCTTCATGCATACTAGATCAATAGATAAATTACAACCATTGATCAAAACTTCACTAGAAGGATAATAATATTTAATCTCAGATCCCGAACCAATAGGGGTAGATATCATAAGGTGTGAATCCAACAACACCGGTTCCACAGATAATGTCTTAACAAATTTCAGAGATATAAAAGAATGAGTGGCTCTAGTGTCGAAAAGTATGAATGCTGGCTTGGAAAAAATAGTAAGAGTACCTTTGACAATGCCTCCTTCCACGGTAGTCTGGTTCTCAGTCTATGCCTCTTGGAGAGCTTGGAGCCTACCTTGCCGCTTGTAACTTCCTTGCGACTTATCAGATGCTGCCGGTTCATTAATAAGGGAGCATTCTGGAATTCGGTGGTCCCTGCTACCACACCTTAAGCAAGTGCCTAACTTGCACCAACACTCATCCATCTTGTGACCTGGACGGCCACAATACTTGCAAACTACCTTAGACGGCACAACTGGTCCAACCTTCTTCTCGCCTTCCTTGGGTTTCTTCTTTTTAGAAAAACTCGACCCACCATTGGGCCTCTTCTGACCATTACCGGGTCTGAAGTTCCTGGAACTGGTAGTTTGTTCCTTCTTCTTATCCTGACCTCTGATCCGGTCAGTCATTTCCATCATATCCTCCAAAACTTGTGTTTTTCTTACAATCTCAGCATAGATATGGATTTCCAAGGGTGCCAATTGATTGATGTACTGAAGCTTCAAACCATTCAAAAATCTTTTAGGCTTCATTTTCTCAGTGGACACCAAGTGTGGGGCATACTTACACAATCTACAAAACTGTGCTTCATATTCCGCAACCGACAAGTTTCTTTGTTTCAAAGCAGCAAGCTCGGCCACCTTCTTCTCCTGTACTCGATCTGAGAAGTACTTGTTATTGAAAAACTCCTTGAACTCGTCCCACATGGCACGCCTATTCCCAGGAGTGGCTTCCATGGTGTAGACATGTCAAAATTGACGTTACTGTGAGCACATCTCATATTATCTCGTAATGTCCCAATTGGACCCTCAAATTAATTTTGTTTGAGTGGTTTTTCCCATTTTTCTTGGATTTCTCACTTTTTTCTCCCTTTTCTTATTTTCCACTATTTTTTTGGAGTTTCTGGGTATTTTTTTTCTATTTTTACGGATTTTTTAAGAATTAACGACATGAGGGGGGACATCATTTTATTTTAAAAATAATAAAAGGGGGGTGAAAATGACGTCTCTTGGAGGAGGCGTCCATTCATTTCATTTTTCCTTATTTTTATGGATTTTTTGGGAATTTTTCAGATTTTTTAGAATTAACGACATGAAAGGGGGCGTTGTTTGATTTTGAATAAAATAAAAAAAATAAAAAACAGGGAAATGATGATATTGTGTGTGCCGTCATTTGTAATTTGAAATATTTTAATGTTATTTTTGACCCTCTTTCAGGGGTAATTTGGGGGCCTTCCGGATGTCAGGAAAATACGACAAAATAGGAATTAGAATCAGCACAGTTAGATGCACGTCCACCTAAAAAATGGGAAAATAATAATGAGAAATGAAAAATGGCCATGTTTCACATAAATTGAAATAACGTCCCTCACGGGGAGGTTTTAATTGACGCCCAGTGCGTGGTCGTCATTTTTATTTGACTTTTCTTTATTTACGACACTGTACAAGTCGTTGTTTCAATTGACGACAGTGTGGAAAGTCGTCATTTGCATTGATAAATTTTGAGGTTTTAATTCCGACCGAAATTCGTATTAAATTCTATATGGCGCCCCGCTCAAGGTCGCCAATTCTTTTCAAATTTCAGAAAGTCCGAATCCGTCTCAAAATGCCTCCAAAATGACGACGCCTCCCCGGGCATCATTTTAAATAGAGACCGTCTCCCCGGTCGTCAATTCTTGTTCAATTTAGAACTCCGACAGAGCCTCCTTCCTTCCCCATTTTGAGCCCCTTTTCACTTGGGAAAGGACTCCTAAGACTTTCTAATGTTGAGGGGACACTTGGGCAATGTTTATCTCATTCCAAATCCAACTAAAACATGTTTTCCTAATTTCCCTTGGAATTAATTTCGAATTTCACCCCTATAAATAGGACCCCTCTCTCCCTTGTGTTGAGGACATCAAGATCAATTCAAGAGGAGGTGCTGTTAGACTAAAGGCTCAAGGAGGAAGACTCTCATGCACCTAAAAGCTTCATCCATTGAGTTCTTCTTCCTCTACTGAAGATTCAAAGCCTCTTCATCCATGGAGTTCTACAGCTTCTTCTTCCTCCGTTGAAGATCTTGAAGCCAATTGGAGAAAATCACTAAGCTTTCCCCCTCCTATCTCTCATTTTGCTTTAGTTAATTGCATGCATCGTATCATATTCTTATCTTTTTATCTCAATATTGAGATCTTCCCACGTTGTGCACTCTAGCACATCTCCCTTAGTGCAACACTTGCACATCTCTCTCTATTTTTTTGTCATATCATCATCTTTTCCCACCCTTTGCACAGGGGTTTAAGGGCCAACACCCAACAAGGTGTGTTCTTATACATACTTTTCATGCTTATCTTTATTATGAATTTGATGCTACACACCTTGGTTTCTAATCCATATTTTGATTGGTGTTTGTTAATCTTGCAAGGGTAATCTATAAGAAGAACTCTCTTCATCGGCCGACCGATAGCAAGAGAAGGTGCACTCACAATCTCCCCTGCATTTTGAAGGTATTTATATCGCAATCCCTCCATATTGTTATTGTTTATATCCTTTGTGGCCCTCACGTCTCTGGCGATCACCTTTCCCCTTAGCATCCTCGCATGCTCCCCTTGTCTCCTCTTCCCCATTCTTTTTCCCTTTTAATTATTCTCAAGTGGATTTCTTAGAATCTACAAATTTGCGATCACGGTGGGACCCCTTTTGTTTTCTTTTGATTACCCTTCCCCTTGGGCACCCCACGTGTGCCATCTCCATTTGCACCCACGATGCACCTCCCTTTGTGCTCCACGTAGCACTCTCCTTATGTGATTTGTTAGTTTGCTAGATTTTTAGAAATTCCATTTATCTATCCATCAAAAAAAATGAGCATGTTATGCTTTATGTTCATATTTTATTTCCATGATCTATGATTAGAGTTTGTGAGTGTTTATCTCTCTTTTTCTATTGATATTCTCACTATTTTTAGCCCTCTAGCCGTTGAACTATTCCTGGGATAGCAAGGAATTGGCGCCCATACACAGGGCGCACATTCCCTGATTAGCGACAGGTTGTAGGGCGCCAATTCCTTGCCCCCTCTAAAAAAAATATATAGCACATGAATTAACGCCCCTCCACAGATGCGCCATTCACGAATTTAACGCCTCACTAAAAGGCGTCATTTCTTCTATCGCTATTGATTCTCTAACCTGTGGTCACTGTTCATTACTATTGATGCCCCTTAACGAAGGCGTTATTTACATATTCAGCGCCTCATACCAAGGCGTTATTTCACTTTGTTTACCACGGTTTGCAGTGATTAACGACTGTCACACAGTCGCGGTTTATTGAGGTAGCGACCGCTGTCAGGTCGCCATTTTGTTCTGTTTTCACATAACTGTGATTTTTGCTGTTACCTCTATCTGTTGGCTGCACTTATTGATTATCTATTGATTGTTGATTGATCTGCCTGCATTATCTTGCATTCATTTGCATTTGGCTTGAGAGACCTCCTCTCTCTACACTTTTAGGATCCATACCCCCTCTTGGTTAAGGAAGGACCCTCCATTGAGCATTCCGTCTCTTTCGATTAGAAATTTCTAAACCAAGGCCTCCATAAGTCCCCGCACCCGTGGATTCCCTCACGGACGCCGGGTAGGTTGTACCTTGAATTTCCCGGGTTTAGTTGGCCTATGTGTGGTGAGAATTACCTAGTTGGCACCGAAGTTAACCATATTGAAACTAGGTTCAAGACCTTGAGTAATCACATCAATTTGCATAAAATCATTTAATTCACCAAGGTTCAACAATAAAATCAAACGTGAACATTTCAACTTGTTTGATCTTTGCAACCTGCTTTGATTGAATATTGTTTGCTTGTATAACGTTTCACATGGATAATCAAATCAACATGTTTAATCCAACACACATTCACGAGGATGAACAACCCGGTACATCATATGATCCTCAACTCTATAATTCTCATCACAATCATGCTAGCTGATCGCGTTCTCATTCCTATGGTCATGCCCGACCCATGGGCAATGTCCGATCCCATGGTCCCTCACATTCATTGTGAGCCACTACTCTTGTGGGACCGTCTCCTCCCAATGATGAGAAGTCTCTCAAATCATTCGTGCATTAGATCATTTCACCCTCAGCAAATCCAGGCCCTTCAGGCCGCAGTTGAGGGTGTACCTCATTCTTCTTATGCTCCTCCTACTCCTATTCGGGTGGCCCATCACCAGCCTCCTTCATCCACACATACTCCTATTCGGTGGCCCATCACCCACCTCCTTCATCCACACATACTCCTATTCGGGTGGCACATAACCCGCCTCCTTCATCCACACAAACTCCTATTCGAGTAGCCCATCACCCACCTCCTTTGTCCACACCTACTCCTATTCGGGTGGCCCATCATCCACCTCCTTCGTCCACACCTACTCCTATTCGGGTGGCCCATCACCCGCCTCCTTCTATTTCTCGTCCTTCACGGCCCCAAGACCCATTTATTCCTTGCAACCCGGCCTACCCAAGTTCTTCTAGGGGTCAGCCCATTAATCCCCCTCCACGGCCTTTTTATGCGGCCCCTTCTTCAAGGCCATCTTGCCAACCCTCTGTTGCTCAAGTTACACCTCTCCAACAAACTCTTATTGATAAAGTCGCTTCGTTGGAGGAATAATTAAAGAGGATTACGAGCCCACAGCCCGCTCCTCCTACTCCAGTCAATCCCCTCTATGCTGCTCTAAATGAGATTACTAAGATGGAAAAAGAGTGGAAGGAGATGAGGGACAATGGCATCAACGGTATATGTAAGCGAGAAGATGTTACAAGTCCTGATAATCAAGTGGACGCCGTTCGCCCTCCACTCATCCACACTACGCATTTACATGGCTCTCCGCCTCCATATACATATTCGCCTCCTCAAAATCCCCCACAACACCATACTCCACCACTCATCATTTCACCTCCACCACGGCAATTTATTTAATGATGAAGATTTGGAGACGGTACAAGAATTTGAAGCTCCTCGAGATGCACCCCTGCCAAGTTTCCTTCGTGGTCCTCTTCCTCCACCACCAGAAGACCCCTATGCTCAGGACGATGCCACAGTCCCCGATCCAACCCCCATTTATGAGACCTCTTGGTGTTACGATGATGGGTCGATATTTCAACCACCCATACCGCCGCACCATGAGTCTCATCCTATCCTTAACACCTCTTGCCCTATCCGGCATTTTCAACGCACTAAACCTTCGCCGTTCGCACCTCTCGTAACCACACCAGTAGCCTCCATTCCATTGGCCTCCGCCGAGCCTCCATCACACTCCACTATGCCGGTCTCCGCCGAACCTTCTATTACTCCTCCTCTTTGTTCGCCACCTCAACCCTCCATTATCCCTATAACGCCAAAACCAGCTTTGCCAGTCCCTTTCCCTATTCCACCACTTAACCCATCACCCTTACCCGTGGTTAATCCTGAGCAGGGTCCATCCCTTTTTGCACTCGAGCCAATCCCGTCCGCTTCCGAGCAAAGGGGGAAGCTTTTTGTGTTTGAACCTTCACTTCCACTCACTCTTTTTCCAACACTTCCATTACACCACCATCCATGGAGCCTTCCACCTACGCTTCACCTTCCTTTACCACTCAAAATGGGAGTGCTTCTTCAAGTACTTGTACCGAAGATGATCAAGAGCCGGGCAAGAAATATTTGGCCACCGCAGTGCTATTCAAGATGCAAGAGTTTATTTGCCGGATGCCAATCCGGGTTGTTGTGCCAAGCATGGTCGAAGAGGCCAAGTCCCTGCCACTGCTCACTAAGAGAGAATGTCAAGCTTTGATGCCGTATAAGTTCGTGCCCAAAGGCCGGGCAAGGCACCCCTTGTTACAACTTTCAAATTTTGAACATGTTCTTCCATACAAGGGGCGAATGCCCATTTTGTTCAACACTCCCTATACGCCGCAACCCCTGGACAACATGATGCTTCCCATTCCCATATGTCAACTCCCTCGCACTGTTGTTCTTCACTCTCCAGGGAGTTGTCAATTACTATTGAAGGTTCGTCATGGGCTCGTACTTTATCCATTGGGCCTTTTGTCTATACACTTTTACTGCTATGGAGGGGCAGTTATCCTCATACCAAGGGGCCGTCCTCCATCCTATCCATCTTTTACTCAACTCCACCCTCATTTATCATCAATTCTTCATGGGCCACTCTAGGGGTAAGAAGGAGGATCTCATCTTCTCGCCCTTCATATTCTTTGCATCTCATGCATTCTGTTGCATCCATGCCTTCATCGCATCCATTCTGTTGCATTTGCATGCATTTGCATTCCTTTTTCCCGGGGTTTATAGACCCGTATTTTCCCCATCTTCCAGACCCTCCAGATCTTCCACATTCCCCATCTTGTTCATCCTCATCCTCGGGATCTTCGGGTCCCCTTACACTTCCTGGGCATCACGCTCCCTCCAATCTTCTTTCATGGCATCGCGCCCTTTTCCAACTCTCACATCCGGACCCTCCGGATTTCTCTTCTTTCCCTCCAGGGCATCAAGCCCTTTTCTATCTTCTTCCTCCAGAACCTCCGGATTCTCTTTCCTTCTTCTTAGGGCATTGCGTCCCTTCTGATTCCATTCCTCCAGAACCTCTAGATTCTCTTTCCTTCTTTTTAGGGCATTGCGTCCCTTCTGATTCCATCCCTCCGGAACCTCCGGACATTCTCCTCCTAGAGTATCGCGCCATTTTCTATCTTCCTCCTCCGGAACCTCCGAATCCTTCATCCGTTTCTCTATCCCTTGGGCATGGCGCCCCTTCCCATTCTCTACCCTCGGAACCTCCGGACCCTTCTTCCTCTTCTAATCCACTCCCTCCAAGGCATCGCGTCCCTTTCCGTCTTCTTCTTCTGGAACCTCTAGATCTCCATTCTAAGGCATCACGCCTCTCACCACCTCCACTCTCGGACCCTTCAGATCTTTCTATCCTCCCAGGGCATCGTGCCCTTTTCTATCTTACTCCTCCGGAATCTCCAGATTTTCTTCCAGGGCGTCACGCCCTTTTCTATCTTCTTCCTCCGGAACCTCTGGATTCTCCATCTTATTCTCTCTATCTTCTTCCGGGGCATCCCGACCCTTCTGATTCAATTCCTTCGGAACCTCCGGACCTTCCATCATTCTTCCAATTCATCTTCATGCTCCTGCAGGACATCACGTTCTTCATTCTCTCTTTCCGTTTTCATCATCTTTTCCCATACCTCTTTCAAGGGCATCACGTCCCTTCTGATTCCATCCCTCCAGAGCCTCCGGATTCTTCTTCCAATTATGGTTTTCTTCCACGGCCTCCAGACCCTCCGGATCCACCCCTTTCCATCTATCAATTCCTTCTCTTAATTTCACCTATTCCCAGGTCCGACCCGACTTCTTCCGCATGCACTGCTTTGGGCATCTGCCCGTTATCCCACTGCTTCCGAGGCTTTAGTCCTCACCGCTCCTCTTAATTCCCAGTTCCTTTGTAGACCTTTCATCTGATCAGGGTCTTAGCACCTTAGTGAGGGAGTTCTAGCCCTCGCCTCTCTTCCTTTTCATCCTTATTCGTCTGAGTTTGGTTTAAACATCACTCCTTCTTGTTAAGCCACTTTCAATCCTTGGCTTCAAATCCTTTTATCTGCCAAAGAGGACTATCCCACGATGATCAACATTGTCGCTGGCAGCTGTCTCAACAAAGGTCGCAAGGTAATATGATTGTGTAAGTATGCATTCTTATGTCATTTTCACGCGTGGTTTTAAAATGAAGTGCTTCTTAACCAGATTAAGAGTGGAATTTTAAACCTTTACCTTAAGTTTTGTTTAAGTTAATCCAAGAGTCAAAAAATAGTCTTTAGGCTTGCTATGCAGCATTTTGGTAATAAGAACCCCGCGTTGGGAATTCGATGTTCTCTCCCCGCTTGTTAAAGACAATCCTTAGCTGGGCACCGCACACACTTCACGGTGCCCTTTAGCCGTCTCCTTTGGTAAAAACATCATTACTACTTTGGCCATGGCATGAGTATATCTGAAGTCTTTTTCTTCTTTACTCGGCCAAATGCAGGTGCAAGAGATTTACAGATGAGATGACCAACCTAGGTAATCCCCAATACGAGAGAAGTCTCAAATAGGGGCAGTCTTGACCCAAACTAAAGTCAAATTTCATGATACATCTAGCCAAAAGGGCTATCATAAAAATCAAGTCAAAATTTTGATAAATTCAAAATTATGAATTATGACATGTCAAGAGAGGCAAAGTCCCCGCAGGGAAAACCCTGGTCATATGCATGTCAAGAGTCTAAAAATCAAAGGCATAAAGTCCCGGTGCAACAGACTACCTCTTTGAGGGGAATTACCTTGGAAGGAATTCAAGTCCCGACATCTCCCATCCTGCATAAAGCTTATCTCAAATTATTCTTCTCTTCTCCCTCTAAGACCGAATGTTTCTCGGGTATGGCCTTGGTAGGGGTATCATTAACCCTCGGTAGTCGGCTATAGGGCGCCACCCTTCAATGCACGCTCGGCTTTGTGCAGTTTTAGCGAAAGGGGGAGGAACGGGAACCCCTAACCAGTGGCTTAGACATCCCGTTGATGTTGCACTAGCAATGTCTAAACTAAAATCTAAAAAAAAAGTTGAATATTTCCTAAACCAAAATCAAAAAAAAGTTGAATATTGTCTAAACCAAAATCCAAAAAAAGTTGAATATTTCCTGATCAAAATCCAAAAAAATGAATATTTTCAAATTTTCAAACAAAAATTCAAAAAAAATTTATATACTTTATCAAAACCCATAAAAATTTGCATATTTCAAAATCCAAAAAAATTGAATTATATTTTTCTGTTGGTACTTTTGTAGGGACAACAATTTCGCAAGGACCCAAAGCACGGGATGAGTCCCCTCCATTCACCGCTATCAATCTTCTGATTCTTCCCAATATCATTATGATTTGTCACTATGGGCACTCTTGATTATCATCTCTCTATACTAGACATTAATTGATCGTTCATCTCCAAAATCTTTTAATCAACTCCCGCTGATTTCACTTGATCACTCTGCCATTGAGCATTACTTGATCCTGATCATCCAATCTCAATCTCACATGCCAAGATTGTCATCCTCATGATAAACAACAAACAATGATGCTATATTTTAACTCATGATATTCATGCTAAACATGCTTCGCCTTGCTAATACATACTTGAATGCTATCCACACCAAGCTTTGATCGCTTTGATATCTATGTTGTGATTACTTATTGATGCTTTGATTCATGCTATACTTGCTATGCTTAAATGTCTTATTCATTGCTTTTTATCTTCCTTATATCATGGCTAATGAAATTTTGAGCACAGGATAAGAAGCTCTGTGGTCCCACCGATTGGGCATCATCATCCAAGACCCATGGTGTTTGCACAGTATTCCATCTCAGTTCCCCACATGCTCATTGCTATCACCATCTTCCTACTATATGTTACATACGTTACTAGATTATATCAAGGACCTTGTGATTTTGGTAAATCTGGAATTTGAGTTCCCCTTCATCAAAAATAATGATGATTCCATAGGAGTCTTAGTCACACGGATAGGCCGTTGAGCCGTCCAAGACTGGGAACGATAGTTCTCTTTTGTGAATTGGTGCATGGAGAAACGGGCTTCGGCTTAGTATCAACTCACGAAATTGATTTCTTGACTCAGTCTTAGCAGCTTAACAATATTATCCTTGATTCTCTTCTATTTTAATTTATTTTAATTTTTCCTATAAACCCAACATGCATTCATATAGAAATTTGAATCAACATTGGAAAATCATTTTGATAAGCTGATTTGAAGAGTCAAATTGATCATAATCTTTCAAGATATAAGATATTCATTGCTGAATGGAATCCTCAGTTTATTTTTATCGCTGTTTTGGGTAATTTTCTCGAAAACTCTTTGTTTGGATATCTATCCTCTTATTTCAATCCTTTTCCTTTGATCTACCTTGGCTGCAGCACGTCCACATTGACTGATAATCGCTCCCCAATGGTGAAACCTACAGGTTTGTGACCTGGGGTACTTCCACCACGCTGGAAGTTGATCATCTTCTTTTATCTCCCTCGTACATGTGTGCACATTTGCTCCCTCTTTTATCCAAACATCGTTGATTTCATTAAATTTCCCGAGATTGCTTCATCTCGAGCTTTTGATTTAATTCTCATCAGGTGATGTTAATCGCGTGTCTCATCACACCTTGACATCTACTTTTCGGTACGCTATGCTCCCTTGCAAAGCAGACACCAAGGCGGGGCAGCTGTAGACACGCCAAAATTGACGTTACTGTGAGCACATCTCATATTGCCTCGTAATGCCCTAATTTGACCCTCAAATTCACTTTTTTGAATGGTTTTTCTCATTTATCTTAGATTTCTCCCTTTTTTTCTCCTTTTCTTAGTTTTTCCCTATTTTTCTAGAGTTTCTGGATATTTTTCTCCATTTTTACGGATTTTTTAAGAATTAACGGCATGAGGGGGGCCATCATTTTATTTTGAAAATAAAAAAAATTGAAAATGACGCCTCTTTGAGGAGACGTCCATTCATTTAATTTTTCCTTATTTTTATGGATTTTATGGGAATTTTTCAGATTTTTTTAGAATTAACGACATGAAAGGGGACGTTGTTTCATTTTGAAAAAAATAAAAAAAAATAAAAAAAGGGGAATGACGACATTGTGTGTGCCGTCATTTGTAATTTGGAATATTTTAATATTATTTTTGGCCCTCTTTCAGGGGTGATTTGGTGACCTTCTGGGTGTCAAGAAAATACGAAAAAATAGGAATTAGAATCAGCACAGTTAAATGCACGTACACCTAAAAAATGGAAAAATAATAATGAGAAATGAAAAATGGTCCTGTTTCACACAAATTGAAATAACGTCCCACACGGCGGCGTCATTTCAATTGACGCCCGAGTTCGTGGTCGTCATTTCTATTTGACTTTTCTTTATTTACGACACTGTGCAAGTCGTTGTTTCAATTGACGACAGTGTGGAAAGTCGTCATTTGCATTGCTATATTTTGAGGTTTTAATTCCGACTGAAATTTGTATTAAATTCTAAATGGCGCCCCGCTCAAAGTCGCCAATTCTTTTCAAATTTCGAAACGTCCGAATCCATCTCGAAATGCCTCCAAAATGACGACGCCTCCGCGGACGTCATTTTAAATAGCGACAGTCTCCCCGGTCGTCAATTCTTGTTCAATTTCGAACTCCTTCTTTCCACATTTTAAGCCCCTTTTCACTTGGGAAAGGACTCCTAAGACTTTCTAATGTTGAGGGGACACTTGGGCAATGTTTATGTCATTCTAAATCCAACTAAAACATGTTTTCCTAATTTCCTTTGAATTAATTCGAATTTCACCCCTATAAATAGGACCCCTCTCTCCCTTGTGTTGAGGACATCAAGATCAATTCAAGAGGAGGTGCTGTTAGACTAAGGCTCAAGGACGAAGACTCTCATGCACCTAAAAGCTTCATCCATTGAGTTCTTCTTCCTCTACTGAAGATTCAAAGCCTCTTCATCCATGGAGTTCTACAGCTTCTTCTTCCTCCGTTGAAGATCTTGAAGCAATTGGAGAAAATCACTAAGCTTTCCCCCTCCTATCTCTATTTTGCTTTAGTTAATTGCATGCATCGTATCATATTCTTCTCTTTTTATCTCAATATTGAGATCTTCCCACGTTTTGCACTCTAGCACATCTCCCTTAGTGCAACACTTGCACATCTCTCTCTATTTTTTTGTCATATCATCATCTTTTCCCACCCTTTGCATAGGGGTTTAAGGGCCAACACCCAACAAGGTGTGTTCTTATACATGCTTTTCATGCTTGTTTTTATTATGAATTTGATGCTACACACCTTGGTTTCTAATCCATATTTTTATTGGTGTTTGTTAATCTTGCAAGGGTAATCTATAAGAAGAACTCTCTTCATCGGACGACCGATAGCAAGAGAAGGTGCACTCACAATCTCTCCCGCATTTTGAAGGTATTTATATCGCGATCCCTCCATATTGTTATTGTTTATATCCTTTGAGGCCCTCGCGTCTCTGGCGATCACCTTTCCCCTTAGCATCCTCGCATGCTCCCCTTTTCTCCTCTTCCCCATTCTTTTTCCCTTTTAATTATTCTTAAGTTGATATCTTAGAATCTACACACGGCTTCCCACCAAGCATGAGCATCACGTTCTAATTGGAATGTCGCTAGTAGGACACGATCCTGATCTCCACATTGCATAACCCTAAAGATCCTTTCCGTCTCCTTCAGCCAGTTCTCAGCCTCATCCGTGTCTGAAGATCCACTGAAACGCGGGGGATTCATGCCTTGAAAGTTCCGATGTAGGTTGCCTGCTCCTTGCTGTCCGCCGCCTTGGGCTACTTGCTGTAAGGCCTAGGTCAGGCCTTGCACTGTACGTTGCATGTCTCGCCATTGAGCGTGTTCTGCCGCCATCACGTAAATTCCTACAACATAAAAGAAGTAATTAAGAACGTTCTATTGGATCTATCTTCTTATATCGAGTTAATTAATTAACTAATCTTAGCCGAAGTGTCTACCCAACTCACTAGGTCAGATTCTGACTTTACTAAGGTTAAAGGTTCTATAACACTACTAGCAACCTAGGGTCTAAAGAAAACCTAGGCTCTGATACCACAAAAATTATCACGCCCCGATACGGAAAATCAGAACGTAGCTGTTTATATCAATCATGTCAATCAGAGCATACATTGCTACAAGAGACTAAACCATCAAGCTACATAAGAAAGAAATAATTCACTCATATTTATTAATAATAATAAGAGAAAGTATTCAATTACACCCGACTCCTTGTGGACTTCTATCTCATTAATGGAAAATACAACAACTCTAGATAACAACTAAGCCAAACTTGACTTGAACATAAACTCTAAATGGCTCGCTCCTTGAATCACTCGTTCCCGTCCCCATCGGAATGCACGTCCTCATCCAAGCTACCTGAAAAGGATTGGAATGTAGGGGTGAGCAAAGCTCAGTAAGATTTTATATCTCTATCATCAGGCATAATTAAAGTGATTAACCATTTATGAATAACGTTATAACAAAAGCGATGATAAATAAATGACAAGAGATAGATAGGAAAAGAACATGAGCTTTCAAGTAAAGAGTAAACACAAGTATAACAAGAACCTTTCATGTCATGAAATGATAAATGAAATTGGCCATATCAAGCAGGCATATCATGTCACACAGGAATTTCAAGTAATTGAGTAGAAGTGGAAATGTCATAGACCAATCACGCTAGTCATGCACTTCGGTGCAATGCCACATCGTGTCATTATAAATTCCCCGGGACACAGGTACTTTCGGGCACTCCTCCCAGGACTAGACTGGGCCCTTTATAATGCGTTGGCATTGAAGGTTTGGATCAATGATCCTAGTCTAGACATTCATCACATTAAATGGCCAAGAGTTCCAAGGTTAAGCTCACGAACTTACTTCTAAGATCAAGAGAAATTCAAACAAAATTGGAATGACATCAAGTAGAAAGACAATGAGTCTTTAGGTAACAAGGATGTAAACATGGATTTCACATGATCTCACAGTTCAAGGCCAACCTTGATAACTGCTTCACGATGATAAAACAAGAAAACCTTATTAATATCTTATCTGTGACGGTCTATAACAGGGCCGTTATAGAAATGTGACGGTCGTACACAGGGCCGTTACATTGATGTGACGGTGCAATCTTGGGCCGTTACAGGACACATACTAGTTTAATTTCGACTGGCCCAAAACACAATTCAAATCACATTCATGGGTTCAGGTCTTTAGGGTATAACCTGCCCGGCGTCCTGGTGAGAATCCTAGGCTCACGGGGTCTTACGGAGGTCTCATAATAGTGGTCCTAGTCTGACGGAAGGAATATCCGACGGAGAGTCCCATCTATTACAAGAATTGAGGCTAATAAACAGGGAAACCAAAACGGTGCTGTCAGTCAATCCCACCGGAGTGGCATGACTGTCAAACAATAAAGCTAAGATCAAATATATATATCTAACATAAATCAAAATTTATACAACTGTTAACTAAGGGTTTTTATCAAATTCTTCATGATCATTCAACTTAGGATTTTCTAAACATCTTTCATGTAGATCAATGAAAAATTAATGTTTATGATCATAATACAATATTAACATCACGTTTTGCCTTGCTTATAGATCAAGATATCATACTAACATAGTAAGTTTCTGGTTTTAAGAACGCATAATCAATAGTTTAAAACACTGTCACGAGAACGTGACGGTCTAAAGAAGGGGAGTTACAAGCATGTAACGCTCTATAGTAGGTGCGTTACGTACCAGAAAATAAATAGATTAAAATTTCAAAATTTTAAAACACATGGGCATGTGACGGTCTGTCGTGGGACCATCAAGCTCATGTGACGGTCTGTCGTGCGGCCGTCAGGCTGTAACGGCCTCTGAAAGATGCGTCACATGACCTGGAACCCACCGACGATGAACTTCGACATGTTACACTAAAACTTCGTTTTGCTCATGATAGAATGAATAAAAATTAGGAAAAATACTACCATTCAAAAGAGCATAAAATAAGTATAAAATAGCTTGCTTTGATTTAGATCTAACACAACAAGATTCAATCTTTATCTAATAATCATGAAAGTTTCCCTTTTGATACACCTCGGAGTAAAACGTGAAATTCAAACAGCATGATGAACGAAAATTGGGCAATTAGGTATCAAAAGGAAGAGCTCATGGAGACGCACGATATGGTATTATTATATTCCTGTTTGGCCTAAAAGACACCTACCTTTGCTTGAAGGAAAGAATGACGAAGAAGAGGGGTCGCCGGAACCCTAGGTACTGCTCCTAGAACGCCCAAATTCTCCCTCGTCCGGTCACGATCGGCCACGCCGCCTGATGCTGGTGCAAATAGGGTTTTAAGGTGTCGAAAGCCCTCTATAAATAGAACATATAGGGACTCCTAGATATCGAATTTGGTTGAAGAGTCCTAAGAAGAAACTCCGGTGAAAACTTCGGATAAGGTTCTAATGCACCACCGCCGCCACCGGTAGAATCGTCTAGACTTAGGGTTTTCGAAGAGAAAGCAAAGACGTAACAATGGGCTAGGGTTTGGCTAGAAACGGAGCACAATTGGGCTAAAATTGGGCCCAAATTGCGATGGTTAAAGTAGGCCTTCTAAACCCACGAAAAACTCCTAAAAACGTGAAATTGGGCCTACACTAATTTTATTTTGGGCTCTCACCTTAAGACAAAGTTGTTACACATTCTATTTTACACTAGTTTCATATTTTTCCAGAATTTTAATAATTTTTTTAGAAGTTGAGCCAATAAATAATTAATTTATGTGGAAATATTGTAGTAGAAAAAGACAGGGTGCTACACAGGAAGGCGACATGCTCCAGCATGTCGAACCCTCTCCCAAACTGACCTTCGACTGTCGAACCCTCTTCCAAACTGGAGTAGTAGGAGCTTCCCTCCTATTGATGTCTGCATCATCGTCTTCTGAAGCGCTTTCCATGCTCTGCCGAGATCGACAGCACAACGCTTTCGCGGAAAGGGAAGAAGAAACCGTCAGGGATGGCCTTAAGCGATGGAAGGAAGAGGAGACGCCCCTCGGACCTTTTATAGGCCGAAGGGGGAGCTGATGACATTAAATGACTCTCCCCTTAAAAACACGCTAAAGGAGCCTTCCCTAAGACGTTACCTCATTTCCCAACACCCCCCCTAGCGGGATGCGCGAAGCGGCAAGTCATTTACGACGGCATGGAAAAGCGGAAAGGTGCCAGTGCCATCACAGTTATCTTACAGATCAGCACGTGCGATATCTGGAGAGAAAATCGATGCCTTCCCCAACGACTACGGATACAGTAGTCAAATCACACCAAAAGTAGTAAGAAATAAACAATTCAGTAGTTAATATTGCTGCTACTATACTTTCCAAAAAAATAAAAAGGTCTTACTAAAAAATAAAATGGTCTTACATGGCTACAAAAGAGAAAGAAAGAAAGAGCTTGTACGTTAGGCCTCACGCCCCTCTCAAAGCTTGGTAGATGAGGGCCCCTCAGCACCAGACGATCTGCGCCTGGTACTCTCGACGACGGCCGACCCATGCACTGACCCCACCTATGTGGGAATTGTCTCGGTCGTGTGCCCTCCTGAGGCTGCTAGAGTTGGCGATAGCTCGGGTGAGGTCAAGGCCGCCTGACACTCCTCTTCGCTCGACGTATAATGGGAAGAGTCAGTGGAACCCCATTCTGAGTCATAGCATTGCCCAGAATGAAAGATGAGCCCAGTCGCTTGGGCCTCGGCCTCTATGATGGCCCGATTGAAGCCCTGGGAGAAGCCCTTCTGAAGGCCCCGACGGTAGCCTGACTCATAATAGGGGAAGGTAGTTTGCTAAGGAGCAGCGTGGTAAGCCTCTGACCATTTATGTTGCTCAAGCGCTTCCACCCCAGCCAGCTCCGCCTTCCTCTCGAGCATGGCTATCCTCTATTCTGACTCAGACAGATTCCTCTCGGCCTTGGTCCGCGCATCCTCGGCCCCCCGGACACGGCCCTGGAGCACCTCCCGCTCATCCTTCCATTGCTCGTCGCAATCGACCTGAATCCTGCACTCCGCCTCCAGGAGCTCATTCTTTTGATCGACCATACGACAGGCTTGGCCAGCTGCTCCGCCAACGACCGAGGCTCCACCTGGCTCGACTACACCATTGCCCGGAGCGGGGCCACCTCCCATCGAAGGTCCCCAAGATCGAGGGTCAAACACTCGACCTTTCGATCAAGCGAACCACGGGCCCATGAAAGAGTCTCCCACTCCGACTCCGCCCGAGCGTACGCGTCCACTGCCTCAGCTCCTAGCTGGGCCAAGATCAGGCCTCCTTCCATAAGTTGCTCGAAAAGCATAGAAGGGGGACCCTTCCGAAGTCTCTCTCGCATGGCTCCTGAAGCGATGGAATGGCACCTCTGGTACAGAGAGGCCCGGACGCTGAAGGCATTTGTCGAGGGAGGAGAAATCCTCTTCAGAGTGGCCGAGATTGGGGCACCTCCCCTGAGCGATCCCGCCTCAGGGGCCCTACCGGTTAGGTCGGGTTGGGTGGCCTCGCCGCGTACCTCCCTGGCCTCTGTCGGCTGGGATTGGGTCGCTTCATCCTGTGACCTCCCAGCCTCGACCGAATCAGACCGGACCCCTCCGTCTAGCACCCCCTCTGTTTCGCTCGGCGCCCCGACGCCGGCCACGGCCCCTCCATCATCCGCTCCCTCTCGCTCCATGGAGAGAGAAGACAACAGAGGAGCCTCATCGGCTGGGTGGGTGACCTCCGCCTTCCTCGCCCATTTCTTCTTGGTAGATAGAGCCTGCAATGAAGACCTCAGCAACTTCGCCACGGGATCCTTGCGCTTAACCCCCTGGCGTTCGAAAGCGTCATCCCGGGCGACCCACTTTCTCTTGTCTCAGGCACGGGAGGAACCCTCGAAGCTTGAAGATCACTCGAGGTCAGCGTATCATCCACGTCAATGACCTCCAACTCGGCTGGCGGTGCCTCATCCTCAGCCGCTCGCCTCAAGTCTGAACGAAGGAGAGCAGATTGCGTGAAGGAAGGCACTCACCTGATAAGAAGGGAACGAGCCCCTGATACCCTTACCTATCGATAGTAATGCTCGAGAAAGGCACTCCTCGATGTTGGATGAGGTCACCAACTCAGTAGTCGCCTGGCGATTCTGCTAAAGGATAGCAGCATCCCTCTCCACCTCCGGGGAGACCTCTGTTTGCTTCGGAGGGATATTCGGGTGAAAGTTGGGCACCATCAAAAAATCCCAAACTACGCCAACCGCGGATGCGCCCACCTAGAAATATTGGATCTTCCACCCCTTATGAGATGAGTCCTTCATGGAAAGGGACACGCAACTCCTCTTCCACTTCGCCTGGATGAAGAAGAAGCCCTTCCCAGCATAAAGGTTCTCCTTCAACTCAAAAAAATAATGGAAGAGGTCCAGCGAGGTATTCACCCCACACTAGCCACAAAGGAAAACGAAGGAGAAGATGAGGGTATAAGAATTGGAGAGCAGCTGAACCGGAGCCAGCCGGTAGAACCGAAGCAAATCGGCGACAAAGGAATGGAGGGGTAGGCGAAAGCCACACTTCCAAGCCAAGAGGAATGAACAGAAGAGGCCAGAACGAGTTTCCAGACTGGACTCGTGAGGTTCAGGCGCCAAAAACTGAAATCGCCAAGGCAACCCATACTGGTTCTCCAATCGCTTTACGTCAACCTCCCCTAGCTCGCTGCGGAGAGGCTCCGACAGCACCAAGAATGGCCTTGGGGCCTGACCTTCCCCCCGCCCCTTGGCCTTAGGATTTTGATCCGCCATGGAACAGACAAAAGAACTGGAAGAAGAAGGGGAAACTCTGGATCAGAGGACATCGGAGGAGAAGGAAGTTGACAGATCGCCACCGCAGTAATCTCTCTTAGCTCTGCGAAAGCCGTTGCGATTCTCTGCTCCTCCGAACTGCTCCCACAGCGCATGATCCCCCCTCACAATATAAATGCAATAGAAGGTAAAACCCTAAACCCTAGAGATAAAGGGACGCAAACAACGCGCAATGCTTATAACCCTTAGCTGGAAGCGGCGCGGCGTTCCAATCTTCCGTGGAGGGGCCTTCTTGTAATTTTAAAATTATCATCATGATGGACGTATTTTCAGGGAAGCCGCATCAGGTGGCACCTACCAGAGAGAGATCTCTACCCAACCAGAGCCACAAAAGTCCAACCCAAATGCTAGTCGACCGAGCCTAATTTTGGCTCGGGAGTAGGAGGGGGACAAGTGGAGAGGGGAAATCTAACCTCCCGAATGGAGAGGCCAAACGAGGTCCAATTCGACCCAATGAGGCCCATCTCCTTGAAGTGGTAGCCCCCGGCCCACTAAATATAAGCCTAATAATTCACTCGGATCAAGAACTTCCTAGGCGGCCTTCGGGTTAGGAAGTTCAAGCATCAGTTCGATCGGGAGAGCTTCTTCGGAGCCCCGTATTCTTTGCCAAAACCACGCACTCATCACTCGGGACACCTTTCCTGGGCCAGTGCCTCTTACTCGGGCCAACTGATGGAAGCTAATCTGTACGGCCGTTACGAGTCCCTTAAAAAGCTGGGAGCTCAAGGGGATAGGGGTGATCAAGAGTCTGCATGCTACAAAGAGCCCATAAGGAAGACGTAACCCCCCCTGAAACCCATCGGCTTACAGGGATCATTACTCAACGAGCCACTATTTAAGCTGGAAGAGCCCTATTGTACAGAGGTAAGCCAAAAACCCTGAGCAGGAACCACTTCACCATTTGGTGGAGAGGAATCTCACGCCCTCATCTTCCTTTTAACTCTTCCCTGCGCACCAGTGCTCTACTAGGTTTGCTGACTTAAGCATCGGAGGGACTTCCCCGGGGATTCATCCCTGGGCACCTCTGACTCATTTCCCTTCTTGCAGTTCATAGTTCAAGGATATGTGGTCATCTTCCTCCCCACTCAAGAGTAGCGCGAGATCGCCCCTCTTCAGGGACCACTGATTAAGCTCGATCGTATATAAAGGGGAACTCTCGTCTAAAGCAAGTAATTGAAGTGGATAGAGAAGTAACAAAAAAGAAAAGAGTGGAAGCTGTTAGAGAAGAAACCAGATAATTAGCAGAGGGTGATTGAAGGAAAGAGCAGAGAGAATTCAGAGTTGTGAGAGCGTAAGAGCCTAAGTGCTTGAGAGTGAGAGTCAATTGCAGAAGAGATAAATAGAGCCAGAACAGAGTATCGTGAAGAGGAGAATAAGTGAGAGAAGAGTTTGCTGCTGTAGTCACAATTACTAGATCATATCTAGAATCCTCTGCTCACCTGAGCTATATTGATTTTTTGTTTCATCTGGCTATTGTTTGTCAGTCTGTTGTATTTTCTCTTTTATCCCTATTCTTCAAGCTGCATGGCAGCGGAGCAAGCTGTGATGCTCAGCGGTAAGGAGCAACTCCTTGGACAGCAAGCTATGGTGCTCTGCGGGTTAGCAAGCTGTGAGGCTCAGCGGATCAAGCTGTCAGTCATCGGATAGCAAGCTGTGTTGCTCAGCGGTTGTAGGGACTCATCCCCGAAGCTGTGGATCAGTGGATTAAGCTGTGTGTTAGCAGAATTCACACTCAGGTTTGAGTGTGGGGTGGACGTAGTCTAAAGGTTGAGACCGAACCACCTAAAAATATTATATGTCTTCTGTGTGATTGCTTACTTGTTTACTGCTTTGATTAGATGTATGCTTAGGGCTATTCACAGACTGCATTTGATTTTGATCTTTAATTTAGTGAAAGTAGTGTTAAAGTTTTTAATTCTACAAAAGTTTTCACTGGGATCCATTCACCCCCCTCTAGATCTCAGTCGTGCTCACTCTGATTCTAACATTTGGAATCAGAGAAGATCACCAATCCTATCACCATGGGGTGAAACTAGATCAAGAAGGGGGGGGGGGGTTGAATATATCCCCTTATAAAAAATTGCCCTCTTAAAATCACATTTGACTAGACATAATTTCTGGTTTGATGGCACAGCGGATATAGCAATGATACGTAGACATGGGTGGTTGATATAGATGCACAAGGTGCCAAGCTACACAAGAGTAAGAGCTGACAATTTGATGTAGCATACACTAAGTAATCAGTAGATAGACCGATCTGATGCACTACCAAGCATAGGTCTGCTGATCATTAAACATGGATAGAATACTCACAGTGATGGGCACACTGGAGCTCACAAACTATCCCTGGGACACCCATCAAGTAAAGATCCATTAAACTAAAAAAGAAACATGAGATAACAAGGTTCCATAAGAACTACATAGTGAAATGCATTACTCATTAGATCCTTCTTAGGTATGAGATGAGCCTTCGTGAATGAGAGTATGATCCTTTGTTCAAACAGCAAAAATGCTAGTAGATGGTGAAGGCTTCACATTATGTGCAGTGTTCGGCCATAACAGAAATGCATAAATAAAGCTCTAAGTTCCTGTGAGAAGAAGGTTGAGGAAATAGAGGCAATCACACAAGGACACACCATTGCACAATGGATTTTTAAGTTGGTTCGGTTGTAGACCCGCAACCTATGTCCATCCCTCACCAAAACTGGTGAGGCTTCCTGTTGACACACAGCTTGACTGCTTGTCCACAGCTTCGAGGGAGCAAATCCCTTACAACTATTGAGCCTCACAGCTTGCTCTACTGATTCATAGCTTCCACGAGGATGAACCCCCCCCCCCCACACACACAAAATCAAGGATAAAAAGGAAACAAGCCACAAGTGCATCAAAAACACTTCCGATCTCTAAACAGAGCACTGGGCAATGCTGTAAACACAGCACATGCACATATACGGATATGATGATGAAAATTAGAGAAGGAAGTGAACATAAACATAAAGCATAATGTAGCTTCCAAGGAAGCACTTGACTATTTTTCAGATGCTTTGGACATTCCCCTTCTTCTTCCTTCTTGCTCACTATGGGCTGCTCACTTCTCTCTTTCTCTCTTCTTCTTCTTCTCAGATTTTTCTTATAAAGCTCATGGCCACTCTCTTTCTTTTCTTCCCCTCTTCTCTTTGGGACTAGCAAAAGGATGCTACCTTAATGCACTACTCGGCCAACTCTTCCAAGGTGGCCATTGCTTCATATTTATACAAGAAGGAGGCAGGAGATTTCCCTCCAAGGGACTACACTATGATTGGCCAGAGTAAAAATAGATTTCTTTGAAATGCCTGTTGAGTTATGGTTTTGATGATTGTTGTGATTGTTAAATTATGATTTTGATGATAACTAAACTTAATGTGTGATTAAGTGACGATAATTAAACTTATGGTTGATTGCTCATGATCTTGTTATCTATGTATGGTTGAGATGGCAAATGAGATGGCAAATGGCAATGGTACATGGTTTTGATTCTTGCTTGATTGAATTGGTTTTACAAAAGAAAGAGGTTTCATAACCTCTTTATTGTGAGCAAGCATGGTATTAACCCTGACTATCTTGCTTGCAGGATTAAACTCATGGCAGTCACCTGGTGAACTAAACGTGTGGATAAGCACCCTACTGCTCTACAATCCAAAACAGACATGAACGGGCTGCTAAAGGACTTAAGCGACGGAGCTAAAGAGGTTAACGGTCTGCCCAGCTGGCCGTTGATCGCTAGCTCAGGGGCAGTCGACCGCCCCTGCCAGCAACCCCTAGTCTACCGGTCTCTCAGTGACGGTTGACCGCCAGACCAGTAGCGGTCGACTGGAATTCCCAAGGAACATTCGTCTGCAGGTTTCTCATTAGCGGTCGACCGCCAACTTCCACAGGTCGACTGCCAGCCCCGAGCTAACAAAAGTTGACTTTGTTTTCCACTTCGAGAAGAGCCTCTTCTCTTGTAATTATTTAATACTAAAGACACCCAATCACCCACAAAATGTGGATCTGGTCTGGGGGATGTCCAAGCACCATTCAAATGCTATAAAACAAACACAAGAGGGTTTGAAAACCCTAGTTGATCAAGAGGGATCAAAGGAGATCAAGAGAGGCTAGATGAGGTGCTTAGAAGAAGGGGTACTGTAGCTCCGTGAATAGTACTTCGTGCAGCAAGATCTTCATCCATCTCCAAGGTATTTCAAGCCAAATCTGAAGCTAGCAACCTCCAAGGAAGAGAAGCGCCAAGGAAGCAAGCAAGGATTCCAAGAAGAGTGCGTAAGGGAGAAAGAAGAGAAGCCAAGCAAGCAAGAAAGGAGAAAAGCCAAGCAAGCATGGATTGAAGCTCCGATCAAGTGAAGATACGTCCAAGATCCGCAACATGCATTCAAGGGGAACCCAAAATAAGAGTTTTCTAAACTAAGCCTCATCGTCTTTATGTTTTAGGTGTTGTAATTGTGTTCATCATAAACTGCAAACTCGTGTGTGGGTGGATCGTTGTTGGATCCGTGGTCGTGTGTGTGTGTGTCGTATTTGATTCGTGTGTGCGGAGGTCTTTTTAGATCTACGTGCGTGTGTGGATTTATCCAAACCTTAGTGTTTGTGTGTGTGGAGTGCTGCACCTGTCGCAGCGTGTGTGTGTCTTGTTGATCCGCTTGTTGGATCGTGTTGGAGACTTCATCTCCGTGCGTGTGTGTGTTTTAGGGCGCGTCCCCGTGTGTGTGGACATGCGTCATCCTGCGTGTGTGTTTGGAATGTCGTCTCCATTTGGGGATTTGTCCCCGAGTGAAGCCTCACCGAGTTTGATGAGGGGTTGACGTAGGATTGCCGTCGTTGCATCCGAAGCGCCTTAAAAATCGCTGTGCATCGTGTTTTGAATTGTGCGGTTCGATCCTTTTCTTCTACCTCCATTCTATGTGAGTGTTAGTGTAATTGCAATTCCAGATTTATCTACATATATCTTGCTTAATCCATATCTTCATCAATTAAGTTTGATAAATCCGATTTGTGATCATATAGTTTTGAATCTCTTATCTAGCATTCTATCACATATTTTAGAAAGGGTAAAAGTTTTCGTAAAATTTGTAATCACCCAATTCACCCCCCTCTTGGGTGTCATTGATCGCGGGACTTCAATTGGTATCAGAGCCAAGGCTCTAATTTTTATAGATCTAACGATCTAGAGTGATCCAGACCAATGACTACCATTATGTACACTTTGAATTCTCCACCGGTGTTTGATGGTTGCAATTTTGATTTATGGTTAGGAAGAATGTTCAGTCTAGTCAATTCATACGACCCTAATCTATGGAAGTTTATCTCACATGGTCCTTATGAGTTGCCTAAAAACAAATCTGTCTGGACCGCAGGTTTCAAGCTTAAACATGATCAAAATTGTTTGGTTCTAAAATTGCTTATTACTGCAGTTGATTCTAATCATTTCCCTTTTGTCTCCCATTGCAGATCCGCGAAGGATATCTTGTATGGCTTAACCAAAGTCTGGGAAGAGCATGAAGACAAATGTCTTATGGCAGGCACAAGTGATCAAAGGAGTGATCAATAAATTGAATCAAACTCAAAGGTAATTTTTGATTCTGATAATGAAGATGAAGTTAGCTATGAAGATTTGTTGATTGCATATGATGATCTTGCTGAAAAATACAAGAAGTTAAAATCTGAAAACAAAAAATTGAAAAATGATACCGAACAAAATAAGTGTAATTCGTCTTGTAAAAAATGCTTGCATTTAGTGGAAATGATTGAGGCTCATGTGTTTGACATTGAATTCCATAAAGATCAAATATGTTCTTTAAGAAATGAAAACAAGAAGATGACTGCAAAACTGAATTCAATGGCCGATGATCAAACCTTGATAAATGAACTGATTCATGATGAAAAGCTTGTTAAAGAAAATTAAAAACTGAAAGAATTGAACAAGGCCATTACTGAAAGATTATTGATTCTTGAAAAAGGAAAATCTGTGGTTGTTAGAGAATGTGAAAATGTGGATGAACTTTGGCAAGAAGTAGAATGCCTTAAGACTACCAATGCCATGTTGAATGTTAGTCTTTCTACTTTGAAGAAGAACTTGTCAATTCTGAATTACAAATTTCATCTCTTCACTCTGAAATTCTTGACTTGAATGATTCGCTATCTAGATTTGTAAATGGTCAAGAATACTTGGATAAATTGTTAGGGATGAAAGTGAATTTTAAAGGGAAGGGTTAGGCTATAATCCTGTGAACAAAAAGAAGTTTAAAAATAAAGTTTATACATCTTTTATGCACAGTTCAAACATAGCCAGTACATCAAATGAAAATCTGAAAAAGGAAAATTATGTTGCACACACACATGCATCCACAAAGAAAATCAACTTGCATCAAAAATCTAAAAATGCTGCTAGCACTTCCATGCATGTTAAACATATTTCTGCCACACATATACAACCACCTAGAAAGAAACTCTCATGTTTTTACTGTGGTAAATCTGGACATGTCATGCATGATTACTTCATTATGAAGAATGATGATTTAAGAGCATGTAGGAAAATAAATGATTTCAAAAATACAAAGAAAGCATCCACCACAAAACTTTCCATGCATTGTAATCATTGTGATAAATGGGGTCATACGACTTCACATTGCTGGTTCTTGTTGAAGAGAAAGAACTCCCACTTAACACATCATGCTCACACATACAAATCACCAGAACCCATAAGAAGGAAGAACATGATGCCATGTGACTTCTACCATCACTTTGGCAAATATGGGAATGTTAAGCATGATTATTTTCTAAAGAAAAATGATGATTTGAATGTTGTCAAAAGTTGGAAACCACATGCCCATGTTGTTGCTAACCCACAAGGACCCAAAAGGATTTGGGTACCTAAGAAGGTCAAATGAGAAATTTATTTTGCAGGTGTGTCTTGGGAATGTAAAGTATGAAATCTGTTTTCATCAAGAAGGTAAGGCACACGGGTCAAGTGGCATAAGTCAGGTTAAAAGAAAAACCAAAACTGAAATTTAGAAACTCAGGTGATATCTCTCCTACTGTCTCTAGTGACTGTGTTAGGTTTTGATTCATATTGTGCTGAATAGTCTTGTGTTAATACACATGTTTGTACATGCATTACATCCATAGTTGTTTGCATATCTGTGCATATATCACTTGTCATATAGCATCTTGTTGTAGGAGAGCTTGAAGATTCTTCAGATCATGATTTCACTACATATATTAAGTTTGCATACACCTTCATACTCTGTCATGCATAAATTAAATATTATGAATTCATGTCATAATGCATAGCAATCCTCCTACCTTCACCACCCTTGACTACATAGTATATCAAATGGTTACATGTGGAAGGGCATATTATGCCTGTCTGAAAGCTATCACTATGCGTGATGTGATCTTGAGATCTAAGTTCTCCGTCAGGTACTATGAGTCAATTAGTTACAGGCTGCACATGGCATTAGGATGTTAATGAACATCTTGCATTCATGCACACATTAAGGGGGAGCAACCACATTCATCATATGGGCTTAATGTTTAGGTTCACACATGAGTCATGCATTGCATCTAGAGCTGTCTAGGGGATGTTGGTTGTTAAAAGATTTTGTCATGTCATTGTTAATAAATTTGAATCGAAACTGACAAATCAAGTCTTTTTGTTCTTGGATGCAGATTACACTCCCAAAATCTAAAAGATGGTGGGCTAGGCATGGCCAAGCTTGAGTTAATAAAAGGAATATCTCGCAAGGATAAAAAATGATGAGAACTTTCTCAATTGCCACTAGGAGATGGGATACCAGAACTTGAACAACCTTCAGGATCGACTCAAGTACAAACTGGTTGAAGTCCTTGTACGTGCTAAAGCAAGTACCCAAGGCATGGTATGAAAAGCTCGCATCCTTTGATTAAGAATGGGTTAAATAGGTAAGGTTAATCAAACACCTCTCACGAGACAAATCACGTAAAAGATATTTTAGTGGTTTCAAGTATATTTGAATGATAATTTTGTTGGAACTACTAATAATGCCTTATGTGATCAATTTACAGGGATTGTGCAAGGAGATTTTGAAATAAGTGAACTGAATTCTACTCTTCTCTAGATTGTAGGTGGAAGACTTGGAAGATGATGGATGCACAAGGCACATGTATTGAGAATTATCTTCTGAGCTCTATTTGAAACACTCACATTTGTTTCAACCATGTCTCCATAAAAAAAATTATTTTTGTCATTAGAATGCAATTGCACTTTTCATGAACCACCATTGCATGCCTACACTTCATGAATCTGAAAATTCATCTGTGTGATTATCATTGCATGACTACATGGTATATCAAATGGTGACTTGAGGAAAGGCAAGTCATTCTTATCTGAAATCTTTCACCATACGTGAGAATGTGCCTCCGCCTGATACCATGAGTCACATGTTCATTTAGGTCATAGGTTACATGATTTTCAAAACATAAAAATGTCATTTGTGTAATTTGTGCACATAGAAAGGGGGAGCTTGTCTTTTGAATGATCATTTCTGAATTGTAAATTGAACTCATCCTTGTGGACATGCATCTCATACTAATTGCCATATCTGAATTGATCATGACATTATTGTGTGAGTTTCGGGACTTCAATGGCTGCATGAATGTTCAGATAATGTCAAACATGAAATTTTCCTCATATCTATTGCTTCATCTGAACTGCTCAACAATGAATTGCTAGCCTCGCTTAAAGCTACTGCTAAGCTTGCTTGCTCTTGAAGGCATATGGTGATGCCTGCTGAACTCAAGTATACAATTTTGAAAACTTGACACGATGTTACTCTGGTTTGATATGATGAATTTGTCGAATTAGTTCAATCAAATTGAAGATCTTGAAAAATGTGTCTGAGGTGATTGGCCTGTGAATGATTTCTAATTTCAAAATTGTGAAATGATCTTGAAAATCTATTTTTGAATAAATCCTTAAAATCAATCGGGCTGCATTGTTTGTTCTTGATTATATTTGCACCCTTGTTCATGAAGGCCATGTCTTGAAAAATGCTTGATTATTTATCATGTGAATGCGAATGTCCTCATGTAAAATCTGTCCAAAAATTCTGAAAATCAAGTTCTGCATCTTACCTTTGCATATTGCATTTCACTATCATATGATCAAATGTTGCATTGAAATAGAACTCATACCTTAGCCGCATTCAGTTCATTCAATTGGTATCTATTTGATTGGTATCAGTTGCATACTTGCATTGCATGTTGCATACATTCCCTCTGCATGCTTGCTTGATATTATATGCTATTCACCTCCATCCTTTGGCATTTCTATGGCCTTATGTCCTCTTGATAAATAATACTGCATTTGAGTCATTATTAGAGTGTTTCATGTCGAACACTCTGGGGGAGTCTATATTTCATAAGTGCATCTATTTAGGGGGAGTTGCACTGTTATGTATTCATGATATTTTCGGTATACATGCTGAATCAAATTCGCACACTTCATGTACAAAATGTGAAAATGAGTATTAAAGATAAGGATATATGAATTTCTTTTTAACACTCTCGAGATGTTAAACTTGTTGCATGTATGTTGAAGAGATAGTTGACAAAAAAGTTACCTACCTATCTTTGTTGAAAAATCTGAAATATAAATGAAAGATAGAGCAATGCTCGGTGTGACGACCCGGATTCCGGATACCCGGTGCACCCGGTATAAATACCGAATACACGTGATACCACATGGGACCCGCGAGGCCTCCCAAGCGTGGGAAAGCGCCGAAGGGATAAAAGGCATGTGTAGAGTACATTGAAGCCACAGAGATATAACAGTAAGCAAGTAAATTACATTAGATTGGATTGCTAAAGTAGCAGAAATAAAATTACAGCTTCATTAATAAATTTTTAACAATTAAACACAGAGTCCAGCACAAAGGAAAGACAACAAGTCTAGCACAGTACAGTCAGACAGAAAGAAACGTACGCAGAAGTCGGGAGAAGCCCGACGCAGGTACAGCTGGCAGCTACAACAGCAAGAGAGCGCTCCACCAAGAACAGCAGAGGCAGACGGCGAAACCCACCTGAAAAGTAGCAGGGGTGAGTCTCAACAGAAACTCAGTAGGGGTCACGCGGATCCCCACTGGAAAACGCACAAAGCAAAAGCAACGGAAGCAGCAACAAACGTAGCAAGAACAGCAACGTAGCAAGGCCGGAAAGCTACACTACAAAGCTGTAAAGGAACAGACGGGAAGAAGGAGTAGGGAACACGCAGGAGAGGGTGAGAACCCGCACCAAACAAGCGACTGCTGAATTAACCTCAGCACCACAAACTACTCCAAACAAAAGGCAACAGATGGATGACCCTAAACTCACACAGAAGGGTACACCAGCCTGTCAACCAGCCCAAATAAAGGCGAAGGCGAACGCCGACACCAGGAAACAGACAAAACACGACAGAGAACGTCGTGCACAAGGCCCCACGCACGATCAGAACATCGTGCAGACGATAGAACACTGACCTCGAGCACAGCCACGAACGGGCAACTCGCAAAGGTCACAACGCGCAAGAAAACGCAAGAGCTACGCGTCACGTGACGGAAGCACCCCCTTAAAAAGCCAGTTGCGTCCACTGACGTCTTACGCCGCACCTCAAGCCTCTCGCCTACAGCACTGCTGTAACAACAGCAGAGACAGAGACACAAGCTGAACCAAACAGGAACAACAAACAAGTAACTAGTCAGGGTCACGCCCGTCGACGTAAGTCCTCCGTCCCTGACCACGTGTGCACACACTGGCTATAGTCTAAGCCAGGTCCTCTAGCTAGTATTCTCCCTCGGTAGGACGCTACCGTTGACTAGGAGCCCGCGGAACTAACTACAAACCGCTCAATGGGGAATACTCCTCTGCTTTTCGCAAGCGGGACGGCATCCTCTCGGCCTTAGAGTAACAACAAGTGGAGGCTTCACACGACACAGAAGCTCAAACACAAGTGCCGAAGTACAAACGGGCGACTACGCCCCTCAACACGTACTTCGAGGCACCCAAATGGCAGCATCGCCACTGCCGACAACTCAGGACAAGCAACTAGACCTCCTATGTAACGATCCTGAGTCGAACGACTCAAGGCAAGATCGTCACAAATAGCGGAACAAGCCGCCAATCGGTCTAATCCTAAGCTAGAGAAACCACGCTCTGCAGAAAACAACACACGGAGACCCGAGGGAAACATCAAGAACCCTCAGCACAGCTGGACACATAAACCGAGGTAGAACAACACCTCGAAGCACCCAGAAACAGTGTCTTGGACAGGACAGAACCGCCAAGACACGTACAAACAAGGTCACATGTCAACCACTGGGTCACACCGGGTTGACCGAAACCAAACAACAAAAGCATACAAGAGTAGGATCAAGAATCCTACCACACGTAAGAAGACTCCTGGCTACCTCACAACGTAGTCTTAACCCTCATAGGATGTCAGGAGACATCCACGGGATAACGGGCAGACCACAAGGACAAGCCAAGACACACAGAATCATCGGGCGGAAAACCAAGGCACAAAGGAAGTAACGCACAGGCCCTAGACCGTTATTAGCAAGTGACGGTCTAGCTCAGGGGCGTTATTTCCCAAACGACGGACGGACACAGACCGTCGCTCACACCACCCTAACAACCTACAAAGCACACAAAAGCCAAGTAACGCACGGGACCAGGGGCGTTACAAGCAAACGGCGCACAGGGGCTCCACCGTTACTCCCAACGGCATAGCCACCCAAACCCAAAACGAAGCAACGCGCTAAGCCAGGTGCGTCACTCACGAAACAGCGCGGCAGGGGAGGGCCGTCAGAACCAAACGGCGCACGGGGGCCTATCCGTTACTCACAACGGCATAGCCACCCTCAACCCAACACCACAGCAAATGACGGTCAGAGGTGAGCGCGTTACTCACAAACGACACACAGGGGCGCCACCGTCACTTCCAATGGGACAGCCACCCAACCTCGTCCACGCAGAATATAACAGCCAGGGGCAGGCACGTTATACTCAAAACAACGGATGGGAGCACATACGTCGGAGGAACCACCTCAACAGGTCAAAGTCAGTCAACCAGCAAGCAACAGCCTGGGCAAGGCGCGTCGCTTCCATCTAACGCGCTGGGTCAAGCGCGTTAGAACAACCGACTTAACCCCCAAGAAAAATGACAAAACGCAAGTAACGGCCAGTCACCGGCGCGTTACACGGGAATGACGCACCACCCTTGGGCCGTCACTCACCCAGAAGCTAAAGAGCTCAAAACGACGTAGACCAAACGACGGTCAGTCGTAGGGCCGCTAAATCAAGTAACGGTCGCTGGCATGACCGCTACTTCAGTTACGGCGGGAAAACAGAGGGATGGCCGGATTGGCCCGTTCCACGCCCCATTCACGCCGAAACGCAGGGGAAACACACCGCAACGACAAAAGACAACACCAAGGGGCTCCAAACCCCACATGCAACATCAAAGACGCAAGATTCGGGCGATTTTACCAAATCAACCCTAAATGGGTCACCGAGGTTCCCGGGCTTCTACCGGCCTCGAATGAACACCAAATCGCACGAAACCAACGTGGATGGGATTCTAACATCCCTGCGGTCATTTAGAAACTAACTGAATCGCAAACGGTCACCGTTTACCGGCCAACCCTAAAAATCACGAAAATCACGGTTTAGGCAAAACAAGCCCAAACACGCTCGTTTCCTAGCCGAACGCCGTGCAATGGCAGGGAAAACGAAGATGGAGAAGCAAGGATCCGTCACCCTACCTCCACCGAAGAAACCGCGCCCCGAAAGGACTAAACCACGCCGAAAACCACTCGCGAACCGATTTCACCGGCTTTGAATCCACCGTTCGGGATCGCGCCAGAATCGATCCGATCCTCGCCCTATCGCGCATCCAACCAGCTCCATCACGTCCCCAACACGTGCCTCTAGGTCCTCCGTCTACAGCCGGAGCCGAGAAGGCGAACGGGAGAGAAAACGGGAGAGAGAGAGGCGATCGCACGAATGAGGAGGAAGAAAGAGGAAAAGAAAAGAAATAGGAAAAGAAATTAGGAAATTTTCCTAATTTCCGAAAATTCCAAAAATGCGCCGAAAATGCACAAATTCAGAAAAATACGCAAAAATAGTCGAAACGACCGGCTCGACGAGTACATCGTCGCTGTAGCATCCACGAGCTCGAGAATTGACAAATAAACTCACCGTAGGGTTCCGTAACTAGTACGTGAGAAAAACCCACACGGCTCGTCAAACTCAACTCGGAAGCCACAAAAGCGAACCGAAACTCAACGAAACCAATCCGAAATAGACCCGAAAGATCCATTAAAGATCCTACGAGACCTGTAAAGGATTCGACAAAGATCCGACAAGAAACCGGGTCATTACATCCTCCCCTCCTTTAAGAAATTTCGCCCTCGAAATTAAGGACTAACAAAGGAGAAGCAAGGGAGAGCAACCCAACAGCACAAATCTCGAAAAACACAGCTCAGAGGAACAACGTCAGACCACAATTACAGGTACACACTCTAGCTTCCAAGACAGCAAGTCTACAGCACGAGTATGGCATCAAAGTGAACACATCTGACACCTCCGAAGCAAGGGCAACGTCGTTTACGTCTCACAGGGCAAGAGACACGACAGCCACAACAATCGAGAACCAACACCGAAAAACACAATAACAACACGGCAAGCAGCAGCTCACACAAGGAGACACAGTCCTCACAGCTGACAGCTCGCAACATCATCGGCTCTAGTGCCAAAAGGCAACAGGGAACACCTGGCACAGAGAACGCCAACGACAACAATCTCGGGGAACGCAACTCAAGGACTAGCAACACGCCTCAAGAGCACAACACCCAAGAAGGAAAAAGCAGAGCAAAGGGTACTTAATCAGCAAGGAATGCCAACCAATTCCCCAACACTCACACAATTGCCAATGCCAACACAAGAAAAACCACAAACAAAGGCACGGCAACTGACGACATCAAGGCACGAGAAGCCAAGACGGAGTCACATCGAGAAAGAAAGAACCTCTCGACAAGTGGGTAGCCAACCCACACATAACAGCTGTACTCTCAACAACGTGCACAGGCAACAGAACAACATCGGAAATCGCATCTCAGCACACACCAGCGCCATCGCAATCAACAAGATCGCAATTCACACGCCACGCGCACCGATCTCGCAAATAACCGATCACAAAGAGCCTAAGTGCCATAAGAAAAGAGCACCAGCTTCAGCACAAAGCACAAGGAAAGCATCAATCTCAGCTTACCTTCACGTCCCGACACAATAAATGAGCCCTCACAATACATCAGCCGTTAGACACAGCACGACAATTACGGTACACAACAGCTCTTAACACCATTACGGAGTCCAAAGCCAAGCAACCGTACAACAAGAAGCAGATCAGACTCAAAATAAAGCTGTCTACGCTTAAGCAGACACAGGACAAAGGCATCACTAAGACAGCAAATCCAAGGCAAACCTCGGAAAAGCATCATCACGAAGGACGAGAAGCAACAAGCTCAACAACAGCAGCTCACAAGGAAGGGAAAATCCTAGGTTCGCTCGAGCAACTTCTCAATCGAGGCAACACGGCAACGAAACAATCAAAACAACAATGCATCAGGAGCTAAGTAGACTCAAGCCGAGACAACCAAAGCAACGTAAGAACGTGCATGGCCATCACACCAACGCTAAAAGTCATAAGCCACCTGAGCAAAATACAGAAAACAGATCGAACAATGCACTGCAGGTTCATGCCAACCGACAAACACTGCCAAGCGCAACACGATCGAGACCAACTTCAAAACGAACGAAGCACATCGTCACATCCAGACGAGAGCAAAAACCATCTCATACAGTGCCAACCAAGCACGTACAAGACCACACGCGAGAAGCACTGCGATAAACCATCGCAACACCTACGCCAGCAAGAGACTGTAATGGGCCTAAGGACTCTAGAAACTGTATATCTCGGATTCCCATGTACTTCACACAACAACGCTCTGATAGCTCAGAAAAGAACTCTGAACATCTCAAAACACTGCTCTGATACCACCTGTGACGACCCGGATTCCGGATACCCGGTGCACCCGGTATAAATACCGAATACACGTGATACCACATGGGACCCGCGAGGCCTCCCAAGCGCGGGAAAGCGCCGAAGGGATAAAAGGCATGTGCAGAGTACATTGAAGCCACAGAGATATAACAGTAAGCAAGTAAATTACATTAGATTGGATTACTAAAGTATCAGAAATAAAATTACAGCTTCATTAATAAATTTTTAACAATTAAACACAGAGTCCAGCCCAAAGGAAAGACAACAAGTCTAGCACAGTACAGTCAGACAGAAAGAAACGTACGCAGAAGTCGGGAGAAGCCCGACGGAGGTACAGCTGGCAGCTACAACAGCAAGAGAGCGCTCCACCAAGAACAGCAGAGGCAGACGGCGAAACCCACCTGAAAAGCAGCAGGGGTGAGTCTCAACAGAAACTCAGTAGGGGTCACGCAGATCCCCACTGGAAAACGCACAAAGCAAAAGCAACGGAAGCAGCAACAAACGCAGCAAGAACAGCAACGTAGCAAGGCCGGAAAGCTACACTACAAAGCTGTAAAGGAACAAACGGGAAGTAGGAGTAGGGAACACGCAGGAGAGGGTGAGAACCCGCACCAAACAAGCGACTGCTGAATTAACCTCAGCACCCCAAACTACTCCAAACAAAAGGCAACAGATGGATGACCCTAAACTCACACAGAAGGGTACACCAGCCTGTCAACCAGCCCAAATAAAGGCGAAGGCGAACGCCGACACCGGGAAACAAACAAAACACGACAGAGAACGTCGTGCACAAGGCCCCACGCACGATCAGAACATCGTGCAGACGACAGAACACTGACCTCGAGCACAGCCACGAACGGGCAACTCGCAAAGGTCACAACGCGCAAGAAAACGCGAGAGCTACGCGTCACGTGACGGAAGCACCCCCTTAAAAAGCCAGCTGCGTCCACTGACGTCTTACACCGCACCTCAAGCGTCTCGCCTACAGCACTGCTGTAACAACACCAGAGACAGAGACACAAGCTGAACCAAACAGGAACAACAAACAAGTAACTAGTCAGGGTCACGCCCGTCGACGTAAGTCCTCCGTCCTTGACCACGTGTGCACACACTGGCTATAGTCTAAGCCAGGTCCTCTAGCTAGTATTCTCCCTCGGTAGGACGCTACCGTTGACTAGGAGCCCGCGGAACTAACTACAAACCGCTCAATGGGGAATACTCCTCCGCTTTCCGCAAGCGGGACGGCATCCTCTCGGCCTTAGAGCAACAACAAGTGGAGGCTTCACACGACACAGAAGCTCAAACACAAGTGCCGAAGTACAAACGGGCGACTACGCCCCTCAACACGTACTTCGAGGCACCCAAATGGCAGCATCGCCACTGCCGACAACTCAGGACAAGCAACTAGACCTCCTATGTAACGATCCTGAGTCGAACGACTCAAGGCAAGATCGTCACAAACAGCGGAACAAGCCGCCAATCTGTCTAATCCTAAGCCAGAGAAACCACGCTCCACAGAAAACAACACACGGAGACCCGAGGGAAACATCAAGAACCCTCAGCACAGTTGGACACGTAAACCGAGGTAGAACAACACCTCGAAGCACCCAGAAACAGTGTCTTGGATAGGACAGAACCGCCAAGACACGCACAAACAAGGTCACATGTCAACCACTGGGTCACACCGGGTTGACCGAAACCAAACAACAAAAGCATACAAGAGTAGGAACAAGAATCCTACCACAAGTAAGAAGACTCCTGGCTACCTCACAACGTAGTCTTAACCCTCATAGGATGTCAGGAGACATCCACGGGATAACGGGCAGACCACAAGGACAAGCCAAGACACACAGAATCATCGGGCGGAAAACCAAGGCACAAAGGAAGTAACGCACAGGCCCTAGACCGTTATTAGCAAGTGACGGTCTAGCTCAGGGGCGTTATTTCCCAAACGACGGACGGACACAGACCGTCGCTCACACCACCCTAACAACCTACAAAGCACACAAAAGCCAAGTAACGCACGGGACCAGGGGCGTTACAAGCAAACGGCGTACAGGGGCTCCACCGTTACTCCCAACGGCATAGCCACCCAAACCCAAAACGAAGCAACGCGCTAAGCCAGGCACATCACTCACGAAACAGCGCGGCAGGGGAGGGCCGTCAGAACCAAACGATGCACGGGGGCCTATCCGTTACTCACAACGGCATAGCCACCCTCAACCCAACACCACAACAAACGACGGTCAGAGGTGAGCGCGTTACTCACAAACGACGCACAGGGGCGCCACCGTCACTTCCAACGGGACAGCCACCCAACCTCGTCCACGCAGAATATAACGGCCAGGGGCAGGCACGTTATACTCAAAACAATGGATGGGAACACATCCGTCGGAGGAACCGCCTCAACAGGTCAAAGTCAGTCAACCAGCAAGCAACGGCCTGGGCAAGGCGCGTCGCTTCCATCTAACGCGCTGGGTCAAGCGCGTTAGAACAACCTACTTAACCCCCAAGAAAAATGACAAAACGCAAGTAACGGCCAGTCACCGGCGCGTTACACGGGAATGACGCACCACCCTTGGGCCGTCACTCACCCAGAAGCTAAAGAGCTCAAAACGACGCAGACCAAACGACGGTCAGTCGTAGGGCCGCTAAATCAAGTAACGGTCGCTGGCATGACCGCTACTTCAGTTACGGCGGGAAAACAGAGGGATGGCCGGATTGGCCCGTTCCACGCCCCATTCACGCCGAAACGCAGGGGAAACACACCGCAACGACAAAAGACAACACCAAGGGGCTCCAAACCCCACATGCAACATCAAAGATGCAAGATTCGGGCGATTTTACTAAATCAACCCTAAATGGGTCACCGAGGTTCCCGGGCTTCTACCGGCCTCGAATGAACACCAAATCGCACGAAACCAACGTGGATGGGATTCTAACATCCCTGCGGTCATTTAGAAACTAACTGAATCGCAAACGGTCACCGTTTACCGGCCAACCCTAAAAACCACGAAAATCACGGTTTAGGCAAAATAAGCCCAAACACGCTCGTTTCCTAGCCGAACACCGTGCAATGGCAGGGAAAACGAAGATGGAGAAGCAAGGATCCGTCACCCTACCTCCACCGAAGAAACCGTGCCCCGAAAGGACTAAACCACGCCGAAAACCACTCGCGAACCGATTTCACCGGCTTTGAATCCACCGTTCGGGATCGCGCCAGAATCGATCCGATCCTCGCCCTATCGCGCATCCAACCAGCTCCATCACGTCCCCAACACGTGCCTCTAGGTCCTCCGTCTGCAGCCGGAGCCGAGAAGGCGAACGGGAGAGAAAATGGGAGAGAGAGAGGCGATCGCACGAATGAGGAGGAAGAAAGAGGAAAAGAAAAGAAATAGGAAAAGAAATTAGGAAATTTTCCTAATTTCCGAAAATTCCGAAAATGCGCCGAAAATACACAAATTCAAAAAAATACGCAAAAATAGTCAAAACGACCGGCTCGACGAGTACATCGTCGCTGTAGCATCCACGAGCTCGAGAATTGACAAATAAACTCACCGTAGGGTTCCGTAACTAGTACGTGAGAAAAACCCACACGGCTCGTCAAACTCAACTCGGAAGCCACAAAAGCGAACTGAAACTCAACGAAACCAATCCGAAACAGACCCAAAAGATCCATTAAAGATCCTACGAGACCTGTAAAGGATTCGACAAAGATCCGACAAGAAACTGGGTCATTACACTCGGTCTCTCTGAGTAAACTGGGCACATGTCACCTGAGACGTGATGTGGTTCATATCTGAAAAGTGTTGACTAGTATCTTTGTTCAAATGAGGTGAAATGGTTCAGTATTCTGAGTAACCAGGAATTCTGGCATGAGCTCCATGCGTCTATTTGCGTAAAAAGGGATTATTTAAACATGATCATTCTTGAAAAATTCTAACTGTCATGTGATATTGGTTGAGTTGAAAAATGATGGTGAAAACTCATTGTAGTAGAGCGTAGCCTCCAATACGATGTTCTCAAATTAAAGTGCAATCTGTAAAATGTCTCCTTGTGTTGATATGAAAATCTGAATATCCATATTATAACTATCATTTTTCATGATAATCACCTACACATCTAAAAATTTGATTTAATATGTATTCAGAAAGTTGATTGACAGCTTTAGTAATTGCATGAATCTCCTACATGATTGCATAATCTCCCATGTGCTACACATGTGCATTCCGATTGTCATGACCCTCATGCACCCTTCCTATACCTATCCTCTCTTAAATAAGTACGAGGGAGCAGTGTTGCATGTACATATACATATTTATTTGATTGTACATCTCATATGGCATCATTTGCATGTGTTGCATTTCATGCATTTCAAACCAAAAATATAAAAATCAAAAAATTTGAAAATCAAAGAAAATCCTTTTGATATGCCCCCCTATTCTTGTTTGTTGTGAAAATCTGACATGGGATCTAGATTCATAATGCTATCATGCTGAACACCCCATCATGTGCACATCTTCCTCCACTAGTTTATATCCTTGAGGACAATCACCACCTTCAATGGATATCAATACATGCTTGAATGTATTTACTTTGGATGGTACCATATTGACTTGTGAGGCTAATCACCACTTGATCCCACATGATTGGAATCATGTTGCTTTGTTCGTTCATGATTTGCCCTTGCTTCTTCTGATTTGATAAGATGGTCTATTGCTGTTTCAAAGAGAGTTAAGCTTGCTCCTCCTAATTTGGCTTCTTCCAACTTGTTGATATTGTTGATCATGTCACAGGGGAAGAAAGATCTGCACTATCCCGCTTATTGATTATGTCAAAGGGGGATAAAAATTGATGGTTATGTGTGACAAGGGGAGAAGAACATTTGTGCCATTCTGTTAGTTTATCATTAAGTTTATCATCATCACTAAGTTTGTCATCATCAAAAAGGGGGAGATTGTTGAGTTATGGTTTTGATGATCGTTGTAATTGTTAAGTTATGATTTTGATGATAACTAAACTTAATGTGTGATTAAGTGCTGATAACAAAACATGTGATTGATTGCTCATGCTCTTGTTATCTATGTATGGTTGAGATGGCAAATGAGATGGCAAATGGCAACGGTACATGGTTTTGATTCTTGCTTGATTGAATTGATTTTACAAAAGGCAAGAGGTTTCATAACCTCTTTAATATGAGCAAGCATGGTATTAACCCTGACTATCTTGCTCACATGATTAAATTCATGGCAGTCACCTGGTGAACTAAATGTGTGGATAAGCACCCTGCTCCTCTACAATCCAAAATAGACATGAACGGGCTGCTAAAGGACTTAAGCCACGGAGCTAAAGAGGTTAACGGATCGACCCGAGAAAACCTGGGGTCTGCCCAACTGGCGGTCGACCGCCAGCTCAGGGGAGGTCGATCGCCCCTGCCAGCACCCCCCAATCTACCGGTCTCTCAGTGGCAGTCGACCGCCAGCCCAGTAGCGGTCGACCGAAATTCCCAGGGAACATCCATCTGCAGGTTTCTCAGTAGCGGTCGACCTCCAGCTTTCACAGGTCGACCGCCAGCCCCGAGCCAACAAAAGTTGACTTTTTTTTCCACTTCGAGAAGAGCCTGTTCCCTTGTAATTATTTAATCCCAAAGGAACCCAATCACCCACAAAATGTGGATCTGGTCTGGGGGATGTCCAATGACCATTCAAATGCTATAAAACAAACACAAGAGGGTTAGGAAACCCTAGTTGATCATGAGGGATCAAAGGAGATCAAGAGAAGCTAGAGGAGGTGCTTGGAAGAAGAGGTATTGTAGCTCCGTGAACAGTACTTTGTGCAACAAGATCTTCATCTATCTCCAAGGTGTTTCAAGCCAAATCTGAAGCTAGCAACCTTCAAGGAAGAGAAGAGCCAAGGAAGTAAGCAAGGATTCCAAGAAGAGTGCCTAAAGGAGAAAGAAGAGAAGCCAAGCAAGCAAGAAAGGATAAAAACCAAGCAAGCACGGATTGAAGCTCCGATCAAGTGAAGATACGTTCAAGATCCGCAACATGCATTCAAGGGGAACCCAAAATAGGTGTTTTTTAAACTAAGCCTCATCGTCTTTATGTTTTGGGTGTTGTAATTGTGTTCATCATAAACTGAAAACTCGTGTGTGTGTGTGGATCATTGTTGGATCAGTGGTCGTGTGTGTGTGTGTCGTATTTGATTCGTGTGTGCGTAGGTCTTCTTAGATCTACGTGTGTGTATATTTATCCAGATCTTAGTGTTTGTGTGTGTGGAGTTCTGCACTTGTCACAGCGTGTGTGTGTCTTGTTGATCCGCTTGTTGGATCGTGTTGGAGACTTCATCTCTATGTGTATGTGTGTGTTTTGGGGCGCGTCCCCGTGTGTGTGTGCAGGTGTCGTCCTGCGTGTGTTTTGAGCGTCGTCTCCGTTTGGGGATTTGTCCCCGAGTGAAGCCACACCGGATTTGGTGAGGGGTGGACGTAGGATTACCGTCGTTGCATCTGAACCACCTTAAAAATCCATGTGCATCGTGTTTTGAATTGTGTGGTTCGATCCTTTTCTTCTACCTCCATTCTACGTGAGTGTTAGTGTAATTGTGATTCCGGATTTTTCTACATATATCTTGCTTAATCCATATCTTCATCTATTAAGTTTAATAAATCCGATTTGTGATCATATAGTTTTGAATCTCTTATCTAGCATTCTATCACATATTTTAGAAAGGGTAAAAGTTTTCATAAAATTTGTAATCACCCAATTCACACCACTCTTGGGTGTCATTCATCGCGGGACTTCAATGGCCTTCTTCACTGATTGGCTCAGCATGTGAGGAAGTGCAGGAGCTAGAAATATTTCCATCTGATTGGACCAGCAAAGGCAAAAAAATGGTTTTCCCTCCAAGGAATAAATCTGCAGATCATGGTGTATATTGTGGAGGCTTTCCATTGGCTAGGGATCTTTTAGGCCATTATTTAATAAGAATAAACAAATGAGTTCTTTGACCAGATACCCCCTTCCCTTGTGGTGTATGATTGGTCCAGCATCTAGCAGAGTAGAAGAATAGACGGGTCTTCTCCCAGGTTCTTCCACAGACTGGAAACTGATTGGCTATGAGCAAAAAGGTAGAGTATAGTGACAACTGACCTTTCCCAACTCTGTAGACTGCCAAAAAGGTTTCTCCCAAAAGTTGTACTGCAGCATCATGATGAAGAGGACAGTCCACTGTCCTAGGAAACTTTTCTACACATCAAAAATTTTGTTTTTGGACGTTTACGCCTTATATTTTTATTCTCTGTATGGCTGGTGTGTTTGACAGAAATTGCTTGAAAAGCTTCTGGAAAGCAACCTGCGTCGACTTGCTGTTGAGGTGAGGTCGACGCAGTTGGCTGAACTGCTCCCAAACAGAACGGGGAAAAAGAAGAGTCGACTCCTGGGGTCTACACTTCAGTGAACCGTTTGAAGAAGAGCATGTTAAGCATTGCCGTAGTAGATGAAGGGTGTTGACGCAGCTTTCATGTCTCTTGTAGTGGATGGCGAGCTGGCATTTGATGGCATCGACGCAGTGAGCCATTACATTGACATAGCATGTGTTGATTTTGTTCATTTCAGCTACGCAACCCATTTTACACGCTTGTATATCTATTTATTACCGCTAAAGGCTTTTTGTCACCCTTGATGAGCTATTTGTCACCCTTAGCCGCTTAGGAGCTGTCACCTTTGCTCTTTTCCAACCTCGCATATACTTGAGTTGTTTTCATTTGATTGCATTGACGCAGGGTGGGCTTTGCGTCGACGCAGCTACCATTTGTCTTCCTTGCTTGTGGCTGAGGGCTAATTGAAACTCAAGTGAATGCGTGAGCTGCTAGAACTGATGGCGTTGACGCAACTTCACTCTGGGGTCGACGCAGCCTAGTGTGGTAGAGGCTTCGCAGGGAGGGGTCGACACCATGGGTTGACACTTTTGACTTGGCTCTTTGATCGCGTCGACGCAGCTTCACCTAGGGTCGACGCAGCCTTGAACAACTTTAACTTTTCTTTCTTGATTCAAAACTCTTTTGCCTTTGATGTTCTGCCCAATCCTTTCCAGCTTCATTTCAATATGAGGAGAGCCCTTTTTACCTTAGACTGATCATGAACAAAGCTTCTCATTTGAACTGCCATTTCTGCTATTGATCTTGATATTGCTTGTTGTTGCTCCCCAAGTCAACTTGGCTGAGTGCCTTGGTCTTATAGTGTCTCTCTTTAATCCTTAGATCTTTACACAAGAGAGTCTTTTCATGATGAGCATAGCCTAGGAGCATCAAAAACATTATCATGCACATTAGAGCATAGTTGAATCAATTCAATATTATTATAATGAATCATACTCAGACATCATCATAACATAATTTATCTAACATTCTCCCCCTTTTTGATGATGGCAACTATGCGTCATTATGAGTCACCTCTCAAGAGAAAGTAATCATGAAATAGACGATGACTCATCAAAACATCTCTCCCCCTTTTAATAGATGATGACTCATCAAGACATCTCTCCCCCTTTGCCATTAGCAAAGAGGGCTCAGATTAAAGCCAATTATAAAGTCAGAATATGAGCACATGGGGTTGCATGAGATGATTAAAAGTAAAAAAAATGTCAATGACAAGCAGGCAAGCAGATAGGATAAACAGACTACACAATTCAGCAACATGGCTCGGTGGGTCCCTTTTTCTTTTGGGTCCACTGTGAGGTCCCAATTGATGGGTTCCTCATTTTTGTCACAAGTCATGAGTTCTGGAGTAGCAGTATAAAAGGACTCATACCAATAGATAACTACAACATGGTGAACGTATCAGACATTAATGTACAGTAGAGCAGTTGGGAATGCAGCATAGTCCAAAGCATTAGAATCAGATCAATGGACAGCCAATGAGCAGAATTTTTTTTAGTTTTTAGATTTTTTAGTGGTTTCTATGTAATGCATGGAATTAATAAAATCAAATGAACTACATGCATGAGAGGCAAGAACCAATTGTAGATATACATGAAACAAGGATTTCGCATTGACTCTTCCCGAGAGATCAACAAAAGTTTGAATAGATGTGCAAGAAGGAGATGACCAAGATGTGGATATCATGTATTCTAAAACTGAATCTAAAGTAATGAATTGCAGTGGAGAGGAGTAGAGCATCTCATAAGCAATGAAGCATCAAACAAGGTGTTGGGTTCGTGCCACTCCCTCTCTGTCTTTGATAATGGTTTTGATGATAACAAAATATTATGTGCGTTGGATGTGTATAGAGTAACATCTGTATGTATAAATGTTGTGGCAAATGAGCTCAGATGTTGATATTCTACTTTGCAGGGTTGAAATGCTTGGTGGATATCATTTACAGTTGCAGTACTGTTCTTGGTGTCGACCTCAACATATTTCTTTTTATGGTTACATCTTCTCTTAGTTATGCAAATCATGAATGAGCTTTAATGTCAATACTATATGGATGGTTGGCAATCTAAAGGGCTAAATGGGTTACATATTGCTTAATTGCCCCTTGTTAAATTGGATTTCATGTATACACATCGTGCTATTTAACTAAGGGTTTAATGCTTCAATTGTTATACAATTCTGGGTTTTCCGAACCTTGGTTGACCGAAATTCTCAGCTCCTTGGTTGATGGCTCATGCATTTTGAATGTCTGAGCTATATGCTCTCATTTGCTTGGACTTGTGTGGTCTGAAGAGTTTCAGTTGTTCATGTGCATAGACCTCATCGTTCGTCTCTGGATGCACTTCATACTTGATGTTTTTCATTGGTGAAATCATGTTTTCATAATGTGATCTTCAGTTATTGCAGGTTCAAGGAGGTTCCTATCCCTTGATCCCATGGTAGGTTCCTCTCCTTTGATCCCATGGTAAAATTGATGGTTAATGGATTTCTCTTGTGGGCTTAACAGAGTTTATTCATGTATTGAGCTCACTGGATTTAATTCATTGAATACCTTTAATTTTCTGGTCTGGAGTTGCAAGATTCGACTCTCAGAGTTGACTCCTGCAGTCCTGGGGATTGTTTTTGGTAAAACAGAACCCCATGTAAAATGTGTCGACTCAAGGAGTCGACACTTTCACCCTGGGTGTTGATGTTCTCACAACATGCACTAACAGCATTTGGCACTTGCACCAACTGTGTGTGCCTTCTTTATACACTTGCACCGACTTGTTCCTTGGGTCTTTCAAAATGTGCACCGACTTGCCCATGAATGTGCATGGACCCATCTTGGTGTTTTATACATGTGCACTGAACTTGTCTAATTGTGCACTGACTTTGTTTTTGTGCTTTACACAATGTGAACATACTCTGATCATATATGCACGGACCCTATCTTTGTTGTTTCATGAATGTGAACAGACTTTGGGGTTATATGCACCGACCCTTTCATAGCTTCTACCAAGTGCACCGACCTTGTCCATAGACCCTTTCATTTGTGCACCGACCCGGTCTTTGCTGCTTTTCAATATATGCACCGACCCTGCTTGTCATATATATGCACCAACCCATAATGTGCACAGACCTTGGGTACTATGAACAGACTTTGCTTCATATGCACCGACCCTGCCTATACACTTGCACCGACCCTGTTCTTTGGGTCTTTCAGAATGTGCACAGACCCTGTGCATTATGCACAGACTCATGTCCATGCTACATGTGCACTCTATGCTACATATGCATAGACTTCATCTTGCACCGACCTGTTCTCATATGTGCATCAGCTTTCATATGCACAGACTTGTTTCCCAAAAGTGCACAAACATTATGTGCACCGAGCTTCGTTGGTATTTTTCAAACGTGCACCGAGGTCTTTGTGCTTTATCGACGTTTACACAATGTCCACCGACTTTGGGTTTATATTGACTGTCTTGGGCAGCTTTCCATTTTCCCACTGCGTCTGGTTCTGATTTCTGGGTTTGGGTTTCGAACTACCCATTTAAAGATCCGATTGACTTGGTCTTTTACACCACTACCCTTAGGGTTTCTCCTATGGTATGGGTGTACCTTTGAGAGGTTTTTACAAGGGCCTTTGTGGTCTTTTGTTCTATATTCTAGCCTTATTTATATCCTAAGATCTCCATCAAAGGAGATACATCTTGCACTTATTGTTCTATACTTTCTTGCAAGAGAAGAAGAACGTGGAGAAGGTGTTGCGCACCTTGAAGGAGAGGGAAGAAAAAGGAGACTCCCATCAACGAGAAAACATGCCGATCTGATTCAGTCTAGAGCGCGGTAGCTCAAGATTCCTCCTGGGCGTCTCCATCAATTCTGGATGGCTTCCTCTCTGTGATCGGGCATTCCCAGCGAACCCATTCATCCCGTCTACGAGCTTTCACTGCAGATCTTAGGGGGATTCCAAGATCCTTCATTTCCATCCTTTATATTTCAACGTAGATTCATATCGTGTGCGTTTATTGTATATCCTTTCTTTTCATCAAACTTGATATATTTTCGTTTATGGGTGGAGCTGCGTCTCCGAGTGTGTGGATCCTTTGCGGGAAAAGTTTCCCCGAGTTTTGTGTGTAGACGGGGATGCGTCTCCGTGTGGTTTTTACGTCCGGGGTGTGTTCCCCAACTGCGTGTGTAAGTGCTGCGGTGGCAACGTCTGGGGGCCAGGCCCCGTGTGTGTATTGCTACGGAAGCAGCGTGTGTGGTGTTGGGGCTCGTCCCCATCTTGCTACTGTTCGTAGCGTGGTAGTGAAGCCTCACCGGGTTCAGTGAGGGGTGGACGTATGGAGCCCGTCGTGGTCCCGAACAACCTAAAAATCTCTGTGTTCTTTGTGGCATGCTTGCGTGTTTGTCCATTTCTTCTATCTCCATTCACAGGTCAACTTGTAGGTTTTTGTTCACTGCACCTCTACACCTTCCTACTCTGCTATTCATGTTTAGTTTACGCTTAATCGTTTAGTGCATAGATTGTTCGAGTGAGCTCGAAAAGATTGAGTGTACCTAAATCTCACTTTAGTTCTGATTGGGCGAATTAACGTAGTTAATTTAATTTCTGCTGTGTTTAGTCTAGAAAGTTTTTAAAATCCGCCATCGCGGTTGGGGGACAATTCAAGCCCCCTTCTTGTCCGCCATCTAGTCTGGGCCAACACAAGGCTCACACATCAGGGGTTTTTATTTGAAGACTTAACATTCTCCTTTTAGAGTAGCATAATTCAAGACCATTAGATGCAATAATGGTTCAAAGTCTATAAACCCGAAATCTGAATGTAAGAACCCTGAAAAATGTTCTACCATATTTAATAGAACTAAAAAAGTTCAAATAAGATCAAGAAGCCATGTCCCCATTCCTTTTCATCTTTCTTAATGATTTCAAGACACACCCTTAGAAAGAATTTTAACTAGTATTGAGGATAAACATCTTAAGCTGCAGAATTCTTTTAGGGTTGGCCTATTGAAATTCATTCTCTTTCTAGACAAAAATTATTTCACAGATTTTACATTTGAAACCAATTGTTATCTCATTCTACCCATTTCCTAAGAATCGTCAGGTTTAGTTCACTCCTTTGACGCGAGAAGACATATTGATTAGATGCCAGACTCTCCGGTTACTCAGAATTTCACTAACCATCATGTCTCAAATTAGAACAGAGGTGGCCTATCATATCATGACACAGTCCACGTCACTTCTTGGATGAAGGGACATGGTTTCTCAATGAGCTTTAGCCATTGCTCTGCCTTTTGTTTTGATTCTTCTCAATAATTTTTAATCAGAGGTAACTAGACTTTTACTTCATGACATAATTCCCATCACTTCTTTGGTAAAGGGCCCATGTTTTCTCGGTCAGTCATAGTCATTACTCTGCAGATTCAACTTTTAATTTTTCTTAGGTAATTACACTTCCAAAAATATTAGACTATTTTCAATGTTTAAAAAGAATACTAAGTGTAAAAACCTTTAACGTGGGTGGCCTCAATACTTTCAAAATTCATATTATAGGAAGAGGTGAGGACACATTTCTTTAAGTTTGTTTTAAGTTTATTCCATACACTGAGATGGTCATTTTCAAGACCCTTAAACCCAGATTTAAGGTTTATATACTCTAAACCATTAATTCAATTTGGGGTTGGTCTGAAATGTTAACTAGAAGCTCTAAGAGGAAAACATTAAGATTAAGCTCCCCCTAAGTGTATAAACTCAGTTAGATTTACACAAGAGAAATCCCCTTCAAGAGATGATATTCAATGGATGAAGTATGAAAGAGAGATAGGAGTTATGAACATCGCGAATGAATGATCACAGTTCCATTTAGAAGAAGCATTAGGGCAGTGAATAGGATCATCAAATAGAGCTGTTGCATTGATGCAGAAGGAACATGGAGTCAACACACTACTCTCACTTAGAAGAATCTACAAATAGAACAATATGTATGCATTCTGAAGACATGTGCATTCTAAAGACAAAATGCAACAAATTTAAACCTACCTGCTTCCCTATATGTGTGCATCAAGTTTAAAAGATTTTTATGGGATATTAGGGAAAAATGGTATGCATGAAATTTAGACATGGCATATGCAGATCAGTTCTGTACTGACTCCCCCTCAATCCAGCCATTCATTTTATCATGCTAAAACCCTTGACTCGAGCTGGTATGCTTATGTATTAGTGCACAGAAAATGCATTTGACAATGCAGAGTAAGGCAGATGAATACATGAAATTCTAAATGATATAGCCTGGGATGAATGAAATTTGACTTTTGGTACCTGGCGGATGATTTTCCTCATGCATAGTGATGGCATCCAGATAGAGCTAGTCTTATCCTTTCACACAAGACCATTTTATATACCAGAAAGTCATGACATGATGATGCACTGAAGGGGTAAGAAATGACTACAATGAAGACTCCCCCTTAGCTTGATCCTACATGCAGTAAGGCATATATTAGTGAATACAAGTTTATTAACATGCATGCAGAACCTAGACACTGTTGGGACGGCGCGATGGATACAGAGGGGGGGTGAATGTATCCCCTTCAAAAATGTTGCCCAAATTAAAAATACTAAGCATGCTGCTAGACACAGTTGCAGAATAAAAGCTATAGAACTCAAATGAACATTTGATCAATCAGATGAACTGCTAACTATACTAGTGGAACCTGATCAAGACTAATGCCGAAGATAGAACTGTGCAAACCAGATTCACTTAGCAAAATATGTAATGCTCAAGGTCACTGCAGATAGAAACAAGAGTGTTCATACAACCTGTGAAAGAGGTAGAAGACAAGGAGCAAACGCACAAGGCAAACCACGGCACAGATAATTTTTAGGTGGCTCGGTCCACTGACCTACATCCACCCCTCACTCCAAACCGGAGTGAGGCTTCCACTAGCTAACGCTAGAACCGCAGACTCAGTCTACAACAGGTGCTGCCAAATAGCTTGACCAGGGGAACAACCTCCCCTCTTCCTCCCAACCAGAGGGAAACCGCTAGTGACTACCCGTCACTAGCAACCAGAGACCGAGGTCTCTCTTCCTCCACCCAGGAGGGAACCCACCTGGACTTGCAACCCACAAGACCAGAATCGGAGACGAATCTCCCTTCCTCCAACCCAGAGGGAAACCCACAAGTGACTCCCAGCCACTTGCAAACTAGAGGTCACGGACCTCTCTTCCTCCACGCCAGAGGAAACCACTAGATACTACACAGTTGCTAGAAAATCGGAGAACAAGTCTCCCTTCTCCTGAGACCACAGGAGGAACCCCGATCCCAAACAAGGGAATCGGAAGAATAAGGTGAATAGATGGAAAGAACAAAATAAAAAGCAAACATAAAGAAAAAACACAGCAATGAAAAGCTGGAAATGAGACACACTAAGTAGCTCTCGTAGGAGCAAGTTTGGCTTGGATTTGATCCAAATGCCAGTGAACAAATCTTCTGATGATTCCTCTTTCTTCTTCTTCACGAACCCTCTCTCTATGTCTATTTCTCTTTTTCTTCTACTTCACGAGCTCTCGATCTCAATCTCTTTTTCTTTTTCTTCTTCTGCTTTCAGCCTCTCTGCTGCTCTCTCCTTTTTCTTCTTCTGCCTTTTTCTGCTCTCTGCCTCTGCTTCGATCACACTTGCTTGATCTATCTTCTTCAAGTGGAAGAAGCTCCATATTTATACCAGCCGCAGCTAGGGCGTGTGCAGGGCTTGTGCCCTCTTTGTCCTCGGATCACGTGCCAGGTGCCAACCTCGGATCACGTGCCCAAACATTTACTTCTCGAAGCATATACCTGTCACACAGTCATAAGAAAGTATCAGATAGATGTACAGACTTAGTATGAAAGATAGAATGTATAGACTTGAATGCTTGGATAGGATTGTATAGACTTCGACTTGAAGGAGATGCACATGTGCACTGAAGTGTGTACAGTCTTCACTGAAGGATGTTTAGACTTTAAGTGATAAAGTGTGTACAGACTCTGCTGAAGAATGTTCAGCCTTTGAGTGCTGAAGTGTGTACAGACTTGTTTGTTCGTGCATGCTACAATGTGTAGACTTATGAACTGATGCAGACACATGCTGTATAGACTTTGAGAGCGTGCAGATAGTGTGCAAACTTGCTGTAATGAACGATGCCCAACAGAATGATGTATGGACTTAGAATGCATGAGACAGCAATGTATAGACTTCAATGCAAAGGCTGGAGCGTGACGGATGTATAGACTTTAGAAGATGAAGCATGCACAGGCCAACGATGTACAGACTTTGCCAATGTGAGACACTGTACAGAGTTTGATGCCCACATGCAATGTATGGACTTGTGTGTGCAGGGTAGACAATGTATGGACTTGCAGCACGTGCAGGGCAGGCAATGTATAGACTTAGCGATGCATAGGCTGGAGTTAAGCGAATGATGTATAGACTTACCCCTTGAAGAATGTACAGACTTTGAAGATGTGAGCGAGACAATGTATAGACTTGGCCCTTGAAGAATGTACAGAGTTTACTTCGTGCTAGCTACATGACAATGTCTAGACTTGATGCTGCTTCAAGGCAACCATGTGCAGACCTTACTGATGTATAGACTTGGTGTTCTGAACGTAGGTAAAAGTAAGGAATGTATAGACTTGATGAATGGCTTGCTAGCAACAGGACAATGTATAGACTTGGAAGGTTCAGCGTTGGATGTATAGACTTCACCGATGTCTAGACTTAGCAAGCCCTAGGTGATGTACAGACTTGGCAAGCCCCAGGCCGATGTATAGACTTGCAGAACAAACGATGCACAAATGCCATGAATGTGTAGACTTTGAATAAGAAGCCAGGCAAACGATGTGTAGACATGGCCAATGTATAGACTTGAAAGATGCAGACTTGTGCAAACTCTGTACAGACTCTGCGTGCCTGAAACAGGGCAATGTATAGACTTGCCACCAATGCAGTGTATAGACTTGATCTCAAGGAATGGCTGTACAGACTTTAAGCGATGTATAGACTTGGTGAGCGCCAAGCGATGTACAGACTTGGTGAGCGCCAAGCGATGTACAGACTTCAATGACTCATGCAACCAGACACGTGAAAGCACATACAATGTACAGACTTTGGGCAAACAGGATGTGCAGACTTGTGGCATGCAATGTCTAGACTTGATATGAAGGAATGCACAATGTCTTGACTTGATATGAAGCAATGCACTGGCTGTACATACTTGAAGTAATGCATGCAGGAGACGATGTATAGACTTGGTCTTGCGACCAGGGGCTGTACTGACTTGATGTGCAGACTGTGTGTGTGTGTGTGTGCAAGACAATGTGTGTGTGTGCTGTACAGACTTAAATGCATGCACAGAACAGTTTATGCATATCAGCTAAAACATCATCAAAGATCTGAGAGGAGATAGAGCATTACCTGATCTGAGCATTGACCTTACCTGTCATGATTTGACTTTGACTTTGCCTTGGGTTGACTTCATGACTTGTGAGTCATCCTTAAACTTGTTCTGACAGTTTCTCATAATGCAATAGGATTATATCATCAAGGATGTAGACATAATGAGGCATAATATATGTCATCATCAAAACTCCAAAACCACAGGGGACACAGCAGACACATACATTCAATCAGCAAAATGTTCATGTCATGCACAATCTAAGAATTTCAGATGTTATTGTCATCAAAACAAAGTTTGCTCTACAAGAAGTAAGAAGGATAGTACCTGAGTTCTTTGGATGGAATCCTTTAATTATACTCTTGAAGAAATCCAGGACTTCCACCATGGCCCATGTACCTTGACTTCTTTGATTGAGGGCTGGCTTCATGCTTCTTATCTTCAAGGCACACCTGCAAGGTTCTCATCTTTATTGCACTCTTAATCCACAAATCTTCACAAGATCAATCAAGTCAGATTCTCCCAGCCATAGAATGAAGTGAAGAACATATAATTAAGCATTCCAAATTTGCTTAAGACATATAAGTATAATCAGCTGTGGAACACACTAAATTTCGTGTGTGATGATATCGGAGCGTTCTTTTTATCGGTTTATCTAGTGCGAGGGCGTGCCAGTCACCTAGGTGATAATGTGTTCGGGCTTCAAGACTGGAGTGGTCCGAAGCCCGGGGTGCGCTCCGTCTGACTAATCAGACGATTGTGGATATCGGGTCGGGACTGGAGACCCGCCACGCCATAAAGGCCACGGCGTTAATTACATCCCCTCGGAGAGGGGAAGACCTCTGATTAATCGCCAAGAAAAGGGGCCTCATGGCCTAAATATTAGTTTCTATGAATGGAGTGAATGGCATATTGAAAAAACATTAAAATTCCCTATAGTGGGGTGTAGAGAGATATTTGAAGCTGTTTCGGTCATAAATCGATCATTTGGTGCTTGAACAAATGTCCTGTATGAACACCTCACAATCATTGCAGGAAAATCGGAGCATCTGTATGCCCGGGCATGGCGGGGTCAGATTAATGATCTATTAGCCTGAGATGGTTGCGGACTATGGCCATATCGGGATTTCTGAGGACCACATCCGATGCCACAGGGCGTCATTGCTCTTCCCTTCACACACAGTCCGGGGAAGTGAATCGTTAAGTGCAAAGCCCGAATTCATCAACGTGCGCCCTCGCACGCAGATCAACCTGCGCGGTCAGGTCGCGGGGTTAGCTTCAAGTCTTTTCTCTTATCTTCCGGAACAAAATTTGGATTATAGCAGAGGGGAAACTTTTGATTAGTTTTATTCATTAGCTTCAAGTCTTTTCTCTTATCTGATTAATCATTATCCCCCTTTCAGGCACACCGGCTTAGCGGTATTGGAGGGGCGCGCCGGTTACAAAGGGGGGGGGGGGGCGCCGGATAAGGATACTACAAGGGGGGGTGCGCCGGTTAAAAGGGATCCAAAGGGAAAGAAAGGTGCGCTGGTTAAGGCAAAGAAGGGGAGGCGCACCGGTCTTGGGCTCATGTAGGGGGGCGCGCCAGATTAAGTTCTAGAAGAATGGCGCGTCGGATTTAGGCTCATAAAGTGATGGGAGTGCATACTATTCATTCCAAGAGTTTGAATGTGGATTTGAGTGTGGGGTTAAACCGGCGCGGGGGGGTAGCGCGTCGGATTAACACACGGCGGATTAGGGGGCGCCGGATTAAGCATCGTATAGCTTTCTTTCAACCCTTTTGTGCTCTGTTTCTTCTTTCCTTCAACTGCAAACTAATTTATTGATTGGTTAGTTCATCTTATTGATGGATTATGTTTGTGGAAAGAAGATTTAAGTGTTTTAATTGTTTATTCAGGTGGATTAGCATGATGATTCGAGTGTTTTATTAGAAAAGTTTATGCAAGAACTCAGAGATTCGGTTTGTTTCAGTGGTTTTCGACATATGATGTTCTTTTACCCACAGAGCTTATTCTGTTCATTCGTTCTTATGGGTTATTCGCCTAGCAAAATTTGGGCAGCATCTCCCCTAGACCCGAAGGGTCCGGGGGAAAAAATGTGGCGCGCCATACGGAGAGAGGTCTGACGGCCCCGAAACCTCCCGGTGTGCGCATAAGCGACGACACCAGTAAAATTACCCCATTTGGGGCTGGAGGTCCTGAGGGCTAGCCTACAAGGGAGTCCGGTGACCCATGGGTTATTGCGATCGTATCGACTCCCCCCGTTCGGGGCCGGATGTCCTGAGGGCCAGCCTACAAAGGAACTCCGGTGACCCGAGGGTTGCCGTGATCGCGTGGCTGAGACCGCGTGAGAGCTAAAGTTGACACAAGAACACGGCGGAGGGGAGATCCAAGAGAAAGTAGTAAAAGGAAGTTAACGCATGCATGCGTATATATCTATCTACAGATATATATGTACATATCTATGCATATATGATCCGACGGGAACATATGGACTTGCAAAAGGGAGGGGATGAGCGAGCATCAAAAT